>OZ024725.1:16575960-17175960 GCA_964016875.1 Fallopia convolvulus
GCTAAAAGTATTCAAGGTCGCGACCATGTGGTCGCTATATTGCTATAGTGGAGACATTACATTTGAGCAAACACTCCAACAATATTTGGCTCGAGGACTCAAATGGGAGAAAAACAAACGAGTTCAAATGGGGACATCCAACTACAATCCGTGTCAGTAAATCAAGTTACAAACGAGTTCAAATGATAATAACTTCATTGATTCCAAACGAAACCAAGTTACAAACAACTTCATTGGTTCCAAAACGAAAACCAAGTTACAAACACTTGCTTCCTAAGTACATTAAACGAAGTGACAAACAACCAAATCAAAACAACACAAAGTGAAGCTTTTAAGTGGAAAACATAAACAAACAACTACAAGTAATGGGACTCTTATGTTGTACATGGAATATAAACCGCCCGGATCTCAGCACCTTTGAGCACGCGAAGCTGCACAAACCGTTTCCCTAACTGCAATGCGATCAGTGATGTCCGTCGTCGTTCAAGAAAAAATGGCTAAAACCTGGTGGTGCTCCCCCGGGAGATACTGTCCCAATCATCGATGACTAGTCTTAATTGGAGATTTGGTGGCGACGCTCCATTCGGTTCTTGTCTCCCTATCCCCACACACACGCACAATGGAGAAATTGATGAATGAAGGAGCTAAGGCGGTCGTTCGCATGGTACATGCTCTCCTGCTCTGAGCCATTTGAGGAAGGAAGTTTTAGGTCGGATTTGAGGTTGAGGATGAGTTTGAGGTGAAGATGGGGAGTTTTCAATGGGAAGGTATTTCAGCATTGGAGATGGTTATCTCCTTTTATGGTTGGAAAGGATGGCAAAAAAAATAGTGTTATCAAAAAAGTGAATGGCAAAACAATAGTGTTATCAGAAAAGTGAATGGCAAAACAATAGTGTTATCAAATTAGTGAATGATAATACAATAGTGTTATCAGAAAAGTGAATGACAATAGTGTTATCAAAAAAATGAATGACAATACAATAGTGTTATCAGAAAAGTGAATGGCAAAACAATAGTGTTATCAGAAAAGTGAATGACAATACAATAGTAGTATTCTGATTACATGTCCTCCTCATCTGTATCTGTCTCACTCTCAAACTGACCCTCAGACGTTTCAGTAGACGTCTCTTCTTGATCCTCAACGACATGATCATCTCCGTTTGGGTCGTTTAACGGACCAAGTGGATAATTATCTTGTGTGTCGTCGATAACTCGTGGAAGGGAAGAATCATGTTGAAATGCCTCCTCAACGGCAACGCCCCTGGACCCACTCTCATGAGGGTCTACGCACGTACCTTCATTGGGCCACACTCGTGACTTCACTTTACAGACCGCTCTCCATTCAGCATCTGCACGCCTCACCTTTGGGTAATCGAGGAAATAAACTTGAGTGGCTTGATATGCTAATATGAAACGATCTTTTGTTCTCAACATTTTATGTCGATGAACATCGACAAGCTTTAGGTGAGGGTGAATGTGTGTTCCTTCACGACTTCTAGTGTCAAACCACGAACAATTAAAGACAATAGGGCGCTTTACGGTTGGAGATAGGTAATGCAGCTCAATGATTTCCTCTAGCACACCATAGAAGTCCTCCTCGTCAGTGCCGAAGCTTTGTCCTAGAACACAAACTCCACTACTGTCAGTGGCCCTGGTTGATGCGTGTGCCCTCGTGTGGAATCGGTAACCATTGACAAAGTAACCAGGATATGTCCTAACTTTTTTAGAGGGTCCACGAGCAAGTGTTGCAATGTTAGGATCTGTAACTGCCGGACTGTCGGCCTGCAATTTTAAATCAACATGTATATACAATTTGGGATTCAACATATATATGTACATTTTGAAATTAAATAGAAATTATAAGAAATCCTTACATGGGAGTAAAACCAGGTGCGAAAGTGTCTTTCCAAAATATTTTGCTCTTCAGCATCGGTTATTGTTGGATTTGACGACCGCACGAAGTTTGTCAAATAGTACCTACGACAGAGTAATTGAATGAAATACATACTTTATATATATCGAACATATATACTTTAGTTGAGATTATAGAAACGTACTCAATATAGGGTTCCACTTCGACGCAGTTCATGAGAATGTAAGTTTGGATCACATGGAATTCATCATCTGTGAGGAAACGACCAGTTGATCCGCTACCCAAGGTTCGACCAGTTGTTGTGAAAATAGACAAATCGCCCGGATCAACCCCAACTGGAAGTGTGCAACTGACGTTGCGGGCGATATCCATATGAGTATTCGCCACATGTGAGCTAAAATAATAAGAGCAGAATGTGGACGTCTCCTTAACGAGATAGGCACTACAAATTGACCCCTCAACATGGGCTTTGTTGCCAACTGAGGCCTTCAGCCTTTTTAAGAGCCTACATTATATACATTGAAAACCATTAATATTTATTATACAATTTATTATATGAATCCAAAAATGAACAACTGCATACCACTGCACGTACCTTTCTTCTGGATACATCCATCTATAATTGACAGGGCCACAAAGTGAAGCTTCCCGTGGCAGATGAATAGGCAAGTGCTCCATTGAATCAAATAACGTAGGGAGAAATATGCGCTCTAGCTTGCACAAAATTATTGGTATTTCCTTGTGCAATTGCATAATCACCTCAGGCTTCAGCTCGTATCACGTCAGGTCTCTAAAGAACGCACTTAGCTGAGCTATGGGCTCCCATACTTTGTCATCAAGAAATGGACGAAAAGCAACAAGCATCAATCTTTTCATGAACACATGACAATCATGGCTCTTCATCCCAAAGAGCCTAAGCTTGTGCAAGTCAATGCAGCGGCTCAAGTTGGACACGTAGCCATTCGGGAATTTTACGGATCTCAACCAATCTAGAAGCACTTGTTTTTCATGACAATCTAGTGCATAACAAGCCTTTGGGTACCTATTGTCCTCCTCATCAGGTTCCAACTCCGAACGTTTGCACAATTCCTTTATATCCTTTCTGGCCGACCACTTGTCTTTCGACTTCCCCGGAACATCGAGAATGGTGAAGAAAATATTATCGAAAACATTTTTCTCAATGTGCATGACATCTAAATTATGTCTTACCAGCAGACTAGGCCAGTAAGGTAGGTCTTAGAAAATGCTTTTATTCTTACAACCCGAACCTCTACTGACCGCGGCATTGTGCTCCTCAGCTCCCACTTCAGTTATCTTCATCAAGCCCATATTGTTTATCTGGTCTAATATCTCATATCCATCATGAAGTACCGGGGGACCACGACGCTCCCGTCTACCTTTCTTGAAATCAGTCTTGTTGTTTCGGAAGCGATGATCAGGTTCTATAAATCTCTTGTAACAATCGAACCAGCACATTTTGTGTCCATGTGTTAGATAAAATGCATCGATGTCCTCCATGCAATAAGGACACGCGTATTTCCCAGAAGTGCTTCAGCCTACACAAACATATATTTTGTATCACACATTAAGATATATGCATTATTATTATATATATTAGTTTCAAATTGATTAGCATATGTAAAATTAACAACGTTAACATACCAGACAACATCGAATATGCGGGGAAGTCACTAATAGTCCATATTACAGCTGCACGCAACATAAAATTCTGCTTCCTCGTATGTGCACACCCCATTAAGCCACATATCCTTCAGCTCGGCTACCAACGGCTGCAAGTAGACATCCAACTTCTGCTTCGGGCTCTTCGGTCCAGGTACAATAACCGTTAAAAACATATCCTCTTCTCGTATACACATCGATGATGGAAGGTTGTAGAGTGTCAAAATCACAGGCCAACATGAGTACTGGTGCCCGGACGCCCCGAATGGATTGAAACCGTCCGTGCACAAGCCTAGTCTCACATTTCGTGTTTTTGATGCAAAATCTGGCCACACAGCATTGAAGTGCCTCCATGCCTCTGCATCTGAAGGATGTCTCATCACCCCATCTTGTGCGTGCTCTGCATGCCATCTCATGTGTTCGGCAGTCACCACAGATGTGTACAACCTCTGCAACGGTAGAGTTATTGGCAAGTAAAACATACGAGAATAGGGAATGAGCTTTGTCTTGCCTTGGTTCCATCTAAGATAGTCACATATCTTGCATGCCGCATATTCTGCATCTGCACCCCAATATATCATGCAAGAGTTTGGACAACAATCAATCATCTCGTAAGGAAGACCGAGACCCTCAACCAGTTTTTTCGTGTCGTAAAACGTGGCTGGTAATGTCGTCTCCGGGTGAGAAACGCGTCCGCAAAAATCCGAGATCAGGTCATATCCGCGCTCCGTCATCCTCAGCTTAGACTTTAGGCTCAATAGCTCAGTCGCAGCCTCCAACTACGTCATATCACATCCAGGCCACAAAGGCCTATTTGCGGCCGACAACATGTCGTACATACGCTGTGCATCGGGATTGGGCGCTTCATTATAATATTGCTCCCCTTGCTCATGCCTTATATCCGCATTCTGCACGGGATCCTCAGCAGTGTAATCACTTCGGCCATAATTAAAACCATCATACACCATCTGTTCCATTCGATTATCATTCCCACCATTTAATGGTGGTGCTGGATCAGAACTGGTACAGCCTTCATGCTGTCTAAACTCGGCCAACAATGCAGCGAACCTTTCATCTGTCTCCCCGTGCGAAACCCAATGGTAATAGTTCGGAACAAAACCTTCCTTAATAAGGTGATAATGCACATCATCCACAGATTTCATTTTCTTATTCTTGCACCTCCGACACGGACACCTTAATTCGGATGGGTTATAGGATTGCATAGATTTGCAGAATTCCAGAAATTGCTCTACGCCAGCTAAAAACTCGTTGTTAAAAAAACCATCTATATTACGCACATACATTCACTCACGCATTTTTTCCTTCATGCATTTCAAAATAAGAGTACAATTAAATTAATTCAACTGCATTTAGCGACCATATGGATGCTAATTAGCGACCATATGGTCGCTGATATGCATTTAGCGACCATATGTCGCTAATTAGCGTCCATATGGTCGCCAGCTTCAGAACATCAGAACAAACATTTACAATATAACCAATTGCTATTTGCGGTAAAATTCTGTAACACAATCTCTTATAAATATATAAACGAAAGCTTTCTACCGTTAATATTTATCTAAAAAAATATAATGACGGAATGAAAAATTAGGAATAAGATTTAAATACATACCTTTAGTGAGGATGTTGGTAAAATTTGACGGAATTTCTTCCTAGAATCAATTCACAATTGTGGTTGATTTTTTCTCTCTTTTGTGAATATTTTGGAAGAGAGCGGAATGAGAGTGAAGTTGTGTTGAAGCGGAATGAGAGTGCATTTTTTAGCGGAATGAGAATGCAATATATGCTGAAATGGCGGGAATTTTACCAATTACTGTTTTTAGCGATCAAGTGGTCGCCAAAAACGCGGGATATTACCCGCAAAAATATATGTGGCGTGCCAAAACATCTGACCAAGTCAGTGACCAACTGGTCGCTACAGTTTGCGACCAAGTGGATGCTAGAACGTTGGTGACCATATGGTCGCTGAATTTTGCGACCATACGGTCGCAGAGATGTGTTCTAATTGTTGCGACCATATGGTCACAAAATTCAACGACCATATGGTCGCTACATGTTGGCGGGAAATTTCCCCGCGCACTTGTTGCGACTATAAAGGCCTAGCAATCACGTGGTTGCCCATTTTAGCGACCACGTGGTCGCGAATTCGGTTTTATTTTTTTCCCCGTTTTGACGTCCAGATTTGCGACCATTGGCGACCATATGGTCGCTGTTTAGAGACCATATTTCGTGGTCGCTAAAATATGGTCGCTAAATCTGCAAAATGGTGTAGTGATCATTTTGTTGTGCAAAAACGTGTTTTTGCTTATAAAGTATTTGACTATTCTCAGACCGCTTTAATGATTACTAACATTATTCGTACTATTTTGGAAGAGTATAGACTACTTCATCTAGTTCTTTCTATCTCGTTTGACAATGCATCTAACATTATTCGTACTATTTTGGAGGTAAGTGGACTTATGTTTGTGAACTATTGAAAATGCCAGTATTTCACTTCAAATGAAAATGCCAATATTTTTCTTCAAATGAAATTGCTTTGGAAACTATTAACCAAACCTGGTAATGTGTGGGTTCAAATTATTAAGTATAAATATTTAGGAACTCAATTTTTATTCCAATATCAAAAGAAACACACTTTTTTGGCAATTTGGTCATTTATTTAATATCATGGAACGGTTCCCATGTGGTATTCGTTGGTTGGTCGACAAAGGTCATTCTATTATCTTTTGGTCGCATGTTTGGATATACAATTTCGATCTTTTTTCTTACTTTGACAATGATAATCCCAATTTAAAAGTTTCTTCTTTTATAACTTCTGATAGAGATTGAAATATTCCAACATTATCTAACTTGTTGCTTCTTCTCTTGCTCATCTTCAACATCAACATGATCGTCCAATGTAGTCCCGCTTAAGCGGGATTTGGAGGTCAAGATGGAGGCACCCATAACTTGAACATATCAGGAGAATGCGCCCGATAGACCTGATAAAAACTGAAATTCAGCTATGTGACAATAATAACTGAATTTAGTTAGAATGCACCAAAATTGATACATGGGCTAAATCCATCTCAAATGCATTGTATAAAAGCCAATGTTCATGAGAATGCGCCCCGTGAGAATGCATTTTTCAGTTATTCTCTTTATTGTTTCGGTTCTTCCCTCTCATTTTTTTTATTCCTCTTGATTTTGGAAACAAAATTTTTCACCAAAAGTTATTATTTTTACTTCCTCTAACAAAAGATTAAACCATTTTTATAATCGTGTTATAAGCTATTGTTCTCTTTCTCAGCTTGTTGATGAGGATCTGAACCACTTTTTTTTTACTAAGAAAAAAATCTCTAATATAGAAGCTAAGCTTAAATCAATTTTATTATTTCTTCCTGTTGTCTACTCTTCACTCTAGCTTTTGTTGACAATCTTTGCTTTTTGTGGTGTTCTATTTGAACCATTTTTTAGATTATTCTTTCACTAAGAAAAAGTTTTATAATTTACAAGATAAGTGTAATATGAATTTTATTATCCGTCTCGTGGTCTCTTTCTGAATAATTTGTTGTCTACTCTTCGATCTAATCTTTTTGTTGACAAACTTTGATTTTTGTGGTGTTCTAATTGATATCATGATTCGACCTTATTTAAGGACGCGACAGATATTTGTTTGGATAGAGTATTGGGTCTCGGAATGGTGTAGCGGAAGGCTTTAGGGTTCATATCCAACATGGGTTGGTCGATTGAATGATAGTGTTTGATATCATGATGCGACCTTATTTAAGGACGCGACAAATTTTTTATGCAAGAACAATCACGAACGAAGGCTTCGAGAGTGTTTGATCGATTGAATGTAAAAGGCACAAGCACTAGGACTAGTTATAGGAGAAACCCTCAACTAATAATCTAACCCAAAGTGTGCATGAATAATAAATGAGATCGAGAACTCCTTATAAAGAGGATGCTCTCGAAACATTAACAAGCAACAAGGGTTAATGGACTAGGGTTTGCATGCGAGCAAGGCCCAACGTCCAAAAGCCCATAAAACATAAATAGTAATACTAAGATAGCAACAACTAAATCCAGAAAGACATAAATGAAAATACGCTAAAATAGGGAAATATGTAAAATATGATAATGTCCTACGCCAAGGGGGTCGTCAAGGCCTAGGGAGTCTCGGGCTGGCTGGGATCGGGTCCGATCCTAGGCAAGGTCGCATAATATCATAGAAATTAGAATAATTCAACCCAACTCGTTCATCTTCCAACTCCTTACCTTCTTGACGATGCGCAAAATAACGATGTGTGAACAATAGGCACGGAACGCGAGGTAAGAATACTAAAAGCAGAATTCGAAGGAGTTCCCCAAGAGCTTTTCCGTACCCATCCAAAAAAGTGAGATACCCAATCGGACTAGTCCATAGTCGGAGGGAGGACGAGGACCAAATATCGCGTGTTCCTCACAAGAATGAGGTCGTAACATCGCAACCTCTCGAATAAAGATGTCGCTCCGATGACACGCTTCTAGAAGCAGCGAGGATGAACCTCGCATACTCAAAAGTTGACACACCCGCCCCGCTTGACCATTCAAGAGCCACAATCAATGCACGATCCGAGCGAGGCTCAGGATCGTTGCATACAATCAAAAAACAATCAGTGCACGATCCGAGCGAGGCTCGAGATCATTGTATATAATAAAAAACAATCAATGTGCGATTCGAGCGAGGCTCGGGATCGTTGTATTCAATCAAAAATAATCCATGCACGATCTGAGCGAGGATCGGGATCTTTGTATATAATCAAAAACAATCGGGCTAGGATATTAACAAAAAAAGCCTAATGTGGCCTGAGTAGTCTGCAATCTTTGTAGCACTCGCGCCATGGGGTTGGATCGGGATGAAATGAGCTGTTGGAACTCTCTAAAAGCAACTATATTAACCACAAACAAGAGTAAAGAAAAAAAGATGCATAAAGATAAAGGCCGCAAGGGCCGGAATGTTAATTACAGGCTCTAGCGAGCCACCAAAAGTCAAGTCTAGACCATACAAACAAACAATAAAAAAAACAATTACAAAGAGATAACAACCTTCAATGCTTAGTCTTCTTGGCAACATCGGCAGGGGAGTTCATGGGGTGCTGGTAGATGGGCGAGGCATGGATAATCACGAGGTCGACCTGGGTGGGGTTCTAGTTCTCCTGATCCACGAGATTCGTGGCGAGAGGTTCATTCTCGTCCACGGTAACCCTGCCCTCATCATCAAGGAAAAAACCGCACTCCCCCTCGGGCTCTTCCACAGTCTCCCCCATGGTTAGCGTATAGTTAGGGAGGAAAAAGGCAATGCGAGGATCGATATGCTTGTACTTATTGATCGATTGCCTCACCCCTATGCGGATGGCCTACCGATAATCCCCTCCACGTCGCTCATTGTCGCCTCCTTATACTCGACACTCTCAACATACGCAGGCCCCACATCCCACACCTCCTCGATGAACTCCTTGATGTGATTGTGGAGGTTAATATTCTCCTCCTCCACCTTTTGGAGGTCCGCCTCTTTCACCTTCGAGTATTTTTGCCCGTCGAAGAGTTTGACCTGCAGATCCTCAACCGAGGCCCTAACCTTCTCAATCTCCGCAACCTCCTCCCTTGCACGTTTTTCCGCCATCAAACCCCGCTTCTCGGCCTCCGCCCGTGCTCTCTTCTCCTCGACCAACTCTTCCGCGTTGGCTTTAAGCTTCGCCTCGAGTTTCACATTATCCTTATGGAGAAGCGCAATGCGGCGACAGTTGTAGTTGTCAAGGAAGTTGTGTTGTAGATGAGACGACATGTCAATAAAAAGAGGGAATACAACAAAAGTCGTAAAAAAGACAACAAAAGAAACACTCACCATCCCCAAGTAGCAGAGAGTTTCCTCAACAAGGGCCGCGTCGGAGAGGTCATTCGCCCAGATGACCTCCTCCTTGAATTCTACCTTCCTCCAATTCTTCAACGAAGCCTGGGATGACCTCGGCCTCCGGGCAGTGAAATCGCGAGGTCGGTGAAACCTCGACTAGTAAAAAGCTCTCGAGGTTGGAACTCGAAACGAGGTCCTTACTCCTTCCCCGAGGAACTGCGCTGGTCATCCCCCTTGTGCTTCTTCTTTTCCTTTCTGGGCGACACCGCTGACTCCTTTCACTTGGATCCAGCCTTGTTGCCGGCCCCATGAGGGGCCTTGGAGGACGCCCTAGTGACGTCCACTTTAGGAGGAGCCCATTTAGAAAGGGCAGTGGCAGTCCGCACCTATGCGACCTTCGTGGGCATGGGAACCTTCGAGGTACCGAAGCTTTGCGCGGGAGGTCCCGCGGATGATTTCTTCTTCCTCCTCTGAGGGTCACTGAAAAGGGAAAAAAGAAAAAGGTCAATTCAAGAAAAAGAAATAATAGGATAAATGATCTAAGTTCAAAAATGCACGATCCGAGAGAAGCTCGGATCGTCGCAAACAATCTAAGTTCAAAAATGCGCGGTCCAAGCGAGGCTCGGGATGGCCACATATAATCTAAATTCAACGTTCAACGATTAAACAAGAAGCAAAATAAAACCTAAAAAAGGCACAAGCAAGCAAATACCCTCTACGCCCTTGCGGTTCGGGATGGGAAGACTCGGGCCCGCACGCTCGAGGCGATCCTGGGCCAAGTACAATTTGTGATATTGACGTCCAAATTGAATAGCCAAACCTTTGAGTCGATAATATCCTCCCTTTGGCCCGGGCGTCACCCCTTTCTAACCCTTTTCCATCACCTTTGATTCTGCCTCACCCCACCCTCGTCTGACGAGCACTAGAGTCCCGTGAGTTCACTTTGTGGTCTTGTATTTATCCAAGTTACTATTGTCGGAGAAGATTCGGGCGTTTCGAGCCTAGATTTGCCCCTTGTGACCCTAGGAACGCATCAATTGGTATTAGAGCGTCAGGTGGTTCGAACGGATCTCTTTTCCGATCAGCCCATTAGATTTGGTGTTGTCGTCCCTCGATTCCACTCGAGGATCCACGACACAAGCCCCGACGCACCAAGATACCAACGAGCACAAGCCCCACGCAATAGCAGCGTGCCAGGATCCTAATCTCGGTGCAGCAACAATGTGCCAAGATCCGGATCCTGGCGCAGCAGTAGCGCCCTAGTATCCGAATCCCGATGCAATCTCGGTGCAGTAGCAGCAAGGTGCCAGACCCAAGTCTTGGCGCAGTCCCGGCGCAGCAGTGTCGCACCAGCCGTGCGCCATCAACGCGTCAGATCCCCAGCAGCCCCGCGCTAGCCCGCATCAAATCCGGAAACCCTAGATCTCGCGGAATATTTCCAAGATCTCTTGGGTTAATTCGGGTGCATATCTTGTTATTTTATTTTTATTTATTTTTGCCTTTATTTGTTTTTGATTTTATTCCTTTTTGTAAAAGATTTTAACAATAAAAGATCTTCTAGTTATTTTCTTTCTAGGTTAGTTTTTTATTTTCGTTTTTAACGGGATCTTTCGGATTGTGAAAGATCTTGTAATATTGTAAAGAAAAAAACCGAGGGGTCGAGCCATGTCTTAGACCTGCTCGGCAATATAGGACAATTCGAACTCTTGGGATCGGCCGCATCGACGAGTCAACACTCGTCCATATAAGCCGCTTCCGAGGGACAACCCGGATTGGATTCCACCCTATCGACTCCCGGAGAATCGGGCCCGCTATTATGGAGAAATTCCAAAGCCCCGACGTCACTCCTATGAATAACGGGATTTGAGTCCACCTCCTCGGCGCCCGCGTCCATGGGACCACACCCCAGAGTTTGAGAGGTCTCCCCCGGCCCGTGCTCGAGTCCACCACTCGAACTCCCACGCCACATCCCCAATTCCCCCTGCGCACCAGCGTCTAGCATTGGACGCACTGAATGCACGGATCGCACAGCTCGAGCGCCTTCTCGCTGTAACACCCCGTCTTTACACCGGGCGCTACTCGGTTGTAGACCTTACTAGGTACTACCTTGGCTAGTTTGACAACTAGTTCACTTGGATCTTGCAACTCGAGCACGACGAGAAAACATGAATAAAACATCCAACCGATATTTATAAAACCCAAGTATAGAAAACATGCATGAAACCCAAAACGATATAATTTACAACACTTCCTGGAAACATTTCATTAACATACCACCTCCCTTTCTTTATAAAACCACACATTATATAAAAGATACCAAAAAGTAACCACCATTTCTCCCAACTAAACCCATCCTATTGACACGGCCTTCAACGACCTGTTCCATCATTCAGCCGAGGTTCCATCATGGGTCCGTTGTCTTTACCTGAAACTGAAAAAAAAACAAGTCCCCGAAGGGTCAACTACCATTCTAATACAAGCTAGAATTCATACAGTACTAGTAAGACGTTTACAACCAATCAAGTACCTAACACACTTAAGCACGGTTCACCTGAATACACACATATCAGTTCTAAATCCATACATTACTTCCCATAGATCATAAGCACAAACCACATATCAAACTTCCATACACATTCATACATACAAGTCCCAGCAAAACAATACAACCATTCTCTCACCGTTCCATTCCATGGCACTTATCAACCCTACGTCCCAAGTGTCGAGGCGCGACCTCCCACCCTTCACAATTTCCATCCTTCTAACCCCGGGTCAAGCCTCCTCGGGAGCACTTGCCCAAAACACAAATAACTTTTCTTTTGAAGGGGCACAATAATCTGTCATATAACCATACGTAGCCGTCACTTCAACCCAGAGGACTACGCACATGGCCATGCCGAGAACGGTAACAACACATAGAAAATATTCGAAAACTTCACATTCGATGAAAGCCCAATGAAATCCTTTTCACACATATCATACACAATTAAACCTTTTTCATAGAACAATCACTTAGGGACTAGTTCCCCAAAACCAATCCTACAAGCACCACATGAAGTCTAACGAGTATTGAATGGAAACTGAGCAAGTCGAAAACGACTTACCTTGAAGACGAATTCCCAATGCCAAGAAACCACTAATTATCCAACAACGTGGAACACAGTTTAAGACAGATAGCCTATCTTTGCCCCACGTCTTTGATCACGACCTAAAACCCACGCTCCTATATGCATATAGATACCCCAATGAATAATAATAGCCTTTTAACTCTTACAAACTCTAACCCTAAAATCAACAAAAAACCAGGATGCTTTATAACTTCTCTTGTATAATTCCAAATCCTTTAAAACTTTGACATGAATATACTAGATATATAAAAGAACATTTTTCTAGTTCAAACCTTTCTGAAAAACTGGATCAAAGGTCTCCCTAATATCATTACAAAACAATACCCTAAAATTACTCTGAAATCTTTTACCGATTATAAATCCGATATCAAAAATACCCTCTGAGAACTATAAATCGACTGATTTTTGAATCCAAATCAATTGTAAAGCCAGATCTGGAAAAATTAGTAAAATCTAAACAAACTATTAACTAACTCAAACTTATCAAATAACGCCTGAACTCCAAAATCCGACCCGACAAACGAATCCAACACCGGGCTAATACCCTCCTCTCTCTCTCTCTCTCTCTCTCCCTCCCTCCCTCCCTCCCTCCCTCCCTTCCTTCCTTCCTCTGTACGTATTTTTGTAGCAAGAATTCAATGAATTCAATATATATATTACTACGAAGGTCGGCTTAATATTGATATAAAATTTCATTTTCCACCCTCAAATTTTCTTTACTACAAACTTTACCCTAAAATAATTATTAATTACTTTTAAGTTTAAAACTTTTTTTTAAATATAATTTTCTAAAATTATAAATAAAATATTAAATATTATTATTTAGCCGAGATTAATTTATAAGCTAATTAATTCCAACTCGAAAAATCAAGTAGCATAAAATGATATATATATATATATCGAAATATTCCCGAATATTACATTCTATCCCCATTAAAGAAAGTTTCGTCCTGAAACTTCCAGACATTAAAGAAAACAAACCCATAACACTTACTTAAAATCCTTGAAACCAACTAAACAACACGCAGATCATATAAAATTAGTATACCACAAACAACAACAATATAAGTCAAACATCATGTAATTTACACCATCAATACACTACCAGCAACTACCAAACAAGTCAAACACATAAGGTTAAGTCGAACAAAGCACACAAATAATTACAACTACCCATACCTATAATCCTTGATCACCGCTAACTCTTATTCTCAAATGCCTGAACTAAAACCGGGTACAACTCTGGAGAGCTCTCACTTATTCTCGTCTCAATCTCCCAAGTTGCCTCCTCAACTCCTCGTTGGGACCACTGAATCAACACGAGCTGTATCTCTTTATTTCGCGGCTTTTTTAACCGTCTACCTAGGATTTCTATTGGTTGTTCTTGGAAAGTATGATCTGGCTCAATCTCTAAGTCTTCATAGTCGAGACTATGACTAGGATCAGGCACATACTGCCTCAACTGCGACACATGAAAAACAGAATGAACTCCTTCTAAAGTTGGTGGTAGTGCCAACTTGTAGGCTATCTCGCCTACCCTCTCGAGAATTTCAAATGGCCCGATGTACCGAGGACTCAAATTTCCTTTCACTCCAAATCTTCTAACCCCACGAGTCGGCGATACCCTCACCCAAACATGTGCTCCTACCTCGAATTCCAATGGTCGTCGCCTCTTATCTACATAAGATTTTTTACGACTCTGTGTTGTCAACATACGTTCTCGAATCAAAGCCACCTTTTCAACTGTTTCCTGAATCATCTGAGGCATTCCATCTACAACGTATTATGGATCATCCCAACATAGAGGTGTCCTACATCTCCTCCCATATAAAGCCTCATATGGTGCCATTTGAATCGAAGAGTGCCAACTATTATTATATGCAAACTCAACTAATTCCAAGTGATCAGACCAATTTCCTCCCCAATCCAACACACATGATCTCGACATATCTTCTAGTGTTTGAATTGTCCTCTCCGATTGGCCATCTGACTGCGTGTGATAAGCAATCGTGAAATGTAGCTTGGTGCCTAAAGCTTTATGCACTTTTTGCCAAAAATTAGAGGTAAACTGCCCATCACGATCAGGAACAATCGTTTTGGGCACTCCATGTAATCTCACTATTTGTTTTTATGAACACCTCTACTAGTTGACTCACTAGCCAAGTCTCTTTAATGGGCAGAAAACGAGCAGTCTTAGTCAGTCTGTCCACGACAACCCATATTGTATCATGTCCTCTACTAATCCGCAGTCCGGTAACAAAATCCATGGAAATGTCCTCCCACTTCCATTTTGGAACTGGAAGTGGTTCGAGCATTCCACCTGGTCTTTGGTGCTCTATTTTTACTTGCTGGCATACCTGACACTTTGCTACAAATTTTGCTACATCAGGCTTCATTCCATCCCACCAGTAATATTGCTTCAAGTCCTTGTACATCTTACTAGCTCCCGGGTGGATCGAATAAGGAGTAGCGTGAGCCTCTCGTAATATCTTTTGTCTCATGAGGGGCCTTGGAGGACGCCCTAGCGACGTCCACTTTAGGAGATGCCCATTTAGAAAGGGCAGTGGTAGTCCGCACCTTTGCAACCTTCGTGGGCGTGGGAACCTTCGAGGTACCGAAGCTTTGCGCGGGAGGTCCCGCTGATGATTTCTTCTTCATCCTCTGAGCTAAATCTTCCAGGAGGGTCACTGAAAAGGGAAAAAAGAAAAAGCTCAATACAGGAAAAAGAAATAATAGGATAAATGATCTAAGTTATAAAACGCATGATTCGAGAGAAGCTCGGATCGTCGCAAACAATCTAAGTTAAAAAATGCGCGGTCCAAGCGAGGCTCGGGATGGCCACATATAATCTAAATTCAACGTTCAACGATTAAACAAGAAGTAAAATAAAACTTAATAAAGGCACAAGCAAGCAAATACCCTCTACGCCCTTGCGGTTCGGGATGGGAAGACTCAGGCCCGCACGCTCGTGGTGGTCCTGGGCCAAGTACAATTTGTGAGGTGCCACAACCGACATTGCAAATTGTTTCTTTGCTTTGGCGACCTCTTTCGCCTGCAACTTCTAGGGTCGTTGGAAGTTACACGGTGCCGAGGGGAAATTGATATACCTCCCAGAGTGGTCGCGAACCAAGAACCACTTGTCCTTCCATTCTCCGACGTTCGAAGGAGTGGTGGTAATCTTGAGCCTGGGAAGACTGAGGTTCACAAAGCAAGACTTTTGCTCATGCCTCACCAAGAACAAATTTGTCATGGTGGCGACATTAAGTCCTTCCCCATGTTGGGGACAAGTTGTGTGGGGCAGACGTTTATCGCCCATAAATAATCTACTATGTGTTGAGCGAGCGACAGACGGAAGTCGGCTTGAAGACTGTGCAGATGGAAGACTGATATGGAGAAAGGTAGGTGGGGTAGGTGAAATTTTTATTTTCTTTTCGGGTTCAGTTTGGTACTGGTTCGGGCTTTTTCGGGGGTTTCACCCGAAAACCTTTTATTTCAGGGGTTTCACCTAAAAGCCTTTTATTTCGGGACTTTCACCCGAAAACCTTTTATTTTTATTCTTTTTATTTTTTATTTTTTTTTATTATTATTATTTTTTTTTATTTTTTAATTTTTTTAATTTTTTTTTGAATAAACGACAATAGAAATCAGGCCGATCCGCGGGCTCGGATCGTATCCGTGGTCGCAGATCTTTCCGCGGTCTCGGATCAAATCCAAGGTCGCGGTTCGAGCCGAGGGCGCGGACACCTCTCCGTCTTCTGTATTTAGATAGAAAAAATTGTACCTGCAAGTTAGCCCGACAAAACAAAAACAAAAACAAAAACTAAAACTAAACTAAAAAAGATAAAAAGAAAAGAAAAAGAAAAACTTACCTCGGGTTGCCTCCCGAGCAGCGCCTTTGTTTAACGTCGTTTGGCCCGACGTCCTTTATGCTCAGAAGGGATCATCATCTATCTGAAACTGGACCTTTTTCCCTTCATGTGCCATAGATAATAGGCCCTTTGATACATTAATTACGGCGCTCGCCGTCTTCATAAATGGACGTCCCAACAGCAAAACTGGGTCGTATCTCCCCTTACCGATCTCTAGGACATAAAAGTCCATCGGAAAAATTAAGCCATCCACCTGCACTAAGACATCTTCCAAAAATCCTTTCGGATGCGCTTTAGAATGGTCAGCCAGTTCAATAGTAATATTAGAATCCTGTAATGGCCCTAGGCCTAACCTCTCATAGATGCTAAGTGGCATAACATTAATGGATGCACCTAAATCAAGCATAGAATGCTCAATTTTAGCCTCACCAATTGTAACGGGAACAGTAAACCTCCCTGGATCTCCATACTTCTTAGGTAATTGCCTTTGAAGCATGGAAGACACATTTTCAGTATTTTCCACAAGATTAATTTTCTTAACTTGTCCCTTTTCTTTTTGTTTCCTCTTTATAGTACATAATTCTTTCAGAAATTTAGCAAACCGAGGAATACTTTGAACAAGTTTAAGCAAAGGGACATTTACCTCACACTTGGAGAAGGTTTCGAAAATTTCCTTGTCATTGGTGGGCCTCCTGGTGTCCTTTAGTGCCTCAGGAAACGGTGGAGCTGGCTTTTGTGAAGCCATGGGGGGAAACGAAGGTCTGATATAGCCATCAGATTCTGTCAGAGGGGCGCTCCGCGAGCTCGGATTGGGATCCGCGGGCGCGGATTTTGTGTTTTCCTCGATTTTTGCGCCGCGATCAAAATTGTCCTCCGGTGAACTCGGCTGGTTTCCGTTAGCTGAAATTTCAACATCTAGCTCTTTCCCACTCCTTAATGTCATTGCACTCACATTCTCTCTCGGGTTAATGGGCTGAGATGGCAGTTTTCCCGAGTCCTTAGCTTCTAGACGATTCAGAGTGGTTGTAATCTGACTTAACTCAAACTCTTCATCGCAACCTTAGTCTCTTGATTTTCCTTCATAAGATGATTGATAATGGCTGGATTTTCTTGAGGAGCCTAGGGCCTTGGCACATAATTAGGCCTGGGAACATAGTTGGGCTGACCTCCCTGTGGTGGAAAAGGTTGTTAAGGTTGTTGATTCCACCTAAAGTTAGGATGGTTAGCCCACCCCGGGTTGTAGGTATTTGAATATGGATCATTGTGGGGCCTCTGTTCATAGTTCCCTATAGCATTCACATCAGCTGCTGGCTCTTGTATGATAGGGCATGCATTAGAAGGATGGCTAGATTCGCCACAGATTCCACAAGCCCTTGAACTTGAAGCTCCATTGCCCGCCAACAGTTGCTTCATCATAGCTTTCAACTCCCTTACTTCAGCATTCAGGGAGTCATTAATAGAATGAACAGACCTACTGTTGGATCTCTTTCTCTGATTTCTGCTTTGCTCTGCTAGAGTCTCCAACTTCTCAAACGCCTGCCTAGGAGTGAGATTCTCATAAGAACCTCCACAAGAAGCATTCATCAAGCACCTATCAGCATCACAGAGACCTTCAATAATATAGCAAATCAGGTCTTTGTCAGAATAGCCATGGTAGGGACAACTGGCTATGAGTCTCTTGTAACGCTCATAGTACTCATACAAGTTCTCATCATCTCCCTGCTCCAAACTACTCAACTGCTTTTTAATGGACGTTTGCTTAGCAGCAGGAAAAATTTTCTCCTGAAAGGCACCCTTCATCTGAGCCCAAGTAGTAATCGTTTCAGGTGCTAAGTATAGATACCACTCCTTAGCTACATCAGCCAAAGAAAATTGGAAAGCCCTCAACATAAGCTGATCTTCAGTCACATCAGCTGGCTTCATTCCCAAGCAGACAGAATGGAACTCTGCAAGGTGTTTATTTGGATCTTCCCCACTCAGCCCATGGAACTTAGGCAAATAGTGGAGAAGATCAGACTTAAGCTCAAACTTTACTCCTTCTCCCAAGGCGGGAAACTGAAAACCAAGCTGTTGCTGCTCTAAATTAGGCGCAGTCAGTTGCCTAATAGTGCGATCTGCCATGGTTACTAGTTGCTCTTCAACCTCTGAATTAGATGAAGAAGAAGAAGAAATTGGATCAAACTGTATGCCTAGCACTTGAGCTTGAACTTGACGTCTCAACTGTCTTAGAGTCCTGTTAATTTCTGGATCAATGGAACAATAGGAGAATTATCAGTAGAACGGGTAAGAACCATAAGACAGATTCTTACCAATTCGGGGGATTTGGACGAACCGATCTGCGGCCGCGGAAAAATTCCGAGGGCGCGGAAAAATTCCGAGGTCACGGATTCGTCAGAAACGCCGATTAAACAGAAAATTAAAAACTGATTCCCCGACAACGACGCCAAAATTTGACTTGGCTAAAATCGTTGTTGCCAAGATCAAAGATAAATAACCCTAAACTACTAACTAGTATAGCAAGCAAGCAAGGGGTCGAACCCAAGAGAATCGGGATTCTGATCAATCAGCAAAGAGTAAAGACAGGGTTTTTTGGAAGTTCAGGCAAACAAACAAGCAAATATTGTTGAGATTAATTTAATTGAAGGAAAGCAGAGTTTATTCAATCAATTCCACCTTTTTAATCATCCGATCATTGATTCATCCCCTTTTCTATTAATTCCCTAGTTAATTCCAATCCTTATAAAAGATTTTCGCTTGTCCACGGTCCAAGCGGAATTATGATATGAACAAGAACGCTTAACTCAAATCATGAAAAGTATTAAGGCTAGAAGGATATTAATTCATGCAATCAAGCTACGAGTCTCATGCATAAAATAACAATCAAATACTTTTCTTCAATTCTAGTCCACGGTCCGAAACCCTAAGATATAAAAATACTAAAAAGATAGAAAATAACAAAACAGAGGTGGCGCTGAAAAGCCAAAATCCGCGAGCGCGGAAATAATCCGCGAGCGCGAATCTTCTCTCTTCCCTCGGCCGCGGAATCCCATCGATCCGCGAGCGCGGAAATAATCCGCGGTCGCGGATCCATCTTTCCTCGCCCTCGGACGCTTCGCTTCATTCTCGGCACCGCGGGCTCGGATCTAATCCGAGGGCGCGGATCTTGACTCCTTAAGCACTTCAACTTCGAATTTAGGATTTCTGTCTTCCAAATCTTCAACTGTAGGCTTCTGTTGATATTACAGATAATCATCCTAATCTAGCCTAAAACACTCAGAAAATCCTAATAAAAATACAGAATTACACTGTACTAAAACCAGCGTATCAACGACCACGCAATTGTTGTACGCCGCCAATGAGCAGCCTTCCCCCTCAGTGAGCGCCAGCTCAACTCCCTCAATCCAGGGAAAGTCAGAGGCGATGTCCACAAGTATCTTTCTAGTAAGAAGGGTCGGGGCCCCCTCATCCAAAAATAGCCCAACCACCGGGTTCGGGGTCATCGGGATCCGATCCTCAATGACTAGCGGGACATGAGACATGCAGCCAACTATATACCGCGGATAAAAGCTTGGTTATTCGTTGGAGTCTGACTATCGCACATCGGAGCCAACAGGTTCTTCATCTGAAATCGAGGACGAGGCCATCTCAACCCCTGAGGACATACGCATTCGGGAAAATCGCGAGGTAATGGAAAATTCAGAAGCGCTGGGTGAGGGATCGTTGAAAACAAGTGAAAGGGATCTCGAGTTCTGAGATCACTGGTCTCGCTAGTCTTAACGGTCTCAGAAGGTTCTTCGTGGTACTTCTCCCAAAGGTTGAACACGAGGCCTGGTGGAGGGCTCGAAGAAGTGCGTCTAGGCATGAAATATGAAGTCCAGGTCACGAGAGGTGAACACCTAGAAAAGAAGAAAGTCTTATAGAAAGAATAGACTAAAAAGCGAAGCACAATGGTGTAGGATAAGCGCGACCCTAGGGATATTCTGACGGATAGGCCACCTAGGAAGAATGCGAAGGGGAACGAACAAATTTGTAGGCCAAAAAGCAGGATTCAGAAGATCGAAGGGACAAACGTCCCGTCAACTAGCGGCGAAACACTTGGACCTCAACCGTCGGGAAAGCGCCGGAAAGGTTGAGCACCCCACCGTACCCCTAGGATCCGCCCTCACTCCCACCTTTTCGCCACCATGACGCCTACGCAAAAATCGGAATAAACCACCGCCTCCGCATAGGGCAAAGGCGGAAAAGAGATTAAAAGCACCGAAAGCACATGCGAAGGACAAAAATGGTACTTACTTGTCGAAAGTCGTTGTAGCAAGGGTGGTTGGAAGTCTTGGCCGGTGGTGTTGCCTGTGCTTGGTTGCCGGAAACCGAAAGGTCACAAAGAGAGAGAAGAGTTTCTTGGGGAAGAAGATGAAACAACAAGGGGAGAGGGGGCGTACGCATGACATTTATAGCAGGTGTACTGGGCCTTATTCTGCTTAGCGTCTTAATGAGCCCAACTCCCCCGCATGCCCATTAAGGAAAAAAGGGAAAGAAGGCTCAAGGCCCGCCAGCGCACAACGGAAAGAGAGAAAACTTCCAGAAAATTGTTAAGAGTGAATGATCCCGTTGGAAATTCAAATAACCTCGAGCCTCGTCGACCTAAACCCCGAATCTCGACAAAGAGAAATTCACAACCTAGACCCCGCATACTACCTACAAAAGTTCATGGCAGGCCTTGCGAGAGGGAGGCTAAGAAATCACACACATCGCGCATATATGCCTTGCGGCTCTCGAACCGCGGATCAAAAGCCATGGGGTTGTGATGGTGTGCAAAATAACGATGTGTGAACAGTAGGCACAGAACGCGAGGTAAGAATAGTAAAAGCATAATTCGAAGGACTTCCCCGAGTTTTTTTTCCGTACCCATCCTAAAAAGCGAGATACCCAATCGGGCTAGTCCCAAGTCGGAGGGCGGACGAGGACCAAATGTCGCGTGTTCCCCACAGAAATGAGGTCGTAACGTCGCAACCTCTTGAATAAATATGTCGCTCCGACGACGCGCTTCTCGGAACATCGAGGATGAACCTCGCATACTCAAAAGCTGACACACCCGCCCCGCTCGACCATTCAAGGGCCACCTTATTCTCAACCAATAATGGACCACCTCTCTCTCGCCCAATTAGATGGCCGTATCCCGAGCGTCCCACATCGGATATTGATGAAAGCCATGTTCCTCAAACGTCTATAAATAGAGGAGAACCCCGAAGGTTGCAAGGGTCGAAAAACATATCTAACTCAAGAACTATCTTGCTTGTTGAAGATCGACATGTTGGAACAGTCATGATGCGACTCTGCCCTGGCTCGGACCCAGCTCCTACGGAGACGATACGGCCTACACCTTGGAGACCCCTTGGATTAGGACTTAGTCTCTTTTATGTATTTATTTATATTATTTCTATTTTTGTCATTTCATATTCCGTCTTTACTATTTTAGGCGTGTGCTCTCTTATGCTTAAGAGGCCGGCCCATTAAGCTAGCATAAGGCCCATTAGGCCATTAGGGTCTTGTATTTATCCAAGTTACTATTGTCGGAGAAGATTCAGGAGTTTCGAGCATAGATCCGCCCCTTGTGACCCTAGGGACGCATCAATTGGTATTAGAGCGTTAGGCGGTTCGAACGGATCTCTTTTCCGACCAGCCCATCAGATTTGGTGTTGTCATCCCTCGAATTTTCTCAAGGATCCACGTCACCTGCCCCGACGCACCAGGATACTAGCCAGCACATATATCGGGCTAGTCCCAAGTATGAGGTCGGACGAGGACCAAATGTCGCGTGTTCCCCACAGGAATGAGGTCGTAACGTCGCAACCTCTTGAATAAAGATGTCGCTCTGACAACGCGCTTCTAGAAACAACGAGGATGAACCTCGCATACTCAAAAGCTGGCACACCCGCCCCGCTCGACCATTCAAGAGCCACCTTGTTCTCAACCAATAATCAACCACCTCTCTCTCGCCGAATCAGATGGCCGTATCCCGAGCGTCCCACATCGGATATTGTGAAAGCCATGCTCCTCAAACGTCTATAAATAGAGGAGGACCCCGAAGGATGCAAGGGTCAAAAAACATCTCTAACTCAAGAACTATCTTGCTTGTTGAAGATCGACGTGTTGGAACAATCATGATGCGACTCTGCCCTGGCTCGGACCCAGCTCCTACGGAGACGAGACAACCTAGACCTTGCAGACCCCTTGGATTAGGACTTAGTCTCTTTTATGTATTTATTTATATTATTTCTATTTTTGTCATTTCATATTCCGTCTTTACTATTTTAGGCGTGTGCTCTCTTATGCTTAAGAGGTCGGCCCATTAAGCTAGCATGAGGCCCATTAGGCCATTAGGGTTACTTGCATCCTTTCCCGTTTTAGTGGTTGCTATTAGTAGTATTATGGGCTTGGATGTTGAGCCTAGCATGTTGCTAACCCTAGTCCACCACCTATATTAGATCTAGGGTTTCGTGTGGCCTCCTCTATATAAAGGAGCCACGACCCCTTGTAATATTGACGTCCAAATTGAATAGCCAAAGCTTTGAGTCGATAATCTCCTCCCTTTGGCCCGGGCGTCACCCTTTTCTAACCCTTTTCCATCGCCCTTGATTCTGCCTCACCCCACCCTCGTCCGACGAGCATTAGAGGCCCGTGAGTTCACTTTGTGGTCTTGTATTTATCCAAGTTACTATTGTCGGAGAAGATTCGGGCGTTTCGAGCCTAGATCTGCTCCTTGTGACCCTAGGGACGCATCAATTGGTATTAGAGCGTCAGGAGGTTCGAACGGATCTCTTTTTCGATCAGCCCATTAGATTTGGTGTTGTCGTCCCTCAAATCCACTCAAGGATCCACGACACCAACCCTAACTCACCATGATACCAGCCAGCACAAGCCCCGCGTAGTAGCACCGTGCCGGGATCCGAATCTCGGTGCAGCAACAATGTGCCAAGATCCGAATCCCGGCGGAGCAGTAGCGCGCTAGTATCCGAATCCTGGTGCAATCTCGGTGCAGTAGCAGCAGCATGCCAGACCCAAGTCTTGGCGCAGTCCCGGCGCAGCCGTGCGCCATCAACGCGCCAGATCCCCAGCAACCCCGCGCTAGCCCGCACCAAATCCGAAAACCCTAGATCTCGCAGAATATTTCCAAGATCTCTTGGGTTAATTCGGGTGCATATCTTGTTATTTTATTTTTATTTATTTTTGCCTTTATTTGTTTTTGATTTTATTCCTTTTTGTAAAAGATCTTAACAATAAAAGATCTTCTAGTTATTTTCTTTCTAGGTTAGTTTTTTATTTCCGTTTTTAACGGGATCTTTCGGATTGTGAAAGATCTCTTAATATTGTAAAGAAAAAACCGAGGGGCCGAGCCATGTCTTAGACTTGCTCGGCAATATAGGAGGATTCGAACTCTTGGGATCGGCCGCATCGACGAGTCAACACTCGCCCATATAAGCCGCTTCCGAGGGACAACCCGGATTGGATTCCACCCTATCGACTCCCGGAGAATCGGGCCCGCTATTATGGCGAAATTCCAAAGCCCAGACGTCACTCCTATGATGAACGGGATTTGAGTCCACCTCCTCGGCGCTCACGTCCCTGGGACCCCACCCCAGAGGTTGAGAGGTCTCCCCCGGCCAGTGCTCGAGTCCACCACTCGAACTCCTACGCCACATCCTTGATTCCCCCTGCGCACCAGCGTCTAGCATTGGACGCACTGAAGGCACGGATCGCGTAGGTCGAGCGCCTTCTCGCTTTAACACTCCGTCTTTACACCGGGCGCTACTCGGTAGTAGACATTTCTAGGTACTACCTTGGCTAGTTTGACAACGAGTTCACTTGGATCTTGCAACTCGGGCACGACGAGAAAACATGAATAAAACATCCAACCAATATTTATAAAACCCAAGTATAGAAAACATGCATGAAACCCAAAACGACATAATTTACAACACTTCCTGGAAACATTTCATTAACATACCACTACCTTTTCTTTATCAAAACCACACATTATATAAAAGATACCAAAAAGTAACCACCATTTCTCCCAACTAAACCCATCCTATTGACACGGCCTTCAACGACCTGTTCCATCATTCAGCCGAGGTTCCATCATGGGTCCGTTGTCTTTACCTGAAACTGAAAAAAAAAACAAGTCCCCGAAGGGTCAACTACCATTCTAATACAAGCTAGAATTCATACAGTACTAGTAAGACGTTTACAACCAATCAAGTACCTAACACACTTAAGCACGGTTCACCTGAATACACACATATCAGTTCTAAATCCATACATTACTTCCCATAGATCATAAGCACAAACCACATATCAAACTTCCATACACATTCATACATACAAGTCCCAGCAAAACAATACAACCATTCTCTCACCGTTCCATTCCATGGCACTTATCAACCCTACGTCCCAGGTGTCGAGGCGCGACCTCCCACCCTTCACAATTTCCATCCTTCTAACCCCGGGTCAAGCCTCCTCGGGAGCACTTGCCCAAAACACAAATAACTTTTCTTTTGAAGGGGCACAATAATCTGTCACATAACCATACGTAGCCGTCACTTCAACCCAGAGGACTACGCACATGGCCATGCCGAGAACGGTAACAACACATAGAAAATATTCGAAAACTTCACATTCGATGAAAGCCCAATGAAATCCTTTTCACACATATCATACACAATTAAACCTTTTTCATAGAACAATCACTTAGGGACTAGTTCCCCAAAACCAATCCTACAAGCACCACATGAAGTCTAACGAGTATTGAATGGAAACTAAGCAATTCGAAAATGACTTACCTTCAAGACGAATTCCCAACACCAAGAAACCACTAATTATCCAACAACGCGGAACCCCATTTAAGACAGATAGGCTATCTTTGCCCCACGTCTTTGATCACGACCTAAAACCCACGCTTCTATATGCATATATATACTCCAATGAATAATAATAGCCTTTTAATTCTTACAAACTCTAACCCTAAAATCAACAAAAAGCCAGGATGCTTTATAACTTCTCTTGTATAATTCCAAATCCTTTAAAACTTGACATGAATATACTTGATATATAAAAGAACATTTTTCTAGTTCAAACCTTTATGAAAAACTGGATCAAAGGTCTCCCTAATATCATTACAAAACAATACCCTAAAATTACTCTGAAATCTTTTACCTATTATAAATCCGATATCAAAAATACCCTCTGAGAACTATAAATCGACTGATTTTTAAATCCAAATCAATTGTAAAGCCAGATCTGGAAAAATTAGTACAATCTAAACAAACTATTAACTAATTAAAACATACCAAATAACGCTTGAACTCCAAAATCCGACCCGACAAACGAATCCAACCTTGGGCTAATACCCTCCTCTCTCTCTCTCTCTCCCTCCCTCCCTTCCTTCCTTCCTCTGTACGTATTTTTGTAGAAGGAATTCAATGAATTCAATATATATATTACTACGAAGGTCGGCTTAATATTGATATAAAATTTCATTTTTCACCCTCAAATTTTCTTTACTACAAACTTTACCCTAAAATAATTATTAATTACTTTGAAGTTAAAAACTTTTTTTATTAAATATAATTTTCTAAAATTATAAATAAAATATCAAATATTATTATTTAGCCGAGATTAATTTAGAATCTAATTAATTCCCACTCGAAAAATCAAGGAGCATAAAAAATGATATAAATATATATAGAGAGAGAAATATCTCGAATATTACATTCTACCCCCCTTAAAGAAAGTTTCGTCTTGAAACATCCAGACATACAAGAAAACAAACCCATAACACTTACTTAAAATCCTTGAAACCAACTAAACAACACGCAGATCATATACATTTAGTATACCACAAACAACAACCATATAAGTCAAACATCATGTAATTTACACCATCAATACACTACCAGCAACTACCAAACAAGTCAAACACATAAGGTTAAGTCGAACAAAGCACACAAATAGTTACAACTACCCATAACTATAACCCTTGATCACCACTAACTCTTATTCTAAAATGCCTAAACAAAAACCGGGTGCAACTTTGGATAGCTCTCACTTATTCTCGTCTCAGTCTCCCAAGTTGCCTCCTCAACTCCTCGTTGGGACCACTGAATCAACACGAGCTGTATCTCTTTATTTCGCGGCTTTTTCAACCGTCTACCTAGGATTGCTATTGGTTGTTCTTGGAAAGTACGATCTGGCTCAATCTCTAACTCTTCATAGTTGAGCATATGGCTAGGATCAGGTACATACTACCTCAACTGCGGCATATGAAAAACAGAATGAACTCCTTCTAAACTTGGTGGTAGTGCCAACTTGTAGGCTACCTCGCCTACCCTCTCGAGAATTTCAAACGGCCCGATGTACCGAGGACTCAACTTTCCTTTCACTCCAAATCTTCTAACCCCACGAGTCGGCGATACCCTCACCCAAACATGTGCTCCTACCTCGAATTTCAATGGTCGTCGCCTCTTATCTGCATAAGATTTTTGACGACTCTGTGCTGTCAACATACGTTCTCGAATCAACGCCACCTTTTCAACTGTTTCCTGAATCATCTGAGGCATTCCATCTACAACGTATGATGGATCATCCCAACATAGAGGTGTCCTACATCTCCTCCCATATAAAGCCTCATATGGTGCCATTTGAATCGAAGAGTGCCAACTATTATTATATGCAAACTCAACTAATTCCAAGTGATCAGACCAATTTCCTCCCCAATCCAACACACATGATCTCGACATATCTTCTAGTGTTTGAATTTTCCTCTCCGATTGGCCATCTGACTGCGTGTGATAAGCAGTCGTGAAATGTAGCTTGGTGCCTAAAGCTTTATGCACTTTTTGCCAAAAATTGGAGGTAAACCTCCCATCACGATCAGAAACAATCGTTTTGGGCACTCCATGTAATCTCACTATTTGTTTTTATGAACACCTCTACTAGTTGACTCACTAGCCAAGTCTCTTTAATGGGCAGAAAACGAGCAGTCTTAGTCAGTCTGTCCACGACAACCCATATTGTATCATGTCCTCTACTAATCCGCAGTCCGGTAACAAAATCCATGGAAATGTCCTCCCACTTCCATTTTGGAACTGGAAGTGGTTCGAGCATTCCACCTGGTCTTTGGTGCTCTATTTTTACTTGCTGGCATACCTGACACTTTGCTACAAATTTTGCTACATCAGGCTTCATTCCATCCCACCAGTAATATTGCTTCAAGTCCTTGTACATCTTACTAACTCCCGGGTGGATTGAATAAGGAGTAGCGTGAGCCTCTTGTAATATCTTTTGTCTCATGAGTGGCCTCGAGGTACAAATAATCGATATTTCAATCTCAAAGTACCATCAACATGTTCTTCAAAAGCAGATGCCTCTCCACGGCTCACTTTCTGCCTCAACTCTTGAATCATCAAACAAGTCTCCTGCTTAAGTCGTATTTCCTCAATTAAGGTTGGCTGACAATCTATACTGCCTAGTCTACCTTGATAGCGCTGAATCTGTACCTCAATCTCATACCTTATCAGTTCTCTTTGTAACTCTGATTTGGCAGTCAAGTGACTCAACATATTCTCTTGCGGCGTTTTTCTGCTAAGAGCATCAGCAACAATATTCGCCTTTCCGGGATGATACAAGATCTCTAACTCATAATCCTTCAGTAATTCAAGCCATCTCCGTTGTCTCATGTTCAATTCTCTTTGAGTAAAAATGTACTTAAGGCTCTTATGGTCTGTCATCACTTTACATGTACTTCCATACAACTAATGACGCCATATCTTTAGAACATGAATCATTGCTGCCAGCTCTAAATCATGGATTGGATAATTCAATTCGTTTGGTTTCAACTGCCTGGAAGCATATGCAATCACTCTGTCATTCCGCATTAATAAAAAACCTAAGCCTACCTTTGAGGCATCACTGTAAATCACAAAGCCTTCATTCGCTTGAGGAAAAGCAAGTATTGGAGCTGAAGTCAACTTCTTCTTCAACTCATCGAAGCCCCTTTGACAAGCATCATTCCAGTCAAAACGAGTGATCTTTTTCAGCAAGTTGGTAAGTGGCTGGGTTATTCGTGAAAACCTGTCCACAAACCTCCTGTAGTACCCTGCCAATCCTAAGAAACTCCGTACCTCCTTTACATTCTTCGGGGGTTCCCAAGCCTTCACAGCTTCAATCTTTAAGGGGTCTACCATGACTCCCTTAGCGGATACAACATGACCCAGGAAAGTAACTTCTGGTAGCCAGAACTCACATTTCGACAGTTTAGCAAATAGTCGGTGGTGCCTTAACACTTCCAAAACTAATCTAAGATGTTTTGCATGCTCCTCAGTGCTTTGAGAATAAATCAATATATCATCAATAAAGACAACCAAAAATTTATCCATATAGTCTATAAACACCCGATTCATTAACTCCATGAACACCGCATGTGCATTCGTCAATCCAAACGACATTACTACAAACTCGTAGTGCCCATATCTAGTTCGGAAAGCCGTCTTGGGAATATCCCCTTCCTGAATCCTCAATTGATGATAGCCTGATCTGAGGTCCACCTTTGAGAACACAATAGCCCCTTGCAACTAGTCTAACAAGTCATCAATACGAGGCAAAGGGTACTTATTCTTAATAGTAACTCGGTTTAGATCCCAGTAATCAATACATAAACGTAGGGAACCATCTTTCTTTCTTACAAACAAAACTGGAGCTCCCCACGGTGATGCACTTGGACATATATATCCCTTCTTTAGTAACTCCTCCAACTGAGCCTTCAGCTCTTGCATCTCCATTGGAGCCATACAGTACGGGACTTTTGAGATTGGTCTTGTTCCTGGATCTAATTCAATATTAAAATCCACCTCTCGTTGAGGAGGCAGCCTTGGAAGTTCATCTGGAAAAACGTCTTCAAACTCACAGACTATTGGTATATCTTCAATACACGGTCCTTTCTTGTCTCCTTCTAGAACATAACACCAATAACCTACACACCCATCATTAAGCAACTTAGAGGCTTTCACCATACTGATCACTGATCCTGGACCCTCCTGCTTTGGATCTTGATATACATGTATTGTCCCATCATCTGCAGTCACAGTGACTGTACCCTTATGTGCATCTAATACTACTTTATAACGTCTCATCCAGTCCATCCCAAAATAACATCATCACTAGGTGACAACTGTATCACAATAAAGTCTGCAAACCAATCCCTATCCCCAATCCTAATAGGGCAATGAAGTATTTCTCTATTTCCTCTCACCTTACTACCATCGGGCAGTCCCACCATAAAGGATGTACTCTCCGAGCAAGTCAACCCTAGTCTATCAACGCATGCAGAGGACACAAAAGAGTGTGTAGCACCCGTATCAAACAAGATATGCATGGGTTTTGACTTAATCCAAATCGTACATGTGGCAGTCGGAGCATTCAAGGCATCAGGCCTTCTCATCTTGAATACCCGAGGCTGGTTGCCCCCGGTAGTGCTAGCTCCCGCACCACGGCCTCTACTCTGGCTTGGTGCATGTTGAGTCTGTTGGAACTGACGACGAATCCCTTGGTTCACCGACCCCGGCGAAGATCCCTGTGAGGGTGTTCCAACCTTACAATATTTTGGTAAGTGGCCTGGCTTCCCACATATGAAACAATTACGGACTGGTTTTTGACACTGATTCCTCATATGACTAGTGTCTCCACAGTTGAAGCACTCCCTCAACCCTCCAGTAAACTAAATTTGTTGAGGTTGGTCTTGACGACCTTGTGACTGAAATCCAGATCGGTTTTGTTGAGATACACGCGAACGATTATCTCTCCTAGAGTCTGATGGAGCAAACAACCTCTGCTTCTTATTTCTACTAACTTGTACATTCAATTGTTCCAGTCCCAAGATGGACATAGAATAAGCTAAAGCAGAATCTTGAACCTCCTTCAAAGTCTTGAGTCGAAGTCCAGATACATATGCATGTAGTTGGGGTTGCAACCGCTTAAGAAAGGTTGCAATCCGTAGATTCTCTGTAGGAGCGGCATTGGGCACCGCTGCCAAACCTCGTTGAAACTTTTGGATAGTCTCACCTACGGTAATGTTCTCGGGCCCTGCATCCTGAAAAGCAGTCTCACGAGCCGCTCTCACGACCTTAGAACAATAGTTATCTCGAATCCTCTCTTGAAATTCCTCAAATGTAACTTTTACCTGATGATCACGACTCAACTCCCACCAATCAAATGCATCCTCATGTAACAAACTCTGTACTAGAGACATCCTTCTTTCCTCCGGTGCCTGGATAGAGTCGAGAGAAGATGCCACTTTCCTCAACCACTGCTCAACATCAGCTTCCTGATCCCCAGTAAAGTTCGGTACCCCAGTCTTCCTGAATTCTGCAAGCCACTTATCAGGAAGAGGCTCGCGATATCCCCTTCCTTGCTCGGCCACACCATCGACCGCTACTGGCCTTGGAATACGTGGTGGTCTCCCTGACTGAATCGGATGTGCAAAAACTGGTCTTGGTGCCCTAACCTCAGCCCCTTGATAGCCAGAATTTGTTGCATTATGATTAGGCAAGAATCCAGTACCTACCAGATTTTGTAATAGCTCGGCAAGTGTAACTCGGATAACAATAGTCGTCTCTGGTGGTAACTCAACTGGTGGCACCTGAACTGGGCCACGTACTTCCCCATCTGCCCTATCGTTGACTCCATTAGCAGGGAGCGTGTTTCCAGCAATCGAAACATTTCCTTTTTGATGGTAATTCACTACAGGTCCAACATTCTAAACAACCTCCTCTTGAGGAGGGTGTGGCTCTCCCACAACAAGAGCCTCTTCTCTGTTTCCAACATGGCCCCTACCACGTCCTCTACCACCACTTTTCCTTCCTGCTTTAGTTGCTCCATCTCTAGTTTGTGGAGCCATCTGTAACAGATGTTTTACTATTTAAACTATCTTTAACTGAAGTTAACAAAATAACTTACTAGTCTACATGAGGTCCTTCGGCTGATGACGACAGAGTCGAGGCGTGTCATCTACCTTGTAAATTCAATATGACTACCCCATTGAAATAAATTGAAATAACCGGCCGATTTTAGTTTTAGGTTGGACCTCGAGTACACTCGTTGTTCAGTTCCATGTGCCCTTGTTGTCAACCTGGCTCTGATACCAATTTGTAACACCCCGTCTTTACACCGGGCGCTACTCGGTAGTAGACCTTACTAGGTACTACCTAGGCTAGTTTGACAACAAGTTCACTTGGATCTTGCAACTCGGGCACGACGAGAAAACATGAATAAAACATCCAACCGATATGTATAAAACCCAAGTATAGAAAACATGCATGAAACCCAAAACGACATAATTTACAACACTTCCTGGAAACATTTCATTAACATACCACTACCTTTTCTTTATCAAAACCACACATTATATAAAAGATACCAAAAAGTAACCACCATTTCTCCCAACTGAACCCATCCTAATGACACGGCCTTCAACGACCTGTTCCATCATTCAGCCGAGGTTCCATCATGGGTCCCTTGTCTTTACCAGAAACTGGAAAAAAAAAGTCCCCGAAGGGTCAGCTACCATTCTAATACAAGCTAGAATCCATACGGTACTAGTAAGACGTTTAAAACCAATCAAGTACCTAACACACACAAGCATGGTTCACCTGAATACACACATAGCAGTTCTAAATCCATACATTACTTCCCAAAGATCATAAGCACAAACCACATATCAAACTTCCATACACATTCATATATACAAGTCCCAGCAAAACAATACAACCATTCTCTCACCGTTCTATTCCATGGCGCTTATCAACCCCATTTAAGACAGATAGGCTATCTTTGCCCCACGTCTTTGATCACGACCTAAAACCCACGCTTCTATATGCATATATATACCTCAATGAATAATAATAGCCTTTTAACTCTTACAAACTCTAGCCCTAAAATCAACAAAAAGCCAGGATGCTTTATAACTTCTCTTGTATAATTCCAAATCCTTTAAAACTTGACATGAATATACTAGATATATAAAAGAACATTTTTCTAGTTCAAACCTTTCTGAAAAACTGGATCAAAGGTCTCCCTAATATCATTACAAAACAATACCCTAAAATTACTCTGAAATCTTTTACCGATTATAAATCCGATATCAAAAATACCCTCTGAGAACTATAAATCGATTGATTTTAAAATCCAAATTAATTGTAAAGCCAGATCTGGAAAAATTAGTAAAATCTAACAAACTATTAACTAATTAAAACTTACCAAATAACGCTTGAACTCCAAAATCCGACCCGACGAACGAATCCAACAACGGGCTAATACCCTCCTCTCTCTCTCTCTCTCTCTCTCTCTCTCTCTCTCTCCCTTCCTTCCTTCCTCTGTACGTATTTTTGTAGCAAGAATTCAATGAATTCAATATATATATATTACTACGAAGGTCGGCTTAATATTGATATAAAATTTTATTTTCCACCATCAAATTTTCTTTACTACAACTTTATCCTAAAATAATTATTAATTACTTTTAAGTTAAAAATGTTTTTTTAAAATATAATTTTCTAAAATTATAAATAAAATATTAAATATTATTATTTAGCCGAGATTAATTTATAAGCTAATTAATTCTCACTCGAAAAATCAAGGAGCATAAAAAATTTTTTTTTTTATATATATATATATATATATATATATATATATATATATATATATATATCGAAATATTCTCGAATATTACACTCGCCGAGCAAAACCAATCATCTCAACCATGGCCGACACACAACGTGCCAACGCATGAGTCCAGCCCAACGCTGATCGATCCACCCATCGGTATCGAAGTCGCCACCATCGATACCGAGGACTCACCCGTTGGTACCGATGTTCTTGCAGTGCCAGCGCCTGAGGTGGTGTCGAACGCGCCCGTCCTTACCGAGGATCCGCTTCTTCCCATGCCGACACCTAAGGGCGAGGACCCGCCTCAGCTTGACGAGCCATCACCTACACTGGCGCCCTCCTCAGAGTCCGACGCTAACCCTGAGCCCATGCTCGCGCCTGCCCCAGTGTCGACACGATACTTTTGAGAGACTACCCATGTCGATGGCAAGGCTTTACTAAGATCATCGCCTTCGTCCCTTGTCCGACCCACGTCGAAGTGAGGACGCTTCAAAGCTAAGCGGGGGAGAATTATGCGACTCTGCCTTGGCTCGGGCCCTGCTCCTACGGACCCGAGACGGGCTAGGCCTTGAAGACCCCCTTGGATTAGGACTTAGTCTCTTTTATGTATTTATTTATATTATTTCTATTTTTGTCATTTCATATTCCGTCTTTACTATTTTAGGCGTGTGCTCTCTTATGCTTAAGAGGCCAACCCATTAAGCTAGCATAAGGCCCATTAGGCCATTAAGGTTACTTGCATCCTTTCCCGTTTTAGTAGTTTCTATTAGTAGTATTATGGGTTTGGATGTTGGGCCTAGCATGTTGCAAACCCTAGTCCACCACCCGTATTAGATCTAGGGTTTTGGGTGGCCTCCTCTATATAAAGGAACCACGTCCCCTTGTAATATTGATGTCCAAATTGAATAGCCAAAGCTTTGAGTCGAGAATCTCCTCCCTTTGGCCCGGGCGTCACCCCTTTCTTAGAGACGGACTTGGGCGGGGGCCAGCGGGGGCCGGTGCCCCAACTTCCGTCCGACTAATTATTTATTTGTATTGTTTTATTTTATTTTTTGAAGTATAAAATTAAAAAAAAAATTATACTAATACTGTAAGTATTAGTTGGTCTAGTTGTAGTTTTACTAACGGAGAGTGGGGCGAGGCAGAATCAAGGGCGATGGAAAAGGGTTAAAAAGGGCCTTTCTAACCCTTTTCCATCGCCCTTGATTCTGCCTCGCCCCACCCTCGTTTCGACGAGCATTAGAGGCCCGCGAGTCCACTTTGTGGTCTCGTATTTATCCAAGTTACTATTGTCGGAGAAGATTTGTGTGTTTCGAGCCTAGATCCGCCCCTTGTGAGATTTGACCCTAGGAACCCATCAAATCGTAAAGACCACGCTACAATCAAGAGAAGATCAATAAAAAGACTTCAAGTCGCTCAAAGAAATCTCAAAGTCCCACAAGATCCCGCAAGCCGCTTTGCAAGCTACAATCTTGGCATCGTCAATAAGATTCTGACCTTGCTGAATAGATAGCAATTCTCAAACCTTGTAATAGAAAAAGATCTCGCTAGCAGTTTGTAAGTGGTAATCTCGTTGTAACAAAGAGGTCTTGAACCCCGTTAGGCATCGACCTCGAATCTTGTAAAGAAGTTCTTTGGCAGAATCCCGTTATTGTAACCTCGTTTGGAAATCATTAAATAAAAGCAAGGTTTTGTCTCGTCGAATATATAATCTCGTTGTTTGTCTTTAGCGTTGGTTTATTTCGGGTTTCATCACTTTTGATTTAGTTTTTATTTAATATTTTTGTTGGGCATCTGCTACTTCTAAGGAAAAAATAAAATTAAAATTTTAAACACAAACTTCTAGGAATGTGGTTTGGATCAAGCCTCCTCATAATTGGGTAAAATTAAATTTTGATGTTTCTAAGCCTACTAATGACTCTACGTTTTTAAGTTTTATTTTTTTTGATAAGGAAAGGAATTAGGGTAGCCGCTAACAGGCTAGCGACCTCCCTAGAACATCCTGAAGGATGAGGTTCCGGAGAACCGGATCAACTGTAAGAGGCACAGAGGAGACACGGCAATACGATACAGCAATGTAGTCCGCCACTGAATTGCACTCCCGAGTGACATGGGCGACGCTCCAAAACCGAAAGTGGACAAGCAGGCAGTGGATATCTGCACGTAATATCTCAATCTCCCAAGGACAGCGCCAGTCGCCAACTACGGCTTTGACTAGCTGAAGATTGTCGCCTTCGATTTGGATATGGAAAATGCCACGTTTGGTGGCCTCAAGAAGTCCCTCTCGTAAGGCGATGGTCTCGAACATAAGAATGGACTACCGACCAATCAGTCCTCCGTCAAAATGAATGAGGTCTCCGCTGCAATCCCTGAGGACAAATCCAAACGACGCCATCCCTTCCGCATTAACTACACCATCAAAATTAAGTTTAGTAAAATTAGGTTTGGGCTTGATCCATTTGGTGCGATTTTGTTTATACTTCGCGGCTTGGTCCACATTAAGTGGGGCATGATCAACATTTTGTTTGGTATTGTGCCATTCCTTGATTTGATTGCGAATAAATTCGCAAACTTTATCTTGATGGATTACTTTGTTGGTGTCGGAAGGTTAAAAAACAACTTTGTTTATGAAGAACCAAATACTCCACCACGAACAAATAAGGTTTTCTAATTCTGAGTTGGATAAAAGAGATCTAATCTCTTCTAGAATTTGGGCTGGTTTTTTCTCCTCTGGTTTAATTTGGTTTATAATCCGAGCAATTTTAGGATTGATATTGTTAATGGTGATTTTGGTCCGATTGCATTCAAGCAGGATATGGTTGATGTCCTCGTTTGGTTTTTCGCACGTGACATATCCCTGCACGACACTGATATGGTTTTCAGCAAGTCGGAATTTCGTGGGTAGTCCATTACGTGCAACTTTCCAAATGAAAAATTTTCATTTTTGGTGGAATATTTAGCTTATTTATCCAATTTAAGTTAATTTGGGGTTCTCCTTTGTTCTTGTGAATCCACTGCATAGTCGAGTGGGTGGAATACCAACCGTTCTTTCTTGGTTGCCAGTACAGCCTGTCATGTATTTTGTTTCGTGGTGTGATAATCTGGGTTACTCGTAGAACGGCGTCAGATGAGAGGACTTGTTCGATCTTTTCAAGGTTCCATGAGTTGTCCTCTAAGAAAAATTCCTCCACGAGGGCCTCACTATTGTAGTCTACATTTTCTTTTGGGACTAGGCAACCAGAGCCAATCCAATTCTCTTTCCAAAATCTGACGGTTTTACCATCACCAATTTGCCATATGATACTTTTTAAAAAGAGGTTTTTAAGGCTCATAAGTCTGGCCCACTGCCAAGACGTGTTTTGTTTTTTCTGGTAGTTAAACAGCCCATCGGATTTCAGGTACTTTTCCGATACTATGCGTACCCTGATGTTGTCTGGTTCCGCTAAAATTTTCCAAAGGAGCTTCATTTGAAGCGCTTGGTTCATCTCTTCCGCCTTAACTATCCCAAGACCTTTGCGACCAGGTGGTTGGCAGATAGAATTCCAGCTAATAAGAGGTTTATGGTTTCTGTCCTTATTCCAGAAAAAGTTTTTATTTATTTGGTCGAGTTCTTTTAGGGTGGCTTTGGGTAGGAGGAATGATTGCATGAGGAAATTTGGTTGGGCTGATAGGTTTGCCTTAATCAAAGTTTTTTCGGACCTCTTAATAAAGGGTATTAACTTTCCATTTTGATAGTTGTGATTTGGTTCTGAGGGTTAACAATTTGAACGTGCTTTTGGTAACTCTACCATTAATAACGGGGCATCCGAGGTACTTGCCCAGAGCCATAGTGTTGGTAATCTGAAGAATTTATTTGATCAGATTACATGTATTTGTGGTTTGTGTTTTTAGTCACTTGGAATGTGGATTTATGAAAATTAACTTTTTGGCCAGAGATCTGGCAGTAATCATCAATGATATTTTTGATGTTGTTACAAGCCTGGTGTTGAGAGGGTTTCTTGACAACAAATAAATTTATAATCAAGACCCCACTGAGTACAGGGAGGTCAGGTTCGTCCACGGGAATTAGAAGTATCTAAATCTAGTTATTAATCCTAACAAAATAAAACAAAACAAAGCAAAACACACGCAGCAGGTGCTCGGCACCGACCCACTTTAGGTCGTCTCCGACCTATCCGGGTAACAAATAAACTCCGAAAAATCAAATTAAAAGAGATCTAGAGCAAAGGATTCACTACAACAAGCTATGCATGCAAACATGAATCAAAATCAACCCATAGGAATCTCATGAATGACTTTCGCCATGAATAATCAAGTAAAAATCTCAACTTTCATAAAGATCTAAACTTGCAACCCTACTTGTTTTCTAAAGGTTTTAACTTTTGTTTCAACCTAATTATTATCCAAATTCACAATTTAACCTTTCGATTCAATCATAAACATGAACATGCCTTAACTTTCATCAAGGAATTAATAGCAAACAAGATGATAAAGGATAGATATTAAAAGAGATGGTTTATTCAAAGATTCATGCTTTAATCATGCACAACTCGTCGGGTTTCACCCCAACCCTAGAAAAATAGACTACTCACGATCCATGGCACAATCAACAACCATAAACAAAAGAGAGGACATAATTCAAAACCAAATAAACTTCAATTAAAAAGACAACTTACAAAATCTCAAGCAAACCTCCAAGTCTCCCTTAAAATTGTCCAAGAGCTTGGGATCAAAGTTAACCTAGAAAACAGACTTGCAACTTGTTCCGTCTCTCCAAAATAACTTCTCTCCAAAAGCCCCCCTCCCCTTAAAATTAACCCTAAAATAACCTTATACAGTAGTGGGAATGTCTTCATAAGGAAACTAAATTCTATCTTAAAAAAGCCCATAAATAAAACGTTTACTAAAACCTTACTTAAGGCGCAAGTTTTATTCTCTCTAGACACGGAGGTGGTCGTCTCCGACCTAGAGTAGGTCGTCACCGACCTAGGTAGCACTTGTTTTCTTCACTTCTTCGCTCAAAACTTGCTCCAAAGCTTGGTTCTTTTTCAATGTTCCTTCTTTAATCGCTCTTGGCCTTCTAAGACTTCCTTTAGCTCCTCCTTAAAGCACCTTCATTTTGAAATCTTCACCTTGGATTCATCAAACCTTCAAATGCAATCGACTCTCGCTCTTCTATCAACATCACCACAAGACAATTCTAACGCCACCTCCTAGAAAGCTTGAAAAACCGGGATATCTCCTCCTCAATGCTTCAAACACCTACAAAACACTATCAAGCTTATGTAGACTCCATATCTTAAGATAATATGAAAACCTACACAAACGACTCAAGACAACACAATAAACCTAGAAAAGACTCAATCCTAGCTAGAAAACTACCCACAAAAACCAACTAAAAAGTACGACATCACCTGGCTTTTTCCCTTTGCAAAGATGATGATATCATCAGCAAATGCCAGGAACGGGATTTTTGTGCCTCTTCGGGAAATTTGTATTCCAATACCACTGTTAGGGTTAGTGCTTTCCTTGTGCAGTTGTCTTGCAAGGACCTCAGCTGCTAGGATGAACAAATACGAGGACAAAGGGTCGCTCTGTCTTAGTCCCCTTTGAGGGAAGAATTGGTCTGTTGGTCCATTGTTGACTAGGACAGAGAATGAAACGGTTTCAACACATTCTCTAATCCAGCCCAAGAATTTATTGTTAAATCCGAACTTGTTAAGAACGGTCACCACGAATTCCCAACTTACACGATCGTAAGCTTTTTCCCTATCAAGTTTGATTGCAATCCATTCCTCCTTCCCTTGTTTGTTACGGAAAGAGTGGAAAATCTCATCAGCAATAAGGGTATTATCATTAATAATTTGGTTTTGGACAAAGGCCCCTTGCATAGGGTGGATCAATTTCTCCAGAACAGTTTTAAGGCGGTTTGTTATGATTTTTGAAATGACTATGTAGATAGTGTTACATAGGCTTATCAGCCTATAATGGTTTGTAGAGTTGGGGCTTTCGCATTTAGGGAGAAGGGTAATAATGGTGTGGTTAATTTGCGTAAGTAGTTTCCCCGAGTGAAAAAAACTTTTAACGGCTTTTGTAACATCGGGTCCGACGATGTGCGAATACTTTTTGTAAAAACACGCCGGCATACCATCCGGGCCCGGGGATTTATCCTCCCCAATATCAAACACGGCCCTCTTGATTTCTGTGTTCGACACAAGTTTGGTAAGTTCAACATTGTCGTTTTCCGTTATTTCCTTTTGGATTGTTTGAGTCATTTTTCGAAGTTTTTCATGGTTAATCTCTGTTGCCCTGAATCGGTTTTGGAAGTCCCTTTTGATTTCAGTTTTAATATTTTCTAACCATGTGACGTGGGTACCCTCATTTGTCCTTATCTCTTTTATGTTTGTCCTATTTCTCCGCCCATTAGCAATACGATGGAAGTATTTGGTGTTCTTATCATTTAGTTTAATGTGGGTGTTTTTGCCACTCTGTTTCCAATACGAGTGGTGGAATTGTAGTAGGCATGCCTGTTTGTTGGACATTCGATTTTGTTTTTGGATTAGGTGGAGATTTTTGTTCTCTATTATGTCTTTTTGAATGGTGAGAATCTCTTCATCAATTCTTTTTATTTGTTCGAAGATGTTACCGAATGTGTGTTTATTTCACTCTTTTGCTTTTGCTTTGAGCAGTTGAGTTTTTTTTAATGAGGTTAAACATATAAGACCCTCCCGCATTGTGTCGCCAAGCTTGTTTTATGACATTTTGAAAGTCTTTCCTTTTGGTCCACATCATCTCAAATTTGAAGAGTTGAGCTTTGAACGGATTGCTCGTTGGGAGATCGCACGAAATTGGGCAATGGTCTGATGAAGAAAAGACATGATTTTTGGTAGCAATGGCAGGATACCATTGAACAATTTGATCACTTACAAGGGTTCAGTCCAATGTCTCGAAAATTGTAGTTTCTAATGTTTTTGATTTTCTCCACGTGAATTTATTCCCTATGGTGGGGATATCACAAACGTCGCATTCGTTCTTAAAATTCAAAAGTCGGTCAAATCGAGATGGGTTCGGAGAGGCGCCTCCGAGTTTCTCGTTAGGGTGTTGCATATCATTAAGGTCACCCATGATGATACATGGGAAGTTTTGGTTTTTAGTAAAATCACTAAATTTCCTCCAAAAGTGCTCTTTATCCCGTGCCTGTGGGGGCGTAGGCAAAGATGATAATCATCTCGTGAGATGTTTCCAGGTTCGTATAATGGAAGCCGATGAATCGATCATCCTTGTGTATTGTTTTAATGGTTTCATTTGACAATTGGTATCTTTCCACAGGATACACAAACCGCCCGCAAGGCTGGTGGACGGGATAAATTCCACGGAATCAAAACCAGCTTTTTGCCAAACTTTGCAGTCTAGTGGGTCTTTCGCTTTTGTTTCAACTAGATCGATGAGGTTAATATTATCCAGGCAACATAACGAGTTAATTTCGGTCCAAAAGGACCTTCGTTTAATGCCCCTACAATTCCATAAGCAAACTTTCATAATAAAACCATTTTGGGGTAGTTTTTGGCCGGGTGGAGCTTGTGAGGTGCCCAAAGTTGTATTATTAATGTTATTTTTGGCGTTGGCCTTTCCCTTTTTAAGACATTAATCCCACTTTTGGTATAATATGTTTTGATCAAATTGGATAGCAGATCGATCCAGTTTGCATGATTTTGCATCCAAAATTTAGGTGACATTTTAAGGTTTGATTTATTGGTGTGTACCCCGATTACGCCCATATAGACGCAAATGACCGGGGAGGCCCTACTCGCATGGGCTGCGTAAATGGCGGGTTACCGCAAGTTGTTTCGGGTTTGGGTTGTAATAGAGGTCGGAACACCATGCGGTGCCGAGCTTGAACGAGTTTGGTAAAGGGTTGAGCACTACACCTCCACCACCGAGTGAAGGGGAACAAATTAATCACCTTGTTTTGATTCGTATTTTGGTGTTTTCACCAGACTTTACCATGCGCCCCATATGAAGGGGGGCATGAGTGGCAATTTTAGTGGTTTTTGAACCATAGAATGGGGTTGATATCCCAGATTTTAGACACTATTGTAGTTCACCAAACTGGTGGCGATTAATCATAGCAAGCAGGCACCCATTCTCGAGATAGTACGGATACAAAATCCGAGCCCAAAAACACACAGAAGCCGAAACACAAAACAGGTAGTTACACAACCTTACAAAATAGTTACAGGGGTGATAACAAGTTACTAGCAAGGGGAATGATACAAACTTAAACAAGTGGTGTTTCCACAAAAGTTTCTTTTCCACCGAAAGGGGTGTTTTTTGGTTCACTGGGTTGTCTACCAGTCCAGATCTTCTGTGACTAATTATGCTACCAAGGCTGTGCCTCCAATGACATAATGCCATGTGTTTTTTTATAAGTATTTTTTATAAGTAAAATTAAGCAAAGATAATTAAGATTTTTTACTTTTGTTTTTCTTTCTCCACGCTTAGCTTTCTTCTTGCTCTTCTTCTTCCTCTTAATCTCTTATATAGCTAGTTCTTTCTCCGCGTCGGTTTGGCCGTAACGGCCCGTGTTGGTTGGACCGTAACGGCTTAATGGTGCGCTATTATGAAAAGTAAGGGTGCGTTCTTCTGAAACGGTTAAAAAATATTCCTTCAATTTCTATTTTAACCACAAAGGCTTTTGCTCTTTCAAATGGTTGCGATAAGGTGATAATTTTGTACATCTAAATTCAATAAATTCATTAAAAACATTCAGATTCCATGGGAACTTTTTTTTCTATTATATTCAATATTCGTGGCTTGCTCACTTTTATTCTAAAATATCACCTTTTTCATTGTTACATGGAAGATAATAGTACACTTGATTTTCTAACTAGAAGATATACCAACTTGTAACTTTTAAGCTATTCTTTTCACTCCCATGAGGTGTCAAGATCAAGTTCTTATTCATCTTCAGATTTACACTGTATTCAATTAATCCACCATCCCTTGTTATTAGATTTTTCAAAATCATCACATATATTGATTTAGGTTGATCTTATAATATTCGAGTAATCTAATATTAGCTTCGTGTCGTAGCAAAAGAAAAAAAAGTTTAAAGGTCAATGGGGTATTTAGGCCATGTTTACCAAAACTAGTGGTAGCGGATAGTTGTAGCTGTAATACTAGTTGTAGCGGTTGACAGAGCGGAATGTGTGTTTGGTTTAGGTAGATTTTGATTTAGCTTATACTTATAAAATGACAGAATTAGACATATGATTTATTAAAGAAAATATAATTTTCCTTTTTAGTTAAGTGTAGATATGGAACAAAAAAACTCAAACGCCAGTTCAAATCTCAAAAAACTTTCTGGAGTAGATTTCAAAATCCAAGCTTCTGAACCATAGTTACACCTCTACCGCTGATTATACCAAACACCATAGTAGCAATTAAAATGAAATTTTAAAAGCTAAACGCTAGCGTTTTGGGCCGTGCAAACAAGGCCTTAATCCTTGTGGGACCAAGTTTCATATTTTCATAATTTGAATAAGCAATATAGTAGTGATTATGTTAATTGTTTTGACCGGTAATTATATATGATGATTTAATAAAATTATTAGTTTTGAGCCATAAAAGGACCAAAATAGCATTATTCCATACTAAAATAGGGTACTAATTTCTCTTTTAGTTTCAATCTAGCTTGTTTTTTTCTTTCTGAAAATCAATCCAGTAATCTACATTGTTACCTGGGACTCTAGGAGTATGGTTTTCGTGTATTAAAGAGCTTCAAAATGTATGTAGAACGGTAATCTGTTCATAGAAGAACGCCAAATGCTTTATGCTTAGCAACATATATTTACTCATAGAGTACAAGTACAATATAACAATCAACACTAGGCTGATGATGTGTGTACTCATTCAAAATTACAAGGTCATAGATTCTCATATCCACTCCTCTGTAGCAAATGATAAAATTACTGAAGGAAAAAAAATCTAACTGTACACGAGTACCCGAATTCTAACTACCTGGTATCACCTACTATCAGTGTTCTAAAAAACACTAGGCGGAGAGGGACTGCCTAACGCCTAGGCGGCCTAAACGGGCTGAAAGGCTAGGCGGGCTAGCACCTTTCAACGCCTAGGCGGGGCCCAGACGGAGCTAGGAGGAGATTTTTAGAACTGTGCCTACTATATATATTCCATCAGTTTCTTCGGTTGGCATAATGTGCAATCTGAGCTTCTTGCTGAATCCTCCATTCTCTCTCCTTTAGATACTGAAGAAGCTGATGCTGCTGGGATCTTTCATAGCCCGTGTGATGATGGAAGAGCGCATTCTGATCCTTTCTCTGATCATATAACCTACTAACAAAAGAAGGCGTAGGAGGATGCATAGATACAGTACTCTCTGTGTACACTGCTGGAACGGGAACGAACGAATTCCTCTGCTTCTCAAACTGATTATTATTAAGAAGATTCTGTGGCAGTGGAGGAGGTGGAGACGACCAAGTGGCATCTTCAGGAATTAAAGGTGGGGCAGAAGGCATGGGAGCATGATAATTGTAGCTTGATGTTGAAGCTTCCCCTGCAAAGCAAAATCTTTCACCAGCAGGGAGATTGCTTAGACTAGTGTCAGTTGTTGTCTGATTCACATTATCATTCAGAACCCAGGCACTTAGAGAAGGTGGGCCCGGCCGACCAGCAGGTGACCGAGGGGTTTCGGGGTGGGTCCCGGTATGTGATGTCATGGAGCTGATCAGAGCCCGGTTCTGTGCTATGAGCAGTGAAGAAGCGCGGCGAAGAGACTCATCAGTACTACTTTCTTGTTTTGGGACAGAAAGAGGGACTGAATTGTATCTGTCAATTGGATTAAACACTATTATGTCTTCTTCTTCCTCTTCACCCACAACTAGTTTGCTTTCTTGTGTTTCTTTTGGTTCAAATTCAGAGCTTTGCTTTTCAGCTTTGGATTTACTTCTCTGCATAGAATCCGTTCCTTCCTTTGCACAGAACTTTCCTCCTTTCTCATGAAAGATCCAGCTACGATTACCATTTGCAGTAGGTCTGTTTGCAATCTTTCTAGCAGCTTCTACGATTCGATGGATACGGTACTCATTTTTTGCTCTGAAGCTGGATTCATTTTCCCAGTGAGTCGAGAAGTCCAAGGATGAATGACACTGAGAAACTGGTATAAAGCCCCTCATTTCAAAGTCTTCCCACAATGCAACAAGCTTCTGAGATTCCACTGGATTCTTGCACTCAAGAAGCCGGTTAAGCAGCTCAACATATGAGCTAAAGAAGTAAATTTTTGCACTCATAAGAATTTCATCAATTTCACACTTATCTACATTTTCAAGAACCTCCACCAACCATTCCGAGAACACCATAACAGTTGGAAGTAGTGGGAAATTCTCAATTGATATGCTTTTCAAGCATCTTTCGACAACATGGGCCATGCAAATAAATATAAGAGTGAGTGCCATTTGTAGCTTCTTCAGGTATTCATTTTTAGGCTTTGCACCGAGATTGTGGACAGTGAAGATGAGAACTGAAATTAGCTGGAGGGCCCGATAGGGGCCAGGCCTTGATATATTCACGTTTTGGTACGACTCTAGAACAATGCTAAGTTTAGCATCATCTAGGTCTAAAAGTGCTTCCAGTTCTCTTATAGTGGATGCAAATGTATAAGAGAATCGTTCCAAACTGCATTGAGAAGCAATAAATTGTTGGCTATGGAAATATAATCTAACTGATGCTGTTAGTGATGTTATGAAACTGAATCAAAATTTGTTTGCTAATAAATTTTGTTTAAGTTTCCTGAAAATCTTGTTAGCTTTAGCTCAAACTTCTTTAAGCTTCTTGAAAGAGGGTGGACTCTAAGCAGAAACATTTTCTAGAAGCACTTTCAGAAGATCAATCCATTTCTTCGAAAGCCAAAATAACTTGGTCCAATTCAGCTCCAAGTCATTAGCAAGAATATAAGCTAAAGAGATAGATGTGAAATATGCTATGCAACATACCTCAATTCTAAGAAGAAGAAACTGATTAACCTGACGAAGAGCGACCATAAATCACCATTACCAGCCTGTGCTTGTACTGATTGCATAACTCTTTCAGATGGTTTTAAGAAATTAAATTGTGAACCAACTGATAGCGAGTGTATGTGAACTGGCATGTTCTGCAAAATCACAAACGTGTCCTTAAAATGGCAAGAGAAGATGAGCTTAAACTAGCGTCACAACAAGTAAAGCAAGCATACAGTCTTATCAAATAACAATTTACTGGAAGAAATATTTTACCCTTTCGAAGATGAAAAGAAGGTTATCTAAAGCATCAGGAAAAGGCTCTTTAACTGCTATGCTTCTCACAGAATGATACAAAGCAAGAAACTCATCGCCAATATATGCTGGCGTCGCAAGTAAGGCCAACTGTAACACACCATGTAAGTGTCTTATCGTAAAGCTATCAAAGTCACAGAGAATATTGATACACCAAAATCGTCAGTGAAAGAAAAAGACCTGATTTTGGGGATTCCCAGCATCAGGATATATTTTTGCTGCTTCAAAGTAGCATTGTGCTACTTTAGACCAGTTCCTTTGTTGAATATTATCATTCTTATTCACTTCCATGTATCTTGCAAGATCCCCAAGTCTAACTAAAAGGCGATGGCACACAAGTCGGCATTTATGCAACTTTGCATGCTCGATTGGGTCCTGAAAACCATAATACCTCTTGCATTTACTGATTAAATCATGGTAAAATCTATAAGATTCTTTCAGAAATAATATGAATCCTTCCTGAATACTCTCTGGGTTCTTAGATGCTTGTTTGCGAAACTCATCAATTTGCTTATAATGAAGTTTCCACAGAGAATATTCGGCTTCTTGGAGCTCCTCCAGATCATTGTTTCCAAGAAATATTTTCTTGTACAACTGACATGCCTTGTGGTATAGATTCCGGACATCAGGATTCAATAATCCCAAGGACTGCACAGATTTCCAGAGCTGTCTTTCTACATTAGAAACCTGGGAAGAGAATATAAGTTGCTGTTTAGTGAGCTTAATTCTCACGATCAAACTGTGGAATAGAGAAGAATAGGCAAAGACTATTACCTCAGCCAAAGAATTCCTTTTTTCTTTATGATTTCTGGAAGCAATGGAGGAATCAGTATGCATGAGTATGTAAACTTGTGTTCCAAATAATGTAATCCTTCTCTCTATCAACCAGAATGTGTCAACTGCAAAGGATTAAAGTGAGAATTTTTTTTCTTACAGCTTAAAAGAGAATCCACCATCACCTGGTGAAGTTAGCTAATTTGTACAAGAGATATAGAAGTGGACAGAAGGTGCAAATTATCATGTGGATCTAAAAGAGAGGCAGGCATGAAGATGAAAAATTGGCCTAACAACAATAGAATATTCGCCCCTAGAGAGTCAAAATTGAGCATCCATAACCACGAGATGGAGAGAGTCATCTTGAACTATATTTTAGCCTTTATTCTTTTCTAGAACTTACTTTTAACACAAGGATTGTGAGTCTTGACAAGAATCTAAGCACCTTGGCGGAACTTGAGTAAAGAGGAAAATTCTAGTATTATTAGCTAACAAATGGGTGGGAGAACAAAATCATAAACTGTATGAGATTTTCAAGAAAAGTGAGATCCCATGATCAGAAATTTCCCCTTTGCACTAGGCGTCAAGGAAAGTGTAAAGTTATTCCACTACTAAACCCAACTTTAGATTCTCTAATTGAAAGTTACAGAGTGAGAAATTTGATGGACTGAATAAAACCTAAACACAAGGAAATTTGATGGCCAAATCAGCCATCACAGTAGACAATCTTGCAGGTCAGAATAAAAGCAGAGAAAAATGTTGCAAAATAACCAGAACCGTCAAATTCCAGAAATCCACAGAAACTAGAAATTTTCAGACATGCCCATCATTGTAAGCACCAGAATTGAGACTATATCCAAATAAGAGCAATCAAAAAGAAGGGAAGAAAACAAAGGAAAACGCAGTACAAAGTTGAACGGGATTTCCATGTCTAGCTCTTGTGGTTTTGGGGACGGTACAAACTAGAAAGAGTAGAATTTTGAATAGGACTTACCTGATGAAGAAATTACTTGTATGGAATTGAATAAAACCCTAAACTAGACTCCAAAAGGGTTTTCTTTTTCGCAAGCGTCCGATATGAAGCGCGGGGAAAAGTGGAAAAATGTAAGCAAGTAGTAGGAAGGAAGAGAGAGAGAAACGGTATTATGATTATCCTTGTGACAGTATGATTTATGATTGCGTTGAAACAGACAAAGGGAAAGGTGGCTTCGTATTTATTGCGATGAATGAGATAGTGCAGCTAGCTTGCAATACCATATTACCATGTCTTCCTGCTTCTGTTTCTACTCTCTTTTCATTTTCAGTTTTTCCTAGCATTTCTTTCAGTGACCTTTTACAGTTCCTTTCCATAATGAATTAATGATAATGATTTGTTTCAAAATCATCATTCTTTTTCCCTTCCAAAAAAAATACTAATAATACAAGAGGTTTCTAGTTTTCTGAAAACAATATATTTTAAAAACTTATCATCATAGAACATCTTTAAAAATTTATGATCTCTCAAAAAAAAAACATGTTTAAAAATTTATGAGGTAGCATTTTATTTTTTTCTAATTTCTGTCATAATATGTTCAATCCTTTTTATCAAAAAAAAAAGGAATTGCGTTCGAGAGTTTGGATCATATAAGGAGGATGCTTAACCTAAAATATGAGAAGCATTTGCAGCCATCCGATTGGCTCAATCTAACGGAGGAGGTTTTATCCTCATTTCATTAAACGAGGGCAATATGGTCTTTTCCGTCCATCTATTGTTCCTCTTTCCATCTGATCTTGTAGACACCAGTAACGTGTCCGCCTAATCGGAAGAGGATTATTTTTTCACAATTCGATCTTTTTCGCCCCTTCCTCTTAACCAGTAAGGCGTCCGCCTAAATCGATTTTAAAATCTTCTTCTCCCATTGATTTGCCTGATTTCTTACCTTCTTCGAGTTGAAATAGGCGACCAGATGATTCAGTAGGGCGCTCTTGATCAAAGAAGGAAAGATCGAGTAACTCTACCGCAACATTGTGAGGGCTCCTAATGCTCGTGAGATGAATTTCGTAATTAAACAACCCAATCAAAATGGTTTCAAGCATGTTTTCCTCGATCTCGATCACTTTTGATAATTTTTTTTTAACCTAATTTAATTCATGCTTGTTTCAGGTTTAAATCCAGTGCAATTTCCTTGATTGAGTTCATACTTGGAACAAACTAAGCATTCGAGTAATTATGGATTGCAATTGATCTTGTTGTATTTTGGTAATTCTAATGCTTAATAGAAATTAAAGTTAAAATGTCTATGCTTGTTCTTTCACATGTGCAATCTTATATCTTTGACGTGTGAGCTAGTGATATATAGATGTTTAATCAGTAGTTGTCTCTAAAAATGATGTAATTTCTTTTTAAAGGCTGATTATGGCTTCCTAATGGTACTACTTATTTGACACCTTCATAATTATATGACAGCATGTGCAATTTTTGGATGGATTGAGTAAGCAAAAGTGGAACAAGCAAAATGAGGATTGTACATGGAGATAAGGACTGTTGATCAACTTGTTGAAGATGGATTGGCACCATAGTCAAGAGCATGGACTAGTCTTTCGTTTGAAAATGGTTTTGGATTTCTCGCTATTGAGAATGAGATCTTCTAATAAGCTTGTTGATGTTCTTTACATAGTATTCTTAAAAAGGATAAATTTTTGCTTTTACCTGTTGAATTTGCTACTCTTTCTTATAATTTAACCCAACCCATGCGGAAGAAATTTATTCAATGTTCATTGTCATTTGTATACACATGCTATAACTAGCCTATTAGCTCAAATGGAAGAGCGTTGTGTGTGTGCACAAAGATGTAGGTTCGACTCCTACATACGCTAACTTAAAATGCACTTTACTAATCACCGAGTCACTCAATTCGGCATGCACTTTTACTTATTTGCAATGCACTTTTACTAATTTGGAATGCACTTTTAGAGACATGGAATGCACTTTTTACTATAGAATGCAATTTTGCTACTTTGAAATCCACTCTTTCTATCTATATAGGAATGCACTTTTTCTACTATGTAATGCACTTTTACTACTTTAAAATGCACTTTATAGTTGAATTTTACTAGTCTATAATGCATTTTTTTAACATATCTAGAATGCACTTTAGCTAATTTACAATGCACTTTAACCACTTTAGAAGGCACTTTTTCTACTATGTAACGCACTTTTACTACTTTAAAATACACTTTAGAGTTGAATTTTACTAGTCTATAATACATTTTTAACCTATCTAGAATGCACTTTAGGTAATTTATAATGCACTTTAGCCACTTTAGAATGCACTTTCGAATTAAAGTTCACTAATCTCAAATGTACTTATCCTATCTATTTGGAATGCACTTTTTCAACTATAGAATTCACTTTTGCTACTTCAGAAAGCACCTTTTCTACTTCAAAATGCACTCTAGAATCCAACGATACAACAAAATATTCATGAATTTCTTCCACATGTTTACACTATATATAATTTAGGAATGCATGTTTTCACTGTTATAATGCAATTTTACTACTTTTAAATTGCACTTTAGGGTTCGATTTTACTACTCTAGAATGAACTATTTTCTCTCTACTTGGAATGAATTTTTGCTAATTTAGAATGCACTTTTTTGAATGATTTTTTACTGACAATTTATGTGCATTTCTAAAACAAATTAGCCCATGTGGGATTCGAACTCACATCCTTGTACTTATGCACATTGCTCTTCCATTTGAGCTAATAGGCTTTCCTTATATTAATAACTTGCTAGCTTAATCAAATAATTTTTCAATGTAAAATAATCTCATGCTTATGGGTATACAACAAGATAATATTGCTCAAGTTGTAAAGTAAAAGAAAGTCAAAATTTAAGTACAAAGGAAGATTTTGTTGATTATCAACTTAATCTGGCTCCAGTCTATTAAAAAAAACATGCTATATAATGCACTTTTACAGCATAAGAGTGCACTTTGTGTGCTTAATTTTGCACTTTATGTGTTTAATGAGCTCTAACCTTCCCTAGGGCTTCGATTCAACTCCAAAGAATGAATCCGTAGACTTAAATCATCCATAAGCACACACAATAAGGGAAAAAGTGCAACTCTAAGTATATACACACAATAACTAGTCAATTTGACATCATTCATTCAAGAAAACAAGCTATTATCTAGAAGTGTAAACACACTAACAAACTCAAAATAAAGCATACACATCAACTAATTTGCTAGTGTTTAGAAGCATCAATGACTCGAAATAGAGTAATTAATTCAAATATGTAGCCAAAAATACGAAATCGCATACAAACTAATTTCTAGGGTTTTCGATCTTACCTTTAATCGGTTGTTCTTTCGTTGTTGGTGGCATTTTCAAGTTGTGTTCCAACTACTGTATCTACACACACTAGCAAATTCTTCGATTTTGGCTTCGATTTGGCTTTTTTGTTTCGGTGTTCTTCAGATTTGGGGAGGGCGAGAGAGCATTTTTTGGGAGCGTTCGACGGGATGAGTGAAAATGGAGTCGGGGGTTGGGATATTGGGACGAGAGGAGCGAGTTTTGATCAGGGGCATATTGTTTGGCATAATTATAAAATTGCCACCGTGCCACTATTTTCCCTTTTTTTTATCTATACCCATCTTTTAATCTCACCCTTTGATCATCTCAATCCAACGACCCTTATATGTCCTTATTTTTCACTATAACACCTATCTCCACCAGAATTTCACTCTTGCGTTCGATCCTAAAACCTCTAAAAGTTACGTTCCCAAAAAAAAGCATTTTCCAAAAATAATTAATATATATATCTTCTAAACCTGAAGCATTTTTCGGCAGATTCGTCATTATGAATTTATATTACAGCCGACCTATTTTTAATAATGAATTATTTTATATTATATATACACATTAATTCTCTATCCATATAATTTTTTATTATCCATATATATAATCTTACACGTAATTTTTTTGAAAGTTACCTTAATGTAGCTTTTCTCTATCTATTATATATAATATTGTAATTTTTCTCTATCTATTTTTTTATCAGTCTAATTTTATGCTATGTAACCTTATACTACATAACTTTTTATCGTACACGTAATTTTTTTTTAAATTTGCCTTAATGTATTTTTCTCTATGCATTATATACAACAAATACATATCGCACACATTATATTATAAGGTTAGTTCATTGATCTATTTATTTTTATATTCTTAATAAATCTATAAATTATACATAAGTCAAATATACTATTGGAGGCAAGATGTATTACTAATTAAGAGAGGCTTGAGTCAAAAATTAACCTCGAAAGTAACATATTATCGGTTCATCGGTTAACATATTAATAACCGTATCCGAACCGTTGAACCGTTAAAATTATTGGTTGGTTAACCGTAACCATATTCGGTTTACCGTAAAAAGTGATCGGTTTGTCGGTTTTTTTGTTACAGTTTTTCTTGCCCAGCCCTACCCAAGCATGATTTTTTATGTTATTTTCTATATATAAGTATGATAAATTTTTAATTATTATGGACCATATATTTAAATAAAAATTTGATATTAACTTTTTGGATTATTTTGGACCATATTATTGACTTTCTAACCAAAAGTATGATAAGTTTATTTATTTATCATGAGTAGTATTTTTAATCAGGAGTTTCAATATTATTTTTTGGATTTTATAGTAATTTTCTTTCTATAAGAATGACAACTTAATTAATATGAACCATATTTTAATAATAGATTTTTATATTAATTTTTTAATTTTTATATAAATCTTCTATACATGATAATTTTTTAACTTTTCATACATAATTACTTTGATTTTTTATATTCATATTCTATATAGAAATATGACAATTAAAGGTTGTATCGTTCCTAAATTTAAATATCTCAATCACCATAGACTCAGTTACAGTTTTTATATTTATTTTCTATCCATAAATACAAAAACGTTTTAATTAATATGAAACATATTTTTATTTACATATTTTTATATTTATTTTTTTATTTTTTTACATTAATTTTCTATTTAAAAGTATGACAACTTAAATTTTCTATATATAAGTATGTTGGTTTTTTAGATTACGGATCCCTAAATAAATAAATAAAAATTAATGATCTCTTAATGCTAAATTAATTAACCAGATTAATTCGTTCAAGTTTTGGTTCAGTCATTTTGGGTTAGGATCGTGTACAGATTCATGTCGTTAAAAGTTACCGGTTGATTCGATCAATTCTTTGTTGTTTTCTTTGCGGATTCGATCATTAAATTTTTTATGACTATGAAAACGATATCACAAATAAATAATATTTTCTAATGACAAAATATTATACAATATATGTTTATAATTAATATTTTCACTATATAAATTATAATACATACATTATATGTAAATCAATATATTACAATTTATTTTATTTTATTTTTTGAAAAAACCCCCGGGCAAGGCCCGGGTCATAACTAGTTGTGAAAAGTAAAATTAAAATAGGCATAATGGTATAAAAATAAATTAGGGTATAAAATGACCATTATTAGGTGCTAGCAGCCTAGCAAGTACTGCATTTCAGTTGCCTTGAGTCCGTGACTGACAATATTGTGTGAACAAAAATTGTGAGAAAAGAATATATGGTCGACTATAGTCTATATGCATGTTTATTTTATTTTCATACATATATGATGGAATGTGACAGACACTAGAAACTTCAACGTACAATAACGACAAGTGATGCATAATTAGATTGACATATCTTACACGGGTTACATGTAGCAACGTGGCAAGTCGACAGATGGCTAATCAACACTTGATCACATCATCTGGCACAACCTCAACGTACTGAAAGCGATTTGAATTGCAAGTGAAATTTAATGAAATTGAACACGTAATAGATATTAGTCGACAATGAAGATTATTTTCTATCATCAGACAGTATAATATAGAATATATGCATGTGGGACTGTTTTGGGTGGTTGTCAAGTCATTATCTTGTCAAATTCATCGATCGCCCCCTCTGCGTTAAATTAATCTCGAATACTGTAGTTTATTTCAACTTACAACTTTCATCTACTCTCGGTTTTCCTCCGTCCCTCGAACAATTTCGGCGTACGTAACGATTGTCTTCTCTCTCTCTTTTTTTTTTAGTGATTTTGACTAGAGTCCGAAATATAAAACCACCCGTAAAATATCCCATATTCCACTAAACCACCCTGAATATAACTATTTATTTTGAATCACCCGTAAAATACCCCATATTCCACTAAACCACCTTGAATATAACTATTTATTTTGAACCACCTGTAAAACACCCTATGTTATCTCTATACCACCTACAGTTAGTTTTCCCGTTAAAAAAATTAAAAAACCCGAAAATACCCTTGTCTCTTTCCTTTTACTCAACTAAACCCTAACCGAGAGAATGAATTTTCCCAAAAATCATCTAATTCTTTCTCTCTTGATAACCAAACCTGCATATCTTCTCTGCCTCGTTGAAGTCTACAAATTTGTCTACAAAATTGATCATTGTGAACTCCTCGTTCTCGATTGATGGCCACCAATATGCGAATTTCAAGGTTTCGCCGGAGATCTGGACCGCAGGAGGTGCTTTGCGTCAAGAGGAGTCGAGCGGATCGGTCTATCGAGCCAGACAATGTTGCACATTCTGGACTCCGTTTTGTACTAGAGCTTGATGTGTATCCCTTCCACTTCTCCCAGAGCTTGGCGGAGGCAGCAATGTCGAGTCAATTTTGCTGGAACGTGGCGACGACACCAATGTTTGGGTGGCGCCGTGAATGGCGATATCTAAAATCTCGCATTGCCTCCTTCCTACTGTTGGCAACGATTCTGAGAAAGGTGGCGAGACCTTGATGCACGGAGGCGACGAATTTGGCTCGTCACCAACTCGAAAATCTGGGCAAAAATCAGGAACTCATTCGGCTTTGTTAATTTTGGCCTGATTCTTGAATGATTTATCCAAAATTATTTGAGGGGTTTTGTAGAGAACTTCGTGATTGAAAATTAGCAACTTGAATCGCGAATTTTGGTTGAGAAATGAGGGAGAAATTTTTCGGTAAAGATTAGGTGTTCTTGGTCAAAACAAGGCAATTGAATCGGGAGTGAAACCAACAAAAACAACCAAGCTCGAATCTGAGCAGCTCACACCCATTAATATCACCCCGACCTCCTACCTCTCTCCCTTCCCCAAGATGCACTAGAGATGCATCCATTCAGCTTGATTTCTTCATGTCATCGCACACTAACGTGCAAGGTGAATGACGGAGGGGAGATGTCGACTCAGCGTGGCTACAAGTAGCCTAAGCAAGGTGGCATGGCGGTGACGGTACTGTGACGTCGGCGTGATGCTGGTGGCGCCATCCTTGGCCATGCGTGTATCAATCAAGCACCATGAAGAAGGAGACAAAGGCATGGGCGGGAAAACATTACATTTTAATGAGGAAAGAGACAAGGGTAGTTTCGGGTTTTTTTATTTTTTTAACGGGGCATCTAACGAAAGGTGGTATAGAGATAACGGAGGGTATTTTAGGGGTGGTTCAAAATAAATAGTTATATTCGGGGTGGTTTAGTGGAATATGGGGTATTTTACGGGCGGTTTTAGGTTTCGGATTCTTTTGATAAATAGTACTTAAATAAAGAGTTAATAAGTGATTGTCCTTTTCCGACCCTTACTGTTCAATCGGAAAGCGGACAGCTAATGCGTTCCAATTATTTTTAAGTTGAGTTATTATATGTTTTAATTGCATGGGGAAATCCTCCCTTCCTCCACCTTCTACCCATTGTGAGTTAACTCGTTCAATCGAGTTAACTTAGGCATTGACCGGCTGTTGACCTATTGTCAACAAATATATTGTCAAAACTCGTCAACAACCGTCAACGGCAACAATTATTGTCAAAAAATTGTCAATAAAAGGATTTTGTTGACAAAAAAATGTCAACAAAAGGCCTATAAAAAAAAGTAGGCGGATTCGCAAGGGTACCCCATGTACAAAAAAAGGTTGCAAAAGTACCCCATATTATAAGAAATTGCAAATCATGCATTTTTGGCATTTGTGCAATTTTATTTTTTATTATTTTATTGTTTAAGTATTTGAATTTAAATTTGTAATGTTTTTTAGAAATGAATTATTAAATTGGAAGAATTAAAATCAGAAAAGAAAAATTGAAAAATAGATAAATAAAAATCATGTGAAAAGATATTTTTAAATGATTTATTAGTTATGATCAAAAAGTATTAACGGAAAATAAGGAGTAAAAAGGAAAAAGTAAAAGTCAAAGATATGGCAAAGATACTAGTTGGTTGAGATTTCCATCAAAGTCTACTCGGGCTAGATTTTATACTGTGATGTTTGCCTATTCTACTGTCATACCTCTCTATGATCTTGTCACGTACTTAAAAAGGAAAAGGACATTGCAAACGGATTAGATTTGTTACGTAATATTTTGTTTCCTTTAAATGAGAGATAAAACGAATATTAGAAAAATAACAATCTTAAAAAATACCAATATCAATGGAAACAATAATAACCAACTATTGGAGGATAAAAGAAAAGTCAAACATATGACAAAAATACTAGTTGGTTGAGATTTATGTCAAAGTCTAATCGGGCTAGATTTTATTATGTCATGCTTGTCTATTCTACTGTCATACATCTATATGATCATGTCACGGACTTAAAAAGGAAAAGGATATTGTAAATTGATTAGATTTGTTACGAAATATTTTGTTTCTTTTAAATGAGAAATATAACGGATATTAGAAAGATAACAATCTTAATGGAAACAATAATAAAAGAAGAATGGTGACGAGAGAGAGACGTCAATGCCTCAAGAAAGAAGAATGGTGAGGAGAGAAACTCTGGCTTGAGAAAGAAGAATGGAGACGACATGTTTTCTTTTTTATCTGTTTTTAATTCATTAATTCCTCTTAATTTAATTTAAAAAATTTAAATCTTATTTTTTTAATTAGTAGAAACCATTTTAAGTTTTAAATTGAACATAATTTTCATAATTTAAAGTTTCAAAAAAATGAATTATTTTAATATTTCTCTAAAAAAAGAAAGGGCATGATTTTGGGCATTTTTGCTATATTTTTGGGCATTTAGGCTATTATTTTGGGCATTGATGTAACATTGGAAATAATAAGGCATTTTTACAAACAAATTTACAAAGTGGGGCATGGGGGTAATAATTTCTCAAATGTTATGAAATGATTATAAAAGCAAGACCACTTAATCTTTGAAAGAACACTTAAACAACTTTATGAGAACTTTTATATCATTAGAAGAGAGGGAGGGAGAGTAAGAACTTTAGAGAGTCATTTCTTACTCTACTTTGGTGCAAGTTTTACAATGGATGATGGCCATATTTATAGGCCAAGAGTGGGGTAAAACTTTGGTAAATCTCCATGATTTATGCATGGAAATAAGGAGGTGAAGAAGGTCAATAATTCACCTTGTACAAATTTTTCTTCATTATACACTTGTTCATACATAATATGTGTAATACATGTATGTGTAAGTAGATAGCTTGTAGTATGATAATTTGGACTTCATAAATTTGGACTTCATAACACTCCCCCTTGAATATTCACCTTCTTTTCATGGAGTAGGATATGGGTAGACGGTGCCTCATTAAAAACCTTGTCAGGAAAAACCCAGTGGGATAAAAACCTGAACGAAGGGAAAAAGAGTGCAACCATTGTTCCCATTGTACGCCTTGATGCTGCCTCATTAATAACCTTGTCAAGCAAAACCCAGTGGGATAAAAACTTGATCGAAGGGAAAAAGAGTGCAACGCGTATGATACTCCCCCTGACTTCAACATATGTCTCGAAGTCTGCACATTCCAATTCTGGATACCAGTTCTCCAAATTTCTTGGGGATTAAAGACTTTGTGAACAAGTCAGCCAAATTGTCATTTGATCGAATTTGTTGGATGTCCACTTCACCAGCTTCTTCCAATTCACGAGTGGAGAAGAATTTTGGAGATATGTGCTTTGTTCGGTCTCCTTTGATGTAGCCCTTCTTCATCTGAGCAACGCATGCTGAGTTATCCTCATATAATATTGTTGGATCATCAGTCATTGACTTCATTCCACTTTCTTTCTGGATGAATTGAATCATTGCTCGAAGGGACACACATTCTCTTCCTGCCTCATATAGTGCAATCAATTCTGCTTGATTTGATGATGTGGCAGTCACAGTCTGCTTTGTTGATCTCCAAGAGATGGCAGTGCCTCCGTATGTGAACACATAGCCATTTTGAGATTTGGCTTTGTGTGGGTCAGACAAGTACCCTGCATCTGCATATCCAATTAAGGTCGCATCTTTTTGGTTACGATAATACAACCCAAGATCATGTGTGCCTCGGAGATAGCGGAATACATGTTTGATCCCGTTCCAATGCCTCCTTGTGGGTGCAGCGATATACCTGGACAACAAATTTACTGCAAAAGCAATATCTGGTCTTGTATTGTTAGTTAAGTACATTAAAGCACCAATTGCACTTAAATACGGTACCTCAGGACCAAGAACATCTTCGTCTTCTTCTCGGGGACGAAATTGATCCTTTTCTACGTTGAGGGATCGAACTTCCATTGGAGAGGGTGTGCTTTGTCCATGTAAAATCTTTTAAGAACCTTCTCAGTGTAATTAGACTGATGGATAAAGATTCCATCCCTTAAGTGCTCAATTTGTAAACCAAGACAAAGCTTTGTTTGTCCGAGATCTTTCATCTCGAATTCTTTCATCAAATATTTCGCAGTATCTTGAAGTTCATTTGGAGTTCCGACGATATTTAAATCGTCAACGTAAACTGCGATAATAGCGAATCCCTTTTCGGATCGCTTGATGAAAACACATGGACAAGCGGTGACGTTCTTGTATCCCTCTTTCATGAGGTATTCACTTAGGCGGTTGTACCACATTCGCCCAGATTGCTTTAGTCCATACAATGACCTCCTCAATTTTATGGAAAACATTTCTCGAGGTCCACAATTATTGGCTTCAGGCAGCTTGAGTCCTTCTGGGACTCTCATGTAGATGTCTGTATCAAGTGATCCATATAAATATGCTGTAACGACATCCATGAGGCGCATTTGTAACCTTTCAAAGATAGTCAGGCCAATTAGGAATCTCAACGTAGTTGCATCAACTACTGGAGAGTATGTTTCTTCATAATCAATTCCATGGATCTGAGAAAAACCTTGTGCTTGCTTTATATCTTACAATTTCGTTTTTCTCATTTCGTTTGCGCATGAAGACCCATTTATAGCCGACTGGTTTCACACCATTGGGTGTACGAACTACTGGTCCAAAGACCTCTCGCTTTTCAAGCGATTTTAGTTCTGCCTGAATAGCTTCTTTCCATTTTGGCCAATCATTTCTTCGTCGACATTCATCGACCGATTTTGGCTCAAAATCATCATCTTCAATTACAATATTACTAGCCACTGAGTAGTCAAATATATCATCGACAATTACATCTTTTCGGTTCCATTGTGTGCATGTGGACACATAGTTTATGGAAATCTCAAAATTGTCGATATCATTATTCTTGTCTAGAATATCACCCTCTGTTGAGGTATTCTCATTTTCAATATCTTTGCCTTTATCATCATTCTCATGATCCATTGTGGCTTCTTCTGCTATACCCTTTTGGCTTCTTGCCTTTCTTGGTTTTAAATCTTTTGAACCTAACGGTCTACCACGCTTTCGGCGTGTTGCAGACTCGCTTGCGATGGATGCATCTGGCAATCCATTGGGTATTTCAATTCTTGCTGGAGCATTTGCTGCAGGTATATGTGATTTAGTTACCTTCTTTGTATCAGTAAATGCATCTGGTAACTGATTTGCAACATTTTGAAAATGAATGATCCGTTGTACTTCTTGTTCACACATTTTTGTTCTTGGATCAAGATGGGATAATGCGGTTGCATTCCATGTGATTTCTTTCACATGTGGGTCCCCATTTTTCTTTTCTCCCCCTAAGGCTGGGAATGTATTTTCATCAAAATGGCAATCAGCAAATCTTGCTGTAAATAAATCACCAGTTGCTGGTTCAAGATATTTGATTATCGAGGGAGACTCAAAACCAACATAAATTCCCAATCTCCTTTGGGGTCCCATCTTTGTGCGTTGAGGTGGAGCAATAGGGACATAAACTGCACATCCAAATATTTTTAGATGTGATATATTTGGCTCCTTACCAGACACAAGTTGCAAAGGGGAATATTCATGGTTTGCACTTGGCCTTAATCGAATTAAGGTTGTTGCATGTAATATTGCATGTCCCCATGCCGATGGTGGTAATTTTGATTTCATCAATAATGGCCTGGCAATTAATTGCAATCGCTTTATCAATGATTCAGCGAGACCATTTTGTGTGTGAACATGAGCCACTGGATGCTCTATATCAAGCCCAATTGACATACAATAGTCATTGAATGTTTGAGATGTAAATTCTCCTGCATTTCCGAGCCGGATTTTCTTTATTGTATAATCCGAAAATTGGGCCCTCAATCGAATTATTTGGGCAAGGAGTTTAGCAAATGCAACATTTCTTGTTGATAGTAGGCTTACATGTGACCAACGTGTAGATGCATCAATTAGCACCATAAAGTATCGGAATGGTCCACATGGTGGAGCAATTGGCCCACATATATCTCCTTGGATTCTTTCTAAGAATGCAGGATTCTCACTTGCAATCTTGTTTTTAGAAGGCCTGATAATTAGCTTTCCAAGTGAGCAAGCAGTGCAATTAAAATCACTGAACGAAAGAACCTTAATGTTCTTTAATGTATGTCCAAGCGAGCTCTTTATGATTTTGTGCATCATTACTTCTCCCGGATGACCCAATCGGTCATGCCATAATGTGAATGCATCTTGGTCATATGACCTTTTGTTAAACACTGCATTGACCTCAAACGGATAAATGTATGTATGATATAATCCGGAGGTTTGCGTTGGCATCCTTTCGAGAATCTGTTTATGACCAGATTCATGTTTTATGATGCACAAGTATTCTTTCCCATTTTCATTCATGGTTTCCATATGAAACCCATTTAGACGCACATCTTTAAAGCTTAGTAAATTTCTTCGAGATTTACTCGAATATAGTGCGTCATTTATTACTAGCTTCGTTCCCTTTGGGAGTAGAATGACAGCTCTTCCAGAGCCTTCGATGAGTTTTGACACACCGGATATTGTAGTGACATTGCCTTTAAAGGCTCTTAATTGGGTAAAGTATTCTTTACTCCTTAAGATGGTGTGTGTTGTTGCACTGTCCAAAAGACATTGCTCCTTCCCATCGGGTTTCACTTTAGGTGAGTCCATGTTTTTCTATAAATATAAAGAGAAAGAGATTAAGACATCAATAAAAGCCTCATATATTATATAAGGATAATTCTATTTTACAAGTTCTATTATACAAAGCCTATTACACAAATCCTTACGAGATAAAGGTTAAAGCATGGGATATAAAAGACATTGCAAGTATTATAAAATAGCATGGGAGATAGTAAAGATATTTAGGGGCTCGTGCTTTTCATTTAAGCCCCTAAGGCATAGTCATCATCATTCTCAAGGTTGAGAAAGTCATTGACATCCAAACTAGTCACTGGTGACCCATCCACATCGTTATTATCGATGTAGTTGGTCTCGGTAGCCCTTTCTTTATTCTTTTTAGCTTGGTATAGCTTCACTAGGTGTGGAGCTGTGCGGCATACCTTTGACTAGTGACCAGTCACCCCACATCTGTAGCATGTTGATTTGGATTTCTGGGAGGATCCTGATGGACCCGTCTGGACCTTTTGCTTCACATCCCCCTTGTAGCCATGGTTCTCACGGTGATTATCGTGGCTTTTATTGTAGACTCGGCCACGCCCATGGCCACCATGACCACCACGGCCACCACGGCTCCTATAGTTACCACGACCTCGTCCACGACCATTGTTACGGCGTGATTGCTGCCCACGTTCATTGTCGTTCCTATCATGGAACGCTTTGTTCATAGCATTTGCTTCTGGGGAAACTGTTGAGCCAGCAGGCCTTAGCTTGTGGTTTTTCATTAGGAGCTCATTATTCTTTTCAGCAACCAACAATACTTTCAACAAGTCAGAATATCTTTTGAAATTTCTTTCTCTATATTGTTGTTGCAATAATATGTTTGAAGCATGCATAGTGGAAAAAGTTTTCTCCAACATCTCTTCCTGAGTGATCGTTTTACCACATAGTCTCAATTGAGAAGTGATCCTGTGGATAGCACTGTTGTACTCAGTGATGGACTTAAAGTCCTGGAACCTTATAGTGTTCCACTCATGTGTTGCTTGTGGGAGCAAAACTTTATTTTGATGAGCATAGCGCTCATTCAGGCTCTCCCACAATTCTCTAGGATCTTCCACAAATAAGTACTCAGTTTTGAGACTCTCATGAATGTGGTGACGGAGGAACACAATGGCTTTCGCCTTTTCCTATGGGGTGGCACTATTGTTTGCCACAATTGTTTCCTCAAGGCCATTTGCCTTGAGGTGAGCCACGTCATCTACCCTCCATTCGAGGTATTTCTGGCCCGATAGGTCAAGGATATCAAACTCCCTTTTAGCGATGCTTGCCATTAGTTGCTTGGTGATTAGTAAGGCTCAATTGGTAATTAGAGACTCGTGCTGATAATGTGTTATGAAATGATTATAAAAGCAAGACCACTTAATCTTTGAAAGAACACTTAAACAACTTTATGGGAACTTTTATATCATTAGAAGAGAGGGAGGGAGAGTAAGAACTTTAGAGAGTTATTTCTTACTCTACTTTGGTGCAAGTTTTACAATGGATGATGACCATATTTATAGGCCAAGAGTGGGGTAAAACTTTGGTAAATCTCCATGATTTATGCATGGAAATAAGGAGGTGAAGAAGGTGAATAATTCACCTTGTACAAATTTTCCTCCATTATGCACTTGTTCATACATAATATGTGTAATACATGTGTGTAAGTAGATAGCTTGTAGTATGATAATTTGGACTTCATAAATTTGGACTTCATAACATCAAACAAATTATCAACAAAAGGGATTTTGTTGATAAAAAATTGTCAACAAAAGAATCTTGTTGACAAAAAATTGTCAACAAAAGGATCTTGTTGACATAAAAATCATTGTTGACAAAAAAAATGTCTTATTGACAAAGAAATTATTGACAAAAAAAGTTAACAAATAAAAAATTGTCAACATTTAACAATTATTGTCAACAAATGTCTTGTTGATAAAAAAATTGTCAATAAATGACCTTGTTGACAAGAAATTATCATCAAAAGATCTAGTTGATAAATAATTGTCATCAAATTCCTTTGTTGAAAAAAATTGTAATCAAAAGGATTTTGTTAATAAAAAAATTGTTATCAAAACATCTTTAATATAATAAGACTTTTAATATAAAACTATCACTAACAAGAAGATTTGTAATTCATATTATAGAGGCCAGAGAAGATCAGATTCAGTATTTCAGTTCACAGTTCAAGACTCATTTCCGCCACGAATTAGAGAATTCCCAAAATTTAGAATTCTATATTGATGAACTTTCAAAAAGTTAAGCTCTTTTTGAACCCCTCTTTTTTCTTAGACACCCTCCCATAACCATTAATCTTCTAAAACATGTCATGATTTTACATGGGTTATGAATATAACACTACTAATTACAAAAATGTTCTAAAACTTACATAAGATGAGCTTTCTACCAATCATCAACTAAAACCTCTCTTCATCTGAACTTGGTTTCCTTGTTATATAAGATGAGCGTTGGATTGACTGGAGCTGGGAGAATCAGACCGGAACAGGAAACTTGTGAGCTGACATAACAGCCCAGGTCCAAGAGTTTCCGCATTGCATTCATGATGTTTAACTAGATAGAACAAAGTCCCATTTCAAACAGTGAATCACTAAAAAGAGGACTTTTCAACATCAAAAACAGGTGCTAGTAAAGAAGAAAATTAAATATATCACGTATCTCCTATCTAGACTAATTGTGGAGGGAGACATAGGAATATAATTGAGAGTAACTCGCAAGAGATGTCAAATTTCCTTCATGATAAAATACTTTCTAGTCATAACAACATCTTAGCTAGTTCATAGCATAGAATTGCAGGATATAACATAAAAAATTTATGTAGTAAAGAATCTATCAGCATTTAGCATAATCCAAATCAAAATCTAATGAGGTAAACCATTGCACTAAGATGTTAACAAGTGGAAGAATCAAATTACAAGAACACAAGCGCAACAGAACTTTAACCAGCCTCTTGCAAAAGTTACACATATTCCATTATTATAGTGTTAGGAGCTTATGTCATTCTGAACAGCCTGAACTTACTCAAAATATTACCCGAGAATGATTTCATACAAGAAAATATAGCAATTTACCACAACAAGCTTCATGTAAACGATCTTAGATGTAGCTTCACCCCCTAAAACTACAACCGCATCAATTAAGACATATGCAACAACTGGCAACATAAAAAGGATACAATTACTTATTTACTTTAAGCATCCACACTATTAGATAATATTGAAAGTAAGTATAGACTTTCTCAATTTGAAAGAGACATAAACACAGAGCGTCTAGCCGGTACATTGTGTTAAAATGTTGTATGAAGATGACGAGGACAGGGGCAGTGACAGACGCAGGATCTTGTGGAAGCGGGGGCACAACCTATATTGCCCGGGAGGGTGGAGTTGTCGGCAGTTATCGAATCGGTGATAATGATGACATCGTTTTGGGGTTTTTATTTATATTTTGTATTGAAAGTGATTGTTAAATCATAAAAAATTTACAATTTGTTAAAATAGTCGTCATTCCATACTGTACTTTTTAAAATTAGCATATACATTGATGGAGATAACATAATTCAAGTTCTTCCATCTTGCTTCTACTCCTCTTTTCAACCCTTTCTGTTTTTTGGACACGATATTGTTGGTTTGTGTTGGGACTCTCTAAAATCCGGCCCAGGAGAACATCGTAAGCCCAGGACGGTCAGCTCGAGTTGTTCGTTATAGGGGAGAGCCGAAAAAGCAATCAAGGCGTGGCGGAAATATCGGACTCCGTAATCAACCAACTCAATAGCTACCCCATTCACGCCGGTAGCGAGATCTCCGGGATACATCAGACGTTTCACCAACAGTCCAAATTGAGGAGGCTATAAAATAAGAAGGAGGCAGAAATAGAGGGATCATCGCCAACTACACTCGAAGTCAATCCTTAAGCTCAATTCATTCTTGTCTACCAGTTCTATTCAAGTGCTCGCTTGTAATCACACGGGAATTATCCGCAATTTCGATTATAATACAATCATAACCTCTTTCTTGCTCTTGCTTTCTTTTCCTTTTTCCATTTTACTTCTTGTTTATTGTTGATAACGTGTTGCACTTACTATTTGGTTAGGACTCCCTCATTTTAGTAGGTAACACGTTCGTGTGATTATCCTGCCCAAAACAATTAGCGCCCACCGTGGGGCCCTAGCCAAATAGGAGTCACGCTAAAAGGAGCTACAGGTTCTACCAACAAGATGGGTGGAATTTAGACTACTCAATGTCACGTAGGAGATCCCAAGAACCATGAGATCAATCAAGAAGGTGACAACCAACGAGCTGGAAATGTTGATGGAGTTGGGAATCTAGAAGGAATTGAACAAGATTCCGGGAATGCAAATGGTAACCCTGCCACTTCCGCGGAACGAGGTGCAAGAGGGAGTGATTCTGACGTCATCATGGAGTTCTGCGCAACAATGATCGCCCTCCAAAAAGACTTGGAAAATCAAAAGGAGGCTCATGCTAAACTCACCGAGGTATATGAAAAGCAAATCGAAACTTTAACTAATGAACGTAATTTGCTTCGATCACATGTACAATCAGCTCCCAGCCGTCCGCGTGGAACGGACGTAGTTGAAGGTGTCGCCAGACGATTAAATATGGATGATCCAAGTCTCGTAACGCCTGATGTCGTCAGACCAATAACTGGGTATCAGGTAAATGGTAATTCACTAAGGGCTGTCAGAGAAGATGTTGAAGTTTCCCAACTACGGGAACACCTCAAAGCTCTAGAGGACCGAATCACTCAGATCCCAGGAGCACCCCAACCGATAGCAATGGAAAGAAGGAATGGCTATACAAACTCTCCCTTCATGCCCGCTATTGCAAGGGTCGACATCTCTCGAAAGTATCACGTCCCCGATGTACCTAAGTACGAGGGAGTTACGGATCCTGATCAACACGTAGCTGCATTTAAGTAGGCTATGAACATTAGCACAGTCCCTTTCGACATGAAGGAGATTGTTATGTGTCGTTGGTTCGGAAACACGCTATCCGGACCCGCACTTAATTGCACTCTCATTTACCTCTTGGAAGTATTTCATCCTTTACTGAGTTGATTGACAAGTTCAGGGTAAGATTTGCAAGCAGTCGACACGCTAAAAAATGATCAAGTGATTTATACTGCATGGTGTAGAAAGTCGGTGACTCCTTGAAAGCCTTCGTTAACCGTTACAACGAGGAGCTAGTTACTATAGAAGGATGCGACGCAGCTACAACTGTGGAAGCATTCCGAAGAGGCATCTCGATTTGTAATCCTGAATTATATCGTGAATTAACTAAGTATCCTTGTTCAAATTTCGATGAGGTACAGGTGAAGGCGTTAGCACATGAGCGATTGGAGAAAGACAATCTCCTCACCGAAAAAGCCGAAAAAGCAATTAGCCCTCACCGGCCAGAACGGAGACAAGGAAGGCGAGAACCTAGATACGCTCCATACCCCACTTCATCCCTTGCCAAAACAACTGTTAATACGACGTTTGCTAGGCAAGGAGAGCGCTATGAAAATCCCAGGTTGCCTCCTAGACTTTCCCATTACAATTTCTGTGTAGATGCAACGGAAGTAGTCCGAACTCTCAACAGCATGGGGGATACTGTCAAATGGCCCCGAAAGAGTAACGTACCTTCGCATAAAAAAGACAAGTCCAGATGGTGTGATTTCCACTTCGATCATGTTCACCGAAATGACGAGGTAAGCGAACTGTTACGTAGGGGGTACCTTAAGGACTTGATATCAGAAAAAGCAAAGGAGCAATTAGAGCGCAACAAAGGAAAAGCTAGCCCTCCTCCGCCTCCGAAGCATACGGGAGTAATCAATATCATCACTGGGGGGTCCGAAATTTGTGGCATAACATACTCCGCATCAAAGAGAATTGCAAGAGATACCAGGAGAGAATGTCCAAAAAATCCTCCACAAACGAGTCACGACGTGATGCCAATTACCTTCGATGATATCGAAGAAGAGGAAGTTCACCATGATTTCTTAATAATTTCTTTAACAATAGCAAATTTCCTTGTTAAAAGAATATTAGTTAATAATGAAAGTTCCACTAACTTGCTCATGTTGGATGCTTTATACAGCTTAGGCCTTGGGTTGGATGACATCGTCAAGAAGTCTACAACTTTAGTAGGTTTTAGTGGCGAATCTCGTAACACACTGGGAGAAATATCTTTACCGACCATCGCAGGAGGGATAAATTACCTGGTAAAGTTTCAAGTACTTGATTGTCCGTCGTTCTTTAATGTCATCTTGGGCAGGCCATGGATCCACGGCATGAAGGCTATTCCTTCCACTTATCATCAATGTGTAAAGTTCCCAACACCCTGGGGAATTCAAGAAATCAAGGAGGGCAGAAATTAGCAAAAGAGTGCTACTCCGTGACGATGAAAGCGACAACTTCAAAAAATCTACAAATTGAAGCATGGAAGAAGTCATCATATTAGCAATTAAAGGACTGTAGAACAACCACTTATTGCGTAAAGCCAGAAGCGCCAGAACTTGAAGAGGTAGCCCTTGATCCACTTGATCCATCAAGAAAGATCAAAATAGGAGCGGATCTGGAGCCGATTTTTGTAAACAATTGGTGGAGTTCTTACGTTCCTACAGTGATTGTTTTGCGTGGTCAAATGAAGATACGGTAGGCATTGATCCTAACGTGATCACACACGCCTTTAACGTCAACAAGAAGATACCACTGATAAAGCAGAAAAGATGCAAGTTTGCACCCGAACGGAATCAGGTAATTAATGACGAGGTAAGATCTTTGCTTGAGTCCGGAAAAATTAGAGAGGTAAAGTATCCTGATTGGCTTGCAAATGTAGTTGTTGTAAAAAAGAAAAATGATAAATGGTGTGTTTGCGTGGATTTTACCGATTTAAATAAAGCATGCCCTAAAGATTCATTCCCTTTGCCTCATATCGATGCAATGGTGGATGCGATGGCAGGACATGAACTTTTAACTTTCATGGATGCGTTTAGTGGATATCATCAGATAATGATGCATCTCGACGACCAAGAAAAAACTGCATTTGTAACCAATCAAGGAACTTATTGTTACAAAGTTATGCCTTTCGGGTTAAAAAACACAGGTGCTACTTATTAGAGATTGGTTAATAAGATGTTTCAGGAAAAACTGGGGGGATACAATGGAGGTTTATATTGACGACATGTTAGTCAAGTCGTTGAAGGCGGAGGACCATATTACCCACTTGGAGGACGCGTTTCGGATCCTACGGAGTTATAAAATGAAGCTAAATCCAACCAAATGCTCTTTCGGGGTTACATCAAGGAAGTTCCTCGGATACATAGTAACGCAGAGAGGAATTGAAGCGAGTCCAGACCAGATCAAGGCAATAATGGAGTTACAGTCGCCAAGATGCGTCAAAGACGTCCATAAGCTGACTCGGCGAGTAGCAACATTGAACCGATTCATATCTCGATCCTCGGACAGGAACAAGTTGTTCTATGATATCTTGAAGAAGAACAAATCATTCGAGTGGACGGAAGCACATGAAGAAGCTTTCAAAGAATTAAAAAATTATTTATCTAACCCGTATGAGCTTTCCAAACCCAAACCAGGTGAGAAGTTGTATGTATACTTGGCCGTAACAGAAGTAGCCGTAAGTGCCGTCTTGATCCGAGAGGAGAATGGAGACCAGTTACCCATCTACTATGTAAGTAAAACATTGCTTAATGCAGAAACCAGGTATTCACCCGTGGAGAAACTTGTATTATCTTTGGTAATGGCTTCCATAAAGTTACGTCCTTATTTTGAAAGTTATTCTATTATTGTGAGGACTAACTATCCAATGAGGAGTATCATGTCGAAACAAGAATTGTCGGGTCGGTTAACGAGGTGGTTGATCCACCGTAATGGTTACGATATTGCTTACGAGCCACGAACGGCGATGAAATCTCAAGCCCTGGCGGATTTTGTTGTCGACTTCACTACTACCACTTTGGAAGAAGATAATCGAGACATGTTACAGATAACCAGTTCATTTGGTAGCGGCAAATGGTTAATACATACGGATGGAGCATCAAATCATATAGGTGTAGGACTGGGGGTAGTCCTGAAGTCACCACCGGGGGATAGGATAGCCCAGGCTGTTCGATGTATATTCAAAGCCACCAACAATGAAGCAGAGTATGAGGCGCTTATAGCTGATGTTCGCATTTCTAGTATAGTTTTTAGTAGGTTTTCCTTGTTTATTAGGTTCAGTTTTGTTAAGTTTAGGTTTAGTTTTGAGTGTTTTTAGATAGTTTTGCGTATTTCTATGAAAAGAGTGGAAGCTACGCTATTTTGTGTATTTTGTAGGTTTTAGCAAGGAAAAGAGCTATATGGAGCTGAATTTGGAGCATTACAGTGAAAGACGGAGAAATACAAGATTGAAGAAGTCAAAGTTTTGTTTCGGTGTTTTGTGCTTTTTCGGTTTTCTTCTTAACTTCTGTAAGACAGATTTTTCTATTTTAATTTAGTAGTGATTTGTTTTTCAATGTTTTCTTATATTGAGTTTATTTGTTTAGCAATTATGATTAGTGAGTAGTCTTCTTTTCTAGGATCGGGGTTAAGCCCGACATAGTTGAGCATGTTTGATAAGTAAGATTGTGTGTTGAATGTCTTTTATCTTTTATTGAGATTATTTGTTGTGCTTATACCGAAACGAAAGTTGAGGTAATTTGAGTTTTTAACTTGATTGAAAGAGAAAGTTAGTAACTTGATGGTTGGTATTGTTTGAATACGAAAGTTTCAAGCTTTAGATCCAAAACAAGCAATTAAGTGAATTAGGATGCGAAAGTTGGTTAATTTACTTGATACTCAACGAAAGTTGATGACTCTATCTGTTTAAAGGCATGATCTTATCTTCTTACGAGTTTATATGCTTGGCTATGTTGTGGTGTCCCTAGTCCTAGATCTTTGTTTTATCTGAATTATTTTGAGAGAATTTTCGTTGCTGAGTTACTTGCCTCGGTACCGAATTTATTTAGGTCGTTATTTGAGTATTTTTGTTTACGGTGGTTCGTTAACGACCCTGAAAACGTCGTTAACGAGGCTACTTGTGAGTGTTTTTGTTTGCTTTTTAATAGATTGATAAACGAACAACCTTGCTTCCTTAGGAACGATCCTGACCTCCCTGTACTCAACGGGGTCTTGATTATAAATTTTTTTGTTGTCAAGAAACCCTCTCGACAAATTGGCGCCGTTGCCGGGGAAGCAACGAGTTTGTTAGTTTATCTTTGGGTTCGGGAATAGCCCGACCCCGTTTTTGTTTTTAATTTTTGTTTTCTTTGTCTGTTTTTCTCAGTGTATGCCGGTAGGAAGACGAAGGCTTCAGTTTGATAACACTGGTTATTACTCAGAACCCGAACGTTCCCTACACCGTCGACTCCGAGAAAACCGAGCCATGGCCACGGCAAAAGAGATGGCTTAACAGTTGGAAATCCTCCGAACTCAGATGGAGGCACTTAAAGCCGAGAAGGACGGCGCAGACGCCGAAGCTGAGCGTCAACGAGCTACAAGGCTCGTTTACAAGAAGAGCTTGATGCCTATCCGAGGAATGCCAAACAATACATGCATCCGGAACTGAGGGTGCCAGAATCTCCTATTGTGCTTCCAGAGATAGAGAAACCTTTTGAGATCAAATATCAATTTATATCCTTAATCAAACGGGCTCAGTTTGAAGGGAAACCTGCTGAGTGCCCTATGGAGCATATTAGAAACTTTCTTGATTTACGTGACACCATAGCTGCTGAAGGTGTCTCACTAGAATATGTTCTGTTAAAAGCTTTTAGATGGTCTCTTACTGGAAAGGCCCTGAGCTGGTTGGAGAGCCTACCTTCTAAGTCTATCAGGAATTGGAAAACTTTGTACGATCAATTTCTTACAAAGTTCTTCCCTCCTGCTAAGACTACAGAGTTAAGGAAACGAATCACCTCCTATCACCAGCTACCTAATGAAACAATCATTGAAACTTGGGAAAGATTTAAGGAGATGCTGAGGCAATGCCCCACTCATGGGAAACCTTTATATGTTTTACAAGAGATCTTTTTCCAAGGCATTAATGCAGAGACCAAGAACCGCATCAACACGCATACTGCGTGCGGTTTTATAAAGATGGAACCTATTGTTGCGTGGGAATTGCTGGATAAGCTGGCTAATTACGATGCTATGTACGGAACCCAGCAAGCTCCACAAACTCAAAAACGTCTCTACGTACCTAACCGAGAAGAAGTTGACCCAGATGTTAAAAATCAATTCTTACAAGACGAGGTCAACCGTTTGAAGAAACAGGTAAGTTTTCTGAAATCCTCTCAAACATGTCAAGAATGTGGTTCTTCAGCACATTGTACTTCTGCTTGCACTAACATCGAGTAGGTTAGATCCACTGAGACAATAGCTGAGATGAATTATATGAGAGGACCATACAGGAACCAACCTAGTTACCATGACATGTCGAACAACTATCAATCATGGGGCAATCAAAATACAAGTCAAAACTATACAGTGCCCCCACCAGATAGACGACCTGCACCATATCAACCTCCAGGCCATCAGGAGACGCCATCATGGGTTCAAGAAATAAAGGAAAGCATTAACGGAGTGAACAACAAAGTTGATGAAGTTCAAGCCAAACTGAACCGACAAGATAAAAGATGGGGAGAGTTCGATATTTGGAAGAGGAGTGTTGATTCCCAACTAGGGGACCTAGCTGCACGGATTCCAAGACCACAAGGACAATTCCCGGGCCGCCCTGAGGAGAACCCTAGAGGCCAAATAGCAGCGGTACACCTCAGAAGCGGGAAGACATTACCGGAGTGAGTTCAAGGTGAAGACAAGGAGGAACAAGACCTCAAAAAATGGCTCGTTAACGAGCCAGCGAGGGCAAATAACGAGCCCACAAACGAGGATGACGAGGCTCCGATTGGTTCCTGACGACCCTACCAAAGGTAAGTTCTCTAAACCGAGCCTTCCTCTCAACCCCAGGGTAGTTAACGACCCCACCAGGGTTGGTAACGACCCGCCGAGGACAATAAACGACCCTAGTGTCGACCCGGTACTCTCACCTCTCGAGCTTAACTTGGTTCCGAGAATGGTTAAATCGCTTCCATTTCCAACTAAGAAATCTATGGACTCTACTTAGAGTAAGTTCAAGCGTTTCGTAAAAAATCTTCAGGGCATTAATATTTCCATCCCATTCGATGAGGCCCTAAGCGAAATGCCGGCTTACACAAAGTTTTTGAAAGATATTCTTAGAAGGAAAAGATCCATTACAGAGCTACAAGATGAAGTCAGATCAATAGCTCTACCGGAAAAGCTAGGAGATCCAGGAAGGTTTGCAATAACGATTGGCATAGGCAACCACAAGTTCAAGGCCTTATGCGATCTGGGTGCCAGTGCTAGTTTAGTTCCTCTCTCAATCTGGTCTAAAGCTAATATGGGACCACTAGAGCCGGTAGACATGAATCTGTACATGGAAGATGGGTCATGTGTCAAGGACACAGGAGTGGTGGACGACTATCCTATTCAAGTCGGGAAATTCTTTATACCGAACGATTTTATCGTCCTTGATATGCCTGAAGACCCTCATGTCCTCATAATTCTTGGTCGACCATTTTTAGCCACAGCAGGAACAAGAGTTGATGTGCGGAAAGGACTCCTCAATTTTGATATCGGAGAGGAACGGGTAGAATTCAACTTGGATCAAAAAGCCAACGACCCAGTTGGAGTCGCACAAATCGAGTTGACTCAACCAGAACTCGACACAACCGTCACTACCGAGTCTCATTGGCCAATCACCGAGTCCCACATGCAAAAGTACAACCAAGGTAAGTACTCTAATTATGAATCGGCTAAAAAGGAGCAGGATTGTTCCTTATCTTTTGTTCCTACACCACGCCCTGTTATATGCACTACAGAAAAGTCCAAACCACCTTGGTTTTCGAACTTCACTAACCATCATGTAGGAATATCGGGCGTACTGATAGAAGAAAAGGGTCCTAATTTAGCAACTCAAGCACACAGAGGCTGCAAGGCTAAGTATGGGGTACCTCAAGACCCCAACATGGCTACACATGAGCCACCGTGAGCAAAAGAAGTTCGTCGGGCTAGCGACGTTAAAAATAGCGCTTACGGGAGGCAACCCGCTTTTAGAATAGATTTAGTTTCTCTTTTTCCTTTTCTTTTTTTAGATTATTTTTCTTAGCTTTCTTTTGTTTTCTTTTTAAGTTTTAGTTAGGATAGAAATTAGAATTTTTGAGCTAACAAGACGCAGGAGAAGGGATCAAAAATCACTCCAAGAGGCTACGACAGCTCGTTAACGACCCACCTAGGGTCGTTAACGACCCGGTTCGACGACCCGACTCGTCAAAAACGGGCAGGTAAGACTTTTTAACCTAATCTATCTTTTACTACCCTAGCCGCCACCCTCTACCCCTTCCTATCCCTTCCCTCTCCTATAAAAACCCTTTTACCCCTTCCAAAAATCTACCACCACACTCTCCCAATTCCAAACTTCTCAAAAACCCAACCAAAGAGCTCGAAATCCCTCTCCCACCGTTCGGAATCTCGCACCAACTACCACCGAGAGGCTGTCGTTACCGAAGCCCGGAAACCCGATTTTCACACCGACGAGATCCGAGCTCGTTAACCACCCGATTCCGACCTCTTGTTCTTCAATTTCTCGATTCTCCGGTATGATTTCTAAACCCTAACTCGAAATTGCATGATTTATGGTTTTTAGGGTAGAAATTTCATGTCTTAGATCTTGTTCACAGAGAGATCGATTTGCTTGCTTAGATTTAGATCATACAAATTCTTGGTTGTGCTTGGTTGTTCTTGTTTTAGGAAAGATTATTCATGTTAGATTATCTATTGCAACACTATAATTAGAAAAGCATGATTTTTTCTTGTTCTAGTCTTAAGTTCAAACTTTGCATGTCAAAATTTTGGGTAATTCTAGCATGTTCGGGATGGGTAATCGAGCAAGTATGGGGTGCTTATATCAGATCATGGGATTTGTGGAGAATTATAGAAGATTGCATGCTTGATTTATGCTTTAATTAAAGGTAGATTAAAATCGGAAATTCTGCGATTTGGGTCTCGGCTGCTCGTTAACGACCCTGCAATGCTTCAAAGATCAATACCCAGTCCAGAATCGTAAACGACCCAATTGGGTAGTTAACGAATAATTCCGAGGTTAATTCAAAGACCAAGTATGGGGTCTCTTGCCTATCTATTTTGAGTGGATTTTATCTTGGAAAAGTTTTGATTATTTTGTAGGATCCCATGGCAAGTTCAAGCAGGCCCGCTACCCGAGCTCAAAAGAAGAGGAAAAACCATAGGTCCCCATCCCCACCTCGCGTGGATGACGTAATTTTGAGCACTCAGGGCCAAGTACGTCGTTACCGTGATATTTTGGAGAAGGACCACTACACCCGCTGGTTCTCAAAGTCAAGTGCTGTCAACACGGGGATCTACACGGACGTCAAGGAGGCCTTTGTTATCCTTGGTGCCGCTCATCTTCTGAAGCAGGAGAATTTACCACACTATTCGGCCCTCACATCCGAGTTTTTGGCCACCTTGGAGACTAGCTTCTCGTCGAAAACCTCGGCGGGAGGAATCCGCTTTCGGCTCGGTAATGAGAGTCGTGAGATCACCATGGCAGAGTTCAACGCAATCTTAGAGCTCCCGAACCCGTCTAGAGACTACAGCTTGAAGGACTACAGAGTGACTCGCACTTGGAGCTACATCACCGGGGAGGTTCAATCCTCCACCGCGGCATTATCCGGGGCAAACATCATCAACCCCATCTTCAAGATTATTCTCAGAGTCCTAGCCGCGACGTTTTAGCCGAAGAGAGAGTTGAACAGGCCAACAAGGACGGAAGTTGCTTGTTTCTGCACCATCCTTTTCGAGGAGCCCGACCCCTTGAATTTGGGGTACGAATGGCTTTACTACATCGGGAAATCAACCAAGTCCAAGGAGGTTTGGTGTGGAAACTTGGTTAGCCTCTTGGCTAAAAACCTTGGAGTCGATCTCACTCGCTACACACCGGCTCACGCCCAACTCCTCAACAAGAATTATTGGTATAGCTCCGGTGTCTTCATTCAAGCCGAGGGAGGATTCAAGGTGAAAGTACAAGATCGCATCGTTACACCAACCCTCGACAAGTTTGAGCTTCTCTACGTACTGAATTGGTACGAGGTGTGGACGGGACATGCTTACCCATTGGAACCTAAGTCGGAGGATGAGCTTTTGCTTAGGCCATGTGAATCCCGGTTTGAGCGAGATGTAGAAGCCATGGATGAAGATGAAGATGAAGATGAAGATGAAGATGAAGAAGAGTATACCGAGGTAGTAGGCAACGACACTGAAGAGGCCGATACCGAGGGAGGAACTGAGGAGTTAAATTTCGAGGAAGAAGACATCGACACTGAAGTCTTAGGGAGCAATATCCTCGTTGACGAGCCCACCAGGCTCGTTAACGACCATTTCCAGCCCCCTCCCAACATTGTTAACGAGGCACCCAGCTTCGTTAATGAGGTGCCGAGAGCTTCTGTCGACCCACCACCAGCCCCTGTCGACCCTCATTCCTATGGACTCATGCCTTACAACCCGGTGATGTATCACGATCATTTCCAGCCTCACTACCCACCACCTCCTCAGCCCGAGTACACAGGATCGAGTATACCACCACCATGGGCCGAGGATCTTTCTGCACGGATGCAGCAGCTTCACCTCTAGTAGGATCATATTCATAGGAGGATGGATAGATGGGAATCTGTCTATTCTGCTCGCATGTCGATGGAGGATGAGAGGCATCGTTAGAGAGAGGCGGATGACGCTGAGCGTTGGAGGATGATGTACGACTTCATGGGGAACTTTGAGCACTACTTTCCTCCACCAAACCGTTCATTCAGCCTGAAGATGAAGTTTTTCCTTGTTTCCCACTTTTGAAACTTTGTAAGTTTTTATGTTTTTCTTTTTCTTATTTTTATCTTTATTTGTTTTCTTTTCTATCTCTTTTCCTTCTTCTTATTTTTCTTACAGTGGGGACACTATAATTTTAAGTATGGGGTGGGAGAAAATAGAAAACTTGTGTCCTAGGTGTTTATGTGTTTTATGTAGTTTTTATTTCTTTATTTTGCAAATCGAAAAAAATATAAAAAAATCGAAATTTTTTGAAAAATCTAAAAAAGAGTTTTAGAATTGATAGATATCCCTTTCTTAGGTTCTATGACATTAGTCGCTAACTTAATCATATAATTCCTTGCAAGCATGTCTTTAATAGTATAGCCGGATTCTCAACTTGAAATTATTTGTTTTAGAAGAAGATAGCATTTGATGAAATTGAGCACATATACTTTATAGCATAAGTGATGCAATCCAACAAAAATTACCTTGTGAGTTATTTTTGGCCTGATAGGGAGAACATCAAAAATTCCTCTTCTTTTCTTGTGTGATTTACTCTCCTTATGCATATTATCTCTTGTCATTGATATGGTTATCTATTTCTTGAGACCTATATGAGATATTAGTTCATTGCATGTAATATCAGATGATAGAGAACTTATTTTTCATGAGCCCTATTAATCCATATCCACCCTTATCATTATCCTCTTTTTGAAGCCAATCTGTGCCTGAAGCTTTTTCTTTTTAGCTCCACAAAATTATTCCCTAGCCGATGAAAGCTTGACCCTATCCGGGGATTAGGACTTAGTGTGAGTTATTGTGATGATGTTGTTGAGTGAGTTGTTTGGTTCAAGTGTGGGGTAATATCGGTTGGGTATTTGAAGGATCTTGCAGTTTGTCATGTAAAAGGAGTTTGGTTCCCTGAATTCACTTACAAAAGAAGTGGAAGTAAAGAAAAAGAAAAAAAAATGAGCAAAGACATCGTTACCGACTCTGTAGGTTCGGTACCGACCTCCCGCAGAAAAAAATGAAGATCAAAAGGGAGGAAGAAAAAAAAGAGTTGAATAGTGAAAGTGTGCATGAGCCAAGTTTCCTTGTTGTTTATAAGCAAGATTAGTTGGGATATTAAAGGGTTAATAAGATATGTGTGCATAATGTTTAAGAGAGTTTGGTATGTTCTTTTATGAGAGTTTTTGATATGTGTGAGTTCTTAGGAGTCTTTGATTCCCGGATATTATTAGCACCACATGACCAAAATATTTCCACACCTTATTGTCTTTACCAAGCCCCATTACAACCCGGCCGAATGGAAGCTTCTATGAAGTTTTTCATTGAGCCTAAGTTCTCTTGATGATTTTTGCTTGTTTTGACAGATCTTGGGTGGAGAGTATTGGTGATATAAGTTCCAATTTCTATGAGTTAATAGTCTTTTGCTATATTTTTCTCATGTGTAGATGTTGCTTTTTAGAAGATGGCTATGTCTTGATGAGTATGTTTGTTTTGGTTTTGGTTAATGTCTGTTGATTGCTTGAGGACAAGCAAGTTTAAGTATGGGGTATTTTGATGTTCGCATTTCTAGTATAGTTTTTAGTAGGTTTTCCTTGTTTATTAGATTTAGTTTTGTTAAGTTTAGGTTTAGTTTTGAGTGTTTTTAGATAGTTTTGCATATTTCTATGAAAAGAGTGGAAGCTATGCTATTTTGTGTATTTTGTAGGTTTTAGCAAGGAAAAGAGCTATATGGAGCATTACAGTGAAAGACGGAGGAATACAAGATTGAAGAAGTCAGAGTTCAAGATTTACGAGAGGAAGTGTGGAACAAAACAAAGCCCAGGCTCGTTAACGAGGCTGTGAGGGCTCGTTAACGAGGCCACGAAAGAGAAGATTTGAAGGTTGACTTTATGATTCACCGGTCCTGAGCGGGAATTTATTTCCGTGTCGGTTGAGTATCTTTTTAGAATCTTTTAGGGTTATTAGAGTATGTATTTTAGGTCTTATTATCTTCTTAGATTTTGTTTCTATCTTTTAGAGTTTTATTTCTATCTTATTTAGGAAAGTTTATATCTTTTTGCCTTTTTAGTTTTTAGCTTTTTAGTATAAATACCCTTCTATCTAGCATAGAGGAAGAGAGAATTTTTTAGGAGTCGAATTAGAGAAGAGGAATAACCGAGGAGGCGAGTCGAGTTCGAAGGTCGGTGGACGAAAGTTACCGAGTTCATTGATCGAGGTTTTGTTTTGGTGTTTTGTTCTTTTTTGGTTTTCTTCTTAACTTCTGTAAGACAGATTTTTCTATTTTAATTTAGTAGTGATTTGTTTTTCAATGTTTTCTTATATTGAGTTTATTTGTTTAGCAATTATGATTAGTGAGTAGTCTTCTTTTCTAGGATCGGGGTTAAGCCCGACATAGTTGAGCATGTTTGATAAGTAAGATTGTGTGTTGAATGCCTTTTATCTTTTATTGAGATTGTTTGTTGTGCTTATACCGAAACGGATGTTGAGGTAATTTGAGTTTTTAACTTGATTGAAAGAGAAAGTAAGTAACTTGATGGTTGGTATTGTTTGAATACGAAAGTTTCAAGCTTTAGATCCAAAACAAGCAATTAAGTGAATTAGGATGCGAAAGTTGGTTAATTTACTTGATAGTCAATAAAAGTTGATGACTCTATCTGTTTAAAGGCGTGATCTTATCTTCTTACGAGTTTATATGCTTGGCTATGTTGTGGTGTCCCTAGTCCTATATCTTTGTTTTATCTGAATTATTTTAAGAGAATTTTCGTTGCTGAGTTACTTGCCTCGGTACCGAATTTATTTAGGTCGTTATTTGAGTATTTTTGTTTACGGTGGTTCGTTAACGACCCTGACAACGTCGTTAACGAGGCTACTTGTGAGTGTTTTTGTTTGTTTCTGTTTGCTTTTTAATAGATTGATAAACGAACAACCTTGCTTCCTGTGGAATGATCCTGACCTCCCTGTACTCAACGGGGTCTTGATTATAAATTTATTTGTTGTCAAGAAACCCTCTCAACAATAGCAGGGTTACTTATTGCTAAAGACTTGAACGTGCAAGAAATTGAGGTAATTTGTGATTCGTTACTTATTGTAAATCAAGTTACGAACTCATATGTTGCTACTTGCTAGGGATTCAAAGATGAAGGCGTACTTAGAAAAAGTCCAAGAAATTATTAAACACTTCAAGAATTTTGAGATAAAGCAAGTTACTCGAGATGCTAACACACAAGCAGACGCCTTAGCAAACCTCGGATCCGCAATCGACCCAAGAGAGTACGACAAGATACCTTTCGTGTACCTTGATGCGCCTTCCATAATCAAAGAAGCAGATGTGTTCGAGATCCCAGATCCTGATGAAGACGCTTCATGGGTAACTCCTTACTTAAGATGGTTACGAGATGGGATCCTACCAGATGACAAGGAAGAAGCTCGACGACTTAAGGTAAAAGCTTCCACTTTCGCTATTAAGAATAACATTCTATTCGAGTGGATGTCATCCGGGATATATGCACGATGCGTAAGGGAGGAAGAAGTGCATAAAGTATTGCAAGACATACTCGATGGAGAATGCGGAAATCATACATGTGGTCGCAACTTGGCGAGGAAAGCAAGTAGGATGAGTTATTATTAGCCCACCATGAACAAAGACGCAGTGGAGTTTGCCCGAAAGTGTGATGCGTGTCAGCGTCATGGACCTATACCACATCAACCTTCAGAATTACTACATCCCATAACTTCCCCTTGGCCATTCATGAAATGGGGAATGGATATTGTGTAGGAAAACTTCCTCTAGTTTCAGGACAATGTGTCTATATCTTAGCAATTCTTGACTACTTCTCTAAATGGATTGAAGTTGAATCTTTCAAAGAAGTCAAAGACATCCAGGTCATTTCCTTCATAAAAAGGAATATCCTGAGTAGATTTGGAATACCATCCACCATAGTGTGCGACAACGGATCTCAATTCATCAGTGACAAAACAAGATTATTTTGCGAACTGTACAACATTCAGTTGGTAATGTCGACACCACGTTACCCTCAAGCCAATGGTCAGGTAGAAGCGAGCAATAAAGTAATTATCAACAACTTGAAGAAACGTCTCAAGGAGGCTAAGGGAAGGTGGTCATTTTAGTTACCCCTTATCCTGTGGTCAGATCGAACAACTCCCAAGACTGCCACGGGGCATACACCTTTCTCCCTAGTCTATGGGTGCGAAGCCGTGTTACCAATAGAAGTAACTTTGCCCACAGTTCGATACGGACTTACCACCGAGGAGTCAAATCTGCCTAACTTGTTCCATCATCTAGACACGGTTGACGAGTTACGAGATGAACATCAGTTCGTATGGCAGCATATAGACAGGGGGTGGCTCGGAGTTACAACAAACGTGTCAATGCAAAGGCGTTCCAAGTAGGAGATTGGGTGTTGAGAAAAGTCTTTCAAAACACACAAGAGTTGAATGCTGGCAAGCTAGGAGCCAACTAGGAAGGACCTCACCAGATCATGAAGGTCGTCAGACAAGGGGCCTACGAGTTGGTATCACACGATGGGAAGACAGTCCCAAGAAGCTGGAACGCGACGAATTTGAAGTTGTATCATTTTTAAACTAACAAGTCGCAAGAAGGTATATACTACATACTTCATTCTTTTTACATTTTATTCTTGCTTCATTCTACACACATAAAACAACGACAGTCTTACGAAAACTAACAAGGGACACCTTGTGACGTTACAGGCCAAAACATAGGCCCTCGCCTTACAATCAGGCAACGCTGTGCACGCAACAACTAGTCACAAGGTGCAAGAGATGAGAACACGTAAAGCTAACTCTAGAGCAAGTGGAGTTTCACAAGATGCTTGTAATCAATTCACGATTTTATAAAACACAAGTGTTTACATTTTGTCAAGTACATTAATCTCTCTCTCTCAACATCCTATACAAAAGCGCTATTACTACGAGATTCAATCAGAAATACTAACAATTTTCTTAGAATGCGTCGGTCCTCATTCCACAATAGCAAACCTGTATCACCTGCAAAAAAGACAAAAGCAGGTCCAAAACCATACAAGTACTAAAATAATATTCAAAGTAAAACCCCTAAAAAACCAGAAAAAACAAGGGGTAAAGGTTGTCCACACAAAGGCCCTAAAAACAAGCGGCCATGCGAAATAAAGTGTTAAACCCCGACACACCGGGGGTAATGAAGCACTTAAAGTTTAGATAATAACATAAACAAGAAAAGTCACTCCTTGGGGGCATCTTCAACGACCTTCTGATTTTCCATCTCCACTTGAGCTACTTCCTTGGCGACTTGGGAGATATCATCAACAAGAGAGGATTTCTTAGACGCGTTTACCTCATCAAGGAACAGGTTTTCAAATTGCTCCCTCTCCTTAATGGCGTTCCAGGAAGAATGTTTCCCTACAACAAATTCTTCTATTGTTTCAACGCGAGCTCTAAGCGACCAGTAGTCAGTTTTGTATCTTCGATCTCTTGAGCAAGAGCTGCGCTTTTCTTTGATGCAGCGTTGAACTTGTTCTCTCATTCTTTGGACTCTCCGGAAACCTTCTCGAGAGCACCCTGCAGATCGTTGACCCTCTTCTCCAGAATTTTCTTCTCCTTCCCTAGGATGACCGCTCTATCTTTCTCAAGTTCCATGCTAATCTTGCTTTGAGCTAACTGGTCGGGATAATCCTTGAAGGCATCAAAAGCAGATAGCGCAAGTTGGAGACCCTAACAAACAACTTCATGATATCACGTATCAAGATGCATTGAAGTAATGCGAATTAGAAAGGCAAATTGTTAATCAAAGTACCTGCCATTGAGCCGCTAGCATCTCGCGAAAGAATTCTTGCAAGGTAGAGCGATTTCCTGGACTCCGGGGATAGTCCATAAAAAGAGGCATCAACGACTTCAGACATTTCTCCGCATCCATGTCTAGGGACATCATAGTACCATGAAGATCGTTCATGCGAGAAGGTGCACTCTTTTTTTATGGGGAAACTTTGGAAGCATCACATGTAGTTTTCGGAGGAAGGGCCACCGTCAAAGTAGTATCTGCAGTAGAAGCCATCTCAGCTTTCCTTTTCTTCCTGGCTTCGACTCTTTCCAAGGTAGACAAAGCAGCGGTGGATCGAGTAGTCCTTGAGCTTGGCAACGCGAAGACAAAGTAGTTATAAGAAGTAAAGACGTTGAATTGGGAAATAAGGGAAGGAGAGAGCTTACTCGACATCTCGGTACTCTCGGAGTCAACAAAGCACACCTTCACCAACTTAGGATAAGATCTTTCTTCCAGCGGGATAGCTTCAATATGGGAGATAACTTGGGCCGACACTTTGCGAGGTTGAGGAGGGGCCAGATTTTCTACATTCAAGATAGAAACAATCGATGGTTAGGAACGATTGAACAAAGTAGAAATAGTATAGAGAAACACTACTTGTTGAACGCCATCGAGCTTTCAAGAAAATCGTGTCAATTCCCAAAGAAGATAGCTTTACGAAGAAAAATTTGTCAGCCCAGCCCCGATCAGATTTCGTAATATTGAAGATCAAGTCAGACTTGTCTTGGAAGGTTTTCAAAGTCAAGCGGTCGGGGCCACCTTTGGAAAGGCGATAGTTGTAGAAAAAGTCGGCGGCTTTGAAGGGAAGGCCGTGAGAGGAGCATAATAGGTAAAATGATAGCAACAACCTCCAAACTTGAGGGAGTACTTGCCCGGGAGATACATTGAGGGTGGTAAGGAAATCAATAACCAGTGGGGAGAAAGGGAAACGACGGCCGATGCGAAAGGGGTACTCGTACAAGCACACCCACTCGTTAGCATAGAAATCAACCCAGATCCCAGGAGGGGGAAAGAATATCTCTGCGGACAAAGGAAATCCAGTGGAGAAAGCCAAAGTGTGAGGATCTTCCGAGGTACTATTTTTCTGATGATATGGGGTGAGGATTTTGGATGAAGTTAGAGAAGGAGGTACGATGGGTTCAAGGCAGCGAAGAGAAGGTTTTAGGGAAGAACTAGAAGTCGCCATAACTGAGAGAAGGAGAAGAGGAAGAAGATGAAGAGAAAGGAAACGTACCTGGACACCGAGAACCGCAGTTGAAGTCTTAAGAGACCATCATGACTGCTATAATAGGGATTGATGGGACACGTCTTTACTCACTACAACTTCCAAGGTGATAAAATCAAAAACCCTAGAAAGACGGATGTTTCCCGAGTTTTTGATGGGGGTATTGTTGGGCCTCTCTAAAATCCGGCCTAGGAGAACATCGTAAGCCTAGGACGGTCAACCCAAGTTGTTCGTTATAGAGGAGAGCCGAAGAAGCAATCAAGGCGTGGCGGAAATCTCGGACTCCATAATCAACCAACTCAACGGCTACCCCATTCACGCCGGTAGCGAGATCTCCGGGAAACACCAGACGTTTCACCAACGGTCCAAATTGAGGAGGAGGCTATAAAATAAGGACGAGGCAAAAATAGAGGGATCATCGCCAACTACACTAGAAATTAATCCTTAAGCTCAATTCATTCTTGTCAACCAATTCTATTCAAGTGCTTGCTTGTAATCACAGGGGAATTATCCGCAATTTCGATTATAATACAATCATAACCTCTTTCTTGCTCTTGCTTTATTTTCCTTTTTCCATTTTACTTCTTGTTTATTGTTGATAACGCGTTACACTTACTATTTGGTTATAAATCCCTCATTTTAGTAGGTAACACGTTCGTGTGATTATCCTGCCCAAAACAGTTTGCAAAGCCTAGTATTATGCTCTTAAACTTTTTATGACAAGTTTATGACTTGTGCCAGCGGGGCATACTTTGAATGTTTGTTTTATACTGGTACTTTGTTTTGCGTGCTTCATTTGTTTGTTAAATGCGGGTTTCACAAGACAAGTTGTTGGCAGATCAAGATGATCTTAGATCGCAATGTGTGTCCAAGTTTAGTGAAGGTGTGCTTTTTGTAAGAATATTGTAACACCCCCTTTTAATACAGGGATATTACTGCCAACGACCCCAAGATTAAACTCTCAAAGTCACCCAAGGCTTACAGTAATTACAGAACATAACCAAAAACTTTAAAATGCGGAAGATACATATATATATATAAGATGCGGAAGTCGAATACAAAAGTTGAATAATCTTGAACGAATACAGAATTGAAATGAAAGGGTCCCACAAGTCGGAACCTCAACCCTTAAAATAATTCTAACTTTTTCCAAGCTAACCACCTTCACTCCAACTGCTCCTCAAGCTTGCTCCTCGTGGTCCTCGACGTATAACTTCACTCATGATGTGTCGCGACGAGAAATGCGATGGACACCAGCCGACCATGCAAGGAAAATAAACGGTCGGTTAGTCTTGTGACAGACTAAGCAAATGGGGTTTTGGAAGGTGGTTTGGATTTTAGGACGGGACGAGTTGGGGTGTCGGGTACCGAATGAAAGTCGGTCCCATCCTCGGACCTCAAACCTCCTAGGAAAAACTATGATTTGAGGAAACGGGATGAGAATGTCCCCCAAGGGTGAGTCTCGGGTTCGAAAGATAAGTTTACTTATGTTGGGAACTTAGGTTTCACACAATTAGTTAGGTGGGTGATTAAACCCCTCGTTGATCACGTTTCCCTCTACCAACCTCACCGCATACGTGTTGTGCGAATTCAGATTGGAGCCAGAGAATTACGGAATCCGAGAGTAAGGATGGCATTCCATTTTGTACTAGCCTTCCTATCATTTTAATTGTCGCCAACGGGCGCCTATTTAATCTCTACGAATTTTAATGATCACAGTATCGTTCCACTTGAAATTAAGCATACTTTTTAAGTAAGACAGATTGTGGGTTACGGCCCCACGTAAATACTCAAAGGTTGGGTGCGCGAACCCAAACTAACACGAGCTACGTGCCATCACCCCTCAGCGATCGAGCGGGTATTGACCATGGTCTTACAAGTAGAGCATCGGCTCAAGATTAAAGTCGAATGATTCAACGTGTATGCAATAAAGTACACACATACAAGCCTACTCATCTAGGCACACATATCAGAAGGCAACGACCCTACAGTCCATCTAGCGTAACCTAAGTACGACTAGAAATAACATGTCATTAAATCTAGAACAATATAAATCCTAGATTGATTTTAATTCATACATGAGTTCCCAACAAAGTCATAAAATAATTTAAAGCACATGAAAATATAAAACAAGATATGAGACATGCTTTGATAAAACAGGTGATGCATAAACGGTTTTATATGGAAATCGAACCCAAACCACTTGCCTCGAAATTGACGTAGATGGGTTTTGAAAAGATCACCCACGATTAAGGGCTTGTTCCTGTTTCAATCAACCACAAAATAAATTGTCGTCAATTTATTTTGTTCATTCGATAACGTTGATTTTCAAGGGATCCTAACGGATTTAAGTTTATAAAAACTATAAACTTATACATTATATTAATAATTTCCTTTTTATTAATATAATGTCATTTAACCTTGTCTTTTCACTATACATATTAACCTAACCGTATTTTTAGTATTAATCTAAATAAAAACCTTTTTACTTATACATCTTCAAAACCCTTATTGTTAACTTTATTTAATCAAATCATTTTAGTCTTATAGTGAAATAAGAAATTCTATTCTTATTAAAATATCCGTATTTAAAATACCAATTTAATTATAAATACACTAATATTACCCATTTAAAATTGATAAGTTTATTTAAGTACTTAAAAAATAAACTTTTCTTAACATTTGTCAATTTAGATGTTTTTATCCATTTTAATTTAACAAAGAGTTTTATTTATTTATTTATTTAAACAAGAACCGAAAGAAATACCCTAAGTGAGCAGCATGGTCGGGCCGGGTCGGGCCCGATGTGCTCACAGCCTCACCAGCAGTCGCACGCATAGAACAGGGCTGAAACAGAGGCTCAACTTCGGCGCCTTCATTCTTCTTCGTCCGACATCAGTTCGGGGCGTGTGAGTAGGCGTTGGAACCGCAAGAGAAAGAGCTTTCCAATGACATAAAATAGGAAAACTTTGGTTGTGTTTGGAAGGAGAAATAGCCCAAAAACTGAGCCTTACTCTGTTTCTTCGCTAAACAGAGGCGACTTGTTCCGTAGCCGATTTGAACAAATTGGAGAGAGTTTTTGGATAAACTTTCTAAATTGAAAATGTGTGTGACATATTGAACTTCGTAATGGCCTTTTATAACGCCAATGCTCACATCAATACCCCTAACACAAACCGTCGCTTGGCTTTAATTCGACATTATTAACAATTACTGGCCGTTCGAAACGATTCAACAACTACATTAATCTCCCATTACTCAAACTAATCCTTACACATCATCATCTCATCCCAATTCGATCTTTTAAGAGCCAATTTTGACCATTTCATCCTTTATTAGGTCACGTTAAATGCACAGAAATTCGGCCCCAAAATTTGTATTAACTCGAACAATTGATTAAGGGGTTTTATGGAAAACCTCATGAGCTTTCCGGAACATCTTTCGGATCAAAAATCCGTTGAGAAACGAGTGAGATATGGCCATTTGAAAATTCGGGCTCAAGGTTGAAGACAACCCTAATCGGATCTCAATCCATTTCCGAGAAATTGCACAAACAACCCTCTTGTTTTGCAAAAGTGATAAAAATGTCCTTCCACATTAACTTTTGCCCTCCAAATAAAATAGATAGTTATCATTTGAACTTTAAACAATTTATTTTATTAAAATTTAGCTTTAAAACACTTATATAAATTTTAGAAATATTATTATACCATTTCTTCTTATGTTTTGTTACTTATAATTATTCTCTCATAATTTTAAATAATAAACAACTCATATTATTCATGATTATATTTTCTCATATTATAATAATCATACAACCATAATTCATATGGTTCGTATATAATATGAGAACATAATTTTTGTAACCTTAACTATGAGATTTTAAGTTTTAACCTTATAAACCAACCTTATAACATTTAAAATGTTATAACCTTATAACTTTAAGAAATAACATATGTAAAATATTTTATCACGATAAAGGAAAATGTAAAATTATTTTTTTACCCTTTAAAAAAATGAGGGATATTACAAATACAAAGGGAATTTTTTGCGTATGTATTGTGACGATAAGGATTAAAAGTGCAATATGTATGTAATTAGGAAGTATAATTGCTACATGTCATTTAAACTTAAGGGCTTCCTTGCTCTAGAGTGCCTTAAGTATCCTCCAGCTTAGCATCTTTGACCGGTTTGTGAATATATCAGCTTGTTTGAAAGGCGTGACATGTGATAAGCTGTAAATCTCACATTGTTCAATGTAGGTTGCGACTAAGACCAATGTCTCAAAGGTTGGCGACTGAGACTAATGTCTCAAATGTAATAAAATGTATTGATGTAAAAAATGCATGGTACTTTTTTTTTCAAATATGGCTTGCTTGCTTCAACGTGTTTTTGACAATTGAGAAGTGAAAAGCTTTAAATGCCTTACATCTCAGCTTTGCACAACATGTTTCCCATCTGTCGAATCAATCTCGTAAGCACCTTGTCCCCACAATCTTGGTGATCATATACAAACCTTCCCAGTTTGCTCTCATTATTCCAACACTTAACACTTGCATGTTTTGAAATGTTTTTCTCAATACCCAATCTCTGACTTTAAAAGCTATCAACTTGTTTATCAAGTTGATACGAACATTTCACTATCTTTTGCATTAAAGAGTGACCATAGAGTTCATCACAGATAGCAAGTAATGAGCTATCTCCATATGCTAACATCCTAAATTCTAATTGAATCATTTATTATTTTTGTATTTAATTCCTAAATTTGCAATTTGTTTGATCAATCCATCCTTTCATTTTTCTACCAAAAAAAAACTCATCCTTTCCTTTTTGCCATTGAAGGTAGAGCTAGCTACGGTTCTTCATGACATAGGTAAGATGTGTCCTCTTAATCTCTTATTTTAATGCTAAATGATTAATAGTTAGAAAGTACAAAGAAGTCCTATTCTCATTTATCTTTCTTTGAAGGATTCAAATGAAGTCTATCCATGAAAAACAAATGAATGGATCATTTGGTTTCCTTACCCACTTCTAGGATATTGCTAATGGATATACTTATTCTAGATGATGATAGATTAGTTTTGTTAGTTTATTTTCAAATTTCGTATAAATATGTAAGCCTACTCTCGGTCTTCTTATTTGTTCAAAATAGCGCCTTAATGATATCATCTGGTTTTTAGAGGAGATTTATTTTACAAAAGAAAATAATAAGAGACGGTTTTACTACTCCCTCCGTTTCCTTTCGTTTGTCAACTTTTTCTGTAAATTTACCAAATATTTATGTATTTTAGCTGGTTGTAACATTATCTACCAAAAACGTTCCCCCGCGCGAACTAGTATATCACAAACAAACAAAGGCGGAACTAACATAGGGCCAGAGGAGGTCATGCCCCCCCCCCCCCCAAAATCCAATTTTTTTAGAATATATGTTCCTTTTATCGAGAGTTTCGATTTGATATATTATAGGCTTTAATCTGACACCTGAGTAAAACGTTATGAGCGTTTGAAGATTGATAGTACATAAACTGCTTTTAAAAGTCATTTACTTAATTTGAATATTTTTATCATTTGCTAGACTCCATAGTTTATACTGTAATTGAACCCAAAAGCGTCGAAACAATAAGTTATGGTTGGAATGTTTTGAATCACACACTAATTTTATTTGCATATTGGGTTTTAGTCTTTAGTTATGAGCATGTACTAAATACGGATTATGTCTGTTTATGTTCTGGATAAATCTTGTTTTCTTAACCTATTATATTGTGAAAGATTCTGCCATGATGTCTATTTATTTGGTGGTGTTTTTATATATGATTTCCTTTGTAAATATGTTTCTTTTTCCCCTTTTCTTGTGTGTTTTGTTCCTTTTTAGCTTAGTTCCCGTATTTCTATGAGATTCGGAGACTATGCGCGTTTTATGTGTTTTGTAGGTGTTTTGGCATGGATCAAGGGTCGTTTTGAAGGAGAATCGGAACATGGAGCAAGGCCCGAGCTTAAGAGGGAAAGAGAGGAGCAAGCCATGAAGAAGAACAAGAGAAAAGCCAACAAGAAGAAGGTGGAACGAGGTACGGATCGAGTTGGAACCAACGCCGGACCCGAGATGATTTTTCGACCTCGGACCGACTTGCCCAGTAAGTCGGGCCCGAGGTGCTCTGTGTCGGTCCGAGTCGGTCGCTGGCTGGATTGGGCTCCAAGGCACGAAATTGTAAACTACCACTTTTGCCCCTCATCTATAAAGGCTCTCTTATCTTCTAATTGGAGGAGGTTCCCACACACTAAGAGGGGATCAACTCTCAAAAACTCTCAAGAGGATACTTGGAGAGCAAGGAGGAAGGAGAGGAGAAGGAGAAGAGAGGGAATCAGCCTAGGAGAGGAGATTTCTAGGAGATTTGATAGGTTTGGTTGATAGATTAGCTTTGCTTTGTTTTGATTTTGTGGATTTGGAAACCTTGGATTGGAGTTTGTGGATTGCTTTTGATTTGTGAATGAAATTTGGCTTTGGTTTGAGATTGATGATGTTGATTGCTTTGCTTTGTGATTTGTTTGCTTTCTTTGTTTGCCATATGGAGTAGATCTCCTTGATCTTGGGTTATGGGGGAAAACTCTAGCTAGGTTGGGCTAGAAACCCCAATTCCATAAGCCTTGAGTGCTTGATCTAGGAACCCACTCTACATAGAGCTACAATTCCTTATGAAAGTAAGGAATCAAGGCTTGTGATTGGCAAAGTAACGAAAGTGAACATTTGTCCATCTCAAGACCTTACTTCGAAGGGGATTTCCCCAATGATCGATGTGTAGAAGTGGTTGGAACGAGGGTGAAAGCATCTCGATCCTATTCCGATCATCACTTATTGCTTGAATTGGGGTGGAAAAGCCTTAATCTACTAGATAAGGAACCCAAAAGCCCAAGATCTACTTTCAATCTTTGAGTTCGACAAAACCAGCTACATCGGGCCCGACTTGCTCTACGTCGGTCCCGACTTCCCCCTTTGTCGCCAACATCGGGCCCGACGTGACACTTGTGTCGGTCCCGACTGTTCTCTTTGTTTTCCTTTGTTTTAAGTTCTCCTTTCCAGCTTTCTAGTGTTTAGGCACCTCAATCGAGTAGATTTCCCGAGCATTCGACACCCACCACGTGCTACAACGGGGTAGAGTTATAAATTGTATCTCTAGACCCTCGCATTCGTGAGCGATCATGCCACACACTTTATTTATTAGCATAAGGAATTTAGTTTGGATTTTAGTTATGAGTATAAATATAGATTCAACCCTTTATGTTCTAAAATATTCTTTGTTTTCTTCCTCTAATTATATTTTGAAACATGTTGATAGCTCCTTAATAAAATATGTTGTCAAAGTTTAAATTTATATGTTTTTATTTTTATTATCTTTCTTAACCTTGTTTCATATTAAAATATTTTACAATTGCATGATAAAATATGTATTTTTTTAATCACTTATTCTAGTTACGCGTTTATAATTTTTGAGGTTTTGTTTAAAAAAAAATTATTTTTTTAAAAATTAAAAAATGTTAGCTTTGTTAAAAAAAAATTGGCCCCAACAGCGAGAGGTTCTAGTTCCGCCTTGCAAACACATGATGTATGCATACATCCTGTAGAAGAAAATACATACGGTAGTACCATGAAGCCTACTCTTTTTCTTAGCTAATGGTAAAATTTATAGAAGAAAGGGAAAGAATACACAAGCATATATCATACCAAGGATATATGACAAAAAACACAAGCTTCAAGAGCACCAAAAACACATCCGATTACCCGGCTCCGTCCTTAGCTAAGTACATGCTTATGCAAGAGCACTAGTACAAAGTAAGGGCATGAGAGCCTATGTGCATGTCATTCCTTTCCTTATCTCATAATGCCTTTATAAAGTTACAAAGACACTCAACAAAAGGAAAGGAAAGGGAGTGTTGTACAACAATCTACCCAAAAAAAATCCCACCCAAGAACAAAGATATAGCAACATACATCATACGTTGAGATATACAAGGTCAAAGTCTAAGTCTTCTTCTCATGGCTTGCCCTCGTTGACCCATAAGCTTGAGCTTGACGATGAATCTCATGTTGCACTCTCTAATGATATTCTGAGCACAAACTACTACATTAGGAGAACCTTGATTGAACACCACCTCATTACGGAGCTTCCATGTGTGATAGATAATTCCAAGAAACACAGTAAACTTGGTTTGGAAAATATTATTCTTGTAAGAGTGTGTTCCTGCAAAACATTTCCACCAATCCTCCAAAGTAAGCAATCTGATTGAAATACCTACCCAGTTGAAGACCAAATCAGCAACATCTTTTGTAACAGCACACCCAAACCAAAGGTGGTCCTCACTTTCTTCTTCCTGACAGCGTAAAGAGCACATAGGATTTTGAATGATACCCCAACTATGCAACTTCTCAGTTGTTGGTAGTTTTTTGAGTGAGGCAAACCAAGCTATAAACGCCCATTTCTTAGATTGAATTCCATTCCAGTTCATATCACACAAGTGGTAGGAAGGTAAGTGCAATCTGAAAGTATCATATATAATTCCACAATTCAGCTTAGTACTTGTCTTGTTGATAATCTACAGATTCTGAGAAATATCTATATTCTGTATCTGGAAAGCAGTACATAAATCATCCCTCACTTTCATAATTGATCTTCAGATCCAAGAATCAGAACTGTAGTAACTTTCTTATCCCAAAAATTCTGCCTTTTCAACAGATTATTGCAAAACCATTCAGTTCACAAATTACTTATCCATCACCTTAAGAGTCCTTAATCCTTATCCATCAATCCATCATCATATAACAATCCATTCACATTCACGTACACACAACTCTGTTAACATCCCAAATTCCCATACTATTTTTTTGGGTACGAAGCTGACCTTCCCGGGCGGGCATTATTCATAAGAATAATCGAGAAACATGCATGATGCATGATATATGTATATTTATTATCTAAGATTATGCCGGGTGTATAAAACTGCCAATCTCATGAACTAGCATGGAAGACTCGGGCAACTCTAGCGCAGCATAGAACCCGTGAAACATATACAGATACTCCACGACTCGTACATCTTTACCCGACCCGGCCAACCAATCCCGATACTTGCTCTGACAATCTTTCAACAAATCCTGCCCCCCAACGAACACTAGCGTCGGTGGATACTCCACACCCGCCAAATCCACCCCGGATTAGGGTCCAAACACGTGCGCCGCCGGGTGGTCGCGATCCGACCCGATCGGCAAAAACGCCTTCCAATATATATCCGTACTCCTCAGGCTCAGCATCAGGATCGGATTCTTCCCTAGCCGGATCTCCGACTCCGTCCTCTCCTCCCCGCCAAAGAACGTCTGGATGGATACGATCCCCCGGATCCGGACCCTCCCGAACCTGAATCCGGACGCCCGGACCGCCACGTGGTGGGCCAGGTTCCCACCGGCACTGTCTCCGGCTAGAAAGCATCGCCTGAGGTCTCCTCCGCGGAATTCCTCGTCGATGTGCTGGAGCACGTCGTACCCGTCGTCGTACTGGCACGGGAAACAATGCTCCGGTGAGAGGCGGTAGTTGACGGATAAGACGACGGCAGGAAGCTCGCCGGCGAGTCTCCGACAGAAGTCGTCGATTGGCCTGGTCTTGGGGGAGAAGTGCACAAAGTCGCCGTCGTGGAAGTAAACAATGACCGGCAATCGGGAGGCAGCGACGACGATGGGGGAGTAGACGCGGAACCAGAGGCTATGGGCGGGGTCCATGGAGATGTCAAAGGAAACGACGTCGTAGCGAGGAACCGGGGAGGGGAGGAGAGAGAGCGTGTAGTCTACCAAGTTGAGTAGACGGCGGTTGACGGTGCCGTTTTTGCGAAGGAGGATGATAGAGAGGTAATAGGCGGCGTAGTTTTGGATTCAGATCTTCAACAGTAAAGAAGCAACGTCCATAGAAAGGGTCTCCCTGGTTTGACACTGTCAGACTGGTAGTTTTGGTTTCAATTTTTGTACGTGGATCCATCGATTGATCGAGATGATCTATCCATCACTAATACATACACATTGTCATTTCGTCCACGGATCGGCCCATTTACGGGGAGGGTGTTCGGTACAGGGTGTAAAGTGGAATTTTTTAACCATTGTTACATTTACAAGGTTTATATATTTAAGAAATGAAAATAAATGATAGAACAGAGGGTGGAATATCAATAATTGAACATTAAAAAAAATATTAAAAAGTTGCGGTGAGCGTGGATCGAACACGCGACCTTTAGATCTTCAGTCTGACGCTCTCCCAACTGAGCTATCCCCGCTTAGTTGAACAGTCTCTTGCACTAGTGCACTAATAAAGTAAGTGTGTTGATTAGTCTCACAACAGGTTGTTTTTTTCCCTGGGACTTAAAATGGACGTAATGAAGCTTGGTTTAGAAAGATTTATAATGGAAAGTATAATTAGCTGTTTTTAGCAAAATAGAAGTCATTATATCAATCGAATTATATAAACAAGAAGGATCAAATCTTGCACTTAACTGGGGATGCAGCTCATTGCTCATATATCCATGCATTGAAAATTTTCAGTCCCATATATGATATATCCCTGCTAGCTGCTAGAGCGAGGATGAATTTAAGCAATTAATTTAAGATGTTGGCAATGGTAAAACAGAGGCATGCAAATTCCTATCTATATATCAGTGTTTCGCAATGTGTTCTAGTAGACTTGTAAATTAACTCAGTAAAATTGGTAAAATTAAACTCTAAATCAATAGATTAGATTTATTTATTTTTTCTAATTTCTATTTATCTTTTTAAGGGTTCATCTATCTATCTATCTATCTATATATACATTTGGGTCGTTCATTTCGGTTTTCAGCCCACCTGTGAGCATTATAAACAATTGCAAAAAATCGGAAAGCAACAACATAACATACCAACAAATTAACAAAAATTAAACGGCTCATAAACCACAGGTTATGTGTTAAAACTAAACAAAATTAAAGGATGAATACTCATAATATGAAGGCCAAATGCCACTACACATTCGGTTGCTTATGAAAGTCTGCACTTGGAACTGTCGAGGCACTAAACGCAAGTCCTTTTGGGCTGAAGTAAATGCTTTTTGTGTCCTGGAACACATCAACCTTATCACCCTCATGGAAACGAAAGCCCAAGACCCTCCCGACTACAAGCAATGGCAAAAAGCTGGATTCGACTCCATTGAGTTTATCCCTGCGAACGGGTACTCTGGTGGATTATGCGTCCTCTGGAAAGGCTCATCGCTTACAAATGAAACCATCAAAACCATTCATAAAGATAATCGCTTTATTAGTTTCCACTACACGGAGCTCGAGAATAATAGGGAAATGATCCTAATATTTGCATATGCTCCCCCAAGGGCGCAAGAAAAAGACCAATTCTGGATGAAGTTGAAGGACATCATACAACACTACAACCTTTCATGCTTACTCATGGGGGACTTAAACGAAATCCAACACCCAGACGAAAAACTGGGAGGTGCTAACCCCACCCAATCTAGATATGAACGACTCATAAAATTCAAAGACGAATGTGACATCCCGTCTTTTGGAAATAAATTCACATGGAGAAAATCAAAGAACCTGGAAAATACCACCTTGGAAAAAATAGACCGCACCCTTGTCCATAACCAAATTATCAAATGGTACCTACCCGTCCATTGCAACAAAAAATCATGTGTTCTCATCTTCCGATCATTGTCCTATATCATGCGAAGTACCCATTGGAACACACTTCAAAGCACAACCTTTCAAGTTTGAGATGATGTGGACATCTAGAAAGGACTTCCAAAACGTGATTAAAGAAGCTTGGCGTTTCAACGCTAGATGCTCCCATATGTACAACCTTACGAAAAAAACTCAAATGCTCAAAACAAAAGAGAAGGCATGGAACAAACATACTTTTGGAAACATTTTGAACAAATAAAGAAAATAGATGAAGAAATCATCAATTTGCAAAAAGAGATCATCGAACAATCAAATCTGCATCTAATCCAGAAACAAGAGAGACTATCAAGGAAACGGGAATGCCTACTGAACTTCCACAATTCATATTGGAAACAAAGGGCAAAGAACACACACATAACACTAAATGACAAAAATACCAAATATTTTCACCGCATTGCCTCTGGTAGGAGAAACAGAACAAACATAAAGTATGTTTGTTCTGTTTAGGGTACACAAATCACCGGTGTTGACAACATCCGGAATGAAATCAAACGCGATTTCCAAAACTAATTTCGGACCCTTGAAATAAACCACAATAAACTCCAAAACATGACAAAAACCGTCCAAAAAGAAATAACTGATGCAAATAATTTAGAACTCATCAAACCAGTTTCTAACACAGAAGTCAAGAACGCCTTGTTCGATATTGGGGACGAAAAATCCCTTGGACCGGATGGAATGCCGGCTAGTTTTTACAAAAAATATTGGCATATCGTTGGCCCGGATGTAACTAAAGTTGTTAAAAGCTTTTTTCACAATGGCTAAATCCTAAAACAAATAAACCATACATTCATCACCCTACTGCCAAAGTGTGAAAATCCCAACTCTACCAATCATTACAAACCAATCAGCTTGGTAACACCATATATAAAATTATATCAAAAATACTGACAAATCGTCTAAAAAACGTTTTAGAGAAACTAATCCACCCAATGCAAGGTGCCTTCATTCAAAACCGAAGTATCCATGACAATACCTTAATCGCACATGAGATTTTCCACTCCTTCCGGAACAAACAAGGGCGAGAGGGGTGGATCGCAGTCAAACTAGATATGGAAAAAGCCTATGACCGCATAAGCTGGGAATTTCTAGCTGTGGTTCTACAAAAATTCGGTTTCCACGAGAAATTTCTGGGGTGGGTCCGTGAATGCGTCGAAACTGTATCTTTCTCAGTCCTCGTGAACAACGGGCCAACAGAACAATTCTTTCCCCAACGGGGACTTATACAAGGAGACCCCCTTTCACCCTACCTGTTCATCATTACTGCAGAGATTCTGGCTAGACAGATCCATCTGGTAAGTACCAACCCAAAGATCGACATCGGGATCCAAATCTCAAGAAATGGAACAAAAATACCATTCTTAGCCTTTGCAGATGACATTATCATCTTTGCTAAAGCTAATTGTCAGTCATGCAAAAACATGAAAGAAATCATTGATGACTACTGCCAGATATCCGGCCAGAAAGTCAATTTTCATAAATCTGCGTTCCAAGTCAAAAAAAATACTAACAACAACACGAAAGAACAAATAAAACAACTACTTCAGATAACAAACACAGTATCTCTAAACAAATATCTAGATTGCCCGATAATTAATGGGAAAGTAACACAAAACACATTTAAACCCCTGATAATGAAAACCAAAGCGCAATTATCAAAATGGAAAGCGAACACTCTATCACAGGAGGGACGAAAAACCCTAATCAAAGCGAACCTTTCCGCACAACCAAACTATATAATGCAATCCTTCATGCTACCGCAGACAACTCTAAAAGAATTGGACCAAATCAACAAATTTTTTTTTGGAACAAGGAAAATAATTACAAGCCTCTAATTAGCTGGAATTCCATCTGTCGGCCCCTTGCGCATGGGGGTTGGAATAGCTAAGGCGGAGGACATGAACTAAGCACTCCAGATGAAATTACTATGGAAAATCTTAGCAGAACCAAATAACCTGTGGGTCAAAATAGTTACAGAGAAATACCTCAAAATGGATAACATCCTGAATTATAAGAAAAAACGTAATACATCATGGCAATGGTCCAAGCTTATGGGTCTTAGAGATCTTTTTCTGTCTGGACTCATCTGGCAAGTAGGTACGGGAAAACCATTCGTTTTTGGAAAGATAACTGGATTGGGTATGGCCCTATCCAACCAAAAAATGGAACTGAGACTCACATTAACTGGGAGGAACGAGTCGAATCGTATTTACGAGAGGACAACTCATGGAACATAGAAAAATTAAGTAAGGTTGTTAACCCCAATGACCTAGATAATATAGCCAAAATAATTAACCCAATTAACAAAATCCAAGATAGACTTTACTAGTAACCAAGCAAAAACAGCTGGTATTCCACCCACTCCACTATTTAGTGGATAAACCTCGTTAAAAATGAACCGATAATCAACCTAGAATGGATTAACAAACTCAATGTCCCACCTAAAATACACAATCCTTTGGAAAGTGGCAAGAAATGGCATGCCAACCAAATCGAGACTTGTTGAAAACCACATCCCGATACCACAAGCTTGTACTACATGTAATAACCAGTGTGAAGACACAAACCATATTCTGATATCATGCCCCCTGACAAAGGAAACCCTTAACACCATAAGACCCAAATTACGGAGTACGATCGACCATATCTCCTCCGATGGAAAAAAACCACACGAGGTCCTGGAGGAAATCAGGACAAGAATAAATAAAGAGGAAATGGAAATCCTTACCAGCACCTGGTGGTGTATTTGGTACTCCAAGAATAAGAGAGTGTGTGATAACAACATTGGAACAAACCTAGACGATGCAAGCAAACTTAGTGAATTTACCCAAAAACAAATCAGAGAATGGAAACTACTTAGGGCACCAGACTCCACTGACCCACAACCTAACAAGGGTTATGTAAGACCTGAAAGGAAAAATACTAAGTGGGTAAAACCTAAGAACGACTATATTAAACTTAACTTTGGGTGATGTGTGTGCAGATGGCGTGGCTACTTTTGGGTTCATACTTAGGGACTCCAACGGCTCTCCCATCTCGTTCGACGGAGGACTGATCAGTCGACAGTCTGTTCTGATCTCCGAGACCATCGCCTTACGCCAGGGACTTCTCGAGGCCATTCGTCATGACATTCCTCGGATCCAGATTGAAGGCGATAACTTGCAGCTGGTCAAGGCCGTTCTTGGTGACTAGCGCTGCCCGTGGGAGATTGAAGTATTGCGTGCGGACATCCACTGTTTGTTGGCTCAGTTTCAGGATTGGAGTATTACTCATGTCTACCGTGAGTGCAATTTTGTAGCTGACTTCATCGTTGGCTCCTTCCGACGTGCTTCTTCCGTTCCACTTGCAGATGACTTGGGTTTTTGTACCCTCATCCGTCAGGATGCCCTACGGCGGTCACTAGTTTGTTAGTGACCTCTCTAATTCCTTTCCTAATAAAAAAAATCTATCTATATATATACTAAAGAAGTCACTTTTCTGACACATGTCGGTCTCACATTCATTTCGCCTATGTGTCGTCTTCATATTCAATTCGCCTATGTGGCACCACATCATCAATACTTTAAAAGACAATTTAATACTAATTTTAAAAAAAGATATTTATAATTATTTTGTTTTATTTTTATATAGTTTTGTTACAAACTAATAACTAAATCTTAGACCCATTCTTATCTCATTCTACTTTGATTAGTTATATATTTTATTAATTAATTATATATTCAAATCTCATATTATAATGAAAAAAAATTATATAATTTAAAATTAAACTTTTGTTTGATATTGTATGTATAGATTTTAAATTTAAACATATGTGTACAAATTTAAAAATTGCTAAACTAATTTATTTTCTTTTAGTAAAGGAAAAAAAATATTGGGTCTTATATTAAAATAATGCGTAAATTTTATTCATATTGACATAAAAAATTAAATTAATTTATATTTGAACAAACCCATACAAGTTACGGATACTTATGCTAGTTAATTTCTATTAGGGCAATAGTAACCCTATACATGGAGTAACTCTATCGGATTCGAACCGTAGTGTTCCTTACCCTTATTGATAAAAGATTTTTTTATAAAAAATATTATTTGTTTTTAAAATACATAAAAATTAAATAATTACATGCGTTTTGACAACAAATAAGTACTTTTTATCAAAAAAGCACCCATGTTAATTTTTCTACAAATTTTTAAAAAAGGATTAGATTGCGGGAGGGAGTTGCATTACTCTCTCTATATATTTATGCACGTTGGTGAAAATATAGGCATATTGATTTGTGACAAGAATGAGACGAATAATGAATTTACTGAAATCGACCTTCTCACGAGAAATGGAAAGTGTTTGGTTTGGAAGTTATTGTTTGTTTTGACAAAGGGTTACTTGATTCGATTGAATATATTTTGGTGTATGGAGGACTCTTTTGAGGACCTTTAATGACAGATAGCTTCTCTACCTTTACAATATTGCAGGTTGGAGTTATACTCGGCAATGGAGACTGTTAGAAGTTTTAGTTTGATAGTTTCAAGAGTCAGTGATATAGAAGTTGCATGGAGAGTCAACGACATCAAATAATGTGATAAAGTTACTAACATGGACAACTGGCGGGAAAACTATTATTTGAAGGGATACGTACATCGTATTCGATTGCTTACAAGCCAATTGGGGCATCTATTTAAGGAGAAACTCATCTATGTCGAGATTCTTATGTGATAAATCCTATGAGCATACATGTTTTTTTAGATAAGATTTTGTAAGATTGCGTGGAATGTCATTTCCTTAACCGAATAGGATATGATATCACATAAAATCACTCTTCTTCTAGCTTATATACTTCAATGTATAAGGTTAGAAGTAACAGACATGAACATAACTTGTATTTTGGTGAGAAAGAAAAAGAAGACTTGTGTGTGAGATTCGTGCAAGTGGTGTAGTCGAGTGTTCTTAGGCATAGCGTGAGATTGAGAGTGTGGGAAACAAAGGTAGAGAATGGTTCAAAGTTGTGGGATTCAATTTGTACACGGGAGAGATTTGTAAATACTCAAGAAAAAAATAGAGCGAGTCTAAGTACTCTTGAAATCCGACCAAGTGAGAAGCTCGGAAGGGAGTGATTTTTCTCTAAGTAAACTAGTTGTTTTACAAGGAGTTTTCACTATACATCGTTGTGTCATTTATAGTTTGGTAATGCTATTTCATGTTTGTTCATTCCGCTGCATATTTTACTTTACGTCGACGGCTTCACAAAAGTCGACGACTCATTTAAGTACTAACGATCCTAGTATTAGTATCAGAGCAAGACTCTAGATTTTGTTTTAGTACTTTTCATACAGAAAAATATCTTCAAGAAACACTACTATCAGAGCGAGTGAGCACTGAGAAAGTAGAGCGAGCGCCAAGCATTGAGGCAGAGAGCGAGCGCCAAAACACGGAGATCTGGAGCACGAGCCAGTGACAGCATGCAAGCGCCGAGCAGGCGGGCAAGGGCTGAGCGGTGACGTGTGTAGATCTAGATCTAGGGTTTGAAATTTTCCATGAGTCGTCAAGATCAGATTCAATCAAAACTTCAAAAGAAAAACTCGTAAATGGTTATAATAAAATGGAATCAGTGGACACTCCCTCGTCCCCCGACAAAAACTGTAAAGAAAGGTTAATTTGTTTTTTAAAAAGGTTGCGAGGTGCGGGTCAACCCGCAACCCGACGGGTTTTTCCCAACCCGACCAGACCCGCAACCCAAATTTTTGGAAAAATCGACTCGCAACCCGACCCGCATGATTTGTGGGTTGAGTCAGTGCGATTCGCGGGCTACCCGACCCGACATTCCTATGTTATCGCTAACTATCCTCCATGCTCTATTTGTGCTAGTTGTAAAAAGTGTTGTCCTAGAAACTATTTTATTGCCAAACCTAGAGGAGTTAAACAACTCTGGGTTCGTAAGAACTAATTTTTCCATTGCAGCTTGATGTGGGTAACAATGAGCCATAGTTTATTGATAGTGCGTGATCAACTCATATGTCAGTGAACCTCAAGGATTTTACCTCACTTCAAGAGTATAAAGAAGGTAAGATTACGTTCGACAACAACAACAAAGGTGGCATTTCAAGTATAGGTATGGTAAGTATTTTTAAAAATATGACTATTGATGATATGAATTTAGTAGACAATCTTGGCTTTAAATTGTTAAGTGTTTTTCGAATGTATGCTAATGGAAAATCCAAGTTGTTTTTATAGTAGAGATTGATATGTGATGGAAATTGACTCTGGTAAGATCATTGTTCTAAAAAACGCTAGGCGGAAGCTGGGCGGTGAGCTTCCGCCTAGCGCCTAGACGTTGGGCGCCCTTCTAGGCGGGCGCCTAGGCGGTTTCCTACTTTTGAACGAAAATATAAGATGTCCAAGTTTCTCTAAAAGGGCTAACTTGAAATGTTTTAATTTAATTTATTGTAAAAGGTTTATTAATTTTCTAAAAATAGGCCCATTAGGCCATTAGTCGGCCCAATAAACAAAAAAATAGCCCTTTCTTACCGAAAAAAAACCTTTATAGTTTTAGGGTTTGTTTAATTTTAAAAATTACAAATCTCATTGTTATCTCCCTTATGTGTGCGTAGCTTTTTCAGTGTTCCATCTTCACTAACTTTAAACTTGAGGCTTCTTCATCAATGGTTGAAAACAAAATAAGAAAAAGAAATATTGAAAACACACACTACCTTCGGGCCTCTTCATTTTCCAATTTGGCCACATAACTACCATGTTGCTTCACTCAAGCAATTCACACAAAAAGAAATATTGAAAACAAAATTAATGCACAACACATGAATAAATTGAAATCACGAGTGACATCTATCACATTGAACAAATTGAAATCACGAACTGCAGGGTAGTGGTGTCGGAGTAGTCAGGTAGGTGCAACCGCACAACGAGTGACCCTAGTCTTCACGCATCGAGTGAGCCGCTTCGACGCGCGACCGTGTTCCGAGCTGCATCGATCATGAGTGTCGCGTCAGATGTCTGAGCTGCATCAATCAGCAGCGTCGAGTCCTCCGAAGATCAGTGAAAGGGAAGGAGATCTGCTGAACAGAGCGTCACTTCGTTGTGCAGCTTGTGCTTAAAGTAGAGATGGTGATTTTTTTATTAGTGCCACATTGGAGATGAGTGAAAGTTAACACAATAAGGCAAGTCATAAAATTTAAGGAGATATGCTCATCAAATATTGCGTTTGGGCCTTTGGGGTCAAATACGCAGCTTGTAAGGCCCACTTATGTTAGCCCAACAAGTTGTCTAGATCCTAAACCACCTAGAGCCCCGCCCAAGTGTAAATCGTGATGGTGATTATTCACCCAGCGTCTAGGCGGCCGCCAAGGCCGATATTTAGAACACTGGGTAAGATTCTTCTAAAAGGGGCGTGTGAATTCAATCTTTATAAAGTGGACCCTCGTCTCGAACTCGAGGAAAAACTATCTCAAAACAGTTGTGGATGTCGCCAAACTCTGCCATAATAGGTTTGGCCATGCAAACTTGCAACTCATAGATAGACTTCATAAACAAGAGCTAGTCAGAGGACTGCCAAAGATTGATCCAAACAAGCATGAAGTCTATGAAGCATGCGTGAAAGGGAAGCAAGTAAGGTCATCCTTCAAATCCAAGAAGGAGGTAAGTACTTCTAGACCCTTAGAGTTGATTCATGTAGACTTATGTGGTTCCATGCGTCTCCAATGTCATGCAGGAAATAGATATATCTTTGTTATTGTCGATGACTTTTCACAGTATACTTGGATAATTTTTCCATCTTCTAAGCATTAGGTGTTTGAAGAATTTGAATCATGTGTGAAGGCTATTGAGAAAAAGCTTGGAGTATCTCTTATGTTAATCAGATCAGATCATGGCATCGAGTTTGAGAATTCCAAGTTTCTGGAGTTTTGCAAGAAAAATGGCATAAGTCACAATATCTCAACGCAAGAACTCCTCAACAAAAAGGTTGTCGAGAGGAAGAATTGTACCTTGGAAGACATGTCGCGGACATTGCTTGTTTCAAGTGGTATTCCAAGAAATTTCTAGGGTGAAGCAATAAATGTATCTTGTTATGTGTTGAATAGGGCCATGCTTCATCCACTACTTGGAAAAACTCCTTATGAATTGCTATGAGGAGTTAAGCCCAATGTCGCGCACTTATGAACCTTTGGGTGCAAATGATGTGTTCGCAACAATGACAAGGACAGTCTAGGAAAGTTCGATCTAAGCAGTGATGTTGGCACTTTTGTAGGTTACTCTCAAAATAGCAAAGCCTATAAGGTGTACAGCAAGAGGACGAAGAAGATTCAGGAAAGTGTTCATGTTGTGTTTGATAAAAACACGATGGGTGGCTCAATGATTCAGGATCACGATGATGGTGATCAAGGGTTCTATCTAGTTCAAGATGAATAATCTCCAAAAGTGAGAAGAGAACAAGAACCAAAAGTCAGTGACAATGCTAGAGTCACCGACTTAGACATAACTGTTGAGCGTGATCAAGGACAAGAGATTGGTGATGATGAGCAAAATGAAAATGAAGAACCTCCTGAAAGAAGTTCAAGTCTAGAAACAATTGAAGAGGATTCAGTGAGAACACCTCAGTCAAATGTCGGGTTATTAAAATCCCGATTCGATTTTAACGATTTTACGATCCGAAATGACAAAGCGATTCTCAATTCTAAGTAGAATCTTATTTGTGGTAAAATGTTAATTGGTCACAGTAAAAACTTATAAAATCTTTTGTATGATTTGATTTTATATATGATTATAACAATTTTATCAAATGACTATTTCCATTTATATTATTAATTTGTTCAAGGTTTACCTCTCAATTCTATTAAGTTATTCTAAGTAACATTTTTACTTATTGCATTCATAACATTTAAATGTTTTACTTTGTATATAATAAATTTTAGATATAGAAGATTGTATTTACATACTTTTAGTTATAAATTAGAATCTTACGATTCAACTATTCGATTTTACGATCCGATCCAAAGACCCTTCTACGATCCGATCCTAGAATCTTGATTTTAATAACATTGCCTCAACACAGTCAAAGAAATACATGCATATTTCATCCTTGAGGCCAAGGATCACTACTGATACATGGTTACTATCCTGTCTGATTTCTCAAAGGGTGTGCAAACCAGGTTTTCTCTGAATAATTTATTTTCTTTTAATGCCTTCATTTCAATGATGGAGCCAAAAAATGTTGATCAAGCATTATAAGATTCAGACTAGGTTAGTGTCATGCAAGAAGAACTTTATCAATTTGAAAGAAATAAGGTTTGACACTTGGTCCCTAGGCCAAAGGAAAGAACTATGATTGGAACAAGTTGGGTGTTCAGAAATAAGCTAGATGATGAAGGAAATATGGTCAGAAATAAAGCAAGGCTGGTGGTAAGAGGCTACAATCAGCAAGTTGGAATTGACTATGATGAGACTTTTGCTCTGGTGGCACATCTTGAAACTATTCGAGATGAAGGAAATATGGTTAGAAGTAACCACCTTTTGGACCGTAGCTTGTCATCGACCTGCAATAGCTCTTGTAATGCATCGTCCGGTTGGGAAGGAGCGAAGTAAGCCACAAAATCAGCCAATGCTTGTGAATTCATTGTGGCTATAGGCTCATAGTTTATGTCATATCCATTCAGGTGTATCATCCACCTAACAAGTCGACCTGACAATTCTGGTCTTGACATGATACTCTTCATGGGAAAGTTAGTCCTCACAATTATAGAATGACTTTCAAAATATCGAATGATTTTCTAACCATACTTCCTTCATCATCCAACTTAAATGTTGTATGTGGTCGTCAACTTTCATGGATTTGACTAACATCTCATCGATATAGACTTTCAGGGCATCCCCCACTTTGTCCCGAAACATCTTATAAACCAATCTCTGATAAGTAGCACATGTGTTCTTAAGTCCAAACGGCATAACCTTATAACAATAAATTCTTGGTTAGTCTCGAATGCCGTTTTTTCTTGATCATCGAGATGCATTAGTATTTGATAATATCCATTAAATGCATCCATAAAATTAACAATTCGTGCCCAACCATCGCATCAACCATTTCATAAATATGAAGCAAAGGGAATGGGTCTTCGGGGTACGCCTTATTTAAGTCGGTAAAGTCGATGCACACATGCCACTTCCCATTATTCATCTTTATGATGACCGCATTGGCTAACCAATCGAAATACTTAACTTCTTATCTTATTTTACGAGATTCAAGTAAAGATCTTACCTCATCATTAATTACCTAATTTTGCTCGGGGGCAAACTTACGTCTTTTCTATTTGATTGGTGTCATCTTGTTCTCACATTGAGTACATGTGTGATGATACTAGGATCGATGAGTTGCCTTCATATCTCTAGGGATAAATCTATGCAAACTCTAATCTTTTGAGCCCGATTCTCGGGATTCAGTTGTACTTCTTCCTACTTTGGAACTTCGGGTTTAACATAATGTATTGACGTCTTACAATCCTATAATTGCTATGTTGACAACTTCTTTTCTTGGGCATGATTGGTGTGGCAAGCGGCGGATTTAGGGGGGCATGGGTGGCCAACTGCCCCCCGTTCGTCGGAACTTTTAATAGGGAGTAGGGGGCAACGGGCCGGGGAACGGGGGCAAGATTCGAGAGGAACTAAGGGGCGGTAGCTCGTGGTCGGTGGGTGCGATGGAAAAAATGAATATGGCAACCCAACACCATTTGAGGATGTCGACGTTGAAGATGAAGTTGTAGAGGCGAGGCAGGCAGATCTAAGAAATTGGAGGAAGAAGATTATGTGAACGGCGTTGCTTCCAGTTAAAGGCTGGGGTGAGGCAAATTTTAGTTTTGTTTTAACAAAAAAAGGTCTATTATTAACTAGTACAAATAGAAGAAAAAAATTCGCCTTTTCCAACAAAAAAGAAAGAGCCTGCGCGATTCCGCCGCCTCGGCGCCTCTCGCCGGTCCGGCCAACTCATGGGGAGGAAAAGAGCCTCTTCGAAGGTCTCTTCCGGTCCATCAAGCTTTCAGATGTACCTGCGCAGTCGGAAGAAAGAGTGTGCAGGAACGAACGCCGCTGAGGAAAGCTCGTCGGGTAGCGCTACTCCGGCGACTGGATCTGGGCTCGATGATGCTGAACCGGAGAAACCGCCAGCGGGAAAAACCCCTATCCTTGCTACTCCGACACTGTTGAACCAAGAACCCTCTGATTCAACGCCTCCCGTTCCCCCTGGAAGGAACGCCCAAAATCTCCCAGATCTAGATCGTGACCTTGCTAACGATGTGGAGGGAAACAACGTCGGTATCGCTGAGCTCCCGGACATTGGCCAAAACCAAATTTCAGCTCCTGCACTCAAGGTAAGGCCTCGATCCTTCTGTGAGGTGGTGGCGGGTAATAGACAGCTTAGTAATGGTATCAAATTGCACAAAGTTGATGGTGTTGATGAGAACCTAGTTGAAATTCTGGTGGAAGACGTTGTGGATTCCACCAAGCATTGGGAATCTTCCCTGGTTGGTCTTGTTCCGGGACCAAGAGTCCCGCTTGATTCTATGAAGAATTTTACCCTTGCAAGATGGAATTGTTGTCCTCCCCCAAAAATCCTGCTGAACAAGGAAGGAGTCTTCATCTTTCGGTTTAGCTCAGTGAATGACGCCAATTTGATCTTGAATGGTGGGCCTTTGATGCTTGGTGGCCTTCGACCAGTGCTTCTCAAAAAATGGACACCAGGCCTAGAGCTTAACCCTGCAAGTTTCAATACCATCCCACTGTGGGCATCCCTACCAAACCTTGATATTAGGTTTTGGACACCTGCAGCCCTAAGCAAAATTGGTACATGCCTGGGGAACCCACTCTCTTCTGACAAGTTAACTCATCAGTGGGAATGCTCCTCCTTTTCTCGAATTCTTGTTGAAGTTGATGCTATCCATTCTAACCGCGAGTTCATAATGATCAAGAAACCGGAAGGTGATGTTGTGAAGCAACCGGTGATTTATGATTGGAAACCGTGGGCGTGTGGGGTGTGTAACAAATTTGGTCACAAAAATGGGGAATGCAATAAGGTCAGACCCTTTGTTAGATATGCTAGAACCACTAAAAGAAGAATTTGGGTTGTTAAACCTCAGGAAAAATCAGCTCATAATGTGGAGAGGCAAACTTTGGAAAACAATGTCCTAAACAGTGATGCTCGTCGTAGTGATGAGAAGGAGAATCAAGCCCAGGGAGCTGCTCTTCGGTCTCAGAGGGAAGACTGGAAAATGCTTAAAAATGGCAAAGTGATTGCCTGCGATCGTGATGCCAAACCTGATCAAGGGCAATGCAACAAACAGACAGATTATGTCGAGGGACGTATAGAAATTGTTCTAGAGGGGTCAAATCAGACGGTCGGCCTCAACAAATATTCTATCCCCCATGGATAGATTCTCCATTGCTTGTTGGAATGTTAGGGGGTGTAACACCCCCGCTAGGCGCTCCGCCATTTTGGATTTAATACATCAGTTTGATATTAGGATTATGGGTATACTTGAAACTCGCATCAAAAAGGACAAATTCAATCAAATTGCAAGAATATTTCTTAATTCCTGGAACTCGGCACACAATGGGAACCTAGCTGATAACTACCGCATCTGGCTTCTCTGGGATCCAAACTCTGTTGACATTCAAATTATCCGCCTTACGGATCAGCTCATTCATTGCCAAGCCTGCATTCTTGGCCACTCCACCCCGTTCCTCATAACCTTCGTTTACGGACGAAATGATGATGCTAGGAGAGAGCTTCTCTGGGAAGACATTCAGAACATTAGTAGTGGGGCTCAACTTTCTTGGGTCATTCTTGGAGACTTTAATGCAATCCTTAAAACCGAGGAACACAAGCAAGATGATGGTTCTACCGGTCGTGCTTGTCACAAGTTCAAAAACCTAGTCAACAACACTAATCTGGTTGATATGAGTTTTTCTGGAAACTTCTACACTTGGGACAACAACCAGCAACAAGGTGACAGAATTATTCGGAAATTAGACAGAGTCATGCACAACTTCAGTTGGTTCTCCTCTTTCCCACATGCCTTTGCTCTATTTGATAATAAGCGCTCTTCTGATCACTGTCCAGCAATCATCAAGTTCCAAAAGCCAGCTAAGCAGACCTTCTCTTTCAAGTTCAAGAACATTTGGACTCAAAATAAAAATTTTCAGAACATAGTTGCTGACGAATGGGACAAACCGGTGCAGGGGCATATGCTATACTCCATTGTTACAAAGTTTAAAGCATTAAAGATCAAATTTCGAGAATTAAACAAGACTTGCTACTCGAACATTGAAAATGCTCTCTCTGATCTCAAACTTCAGCTTCACAACGTTCAGAACAGCTTATTTGCTCAACCGTTTGATTTGTTTTTGATTGCTGAAGAAAAGCGCCTTATCAAGGAGGTTAATACCCAGCAGAATCTGGTGATCAAGGACCTTATGCAAAGATCTAAAGTCAGATGGATGACTAGTGGTGATGAGAATTCAAAATTTTTCCATGCCTCCATCAAACACAGGAAAGCTTCCAGAACCATCTTCTCCATAGTAAATGAATATGGTAGCAGACTTGAGAACTCTCCTGATATTGAGAATCACATTCTTACCTACTACAAGAACCTGCTTGGCAACAACAATCCTAGCACTGTAGATATTGATACTGATGCGTGTAACAGAGGACCTTGTGTTGACGCTGCTGAAGCGGTTATGCTATGCTCACCAATTAGATATGAGGAGGTTAGAGAAGCTGTTTTCTCAATTTCCATCTCCAAGAGCCCAGGACCTGATGGTTATGACAGTGCTTTCTTCAGAGAATCGTGGGGCATCATCGGGGATGATATTTTCAGAGCGGTGGCTGATTTTTTTGCCAATGGTCAGCTCCTCAAGCAAACAAACGCCACGATCATTCATTTGATCCCCAAATGTGCCAACCCAGAAACCCTTGCAGATTACCGTCCAATCTCATGTTGCACAACACTTTATAAAATCATCTCTAAAATCCTCACTGCTAGACTCAAGAAAGTGTTACATCGCATTGTGAACAGCCGGCAAGGTGCATACTTGCCAAACAGAGGAGTGTGGCACAATATCCTTGTATGCCAGGAAATCTTGAAACATTATAATAGAGGAAGTGGGACCGCTAGATGTGCAGTTAAGCTTGATCTCAGGAAAGCCTATGACACTATTGAGTGGAAGTTCATTTCAGACATCCTTCACGCCTTCCAGTTTCCTGCTCCATTCAGAAGACTGCTCCAAGCATGCATTGAAACGGTCTCCTTCTCGATCAATGTCAATGGCTCTACTGTTGGATTCTTCAAAGCACAGAGAGGAATCCGTCAAGGAGACCCTCTGTCGCCTTACCTCTTTGCTCTTGCTACTGAATACCTGCACAGATATCTTGCCAAGATGTGTGAGGTCACTAATTTCGGATTCCATACAAGATGCAAGGAAATCAAGCTCATTCATATGGCCTTCGCGGACGACCTACTGCTTTTCTGTAAAGGCAATTCGCACTCAGCTCAACATCTTGCAGACTCCATCCAGCATTTCTCCAATGTCTCTGGCCTGATCTGTAACTCACAGAAATCCAGCATATTTTGTGCCAACATGGACCCGGCTACCCAGCATAATGTTGTAAACATCTTGGGGTTACAAGTCGGGCAGCTCCCCATCACCTATCTTGGCCTTCCTCTTCACTCTCGTAAGCTTTCTTGCTCTGAGTTCTCGTCACTTATTAACAAGATCACTGGTAGAGTTCAGTCGTGGTCCTCAAAACTCCTTTCTTATGCTGGCCGTTGTGAACTCATACGCTCTGTCCTTAGTGGAATAACTAACTTCTGGCTTAGAGTCTTCATTATACCAAAAAAGATTCTTAAAAGTGTGGAGAAGATCTTGAGGAACTTCCTCTGGAGTGGCTCAGCTGACAGCAGAAGAAAACTGGTTGCTTGGAAAGACATTTCCAAACCTAGAGATGAAGGCGGCCTAGGATTTAAAGAGCTCCTCGCTTGGAACAAAGCCCAAGCAGCAAAGCTGATTTTTGACATCGATTTTCACACTAACAACATCTGGGCTCAATGGTGCCACAATGTCAGTACTCATGGTGCTAGTATCTGGAATGTCACAAGCAAAAGCAATGACAGCTGGACTTGGAAATGTCTGCTTAAAATTCGAGATGAGCTTCTTATCATCAAAGGCAATGTCGGTAACTCTTGTTGGGAAAGAATTTGGAATCAGAACAACCAGAAAGGAGTCAGTCGTGCTCTGTATGATGTATGGAGGGATAAAGGACATCATTTTCCGTGGGGCTCCCTCATTTGGCGTACTCCCAACATCCCCCGATGTGCTTTCATTGTGTGGCTCGCTGCTAAAGATCGAGCGCCGAACCGTGATCGTCTGCACAAGCTTGGTATGACATCAACGAATATTTGCCCACTTTGCAATGAGATGCCGGAAACTACTAATCACACCTGGTTTGGCTGCAAGTTCTCAAAACTTGTACTTGAGTATGTGATGAACTGGGCTGTAGTCGGGATCGCCCTTGATAATCTGCATGATTGGCTCCATTGGTTTGCCATGAGTAAGTGTCAAAGCTCTCCTATCTTCAAGCTTCGAATCACGGCCCTTACCACCCTAACCTACGCTATCTGGCGACATAGGAATATGGTTTGTTTTCAGGCGGAATCCCCAAATGCTTTGATTTGTGCACAGAATGCCATTCAACTTATTAAAACTAGATGTGGAGTTAGAGTGAAAGACCCAAGAAACCACCTCAGTCATTGGGTGGGTGGAAGAAGATGACCCCATTGGCCACTGAGTTCTTGTTTATTGAAATTTGCCTTTTTGGCCTTGTTTTTACTGTGAGTTGTAAAGCATGAATTTGTCCATGTTGATGCAAGTTACTTTGGCTTAGTAACACTAAGCGTTTTTGTATATGTTATCCTTTTCTCAATGAAAATTTACTTTTTCCAAAAAAAAAATAGTGCACCCAAATGGGCCAAATCCATACGCGTTCACTATTTAGCTCAAGAATTCAATTTTAATTTTCAAACATTTGAATTTTCTTTTTTTTATATATATTTAGTTACTTTGGTCATTACATATATAAGTTAATTTCATTTTATTATTTTAATCAATCTTTTTTTCTATAATTTGAATAATTGAATTCAATTCAAATGAAATAAACCTTATAGTTGTTGATGTTTGTGTTTTTGGTTTAGTTTTAGGTGTCTTTCTTAGGTTGTTTAGTTTATTTTTAGAAGGTTTTAGAGTTAGTTTTGTGTGTTTTTGGATAAGTTTGCATATTTTGTGAAAAGTATGGAAGCTACTCCGTTTTGTGTCTTTTTGTAGGTTTTTGAGCGGAAAGGAGCACTTTTCAAGTGAAGTTGAAGTGAAGTGGTGGAAAGTGGAATGCATGGAAGAAGAGAAAGAAGATTGCATGGGAAGTTCAAGTTAAATCCATAGTTAAACCCAAAGAAGAGTTCGTAAGAAGCCAAAACAGAGGCTCGTTAACGACCTGTGAGGGTCGTTACCGAGCTATAAATCAGAGTTTTTTGTTAAGGAGTTCAGCAAAATCTACCGACCTTGTGCAGGTTGTTAACGAGGTGACCTGTGTCGGTAGAGCTCAGCCGACTTTCGGAATTAATATCTTTTATCTTGTTATCTTTTAAGTAGGGTAATTTTTTTATCTTTTAGGTCTTTTATAGATAGCTTTCTTAGTATAAATACCCTTGTTCTAAGTCTAGACAAGGGGGGAGTCGATTATTTTGAGAGAGAAGTCGATCGAGAGAGAGAGTGGGGACTGATTCCGATCAAGAGAGAGGAGTGGTTCGGTGATCAATTCTTGTTCGGGGTTCTTGGTGTTTTCGAATTCTACGAGTTTGTAAGACGATATTCTTTCAATTTCAAGTAAGTTTTGTTTTACATGTTCTCTTTGATTAAAGTTATTTGCTTTGTTTCAATGAGGAGTGAGTAGTTTTCTTATCTAGGGTCGGGGTTGAAACCCAACATAGTTGTGCATGTTTGAATGAATGTGTTGAGTTTTTTATTGCCTTCTATCCTTTGAATTTCTTGTTGTGCTTGTGCTTAGATGAGAGTCGAAGTAATTTGAGTTTTTAGCTTGATCGAAAGAGAAAGTTGTGAACTTGAATGTTGATATTGTTCGATAACGAAAGTTTCGAGCTTTGGATTCAAACAAGTAATAAAGTGAATTGATTTATGAAAGTTGATTGATTTGCTTGTTAGTCAGCGAAAGTTGATAGATTTATCTTTAAAGGCATGATCTTTATTTTCACATAAGTTTATATACATGGCTATGTTGTGGTAACCCTTGTCCTAGATCTTTATATCCATTGAATTTCTTAAGTTTTGCTTTTGATTTTTACTCGCTATCGAGACACAGTGGATCGGTACCGAGCCTGCTCTAGCTCGTTAATTGCTATGTTTTTAGTAGGATTCCAAGTTCGTTAACGACCCTGACAAGGTCGTAACGGGGTCTGTCGTAGCTGTTCTTGCTTGTTTTGCTTTGTTTTCTTGTTTTTATAGTTGGCAAACAAACAACCTTGCTTCCTGTGGACGATCCTAACTTCGCTATACTCAGAGGGGTCTTGACTTATAAATTTATTTGTTGTCAAGAAATCCTCTCAACAGTTGTATACTTTATATAACAGCTTAGAAAAAATAGATGGCTATTAATTTTTATTATTTGATGTAATGTGGATAATTGTTGATTAATTTTATTGAGTTATTTGTTGAATTAAAATATTAATAATGTTGAAATTGAAATAGAAGAGAAATGGTCGAATGATAGTTTGGTTGTATTTATCGAAAGGGAGGAGTTTTCAACGTAATTGAAAACGAAATTATTTTAATTGTTTTCAAAGTTTAGACTTTAGATAATCTATGATGCCAATTATCTCGTAGCAGAGGGTCACATGTAATTTGATATGTAATTTTATTTTTATGTCAAACTAGTTGTAATGTTATTGTTTTATCTACTTTCAACTGTTTAATTTGTTCGAAATTTTTTTACTATTAGGCTTAACGTCCGCCCCCAGTCACTCGATCCTGGATCCGCCACTAGGTGTAGTTTGAGGTACTGGCTTGCATGGTTACAGAGTAAAACTCTCTAACCACTTTTTGTTCACCTTTGATCTCTTAAACCCCTAGGGATAGGGGAATTTGACACATTGATGGTACGTTGAAGGGATAGCTCTCATGCCATGTATCTAAGGCCTGTCCAAAATTACATTGAAAGCTGATGGACAATCTAGGACTTAGAATTTTACCTAATAATTTACTATGTGGGCAATGGTAGGAAGAGTGATTTTTCTTATTGTGCTTCAAACTTCCCTACTAAACCCAAGAAGAGTGGTTGATTTATTTACGACGTCATTGAGCCCCAACCCTAAGTTGCATCCAACATCAACAAATTAGTTGAACTTTCGTTATCAATTAATATGCATTTCACTAGGTAATTTGCAATACTTAAAGAGATAATCAAATAGTCATGGTGTATCTCATCCTCTTCCACATCGTCAAAGGTGATGCGCATGATGTTGTGGTCCCTCCATATCATAACTCGTGGTTCTTTGGTTCTACTCTCTTGGGCACGCCTTTTTTCATGAAGTAAGTAACACCGCACACTTCAGATCCTCCTGAAATTACCTTAATAACACATGTATGCCTTGGAGGAGAGGGTGACTTGTTTTACCTTTATTATAGTCAGTTGTGCACGCGCTCTTTTAGAAATGAGGTCTTTTAGATGCCCCTTTCGAAGTAATTGGCTGACTTCCTTCCTCAAAGCGATACATTCATCTATCATATGCCCGTGATCAAAGTGGAAGTCTCCCCGTTTTGAGGTGTCCTTGTTGTGTCGTGGGACATCTCTTTTCTTATGGCCATCTCCCATCTTGCTCAAAGTCTTGACTACCTCGGTCGTGTTGACATTAAAGTTGTAGTGCGACAACATTGGAGGGAGCCTCAGGTCGTTGTTCCAATTGTGCGGGCTCGGTGTTGCGACATTTACAATTCAGTCTGGAACGGACGCATGGGGGTATGGATTGTATCTTGTCTCACATTTACCATGTCGCCCCTCTAGTATGGGCGATCCCGACGACTTAGAAGCAAAAAGGTCATCTTCTTCTAAGCGAACATATGCTAACGCCTTTTCTTGTACCTCATCAAAGTTCGAACAAGAGTACTTAGTCAATTCACGCTATAATTTAAGGTTACGTTAAGATATCCCTCTCCGAAATGCTTCTACTATAGTGGCGGTGGTGCATCCCTTGATTGTAATGAGTTCTTCTTTGTACCTATTTAATTTTTTTTTCAAGGACTCACTTCATTTTTGCACCAAAGGTATAGATTGGTGGATCATTTCTTGGTATGCCGGCTACTTGTAAACCCAAGTCTAAACTTGTCAACCAATTCAAAAAAAGATGAAATACTACCAAGTGGTAAATGTGAATGCCAATTCAAGTCCGGACCAGATAGGTTGTTTCCAAACCAAGGACACATCACAACTTCCTTCATTTCAAATGGAAATATGGTTATGTTCATGGCTTGTTTGAAGGTTGTTATATGTTTGCATGGGTCAGTTGTCCCTTCGTACTTTGGTACGTCGGGAACATGATATTTTTGTGAGATGTCAACTCTCGCGATATCCGGTATGAAAGGGAAAGTTGTATATTCATCTCGCCTTTCAACAACTATCGGTTGAGGAGCCCTTGGGACTTGAGTGATTCGATCTTGAAGGGCTTTAAGACATTCTCTTAACAATGTTACCTCTACATCCTCTCGGACAACGTGAAGTGAGTTGTCGTTTACTTGATGCCCCGTTACTTATCTTCCCTCATTCGGCGTATCTAGACTTGGATCATCGTGATTAAGTTCCTAAAACACGTGGCGCGACTTGGACTTGAGTTTACATGCGATTCAAACAAATCCCTTTCATGAGCGAGAGACTCAATTTTCTTTTCATAATCATTTGTAAGCCGATTATGAACCTCCTTTTGTGTCTTCAAATCCTTTTGCAAGACGAGCATAAAGGCTCTTAATTCGGCTATGACGACTGATTTTGAAGCAACTCATTGTTCTTGCACCGTGTTAGGTTATTGGGCTCCAGGGTTCTTTCAGTAGAGGTATGCTCTTGGGTGTCAACAGGAAGTAAGTTATGAGGCTTAGGAGCCTCGTGGCTTTCTTTCTGGTATCCAGGTCCTCTAGAAAGGCTATTGGATTCGTCGGTCATGTTGATGGTGTGTAGGATTAGTAGTGTTTAATTGGTTTCTTTGGCTAAGGGCCCACGGTGAGAGCCAATTATTTTGGGCGAAATTAACACATTAATGCGATATTTCACTAAAATACGAGAGCCTTAGTCACACCAAATCAAACACGTAAACACATTAACACAATAAGATAATATTAAGATATAAATTATGTAGTATTGAATTAGAGAGTATATAATACTATAATTCGGGGTACACAAAATGAACGACTCGATATTTGAATACAAAAGATGAAATAATTGAGAATGGAAATCGATGGAGCGATGTATTGCCAGTTGACTTCGAGTTTGAGATAGAGTTGATGATGATTTCTATCTTCACTATCTCTTTGCCTCCCTTTCTTGATTTCCTTATATATTACTTTTCAAAAAAGATCCGTTCAATCTTTTTGGCAATTACCCTGAAGATTTCACCCTCGTTGCTTAATTGCCTTCAATGCTTCTTGCACTCAACGTCTTTCCTTATTTAGCGCCCCTCTTCCACCGTTATCAACATTAATCTCCACTGTGCTTTGCGGCCCACCATCGATCCTTTATAATTAATAATTATTTTTCATTCAAATCTATTGTTCTCCTTCCTCCTTATACTTACCTCTTCCTCCATGGTTAGACAAGCACGAGTCGGGCTCGAGGAGCATCGGCTCGATGAGGACATATGTGGCACCTAGTGGGGGTCATGGGCACAAATGGTGAGCAATACCATCGGGTCAGTAGGAAGCTGAACGAGCAGAGGTTGGCAGGGTATCAAAAATTACAATTATCGAATTGGGATGAATTGAGGCGGGGAGTGAGAGTGCTTTGATAGGCATGGACATAGAGAACTTGAATTTTGCCTCAATTTGAAAAAAATAGTAAAAAATTGGGAGAATTTGAAGGAAAATTGAGCTTGAACGACTATGAGTATGACATTCTACCACCTTTCTCTAATCGAGTCGCCACTGTTGTTGCATTTTTCCGACTTCGATCTTCATCGCCACTTAGGGATGTACATTAAACATGTGGGACGAGGCCGAGATTTGTGGGGACCAACCTCGTTAGGGGGCGGGGATTCCCCGTTTTGGTGGGGAACGAGGATCAATTTCATATGCCCGATTTGAAACGGGGCGGGAACGAGGGAGGTATTATCCACCCTGAATTCCCGATAAATATAATCGATTCGTTTTTGTAATTCATAAAACACAAAAAGAATGTATTTTATGTATAATTGTAGTTTTATAATTTAAATTTATAAATATACCCGCAAATTTTAGGATGATATTTTAATTTTATGTTATTTAAATTTGATAATTGTAAATGTTTTTAAAGTTTAAAATATTAAATTATTAGTTTTAAATATCTTTTTAATAAATGAGGCTTCGTTAACATCTTCATAACCGACGGGAATTCCCTGTCATGTTCTCCGCCTGGATTATACAAGGACGGGGTGCATAATCGAAGATCGGGGACGGAGGTGGGGATTGCATTTCCTGCCCCGCCCCACCCTTATGTGCGTCCCTACCACCACTAATGCTTAATTGAGTCCAAATTTAATCGTACCAAACAACCTTTCAAATCACTAATGTTTATTGGAGCTTTCCTCCAAAATCATTACCTGATATTTCCCCAAATCTAATACCATCCCTAGGGTTGAGTGTCGGTTCAAAATTGAACAAAACTAACAAAACGTAACCGAAAGCCTATATTTGATCTCAAGTGAACCGAATTGATTCGGTTTCGATTTGTCAGATGGATAAAAGGTTATCCTTTAGAACATTCGAATTGAAATTTAACCAAAACCGAAAACCGAACCGAATATTATTGGTTTCAGTTCGGTTTAACTAAAAATTATCATTAGGTGTCTTATTTATTGAAATGAGAGAGAAAAGAAGAGATTGCAATTTTTTTATGTAAATTTAAAATTTATTAAGAGCATCACCTCTTGTTATATTTATTATAAGGGTGTAGGAAGTGAATTTTACATCACGGTACTTAGTGGTAGGTGTGTTTGTTTCAAAAGAAAATAATGTAACTCGTCAATGTAACTTAGTTGTTGATGCAATGGTTCAAATATAACAATATTCCACTTCTAATTAAATTAGACACAATCTAAGCCTTCACGTTTTCGTCCGAAAAGATGCACTAGATAAAATTGGTTTTCCTCTAATAATTACTTTCTTCAAAAAACATAAAGCCCGTTTTGGTAATTAGACAGAGATTAAAGCGCGTTCGCTGAAATGAAATTTATTCTCTCAGCTACCAAAAATTTCATCTTTTTCCCGCCCGTTTTCTCCCTCTTCAGACGCTCCCATGTTTCTCTCTCCCTCCATCCTTGCCTGGTCCTCCATCTGCTTCCACACCTAGGGTTTCTCTGTCCAAACTAAAACATGCCAGACCTTGGAAGCTACCTCGATGATTCACTACCCCTCATCCCTCCAATGCTTTCTTGCTCGATGACCAAAACCCTAAATTTAGAAACGGACTGTGCTTCCGACGACGACGATATGCCCCAGTCTGCTAGCAATTGCGACGTTTCTACGGGTAAAAATGGCATTCTGAAGGTCACGGTCGCAAGAATGAGTAATGGAGCTCTCGACAGGAGTAGGAAATCTCCGGAAGGTCAGGATTTGGAGAGTCACGTCAGGGCTTGGAAGGACAGGAGAATCGCTTTTGGGGTGCCCGAGAATCAATGCTTCCTATCATTTCTTGTTGGGGCCAGAAAATTGGTATGCTTCTAGATATTTACTTCGTGTTTTTGAAGGAAAATAATATTTGATTTATAAATATGTGTGATTATACAAGGGATGCTCTGTTACATTTCATTACCTTTCTTAGTATCCACAAATCTGAGACTTTGTTTCTTGGTTGGTGGAAGCATATGTAGTTTATATTTATTGATTTTCTTGATCTTTTGACCTGTGGGTACATCAATGTGGCCTCTACTTGAAGAATTGTGTTTTTTTCGTAAGAAACAACCTCAAAAAGTAAAATAGACATAGTATGTAATATTACGTTGAACCGTTATATTGGGTTTTCACAATTTGATGTCGTGAAACCTCATTCTTACTCATTGCTATGAGAAGATAGTGGGGAGTCCACTTTTATGGGCAAATGAGGTCGGTAGACATACATACGAGATGTTGTCTTGAGTTGATTCCTTGAGGCGCTATGTATCATAATCTGCTCATGCTTATATGGTTAAGGTGATTGCTCAATTGAGGGTTTGCTCGCTAATTGGCTTTGGATTTTACAAGCTTAGTCACAGACAACCAAACTTTTCCTTTTTTCTCAAAGTTACAATGACAGATTGATAGAAATACAAGGTAATATTGGATGACAATTACTCCATTATGATTACTGGATGAATGTTCTGCAATTATAGAAATGCATGGTCAATAGCTGTCCCCACAACTAGCAAAAGGCTATTGGTCTTGGATAAAACTGATATATGTTTGGGAAAATCTTGCCAGCAGTGCATGCCTTAGTTATAATCTCTTATATTTTCATTTTTCCTTCTCAATATACAGTTCAATTACATCTATCTATTTTTGTCAATGCTTACTTTCGAGTTTTGGCTTCTCCTGATCAATGCTTAACTCTGTGTTTTCAGGTTGAATGCCGTGTTTGTTTGAAATCCATTTATCCTGGGGATGGGATTTCTTGCTCAGTACGTGGTTGTCAAAGTGTCTATCACCTAACATGTGCAAGGAACAAGCTTCGTTATGCAAGTGGGAAAAAGTTCAAGTGTCCTCAACATGTAAACTTCCATGAATCTGTGACCTATAATATTTTTATGTAGTTTCACATGCTCATTTGTTTGGCTGTGAACTACCAGATTTGTGGTGACACTTTGTGCATATGTCGTTAGAGTAAGTATTTTTATTTGATAGTTTGGGTTAAAACAGACTTATCAATGGAACCATTTAACTGGATGAGGAATTTGTTGTGGATGTTTTCCCAGATAAGGAAATTATTACATCTATGGAAAGCCAATATACTATTATTAATGAGATAGGCCTTATTGTTATTTATGGAATTGGCCTTATAGCTGGGTATTAAAAGTTCAATTCGTAGACCTTTCAATTTTTTTTCTCACTCCACTCTCTTCTCTCCCTCAAGTTCAATGAAATGGTTATGCTGTATAAGGACTCAAACACATCTCCTTACTTTTATCGCAATCGTTTGAATAATATGCTTGATATATTTCTGTATGGTAGTACTTTTTTGGAAAATTGCCCACTTTAGAGCTTTATGGGTTTATTTTACTTAGCCCTCACCTTGATTGTGTCACTGGGTTGCTATATGTTTCTTGAATGGATCTTCATCTACTATTGCGAATTCGCTCATAATTCCTTTAAGTGTCCAACTGTGGAATGTTTAGACAGGTATTTATCAATATATTTTAACTTTTAACTGACAGTGTTTAGCTAAATTTACTTTAAACGAATCAATTTTATATTAAGATTCCAAATTTCTTGACTTCGGTTGGTTGTTGTGATTGAGGCTCGTATCCGCTGTTAGTTGTTACTATCTAATAATGTGACGATCCTTCCTCGTACAGGAATGCTTTGTATGTAAGCGGAAACTTAACCTTTGGAGGTGCACGAGATGTTCACTGGCTTCAAATGCAGAGTGTGCACCGTGGCCAGAGGAAGTTTTGCGTGTTGATAGTCGAGTAGGCTGGGCAGTTTGTTGGAGACATCCAAAAGATTGGCGGATAGAAAAGAAGGTCAATTCCCTCTTTTCTTTAATTGTGTGACATCTTTACTTTTGATGTGCCCTTAATATGTTTCTTGGGCCTTTAGTGCATCTAATGTTAATGATTTCAAGGTCCTTACATAGATGACTGCATGATCATTTTTGTACATTGTGATAAATCTACCTACTTTAAAGAGAACAGGATTACTTCCAGTATAAGCTTGTATCATGTGACATTTTTAGAAAATAGCCTCTTTCTTTGTTTTCACTCATTTAGAACTTTTTTAAGTTCTTAGAACTTATAAATCGAGCCTCACAACTTCAGTTCAGGGATTTTGACGCTTTGTTGCTTCTCATGTACTCACTCTTGTCAGTTGACAGTCTATTTACTAACTTGTTTTTCTCTTTTCCAGCTTTTGTAATCAAATGAGATTTAAATGGTTTAAAATTTCTCTGGTGCAAAATCCTGTTATTCTTTCTTACTGTTTTCCTCTGGGTATGGGGCGCATCCTCATGATCATTGGCTTTTATACAATGCCTTTGAGATGGATATAACCCCTATATCAATTTTGGTGCATTTTAACTAAATTCAGTTATTTTTGTCACATAACTGAATTTCAGTTTTTCTTGGGTCTTTTGGGCGCATTCTCCTGACATGTTCAGGCTATGGGTGCCCCTATCTTGACCACCCCAGATCCTGCTTAAGCGGAACTTTACTGGGCATTGATTGATTGATTATTTTACTGTTTTCCTCTGGGTAATTTGGGAGGGTCTCTTACGTTTGCATGCTGTGTGACCATCTGGCACATTAGTGCACTTTAGGTATAAAACCAAACAGGTTGTAAAATGACATTTGACCTTATCTTAATAAAGCATTGGTGATATATATGCTTAATGCCTCATATGTGAACAACCCTGGTGAATGAGGTTTGTCTAGGAGATATACAAGTTTGAATGACCTCTTGAAACCTTGATGGATGAAGGTTGAAACTGGAAACTGGAAGGGTTCTACTTTCTTGTATTTAGAAATTCACTATTAGTGACTACACGTCCATTTACACTTGTACTACAGTATCCTAACTTATAATCATTTTATTCATATTATCTATTGATTAGTCTGGCTGACAGGACTGATATCTCTTCTTGATTGGGCAGAGTGCAGTTCCTATTGACAACATAGAGGTCAGACTTATCCCATGACACTTTTTCGTTGGTTCCATTTCATAATTTCATAAACAACTTTGATGTACTTCATGAAAAGTTTCTTATTCTATTACATGTCATACAATTTCTTACAAAACAATGTTAGAAGTTAGTACATTCTTCAATTGATGGCTGTATTTCAAGTGACTATATTTTCTTTTGCTTGTTCTCCAATGAGTATATTGTGGAGAGATAGATCCTCAGTATCTTGCCCAAATAAATAATGTTTATTTATACATGTGCGCTATGAGGATTTTACTTTAGGCATGTTTGGTGAAGCACCATTTAACCTATCACCTTATCAGCTACCTTATCGAACTTAATTAGCCAATACCTTATCAGCGAGTCTTACCAAACACACCCATCATTTATATTTATGCACCATTGACTTATCTCTCTGCTCATGAAAATGCACAAATTATTTTTATTCTATTTCTGGTCTAATTTGTAAAATTGTTTCTATACACTTGACTGCAGGAAATTTTTTATCGCCTTCCTATGCCTTATGCAGAAGAGGAATTTGAGATGGACTCTACACTGAAAGAAAGCACAACCAATAATAATGATAAGCATCCCACATATGTGCACATTAAGCGCAGTATCCAATTTCTATCTCCAGTTGCTATCTTTCTTTATTGCATTATTTGTCCTTGTTGTGCCTTATCATCAAGTTAATAAATGCATATGCTCAGTACAAATTCATTTATTCTCTTTAGCTTGAGGAACAAAGAATGGTTTTTTATTCATAAATTGTTTGTATCTTACTAGCAAGAGCACTTGAGAATGTCACAACTACTATAACAACAAAATGGTGCTAGTAATTGGAGTCTAAATGTTACAATCGTAATAATAATAATTATAATAATAAGTTGCTCTTAGTGCATTAATTTTTATCTTCATCATGATGATATTTTGTTTCCCCTGACTTCCATTAAAACTAGATGTGTATCTGGTGAAGAAGAAACGGGATGCCTTGTTTGTAGATGTTGGATGTACAAATTGCAAGTCAAACTGTGGTGAAGGTTGTGTTTGCAGGTATATTAATGAACTTTGAATTATGATTTGCATTTAGTCTGATCACCAGAGTAACAGCATACATCTTACCTCAACCCTGCATATTGTGATTTGCATTTCTATTATCTCTTACAGAACCAGTCTAATTCATGCCTAATAGGAAGAGTTACTTATATATCGTGTTATAGTCATGAAGAATGGTTAGCCAAAGATATTCTAGGAAGCAAATGCTCCGAACAAAGAGAGAAATCTCAACACAAAAGGATGCATTGAGTTTTGAGAACTGATGTACATTGTTCGCAATCAAGCATGAGTGTTATAATTTCATTTCTGAGCAAGTAGCTCCCCGCTCCCCACACAGAGGTCTTTTCAGACCATTTGATTTTTTTCTTCTTCTTTTGAAAGGTAGTAGACCCTTTGTTTGAAATGAGTACACGTGTTAATGGTCCACAGCAAGTCAGCAAGTATAATGATTAATTTTTAGATTATCCTTAAGATTTTAGACTTCATGTGCTAAGTTTCAGATTATACAACCTCTGTGTGATACAGGAGTATGCATAGCTGATATACAGCCAGCCAACCAACAAAAGAAAGCTTTTTTCATGTAATGAAACAAAGGGTAGTGATCTGTTAGGATGTTACTCATTATTTGTTCTCTGCTAGGGGCAGATAGATTAGCTGGCTCAGGTAACCATAGGCAATCTTCTTTTTTCTCAGTTCTGTTGGAAGATTTCAGATCAATATTACACATTATATAAGTTGAAACATAGATATATTCCTACATGTTTGGATGGTTTCATAAACATTTATGGTGAAGCAAATTCAATATGCTATTATGAATTGTATGATAGGGTTCAATGCATAAGCTGCTCCAAAGCTTGTCGTTGCTCAGAAGCATGCACAAACAGGCCTTTTCGGAAAGACAAGAAGATCAAAATGGTTAAGGTAAGATATGTTTTCTATTGGCATTTTTCATCTGTTTTCTCCTTATATTAACTGGAAGCTCTGCAGTGATAAGAGAGTAATCATTGTAAAGCCTTATATTTTATTTTTCATAATCAAATAGGTCTGTCCATACTAATCCCTACTGTAAAACTGTTTTTCTGTTTTTTGCCCCTTCCTACTACTCACTTTTCAGACTGAAGATTGTGGTTGGGGAGTAGAGGCCGCTGAAGACATCAGTAAAGGCGATTTTATTATTGAGTACATTGGTGAAGGTATAGTGATTGTAGGGCTAAACCCGTGTAGCTTACCTTAATATGGCTTTAATTTTCGAGCATGCTGTTATTATATTTTGCTTTGTCTGCATTTTTTTCCATATTGATTAAGCGCTTGTTCTGGCTAGTGATATGATGGGAGATTTTACGAGTTATACATGTTATTCTGACGGTAAATAGCATACTTTGTTTGCCAACAAGGACAATAGCGGTTGAAGAGTATGGTGTTTGTGTACAAATTATAAATTGATAATGATATCTGTAAAAAAACAAATAAAATGTAAGAGAATTGAAGAAGGAAAAATAATAGAAGAGAAAAAAGTTTTTGCTTTCGGTTTTCACTTTTCTATCATCATGGTCTCCCAGACCCTGCAGGCACGTCTACCCTGGGTTGGTGTTGTTGTTGTTTCTTTTTTCATTATGAGATATTTTTTAAAATTCCTAAACTGCCAGAAGATTTTCCAGCCAGTTATCTTTTATTTTCCTGGTTAGGTTCAATATACATGTAACGCCTATATTCTTCATTTGCGATAGGCATAGCTTAACATTTTTATCTACAATTTTGATGTTATGGAACCTGATTAACCTAAAAATTGCTTGTAGAATGAAGTATTATATATATATAATTTTTTTTCTGAATTATACAAAAAGAATAAAGAACTAAAGCTTTACTACGTTCATAGTTTCATACTGCCACAGAGAGACTTCTTGTTGCTCAACTTTGTTGTCAACTCAAGAATCATGATTGCTTAAATGTTTTAAAGTAGTCTGAACTGCTTGGGCTATTTTTCGTTAGGTAGGAACAAAAAGGACTGGCCTTATTCTTGTTAAGATAATGATTTCCATTGTGTAATGTAATAGAGTCTATCCTCAGGGTTTGTGTTTCCAGATCCAATGCCTGTTTCATGTTTAGTGGCACATTAACTTGTTTTGAACCTGTCCATATTAAATAGTTGCACTTTGTGTTGTTTTTTGACCCCCTTGTTTGAGTAGCCAGCTTTCAGTGATTATTTAAACTGCAATTTTTCAGTTATCAACGATGCAATCTGTGAAGAAAGGCTTTGGGACATGAAATATACTGGCGTGAAGAATTTCTACATGTGTGAAATTCACAAGGACTTCATCATAGATGCTAGTTTCAAAGGCAATACATCTCGTTTCCTAAACCATAGCTGTGAGCCTAACTGCAAATTGGAGAAATGGTAACCTGGATCTAATATCTACTTTTTTCACTTCTCAATACCTTCGAAATGTGTAGACTTCAGCATCCACCACTTGGGCATCTAATTTATCGAATTTACATTGCATTTTGGACTAGAAAAAATCAAATTATATCTGTTGCTGTTAGCCTGTTAGTTATTCGTTATCTTTTTGTTCGGGAAGAAGGGACCTAATAATTATTTTTTCTGTGTTTCCTAATAATGTATACCTTCAATTCCCTTGCAATTTGCATGTTTCTCACTAATTTAAAACCCAATGACAACTAATTACTCAAACTGGATATTAATTCTTAGTTTGCACTTGTAACTTGATTTGAAAATTGAATAATCAGATCCTTCATTTGATTAATTAATTCCAGTGTACTGTCTGCATAAGAAAATTGCTATCTCTGATACTCTTATGGTATATCACTATCACATCACCGTATATAGGCTTTCAAATTTTGTAGTGGTTTTGTAATGCTGTTCTACTTTCCATGTCTATACAGGCAAGTAGAAGGTGAAACTCGTGTGGGCGTATTTGCAGATCGATCCATCAAAGTCGGTGAGCCGCTAACATATGATTACAGGTAACTCTGCTCTCTGCATTGACCGCATTCTTGATTACAAACCGCAGTGTGCTGTTCTATATCTGTTGGATGCTAACTTTTTTCCTTCTCAACATACATTTTTTCCCCTGTAGATTTGTGCAATTTGGTCCTGAGGTGAAGTGCTATTGTGGTTCAGCAAAATGCCAAGGCTACCTCGGTACCAAAAGGAACGATTGCAGTTCATCAAAATCCCAAGTCGATAACCACAAGAATGGTGGCTTGGGTGATATCTGTTGGGGCTTGAAGAGAAAAAGACAACATGCATAGTGCAATCAACCCGTTGATTGCAACTCAATCTTGTAGATTGATCTGTTAATAGGGAGATTTTTTGAGAAACAAGTGCTTATACAACACCAGATCCATGTGAAATAAATTGAGTTACAGTCTTGACTTGCGCAGAAAATTCAGAAAGAGGCGTCAAACACCTTGTACACTTTGATTCATCTCGGAGCTTTTTTGTAGAACATACATTGCTTCATTCTACGCATCCTGTAATACCATTCAACTTGTGAACAGATATGGCTGTTCCTGTACTTGTTCCCACCAAAATGTAATATGTAAGATTAGTGAATTCTGTATGAAAGCATGCAAAAATTGCAGCTCTTGACTGATATCTGTTGGTGTCTAGATGCTTGTTTTGATCAGTAAACAGCTTGGCCTACTACTACATTACAACAGCTCACAATTCTCAGTACACGCAAAAAAAATTGACGAAATTATCATCTTTTATTACCTTGCAAAGAATTTCGTACACCCTGAACTAAACAAAACGGAAAACCACCACTTGGTCAAGTTTGTACATGCTCAATGAAACATTGAATAGAGTATAGTTATTTGATTTCCCATCTATGGTTTCTCGTTTTTTACCCATGTTTTATTGCCATTGTAAGGTTCTAAATCATATTAAAACAAATTTAAATCTTTTTATTTTATTTTTTATTTTTATTTTGATAGTCCATAACATCTTCATATTGGTCCATAGCCTTTTGCTTGTGTTTCATTTTGATCATTACTAGTTGTACCATAGCACGACTGTGGTTTGATATTTTATAGATATTAAATACAGAGTTTGGTTCAAATTAAACAAACTCGTATCCTAAAATGAACTCTTATCCTGAAACGAATGCACTTTTTGTAGTTAGTAGTGCACTTTTCATACTTCAGAGTGCACTTTTTCTCATTTGTACTTTTCGTACTTTTTAGTGCACTTTTCAAATTTTTTTAGTGCACTTTTTGTATTTTTCAATGCACTTTTATATGAAAAGTGCATTACTAACTATGAAAAGTGCATTCGTTTTAGAATAAGAGTTCGTTTTAGGATAAGAGTTTGTTTCATTTGAACCAAACTCATTAAATACAAATATAATATAAAAATTAATGTAAGTAATTTATTCCTTGTACAATGTATAAAATTTTTATTTTTTGGAATCAAATAAAAAAATTAAATATAAATTATTAAGTTTAATGTTGAAAATACAATAGATTATTGAGGTAAAATAATGTATATTTCTCTTTTCCTTGATGATATTTCATCGATATTTAATTAAAAAAGATAACATATGAATAAAAAAATTATATATTAGAATATGGAAGAGATAAGATTTACATAAAATAATTAAATTAATAAATAAGATACTACAAAGTATGAAAGATAAAGATAAAGATAATTTATTTATAGAAAATAATTTATTTTCATTTAGAGATTATCAAATATTTCAATATATCTATTAAGTATTATATTACATGTTTTTATTATTTTTAACATTACAAGCATTTATCATTAATCTTTTTTATTATAAAAGAAATATATATCTTTATAAATAAATTCGCGAAAAGATATCATGCTAAACGATAAAAGATATTTATACTTACTTTACAATATTTTTAATTTATTCTTTAATTTTAAATATTTTTTTAAGAAAGTTTTCAAAATATATTGTTATACTAATAGATATTTGTTTGATATTAAATATAGATTTAAATAGTTCAGGAAGAATTTAATTGGAAAAAGTTAAAATATTAAGAATAAAAATTAATTTTGTAAATACAAGGTGGGGCCAGAATCATTCTGGTGGCTTGAAAAGGTATATTTTTAATATATAGTTATACATTTTTATCCATATTCCATCGGACAACATCGGTTCCATACATTAGTCCAATAAAATGGTTAATAATGATTCAGATAAGAAAAAAGGACGATTTCAAAACAATTTACATGTAAGCAACCAAAATAAAACTTGAAATAAAGATTAGGGAAACAAAAATTGAATTCACTCTTATTTATATCGAACAAGACTTGTTGAAAAGTTGCTTTGACATAAATGCAAGACTGGTCTAATTATGCATATATGTTCCATTCATGGGTTCCGTGTGTTTTGGACAACTCCACGAAACAGTACAAATGGTGCCCAAAAAAAATCTTGCTTTTAAGCAAACACCATCGAAGGATTAAACCCATTTCAACTCTACCAAAGTATTAAGGAGCCGGCCCTAAACGCTCCCAAGGGAGCCGACCTCCTCCTTCTCTTCCTCTTCTCCCCTTCAATCTACACTTCCCGCCTCTCTTGTTCTCTCTTCTCGGGCTCTGCTCCCCTCCTTCAACGCCTGGCCATGGCAGCTTCGCTGGTGGGTCGGTCAGACGGTCGTGAGTCTCGCCTGATTCGGGAGAATTGTAGCGACGGGTAATGGTAAGCCTTCCACACACCCTTGCGTCTAATCTCTGCTCTCTTGCTCCTTCGCTCGATTCCAGATCTATATGCGTTGGTCGTTCTCCCTTGTTCTGATTTCGATTGGATTTGGGTGGTTATGAGTTGCGCTTTCCCCTTGATGTGAAATTTCTTTTGACTACTAATTTGAAGATCTGAAGATTTGAAGGTTCGAAGTTTTCAAGATTTGAACATTTGAAGATTTGACTCTTTAAATTTTGTTTTGACTAGGTTTGGTTTGTTGTTGTTGTACCAAGATCACCATCTAGTAGATGGTGATTTAGGCTAGCCTTTACTGGTAGCCTAATTTTTGCCAATGATTGTTGTTGTTGCAATATCTTATCAAAAAAAAAACTCTACCAAAGTATTAAACAAATATAAAAGGCAGCCAGAACATTGCCTACTTTAGTTTTTTTTTTGGATTAAGTAAGAATTAGGGTGCTCTCCTTACGGAGGGCGCCCTAGAGCATTCTTTCGGATGAGAACCATAAGTTATGGGTGAGTCTTGATACACTCAACAGGGAGACTGTGACCCAAATTAGCAACTTTGTCGGCCACAACGTTACATTCCCTAAAGACATGGTTAATCGCTAAATCCTGGTTTCCATGAATGGAAACAAGAATATCAACGATAACGAGTTCGATCTCCCAAGGACAATGTGTTTTCCCTGTGATGGCGTTTATGTTTGGAGATTATCCCCTTCAATTTCTACTTTTCCTAACATTCTGACTCTAATTTGCCTAATTGCTTCCCGAAGGGCAAGAGCTTCAGCCTTTAAAACTGACACTTTCCCAAAGTTAGTCGTCATAATATATATCAGTTACCTGGCCAAGGTGATCTCTGAATACGATTCCTCCAGAAGTGTTTCCGTTGGACAATTTTGATGCATCGAACTTAACTTTTAAGTATCATGGTTTAGGCCTTTTCCACTTCCTTAGGGCCCTTTTTTTTCCAGTGTTTCTTCTTTTCGTTTGAGGTGTTATTATATTTTCTTCATCCTCTGTCCAATTCGTCGCTTTATCCCAGTTCCCTATTTGATTTCTTATATATGCTGCCAAGTCTGATATTCCTTCATCTTGGTGTTGGTGGAAGGTCAAAATATTTCGTTGATGCCATATGCTCCACCAAGCAACAGCTAAACACGTGAAATCCTTTTTTCCTAGGAGTTGGTATAATTCACTTAGAATTATTCTCGGCGTTTTGTTTAGAGGGTCGTATCCCTGGATAAAATTTTCTATGTTTGGGTTAACTTTGCTAATTATGTACATCATATATGGGCATTTTGTTAGTAAGTGACTTGTATCTTCATTAGTGCAATCACACAACACACAACCTCCTGGAGTTGTGATATGCTTTTCCCTAAGTCTAGCTTTTGTAGGAAGTAAATTGTTATCCACTTTCCACAGGAAAATTTTCACCTTTGGATATGTATCCAGTTTCCACAATCAGTTATTTATATGCGGTGCTTGTCTTTCTAGATTTGTAATTAGGTTTACTGCAGACGATGTGGAGAACCAACCATTTTTACTTGGGGCACAGTACAATCTATCTTGAATATAATTATCCGGGATTAGTATGTTTTCAATTTGCTCAACAATGTTATCCGGGAGGATTTGCTTTAGTTCGTCTATTTTCCATTTATGATCATTAGTGATCCACGCGTCTACTGTTTTTGTTTCGTCTACATTGTCGGGTTCTTTGCATATGGTCGAAGAGGGCCTTGTAAGAGCCAATTATCTTTCCAAAAGTTGACAGTTCCATCCCCAATTTGCTATATAAGACCTTTGTAGAATTCCTCTCTTAGATGCATTAACTTTTTCGATTGCCATGAGGTGCTTGCTTTTAATTTATACGAGAATAGATTATCATTTCTAAGGTATTTTTGTGAGATTATCTTGACCGACATATTATTTGGTTCTGCTAGAATTTTCCACAGTAGCTTCATTTGGAGTGCTTTGTTCATATGTTCTGTTTTCCTAATTCCTAGTCCTCCTACCTCTTTGCGCTTACATATCTTATCCAATCCCACTAGCGGTTTGTAATTCCTATCTTTATTCCAGAAGAAGCCTCTGTTTAACCTATCCATCTCGTAGTGCACGTTCACTGGGAGCATAAAGCTTTGCATTACATAATTCGGTTTTGTTGCTAGGTTAGCTCTGATCAAAGTCGTCCTACCTTCTTGAGATAGCGAATTTGCTTTCCATTTTGTGAGCTGTTTTTGTGCATTTCCAATAGAGTCTTTAAAGGTGTCCTTACTAACTTTACCATTTATAATAGGGCAACCTAGGTATTTCTCTAGATTTGTCATTGTGGCGATCCCCAAGGCCTGTTGTGCTACACTTTTTTGTTGGGTAGTCGTGTTTTTTGAGGTGTGAAAGGCTGACTTGTTATAGTTAACTTTTTGACCTGAAAGTCTACAAAATTCATCAATAATGGTCTTTACTTTTTCGCATGATCGCTGAGACGCTTTGGCAAATATTATAATGTCATCTGCAAAGGCTAAGAACAGAATTCTTGTCCCACCACGGGCAATAGGGAATCCAATAGTGTTTTTATCTAGTTCGCTCGTTAGTTGTAGTTTCCTTGCTAGAATTTCCGATGCTATTACAAATAAGAAAGGCGAAAGAGGGTCGCCCTATCTAAGTCCCCATTCCGGATTGAATGGATTCGTGGGTCCATTATTTACTAGTATCGACAGTGACATAGTACAAATGCATTCCTTTATCCATCCTATGACTTTTCTATCGAATCCAAATCTCTGCATCACGTCTAAGAGATATTCCCAATCAACCCGGTCATACGCCTTTTCCATGTCTAGTTTTATTGCAATCCAACCATCTTTATTTTTTGTATTTCTAAAAGAATGAAATATTTCATGGGCTATAAGTATTTTATCTTGAATTGCTCGGTTTGCTATAAAGGCTCCTTGGAGCGGATGAATAATTTTGGTAATAACTTTTTTAATCATTTTTGTTATAATTTTCGAGATAATAAATGGTTGAGCATAGACTTATGGGCCGGTAGTGATTAGTCGACTTTGGGTTCTCTATCTTAGGTATGAGGGTTATAAACGTATGGTTGGTTTGTCATAAAATTTTCCATGAATGGAAAATTTTGTTTGGAAAATTTTGTAAGATGATATTACTTACTAGAACTCCGTCTAGTTTTTCATAAATATTATCAATTTCAGTTTTATTATTTCTCCACGTGTAGGCATTACCTGTGGTCAGAATATCTTCCAGAAGACAATCGTTTTTGAAGTTTAATAAGCTTTTAAATCTGCTACTGTCCGGATAAACACCTCCTTTTTTATCATTAGGTTCTTGTATTTCATTAAGGTCCCCAAACATTGCCTACTTTAGTTGAAGGGCATATAATTAGATGGCAAATAAACAAACCTTGGAAAGAAATTGAAGTACCAAAAAAAAAAAAAATACATAGCTGCAATGGCTTCTGTACATATGAAATCCTTGCTACAATATACACGTAGAACAGCAACCTAGCCGCAATTCCAAAAAGAAAACGTACGAAAACGATACTCTTCTATTGCACAAGTGCATCCGTGATAACGAAAAGTGAAAATATAAATACAAGCCACTTAATTCCAGCCCAATCCATACCTGAATACAGCAGAGAGACAAATATCAAAAAGTCAAACTTCTATAGCTTGTAAGAATGGGACTAAACATCTAATCTATGCAGGTAAGTTCAGTAATACAAACTCAAAGCAAGCATAGTTTGAAAGAGAAGAGTGGAGAAGAACCAACAAAAGCACATCATAGGTGTGATAAAAATCAATATAACAAATCAGACATACCACCATGACCTGAAGTCTGCTTTGATGGCCGTGCAGGTAATGACTTCTCTGCACAAAGTAACAGAGCAGTATTGATAACGATGGTACAATAATCATTTGGGTGTAAACAAACAATGCCAGAAGTTACCTGCACAAAGTGAAAAGGAGGACAGAGAAGATGACAAGGGCCAAGGAGCACCAGTATGATCATTGATATCACATATGATACTGTAACCTGTAGCATTGTCATACACTACATCTGCAGGTGTGCTCTGAAGCAGGCAACCTGCAAGTTGAGTTCAGTTAACACAGGGAATGTACCAGAAAACTACATAAAATGTTATCAATAGTGAGAAGGTAGACAAACAAACCTCGTTCTCCAAAACCTGATGTTTCATTGCCAATCAAAAAGAAAGAAGAAAATAACAAGTTAAAGACAGATGATAAGGATGTAGTCAATGGTTAAATAAAGAGGCCAAAAACACTTTGAAGATACCTTGGAGGCTAAAATCTTTTAAATTTACATCACAAAGCTCATAAACATTTGTCATAACCCCAGCTTCTTGTAGCATTGATGCTAAAGTTGTTGCACAAATAATTGCTTGTCTGTTTGTAAGTAACATCTGCTTTTGTGCCCCGGTAATATATGCATTCAAAGAGCTACAACATGAAGGACTAGAGGCCGCCACATTGCGACAAGCTTTTGCTACTTCTAATGGCTGTTCAAAGTCAAGAGGACAAACTGCAGAACATTCATATAGTTAATAATTTCCATAGTCAACAGTGTGTAACTGAAGAAAAAATGTCAAATAAACCTCACTTATATAGATGAATAAATAATTTCTACAACCAGAATAAGTGCCATTCAGAATAGGAAAACGGGGCCAATGTGTAGAGCTCCATCCATCCAGTAATATTTACTTATGAAGAATATTGTCAATGACAAGAGAAAATGATCAACATACAGAATAAAAGGTGCAAAAAACATGATACTAAAGGTATGTACGGTATGTCATACTCATGGTACTTCTTTCTGTTAAAAGGCTTTACAAGGTCATAAGATCACTTGTAAGGTAAAATATGATGATAAGGTACCCTAAGGTCATTTTTTTGCCAGCCGAAGACCCTTACTTCATTGTAACAACCAGAATCTAAAGCCATATGTTATCAAGTATCTTGCTTTCCAATCTCTAGCTGTCAGCTCAGTCAAAAGCAATCCAACCTCCCCTGTTTTTTAACTTGCAACAAGCTTAACAGAAGTCCTATTCAGCAGACAGCAACCATTTACATCTACCAAAACGTTACTAACTTACTCATGAAAACTAATTGTCTCTCTTCAAATAGTCACAGCATGGTATCATATGGATCCTGATAATAAAACTAGACAAGGACACAGTGGGACAACGAATGGTTCTCAGATCTAGGGTCCTTTCAGATTAGGGAGTCTAGCTCATCTTTTGATCCTCACCAAAAAGAGTGGAATCAATGTATGATTTCTCAAATTGGCACTCAATTATCCTGTAAAAATCAACTTGGAGTTGGTGGAACTGGAAGAGGAATAATCAACTAAAGGACCGTTTGCAACTGAGTGTGTCACCAGGCACCGCCCTTTGATTGCCACCCATACCATTATTGTATTATATAATTAATGGCCAATTTTTGCGAATTATGATTTAAGTTGGCCTATTTCACTATGTTTTTTCATGTGTGTGTGTGTGTAACGCATATAAACAGCTGGAAGGTCGACTAAACTAGGACCAATAGCATGACACAAGAAGATGATGCACATATAAAAATTGAAGCTAAGCATGAGGCAAGAAGATGAGGCACATATGAAGATTGAAGCTTAAGCTAACATTATTTACAAGAAAATGGAAAATCAAGTAAAATCTGCAACAGCCTAGCACATCTTGTAGAAATTACACGAGAATGTATGTAATAAGAGTGGGTTTGCACAGCAGAGTCATCCAATAACATTAAGTTATTTCAAGATAGAGCATTATGATGACAGTCAATGATGATTATAAATTAAACACACCAATTAATGTTCAATTTCATACCTCTGTTTACTTTACATGAAGATAATGCACGGAATGCACTATTGGCAGCATTGGACGAGAGCTTTCTTCCAAGCCATGAATATACCACCCCTTTACAGTCATTAAGAGCATCTATACTATATGCTCCTCCACCAGCACCAACTGTAAGCTCTCTTCCTGAAAGCTGAAGAGCAGCTTCGGCGATTGCAGGTTGGCACACAGGACTGCAACACTCTTTAAGTTCATCAACCGTTGTGCACGCTTCCAGCAATTGACTAGTATTCACTAGTTTCTCAAAGGAGGACAAATCCTTTACTGGACAAGATGTGTCTGTGAGATTTGAAGACTTAACTGAGCAGATTGTTGGTATTGTACTATTGGCCCCTCTGCTAGCCAGTATACTAATGATATCCAAGAAACAATCATCAGCAACTGAATCCTGTAAGACTAACTTGTCAGCACTCCTGGTGTAGTATCCCTGGAAAATGTGAAGTAGGCTGCTTAATTGCGGACAGCATATAACATTTCCTACAACTAAGTCAAATGGCTGAGTACAATCAGACGCTGTTCTATCAAATATATCTGAAATGACGGTGAAATTCACAGGGCACTTCCCAGTCAAGACTGGATCATATTTATTTGGAAAGGTAGGATACAGTGGAGAAAGTGGTTCCTTTGGTATTGGATAATGTGGAAGAACAGAAGGCGATATTTCTATGGGCTCAAAGAGCTCACTGGTGGGTGAATGTGCAACTTTAGACTTTGATGACTGATGATATTGTCCAGTGTGAATGTCCAAGGCCACAACATCTTCCCAGGTGGATAACAAGATAATCAATAATACTATTCCCTCGAACAAACTACCTGCACCCATTTTTGCAAAATTTATTTTAAACAGAAATTTGCATCAGATGATCAAAGGAAGTGGGCAAAAAACATTAGGAGCAATCAGGAATCAGGGAATGTTTGATTCACATTGAATAATAACTAAATGACCGAACTCAATCTGCAATAAAAACTAACTTCTAGTTTTACAGAAGAATTTACGCAATTTAGCATAAACTTCCTTTCGTTTGCATTGAAACTGCATACCTTTACCTTTTATTTTTTTTTACTCCTAAACTGTAAGCATTGTGGTTTGCAGCTTACAAAAACTTCAGTAAGATCATAGAAATGGGTATCATTTTCTTAACACTTGTTATTAACGATGGTTTTTTACTTAATTATTAAATAAAAGGTTGGTTTATTCAAGCCAAATGCCCCTTCTCTAAAATTGTCATGATTTTAGCTTTTAAGCCATTACAGATGGACAGTTGAAATACACAAATAGTAAAATCAAATTCTGGTTTGCATATATAAGAGAGAGGAATCCCATCTCATAAAATCCACTTACAACTTCAAACCCGACTTACCCTTCAAGTGAGTGACAATCTTCACAAAGACCATAATGCCACTAACCGTTAGGCAACATTGAGGCCTCCAAGGAAATCACCTCAAGACAGCCTATAATGTGCCCAATGAAACTCCAAATCCAGATAAGATATTTTAACCCTATAAAAATATAAATCAAACTAATAAGAAGAGATTTCACCATTCAATAGTATGATAAATCCATAAGAAAAACCTAAAGTCTAGAACAATTCAGAAATGAACCATTCTCCTATGGCCAGTCATGAACATCTCTCACAATTCAAGATTGCTAGATTGGCCGCATTAAAACCTAATAATCGCAGGATATGATTAGAATTTCCGATAATTCCGAAACAAAAACTAGAAAACCCAAATGAACCATGCCCATGCTAAAAGAAGAAAATGGTTCATACCTGCTGAAACTTCCAGTCAAGTAAGAGGGGAATACTGGTGGTTGACGATTCCAGCGATAAGAGAGCGAAATTCAAGCTGCCAAAGGTAGCTCGGTGTGTGATTTGATGGTTAGGGTTATGGGGAACCAGGCGAGGAAGAACGGGGTGGGTGGGTGTTGGAAAATTTGGCCAAGTAGAGAACAACTGAGACTACTGTCAACGGAAAAAATTCGCAGTCTTTTTTTTGTTGGTACTAGTTAGGAAAAATTGCTACAAATATCCCAACCTTTCGTTCGGTTGCGCACTCTACCCCGAACTTTCCAAATTTCACAAAATTTTCTATACTTTGGAGATAGTTGCACACTCTACACTCAAAGTGTCCATATTTTGAGTAAAATTATGAATTAGACCCTCACTTTTTCGTTTTGTAACAAAAATGTCCAATCCATGGACAAACAATTTTTTTCATTTATAACATAGCCTTATAGGTTTAATTTTCTCATTTATAAAAAAATAATATAATTACTTTTATTATTTGCTAATATAAATCTCACCTTTATAAAAACCACATAAATCATTAAACCATAACTTTTACTTTACAAAGTAGTTCATCAAGACATGTATAAGTCAGAGTAGAGAGAGTAGAGAGAGAGTTGATGTGGAGGTGTTTGGAAGAACATGCATATGGTCTTTATTGATTTAGAAAACGCCTATGAGAGGGTGTCGAGAGAGTTGTTGTGGAGGTGTTTGGAACCCAGAGCAGTTTCTGGGTCTTATGTCAGAATTCTACAATATATGTATAAGGGCTCGTTGACAATTATATGCACCCCAGGGGTAACACGGAGTATTTTCAGGTGGGGGTCGGTTTGCACCAAGGGTCGGCTTTGAGCCCTTTTCTGTTTGTTGTCGTTCTGAAGGTTTTGACTAAGGAGATCCAAGGGGAGGTGTAATAACTGCGGTTTTTAAGGATATTTTTGAATTTTCTCGGATATCCTTTTAATCTCTTTGTCCGTTTTAACGCTTAATCCAATATTTTTGTTGGAGATTAAATCCTAAAAAATTCTTGGTGATATCCTAAAATCACAAAGAAAATGATTTTATGGATCGGTGTGAATTTTAGGATTTTTCAGTGGAAAAAGAATATTTATCGGATAAGCCGTCTTTTTAATTATGTAATGTAAAGGATTTAAAATACGAAACGGAAACCTTAAAAATTGAGGGTAGCATGATAAAATCATGGAAAATTGATTTTATTGGTCTACATAATTTACGGGACGTTTTTTGTTTAATAAGTTTTTCCACCCGAGGTACATAAATTTACCGCTTTAACGCGAGTCCCGTTCCAAGACGAATTTTGGCTTCAATTTCAATATCTTCTCCGCTATGTTAAGTAAAGTGATTGGATGAGGATGAAAATCTCGGACCTTTGTAATTGAATACAAACAGAGGAGAGGGTTCGAGAAAGGAAAAGGAAGAGGAAGGACGACGGACTCGGGAAGAATTCGAATTCAGTTCATCCCCACCGACGCTAAGCTTCTTTGCCCTTCCACCTCCATCTTTACCTTCCTCTCATCTTCCACCATGAGTGAGCATGCTGTTGAAAACCAGAACCAAGAGAAGAATCAGCACGGAACGAGTGGCTCGGAAGGAAAGAATTCTTGAGTGAAGATCATGGTTGAAGCTCCAGAAGTTGAAGAAAGGTTTCCAATGGATATATTTGAGTAAAGATCATGGTTGAACTACTTCAAAGCGAAGCTGAGTTTCAAAAATAAGAACTTAAGGAAGACTGGATAAAGATTTTGTTTAAATAAAAGGTTGTTCTATTTATTTACTAATTCTTTTTAAGTTAAGGCTTATATAAGACCTTTTATTCTCTTTTCCGCTGTAAAGTTTTACTTAATTTTGTTAGGTTATAAATGGTTTCTTTACCTTGTTCTAGCATGTTCTGTCAGGTTAAAGCCTTGGGTAATTCTGGTTTAGTCCTAATCAGGGTTACTGGCGGTAATACCTCTAGGGTAGGAAGGGGGTGTTACAGGAGGTACCGTGGTATATGATGTTCACTGACGACATTGTGCTGGTGGATGAGTCGAGAGAGGGAGAGAACAGAAAGTTAGAGACTCGGAGAGAGAAGCTAGAGACAGAGGGTTTTAGGCTAAGTCGATCAAAGATAGAACATGTGAAGTTTAAGTTCAGCCAAGGAATGGAGACTGAAGAGGAAGTACGTTTGGGAGGAGATGTCATAGCTAAAAATGAGATGTTCAAGTATCTAGGATCAGTTATGCAGATGATGGAAGCGTTGAAGAGGATATTAAACAAAGAATTCAACGGTGCTGGCAGAAGTGGAGGGGTGCGTCTGGAGTGCTTTGTCACAGAAAGGTACCTTTAAAACTGAAATGCAAGTTCTATAAAACTGTGCTTAGACTAGCAACTCTGTATGGGGCAGAGTGTTGGCCGACCACAAAGGCACAAGAGCATAGGTTGATGGTAGCAGAAATGAGAATGTTGAGGTGGATGTGTGGACACACGAGACTAGACAAGATCATAAATGAGGCGATTCAGAGTAAGGTTGGGGTCGCCAGTTTAGGGGAAAAGCTCCGAGAGTCGAGGCTCAGATGGTTTGGTCACATACAAAGGAGACCGCCGGATGCCCCGGTTCGAATGATCGATAGTCTGATTTCGGGTGAGTTTCGTAGGGAAAGAGGCAGACCGAAGAAGAGCTAGAAAGAAGTCATAAAGCAAGACCTCATAGCTCTTGCAGTTTCAGAAGAGGTGGCCATGAACGGACCGTTGGCGTAAGAAGATTACACTGGTGGAGTGATATAAGGAAGGCTTGCAAGGAAGACCCGTCGTGAGGGAGTACCCTTTCCCCTTGTTTTGCTTTTAGTTTTACTTGAATCCCCTTTTTGGTTTGAGTGTGTTTTTTCGTTTCTGGTTTTTACACCCTTTCCCCTCGTCTCTATCTGGTGTTTTCCCCATTTTTAGCGTTGGGTCTGCCAAAAATACCCTCCTGACTTTTCGTCCGGGGTAAGGGTGCATACATCTCGACCCTCAGATAACGCTCATACCGGGATCCACCTAGGTAGATGTTGTTGTTGTAAAGTAGTTCATCTTCATACTATTTTCATTATTTTTTTAAAATTTGACACAAGTAAAAAAGATTTCATAACCTTTTTATAAAACTTATGTTATAGCTTCTCAGCTTTATAATTAACAAAATAAATAATTAATCCATAACATTTTTCTATTATTATTTTCGAAATAAATTTAGACGCAATAAAAAAAATAATAACCCTTTTTTATTATAAAAGTTTAAAAATTTATGTTCTACCTTGTCCAACTCTATTATATAAAAAAAGAAACTCAAACAAGACATTAAAAATATTCATAATTAATTTTGTTATTTTCGTCAAAGAAAAGCTTGACTCGATGATTACGTAATAACTCAAAATTTTCAAACTTTTATAAAATAATTTTATGAAAATTCTTATAAATTTTTGTCTAAAATTATTTCAAAAATAATAATGGTCAAAAAGTATTAAGATGAACTACTTTTAAATCCAAAGTTATGACTATAGATTTATGTGGTTAATTATGAAGTGGATAATTTATATTAGCCGAATAATAAAAATAATGACATTATTTTCATATAAATGAGAAAAGTAAATCTATAAGGCTATATATGTTATTACTTTGGACCTTACTCAAAATATTTTTTAACCTTAACCAAATATATTTTTATACAAAGGAAATTGATTATTTTAAATTAATTTCCACTAAAATTGATCTAGAACAAAAAGAGATCTAAAATGATTATTTTTTAATGTTTTAACCCTTATAAGGACAAGATTTGTTATTTTTAAGAATTATTGGTACAGGAGTTGGGTATTTTTGTCACAAACTAAAAAGGTAAGGAATCAATCCACAAATTTACCCAAAATGTGGACACTTTGAGAGTAGAGTGCGCAACTATCCCCAAAGTATAGGATATTTTGTGAAATTCGAAAAGGTTGGGGTAGAGTGCGCAACCGAATGAAAGGTTGGGATATTCGTAGCAATTTTTCCTACTAGTTAATGACCCTGATCCGGAGACCATTATTAAACGTGATTTTCGAATAGCGCATTGAAATTTTTCAAAATAGCGCATTCTCTAACCATTACTGTCAGAGGGTGCCCGACCGTAATGGCCAGAAGAACCCAGTTGTTATGGCCGGATGTGCCTCAGTCGTAACGGCTGGAGCACACTTGGTGTTACGGCTCTGTGCTGTTTCGGTGGAGTTATTAAATAACTCTATGAGTGAAGTTACTAAAACCCTATAAGAAATTAATGAACCTGTCGGGAAAAAATTAAAAAGAAAAAAAAATTATATGTTGATATGGAGAGAGAAGAATCCAATCTTAGACGTCGAATTGTTATTTAACGATCAAGATCTTCTCAACTCTATCGATGGAATTTTTCCACAACTCCACTGGAACTAAATCCGACTTGCTTGTACAAACAACACTTGCTTCATTGCTTCCAAACAACCAACTTACAAACAACTTCATTGCTTCCAAACAACCAACTTGCTTACAACTTCATTGTAGTTTACAAACAACACTTGCTTGTACAAAAAAAGATCAACAGACTACTTACTGAATCACAAAATGACAAACAACAATTATTTCTAAAGCCTCAACATGAAAAAAAAACATTAATTCTCAAGCGAAATATCATCAAATGCCCGAATCTCAACACATTCGAGCAGGCGAAGCTGCACAACCGTTTTTGGCCAAAATGTGATCTGTTATGTCGTTGTCGTTCAAGAAAAAGCGGCAATATCCTGGTGGTGATCCCTCATTTGTTTGGTTCCAGGATATGATCACTCCTTTTAATGGGCGATCTGGTCTTGTGTTGCATTCCGTTCTTCTCTCGATAACACCATGCACGAGCACAATGGAGAAGTTGATATAGGGTGGAGCAATGGGGAAGGTTCGCGAGGAACACGCAAACCTATGTGATACGGAATTATCTCCTCGATTGCTCGATGATGACAATTCGGTCTTGTGTTGGCCCGATCTTGACAAGTAATTCTCTTTCCAACCTGATTTGCCTTCAAAGTCAATAACTTGATGAACAAGAAACTTGAAATATGAATGAGAATGAATCTGATTTGAAGGGTTAAGATAATTAAAGAGATAGTTCAATTGAATTGGCTCTAACGCTAAATTCAATTGATGAACTAGGTTTGATCTTTAACAACCAAACTAGAACTAACTTAATTAATCAAATTAACAAATCAAATCTGAATTGAGAGAAAACGAATTGGTGATGACGGTTGTAGAGATTGAATGCATGAACAATGGTTGCTTTAATGGCCCATAAACTAGATAAACCAATAGGGGTTTATCTAATTCAGGCTCAATTTTATTGAATGAATAACAAAGCTATTTAAAGAAAATACAAGGTAGAGTTGTCTTGGAGAAAAAGTCAAGGAGATCAGCCCTAGAAGGGTAGAAAGGTCCTTTTCTTGTTTTCCAAGATAACATATAATAATATAAAAACGTCTATCTAAGTCCCCTTATCTTAATTAAATCAAATAGATAAATATTTGACTTATTTAGATAAGAAAACTAAAAAGCTAATCCTAAAACTCAAAAAGATATAAATAATAATAAAGTAAGATATATTTCAGCCCTAACAAACTCCTATGGCCGAAATTATCATAAATATAATATCTAGAAATAGATAGAATTAAAACTAAAGATAAGATTCCGGTAAGACTTGAACAGCTCTCAGTAAATCACAATTTTCGGCTCTTTGCTCTTGGATTCGGCTTTCGACGTAAACTACAAAGTTGTAGATATTTTAATTATCTATTATATGTTATCTTGGAAAACAAGAAAAGGACCTTTCTACCCTTCTAGGGCTGATCTCCTTGACTTTTTTTCCAAGATAACATATAATAATATAAAAACATCTATCTAAGTCCCCTTATCTTAATTAAATCAAATAGATAAATATTTGACTTATTTAGATAAGAAAACTAAAAAGCTAATCCTAAAACTCAAAAAGATATAAATAATAATAAAGTAAGATATATTTCAGCCCTAACAAACTCCTATGGCCGAAATTATCATAAATATAATATCTAGAAATAGATAAAATTAAAACTAAAGATAAGATTCCCGTAAGACTTGAACAGCTCTCAGTAAATCACAATTTTCGGCTCTTTGCTCTTGGATTCGGCTTTCGACGTAAACTACAAAATTGTAGATATTTTAATTATCTATCGAACGCAATTTGAACGGACTTGAGATCAATTTTCTAGCCCAAGTTATGACCATTTTACTAAGCACTGTTTTCCATTTGACGGGTTTCATAACTTTTCGAACTTTCAAAGCTTCATCCTCTTCCTTGGTGGCCTTGGACGCCATTGATGAACATAATCAAAGGATAATATCAGATCCATGAACACCTTCTTAAATTTAAATGATCGGGACCTTAGTAAAGGTCTTGGTGTTTGGCCTCCATTCGTCTTCAACGAATCATTCGCTTTGCTCCTCCCTTGATTTGCATCACTATGAGCCATGGATGAATTGGAGATGTAATTCTGTTTTGGGTTTGAGGTTAGAATTGGAGATGTAGTCTCCGTTTATGCTACAAATGGATTTCAATTTTTGATGCGCATGCATGACTCTTGTCATCAGAAAATTAAATGACATAGTGTTATCAAAACATTAAATTACATAATGCCATCAAAATATTAAATGACATAGTGTCATTAGAAGCGCCACTTTTTTCATAATAGCGCACCCTTTGGTCGTTACGGCTAGTGTTCTTCTGGTAGTTACAGCTAGGTTTTTTTTTTAAAACCGAGAAATTAAATGCTCTCACCTACCTTAATTCATTCCGATGTATGCCTTTAATTCACCTTTGTCGTAAGCCAATCCACTCCATTTCATCTCCTCTCCAAAAATCACAAAACCTATCCATGGTCATCAATCTTCAACAATGAACAACAATGGAGATTACCGACACTTCTTGAATTTGTAAGATCAAGCCTTGAACATCAATCACAATAAAGTATGTTTTATTTGCTTGTTTGTTCTTATCTTTCTTCCACCACTGACCACTCTACTTCACTTCTTTCTACCATATTTATCTATTTTTTTGTGTAGAACTACCATGTTTATCTTGAGATGGTAGTGAAGTAGGAAAAAAGTGTGCTTAAACTTGCATGTATTGACTAGGCAAACTTATATAATTATTATTAAAAAAACTAGGTTAAAGATGATGACTTTGTTGACAAAAGATCGTAATTTTTGGTTTAAAACTTCGAAGTGTTCTTGACAAAAAAAGATTTGACCTTTAAAAAAAGAAGCGTTATGGTCGTTACGACCAGAGGGATTCTCAACCGTTATGGCCAGAGTGTGCCCGGTCCCTCTGATCGTAACGGCCAGAGTGTGTCCGACCGTAATGGCCAGAGTGTGCCCGGCCGTAACGGCCAGAAGGCCCTCTGGCCGTTACGACTTACTTTACAGAATCTTGTTCCTCAATTGAATGTTTTGTTTTAATAATTGTAGGAAGAGAATGAAGTCTACATTAGACTTGATGCATTGAGGATCGAAGATGGGTAGAGTGATCCCGTATACAACAATTCTGAATATGGATATCCCCAAGTGCAGTTAGAATCCATTCTGTTTGTTGGAGATTGGTATAGTACTAGATATTCGTCGATGCATCCAAGTCAGGTGCCAGCTACCGGTGATCGGGGTGGATACTCTCAGATGCGTCCAGATCAGTACGACAATGGATATTCTCAAATACAGACCGATCGGTAAGTAGTGATTATACACAGATAGGGCTAGTGGCAAGACGTGGACTTCCATCTTTGAGCGACATGCCACAGTTTATGGAACTCGTAGAGGAGGTGGTGCAAGACTCAAATGATTATATAGAGTTATTTACTATAGATAGTATATTTGATAGCAGAGAGGAGGCCATACAGTGGGTTAAGACTTAAGACAACATGTATTCAAAAGAACATGTGCATACGAACTTGGCGAACAAAAAAGTCTACACCATTTGGTCAACTTGGCATGACTTGGTTTGTATGCGATAGAGAAGGGGTTCACATCTCGAAGAAAAGGGAATGAAAGGAGGTCCAAGAGACCATTAAGTAAAAAAAATGTGGATGCAAGTTTGCCTTGACTTGTATTGAGGGTCCTAGAGGATTGAGGAGGATTGAGGTTGTTCATGGAATTCACAACCATAGGATAAATTCTAGTTTGCATGGGCATGCACTCGCTAGAAGACTCACCGGCCAAAAGCTTAAGTTGGTGGAGTCTATGTCATCAAGCAATTGTACCCCGACCTAGATTGCAGTGGTATTGAAAGATTTCCCAATGAACTACACGAGTAAGAAACATATATGCACAACAAGATATGGTTTTAAGAAGGTTGGGTTGGAGGGGCGAACTATTGTTCAAGAGTTCTTCCTCCGAGCTAAGGAGAACAACTATTTCATGGAGCACATACTAGATGATAAAAGCAATAGGATTAGTGATGTCTTCTTCACCGGTCTTGATTCGATATCACTTCTTAAGGCATTTCCCTACGTCTTAGTACTCGACTGCACCTACACTACAAACAAGTAAGTCATACATCATTTTTAAGTTTTATGCATTTAATATGATCCGAATTTAGATTCTGTTGAACCTGGCCGTTATGGCCATAACGCCACTAGCCATTACGGTTGATTTCAACATAACTAACATCTCCCCATTTGATCCATTAATAAACCTACAAGTACGGCATGTCTTTCTTAGAAATTGTTGAATTTACCTCAACATGGCTGAATTACACTGTAGCTGATGCTTTCTTGGCCTTTGAGAGGGAAGACAACTTTGCTTGGGTCGTGGAACAACTTCAAAAGCTTTGTGTATTCACGCAGATTGAGCCTACATGCTTGGTGACAGATCATGAGCTGGCTTTGATGAAGCCATTGGATAAGATGTTTCTGAGATCAAAGCGCCTTCTTTGTAGGCGACACATTGAGAAGAATATTGAAACTAGAGCAAAGAGTCTAATGAAGAATGCAATAAGTGCAAAATACTTTTTGAATGATTTCTGGGTATTGTTCAAGGAAACGACAATAAATGGCTACGAAAGGGAGTTGGCAAGGCTAGAAAGGAAATGAGGTATGTGGTTAAGTCTTTTTCGATATGTCAGAAAAAAATGGCTTGATCCATACAGGACAAGATTTGTTTATGCTTGGACAGACACAATATTGACATTTAAGTATAATACAAGAAACAGATATGCACATCTATTCCCTATATGTGGTCTCATCCTTTAAACTTTTGGGAACTAATAGTTATTCTAAATTGCAGGGTAGAAACACAACATTCATATTTGAAACATTAGATTGAGACTGCAAACAACCGTTTAGATACAACATTCAACCTATTTCATACATTAATAGAGATCCAAGTGAATAACATAAAGGCTTCCTTCAATGCATGTCGTCTAAAGACGCGGTCTCATTTGGCAACGGTTGATGTTTTTAAGCAGTTGAAATAAGCTATTTCTGACAAGTGCATGAAGTTTCTGATAGAATAGTACCGTAAGGGTGAAGGTACGTGCTTGGACATGAGGTGTACAAATACTAGACCGATGACACGCGGTTTGCCTTGTTTCCATACTATTGCACGGTATGTGACTCTAGAGATTCCTATTCCTCTAAATGTCGTGCACGTGTTTTGGAGGACCCTTGACATAGAGAGAGTAGTACAGAACGAGGATGTTGAAGGGTGTAAGGGCAGAGTTGTAAAATGTTTTGAGAGTAAGGTAGTCTAGCCGTAACGACCAGAAGCACTTCGGCCGTAACAGCTAGTAGCACTTCGGCCGTAACGACCGAATGTGTCACAACCGTTACGGCTAGATCGAATCTGGCCGTAACGGCGGGAAGCTCGTTGTCTTCTATGAGCTTCGTCCATGGCGGTCCGTTGCCGTTATGCTAGAGGGCTCGTCGTCTTCGCCGGCTCATTTCCATGTTTCTAAGATAAATTTTTATGTTTCTAAACTTCCTAATTTCTCCTTTTTATTTTACAACAACAAATTTAACTAAAACCCTAATTTTTATAATTCAAATCTGACATTTGTAATTGAAAGGCAAAAAAATTGAAAAAAGCTTACCTTAATGTGATGTCTTTGATTGAAATGTTGAATAAAAGCCTTCAAATTGAGAGTTGAGGGAGAAAGAAAGAGTTGTGGGTGAGAGTTGATGGAGAGATTGAGAGAAATGAGAGGGGTTGTAATTTTGAGTCAAATTTTATACATAGGGTTTAAAGGTGCTCGAAGATGAAAAAATAAGGGTGCTCTATAATGAAAGCCCCTTATTAAAAGCCATTTTGAAATAGCACACCTTCTATTTTTCATAGTAGCGCTAGAGGGTGTTCAACCGTTACGGCTGGAGCACCTCCAGCCGTTACGGTCAAAGTGGTAATCTCGTTAATCAAGTACCATAACGTGTTCTTACCTACCTTAATTTATTTCGTCATTTACTTTTAACACACATTCACCGTGAGAGAACCACTTCATTGCTAGTCCTCTCCATAAATCTAAAAACTTCTACATGTTCATCATTCTTCAATAATGAACAATAATGGTGATTACACACACTTTTTGGAATTAGAGGATCAAACATTGAACATCAACCACAATGAAATATGTTTGCTTTGTTAGTTTGTTCTTATCATTCTTCCAACATTCTTTACTTACTCTATTGTATTTATCTTGATTAGAAATGGTTAATGAATTTGGAAAAAAATTGATATCTTTGAACTTCATGTATTAGTTAGGCAAATTAAGTCATTATTAGAAGAAAATAAACTATTGCAAAGATGATGTCTTTTTCGAAAAAAAGATCGTAGATTTTGGATTCAATGTTCAAAGTGTTCATGACAAAAAAGATCGTAGCTTAGAACATAAAATGTAGTCTCTGGCCTTTAAGGCCAACGAGCTTCTAGCCGTAACGGCTAGAAGTGTCATAGCCGTTACGACCAAAGAGTCATTAGCCATAACGACAAGAGGTGTCATGGTCGTTACGTCTAGAAGCACTTTGGCCATAACGACCAGATTTCTACAAAAACATATTCTTCTAACTTACAGGATTTTGTGCAATATTTTATTTTAATCTCTGTAGGAAGAGAATGAAGTATACATTGGACTTGATGCATTGCGGATAGAAGAGGACAAGGTGATCGCATATACCACAGTTCCGAATACGTATATCCCCTGGTGGGGTCAAAGTTGATTTTGTTTGTTGGAGATTGGTATAGTAGTGGATATCCGTCCATATATCCAAGTCAGATCCCAATTATCGGTGATGGGGTAGATACGCTCAGATGCATACAGATCAATACGGTAGCGGGTATCATCAAATGCAGACTGATCAGTAGAATACTATACACAAATGCAGCCAGTGGAAAGGTTCGGGCTTCCACCTTTAAGCGGTATTCCATAGTTTTCAGAACTCGTGGAGGTGGTGGTACAAGAGTCAGATGATTATACAAAGTTATTTGATAGAACTCGTGGAGGAGGCGGTATTCTTCGCCGATCCTGATTACATATCACTTCTTAAGGCATTTTCATGCATCTTAGTACTCGACTCCGCCTATGCTACAAACAAGTAAGTCATACTCTTCATATTTCAGTTTATGCACTATTCTTATTCATGGTTTATATTATGTTGAACTCAACCGAAACAGCCAAAAGGCTTTGGGCCGTAACGGTCAATCCTACTCTCATCCGACCTCTAGTGGGGGGCACTGTCCTCCTAGATCAATAATAGATCTCCTAATGGCCTCGCGCATATCAGGATCAACAACCATAACAAATGGTGCAAGATAACCCATAATCTGTTGCATATGCTATACATATAAGAAAATTTTGTTAATGCAAAAAGATACCGAATTATATTGTCGTAAACGTTAAAATAAAAAATATTACATGCTCAACACCATGTGCAAGAGGACTCACATACATATGAGTACGCGACTCATTTCATGCCGTATAATCTGAAGAACAAGTCGAAGTGTCATCCGTCACTGGAGGTTCCATGAGGTCTAGACTAATAGAGTGAAATTTTTTTGTATCCCAAACCCCTTGGGACGTGTGATATAAGACCATGTAACTCCTCAGATTACCTACTCCTGTGGCAGTACGAGGCAAGATAGGGGGACGTGGTATCTAGTGCACACGTACAGTCGTACTGCCTAGACTCGATCGGGTATTGACTGGCTGAAAATCGTTGATGCCAAATAAAAAATAAATCCCTAGTTACTAAACTAGTATAGTCAGTAAGTCATGGTCGAACCCAAAGGAAACTCGTAATTCTAAGTATTATTCTTATCAACTTAGATTAGTAACAAAAGGGGGATTGATGAATTTATATTCTAGAACTAGGGAAAGTAAAAGCAAGCAAGTAAAGATGAGTTTGAATTCAATCAGCTAAAAGCAATCCTATCCAAGTATCCACTTAATTCATCAAGTTCATTGATTAGAGATAATAAGCATGACAACGAAACATGTAAATACTTAGTATCAAAATAAACATGAATTATAGAGATAATAGCAATAAGAGCAAGAATATGCAGGATACATGCAATTGAGTTCCAACGAGTCAAATAATTAGGATGCAATCAATTCTCTTTCTCAATTGTTCTAGTCCAAGGAGTCCTAAAACAATGAGTTGCTACAAAGATTAGGTTTTTCTAAGAGAAAACCGAAATTCTAGCAATATAGTGTATTAAATCTCAACAAGGTGATCAATCAAGTAGAATTCAATACATTCAAATTCAATATAGATTAAGGTCAAGAGAATTGAAATAACTTGGAAGGAATAAACTTGAGAAAAGAATCTCACAATGCACTTGAATCCAAAAGTTTCAACTTAAATAGAATCAATGGAGTTTAGTTCTCCATAGAAAGAGAGAATACAAAATTCTAAAGTAGATGATAGATGGTTCCAAACAAAATCCAACAACATGGGTATATAAAGACTAGAAACTAACAAAAAACGAAAGACTAAAGATAAGGAAACTAATAGATAAAAGATAGACTCGGGAAATCCTCGGTGTGTGTACGCTAACATATATGCGGTCGTCGGTAAATAGTACGACGATCGCGTAATTGACTTCTTGACACTCCGAGGTGGTGTGAATTCGCCGTCACGGCCGAGTAATCCGTGGTTGCAGACATGTAGCTGGTGCCTCTCAGTTGGGAATCTGCGGTTACGGGATTGGGACCCGTGGTCGCGGTTCTTGACAGCATTCTAACATTCCGGAAACTATTTTGACCACCTTAGAGTGAGAATTTGGACACAGAGTAAATATGAATTGTATCTCTTCGAGTCATCTTTCCAATAATACCAAATTCAACTTCATCCGACCATTGTAGCTCCTAAACAAAGCGTCGCAAGAAAGTGGTGTTAAAACAACTACTCCGATGCATGACCCGGATTTAAGCATTTTTTCCACAACCTCTTGGGCCTTAATGATCATCAAAAGTGCCTTGAATATCCTTGGAAAAGACACTTGAATATCTCCAATCTTGAATCCTTCAACGTAACCAATCTTTGCTCCTTAAAACGACCTAAAAACACAAAAGAACAAGAGTAGACACCGAAATACAAAAACTACAAAAGCCACATAAAATGCAAACAACTAACTAAGATTTAAAAATAAAAAGGAAAAATGGAATATATGCCCAAAAAAAGTTTGCAAAATAAAAAAATATACTCTCTTTTAGAATAAATGGCAATGACTACCCTTTTGGGTACTTTTCACAATATAAACATATGTATTTTCTATTCTCTACTAAACTACAAAATAAAAAAAATCAGTAAGTCCTACTATATGCATTTGAAAATAAACCCTAATTGTTCTTTATCATCGAAGAATATCGGTAGCTCATTCTTCTCTTCTCCGGTCAAAGAACACCGGGATCTCCTGCGAACGAAGAAGACAATGCCGCTAGAGACATAAGTAAGTTGTTAAACCTTGAACAATTTCTATTTTAGCTATTCATATTAAGTCCTACTATCATGGCCACAATCTTGCATGAACTTAGCCCTCAAATCCAAACTTTCTTTAAATCACAAGCAAACTGTCATAAATATGATCATTCAATCCAGAACTTCTTATTTATCCCCACTCTTTATCAAACCTGAGCCTCCAAACTGACCTTTCTATGTTGCCTTGGATTTAAGATCCTTCAATGCCTAAACAATTCAAAGAAAGTTTGGATTTAAGATCCATCAACAAGAACCCTGAGTAACATGGAGCATTGCCACACACTATTGTTATCTGAGAAGAACTATATACAACAGTGACACTGATTCCAACTAAGAACTGAAGATCACACGAGAAATTCAAGAAAGAATCAAAGACCAAATATAAAGCATAGGCTTAACCAAATTGTGCTTATTATAGAGAGAAAGATAACCTGCTCAGTGATGCTAGCTGCTTCTGCATAAGCATCTTGGATGTTCTCAGAAAGCCTACAACAACAACAACATCTACCCAATTGGAACCCGAAACAAGCGGGATTTGGGGGGGGGGTCAAGATGTACATACCCTTGCCTCGAGTAGAAAGTTGGGAGGGTATTTATGGCGAGCCTAAAATTGAGGGGGGCGTGGGGGACCCGAAGGAGGGGGTAGAAACAAGTACGTAACTCAAACTAAAAAACCAACAAGCGAGAAAAAAGAACTAAAAAGACTAAAAACTTAAAAACTAGAAGACTAAAAGGGGGAAAGATCAAGACACTCCCTCCACTTCTTCGCTAGTATCGCTTTGCCACTGTAATCTTAGTGCGCCATTGATCCCTGCACATAGCTAGGTCTTCTAAAATTGCCAGAACAGTGAGATCTTGTTTTATGACTTCCTTTCAACTCTTTTTCGGTCTACCCCATTCTTTGCGAAAATCCTTAGCGGTCAGAAAGACCGCAAGATCTTTCTGTCACATAACACTCTAAAAGCTTCCTTTCAACTCTTTTATGACTTCCTTTCAACTCTTTTTCGGTCTGCCCCTTTCTCCGTACTAGGGCAGCTTGCGGTCTCCTCTATATCCCGAACCATCCGAGTCTCGATTCTTGGAGCTTTTCTCCTAAACTATCCATACCCCACCTTGCCCCTAATCACTCATTTCTGATCCTATCTAGTCTCGTATGCCCACACATCCATCTCAACATTCTCATCTCTGCTACCATCAGCTTCTGCTCCCGCGCCTTTGTAGTCGGCCAACACTAAGGCCTGTACAACATGGCTGGTCTAACCACAATTTTGTAGAACTCGTCCTTGAGTTCGAGTGCAACCTTTCTGTCACATAACACTCTAGAAGCACCCCTCCATTTCTGCCAGCCCCTTTGTATCCGGTGTTTGATGTCGTCGTCGATGCTCCCGTCACTCTGCACAACTGAGCCTAAATATCTGAACATCTCCTTTTTTGCTACAGCATCTCCTCCGGCAGCAACAATAAACAGACTGATTTGTAAGGTTATGAGGGCAATATGCTAGCAGTTGATAAATCCAATAACAAGACCACTGAAAATAGTAGCCATATTGTGGATGTAGTTTCCAACTTGCCATGTTAATAATCCATTAAACCATACTGAAAACATCTGTGAAAACAATCCGTAAAGAAATATAATATAGTAATGTATAAGAGTGTTCACATAGCTTTTCACTAGGTGCAAATTGAATCAATAATACATTGCTTAAAACTTGGCTTACAAGTTACAATATCCCCATTGTTTCCATAGGTGTCAAAAAAACTCATATATTGGTTAAGTGATACTTGCACATATTTCGATCTAATAACAGCAGTCTGCCGCTCTCTAGTAAGAATCCAGCATGAAACTTCTTTTAAAGAGAAATTTTTGAAGTATTAACTGATTTGTTAGAATGTAAGAAATGTCAATAGAAATTTAATACATTAAAAATTCAAACCTTACTTATTCACCCAACAATAAAAACACCCTTGGCTATATACATAATGTTTAGAGCGAGCTGTAATGGAAAAAAAATAGTCAACATGTGTAAAGTCAATGCCAGCTTTGCAGTTGCAAGCACTAATACTTGGCAATAGTAAACACCCACTATAAAAAAACACTCATAGGATTACTGTACACTGCAAGATATTTGTCAATTAAAGGGAACCAATGCATATAAGGAAAAGGAAATACTTGGAACCAATTTCCCAAATTACATCAGTCCACGATACCACAAGGCATTAGCATCCAGGAAATGAAAACACAGTTGCACTAGCAGTACCAGAAAGTAATAAACTTCTCAAAAGCTAATGAAGTTGGCCATGACATTAGCAAGAACTTCGCAAGTGACCGTAACTATAACACTAGCAATCTAATGTACTAGGTTTGATCATGTTAAACATTGTAATATAAAAGGTGTAGGCTTGATCATGTTGAACAAATGGGTGCAGTGAATGATGTTGAATAAGAGACCAATGGTGTATTGTTTGTTTTTTACTCTTTGTCACTTTTTGTTTTTGTCTAATTTCACTTGTATGTTCTCAATCTTCAAACATTTCTTAATTCCTTCCAAGTATATAAATCAATCGAGAAACTATCAAAATTGGAAAAATAAAGCTTGGTATATTGGCAAAACAAAAAATATTTTGCTTCAACAACACAAACATCCAGTTACTTGAAAGTGATTTAATTTTGAATTTGAGTCACAACATGACAATATCAACGCTCTTTCTAGTCTCTATGATCTAGCTGATATTGTAAATTGAGCCCTTTTATTCTAAAGTTCTTTGCCATTATAGCTAGCTTCCACAACATTTATGCAAATTTCAAATGGTATATTAAATTTGTGGATGATTCTACAATATTGATATCAAGTAAATGATCTACACCTATCTAAATGATGACTTTAACAAGGATTATGTAAGCATACCATGAAGGAGCCTAAAGCGGCTACCATTAGGCATGTAATCCATGACCATCAACTTCTCCTCCTTGGCCAAGTAATACACCCTCACCTCCGCCACATTGGGGGTGCCTTACTCGCCCAACCATCTTCATCCACCGCTCAAACTCACCCTCCTCCGCCTCCTCCATTTTCAACCTCTTCACCTAAAACCCTAGATCTGATAGATCTGAGCAGAAAACCAAAATCAATTCCGAAAATGATTATTGCACCATGGATGCAAGCTCACCTCCATATTTGTGAAGAAAGAGATGCCTCAAAATCAGGCTTGGCGGATGTCTGTCGAGGTTGTCGCCGCTGTCGATAGACGGAGATCGCTACCGCCGATGTCGCCTCCTCCTTCGCTAGTGCCAATACTTTTTCAGGTTTAGCGAGCTTTCCATGGATGTGAGTGAAGAGAGAGAGCTTTTCCGTTGCTATTGCTATGAGGAATCTAGAAGCTGTAATGACATTGTTGTCAAGACATGCCTACTTGTAATGCCCACTGTAATGTTTTTAATAGATTAAAATTTAATAAAATAAGATTTTAATTTGTTTTAAGAAAATTGAAAATCGAGAATAAGGGCACGTCTACAATTTAATTGGGTCTTTTTTGGGCACTGATGCAATTTTATATAAAAAAAAAGAGGCATTTTTTACTAAGAACTTTTTTAGGGCCCAAAATTAACACCTAAATGCATGCAATCAAATTCCCCCATGTTTAAACCTTGCTTGTCCTCAAGTAGACCTGTCCAAACGCGGGTTGGCCCGCTCGAACCGCCCGAAAATAATAATGGGCTTGGACAAAGATTTGATCCCGTTAGGCCCGGCCCGCCCATATTTATAGTGGGCCGGACATGGCAAACTGTTTGGCCGATCCGGGCCGGTTAGCCCGGCCCAGCCCGTACATTTTTAATTAAAAATATATATAATATTATATTATATATATATATATATATATATCGATGTGATTATGTCATGGAGTGTTAAAGCTTGCTTTCTGAATATGGCAAACAGTGTACACTATTTACTGCTTAAATTTTCATTTCTTTTTTTCTTTTCCTTTTTAATTTTCTAATGCTTAATTTTTTTTTCCTGGCTTTTTAATCATGAACATGAGATACGGACATATGGTGTTAATTCGTACTACATAAATGTGTTGGCTCCTTTTTTTTCTAATTTAATTTCCTTATAATTTGTGAACAATTATATATGATCTAGAGTAGAGTAGAAAAATGTATTACATGAAATTATTTATACTTAACAGTTTACAAGTAGAAAAATGCACATGTTTTATGTACTAACGGGCTGGCCCGGTGGAAAGTCCGACCCGGAATTTTGGGCGGGTATGGGCACCATTTCTAGCCCAAATTTCCAGCCCGACCCGCTTTTATGGGCAAAAAAAATTATATAGCCCGGCCCAAGCCCGCATTTGGACAGGTTGGCAAGGACTAGATTTAACACCTCATAAACAAGCAATTCAACCGTCCACTTAGATAAATGCTTAAGCAAGAATAACAAGAGACATGATTCAACAATTGACATCATAGCATGTATTTTGATGTCCAACAAGATCAAGTAAACACATCCATTCTATAACTCACTAGGCATGTGTTTAAAGGTATATGTGTTTCGCTCAAACTCAACTTTTAAAGCCTAGCTACCATAGGCTTGCATCTGTTTTCTAATTCTCCACTGCTAGAGACTATGCATACAACAAAACTCAGGAGGTCTTTTGAGGGTTGTAATGAGGCCAAGGTAATAAGAATTTGGTAGGGAATCATTTGGTCTTGTGGTGCTAAATCTGGGAATAAAGACTTAACTCAATTCTAAAATAACATCAAACTTCAATTCTTTTCCTCTTCTTTGCCCAACTCCTATTCTCTTAACTCCGTTTTCTTTTTATTTCAACTCAATTTGATCTTTCTTTTTACCTTCTCTTCACTTTCATTCTTTTTTTTCCCTTGTTGCTTCAACTGTCATATAATTTTCTCTTTCAACCAATTGAAGACTTCAACTTTAAATCTCATCATTTATCTTTTCGCCCTCATTTTCAAATTCAAATATTCTTCCACCAATTTCTCTTTCAACTCCCCAATACTTGGCTCACAACCACAAAACAAATCAAGTAAAAATCTAATTTTCGGATGGGTCAAGCTTATATAATGCTCTAGATTCATTTTGTGGAGCTTCCAAAAATTGGGCGTTTAAGGCTTAGAAAGGGGCTTCAAAAGAAGGAACATATGTAAGGGTAGATAAGGGAATAATAGGCTAATAAAACAATGCCTCAATCATTTTAATGTCATATGCAAAAGTCATGAGTGCAGCCTCGAAAGAAATATCTAAACGCAAGTTCTAGATGAAGCAATCAAAGTGAGCACACACAATGAAAAAGAGGACTCATACATGTGTAGTCCTAGAAAGGCCAAAAATAATCTCACAAGGTAAATTTTGCATATAACTTTTGTATAACTTAGATCTCAAGGATATACATGCTCAATCAAATTATCAAACATGCTCTTAAAGACATATGCATTATCAAGCTTCAAGCAATCCAAGCAAGTTAAGGGGCCAAAATCATCATCAAATATATTAGAGGACAAGTGATTTCTTTGCTTAGGAAAATATGATAATCCTAAAATGCATGATATTTTAGGTATTTTTTTCAATTTTTCTGATTTTTTTGGTTTTTTATGCAATTAAAAATGCAAAAAGTTAAACATGTTACTAAATGCAAAAAACTAAACTATATGCAATGCAAAACTCTACTAACATGTAAATGCTCCCCTCCCCCATGCTTAAATAATACATTGCCCCCAATGTATAAAACAAAAGAGAAAGGATGAGAGAACACTCACAAAGTCATCTACTCTTTTGAATATGGAGGAGGTTCAAAGTGGCAACGGTTTGGTGGTGAAGACAAAAGAAAGATGGACTACAAGATGGTGAAGACAAAATACTCTTCATCATTACCACTTTCTTCAAATATGAACTCCAAGTAATCTCTAGCACTAATATTAGGCTCCCTTGGTTCTATAGGCTTCCTGGTGTCATTAAGCGCCTATGGAAATGGAAAAGTTGAATTTTTAGGGCCAAGAAGAGGGAAGTCAGAATGCATATAATTATCATCAACTTCTAGGGCAGATCCGCGATTGCGGATGTCCAAATGCGGTTGTGGTTCTTCGGATTTTTGAGAGGTTTAGGATCACTGTCACCGCAGTCGCGACAATCAAGGTCGTGGTTGCGGTTTTCATCCAGAATATTTTCCTCGTCCTCTATTAACGAACCGTGGTCGTGTTTTTTCACGCATAATTCATATCATTTTTATCAGCTCCTTCTCACTCCTCAATGTAGTGGCACTCACATTCTCCATCGAGTGTATGGGTTGAGAAGGCAAATTCCCCGAGTCTCTTGTTTCCAATCTGCTCACAGCAGTGGCGAGCTGACTAATTTGAGTCTATATGTTCTTGAGACTTGCTTGTGTGGTTGTCCCAACTGGCCCACCGTATTGGCAAGCCTTATGAACATCTCCTCAATAGAAACTTTAAAAGTCTCAACTGGATGGGGTATCATTGGATATAACTCAACCCGCTCACTTTGAAAGCTCATGAAGCAAAAGAAATCCCAACACACTTTTGGTACCATACACCATAGCCTATAATTGTTCATGCACTCAACCAACTGTAGAGTTGATATGATGTATTTCATATAGCATAATTAGGACTAGTTAATACATTTTATGTATAGATTTAGGTCCATTTAGTGCTTGTAACGATATATGAGTAGAAGACCAAAGACTTGAAGAAAATTGGAAGAATAGAAGTCGGGACAAGAAGATCGAGAAGTGAAGGCCGCAGAGCTAAGCAATCCGCGGTGGAGCAGGATTCAGTGCCGCGATCGCGGTGGCCTAAGGCCGCGGTCGCGGGTCAACGTTGACTCGGAGGAGGATTCTGTAGTCCGCGTTCGCGGAAGTTGTTTACCGCGGTCGCGAAATTCCACGTCAGCAAGATCCGAGGCGGCGTTTTATCTATCTATTTATCTTTTATTTTAGTTGCCTTTTATATTTTTATTCCGATATTTGTCGAGACTATTTAAGTTTAGTTTTCAGACTTTGTTTTGTATTCTGCTAGACCTAATTTCAGACCTTTTGTGTTTTTCTCTCTTATGGAGAACTAAACTCTTTATATTCTATTCGAGTTGAAGCTTTTCAGACTCAAGTTGTTGTGAGATTCGTCTATTCAGGTTTATTTCTACAAGTTATTTCAATTCTCTTGTGCTTAATTATTATTGATTGTGTTGATTTCTGCTTGTCTGGCCAACTTGTTGGAATTGATATTATCTATTGCTAGATCTAGGTTTTCTCGTAGCAAAGCCTAATCTTTGTAGCAACTCAATTGATTTAGGACTCGTTGGACTAAAACAATTGAGAAGAGATTTGAATGCATGTTGATTGTTTGACTCGTTGGAATTCAATTGCATGTATCCTGTTTATCCTTGTTCTTAATGCTAATATCCTTATTATTTATGATCGTTTCATGAATTGTTTTGATGTTAAGTTGCATGTCTCGTTGTCATGTTATAATTCTGATCAGGATAGGAATAACTGAAAGAAATAACTTGTTTGAATCTAGGATCAATAACTTGAGGAATAAAAGTGGATACTTGAATAGAATTGTTTTCCCTAATTGATAAAAATCCAACCTTTACTCTGTTTGTTTGTCTTGTCTACTTTAAATTTTCCTAGTTTTAGATTAAAATACCAAAAATCCCCCCTTTGTTACTTCTTTGAGTTGATAATAATAAAACTTAGGATACAAGTGTCTCTTGGGTTCGACCCCGACTTACCGACTATACTAGTTGAGTAACTAGGGATTTATCTTTGATTTGGCACGACGACTTTAAGCCAGTCAAGAGTCTCAGAATTCATCCCATCTATGATGCACTGACATAATTCCCTCTCACAAGGTTTATAGCCCCAAGTACCAAGTATATGAAAATATTATTGCACTCTGGAGAAATACACATGAAAATGTTCATCATGTAGTTGTCTACATTGTAACATAGCCATTGGTTAGTAGCATAGGTGTGGTCCGTAAGATAGGTCCACATAAAGGTTGATAAAAATAATAACTTAGCAATAAACAAAGATTCCCAGGCAACGACGCCAAAATTTTGACTGGCTGAAAATCGCTGATGCCAAATAAAAAATAAATTCCTAATTACTCAACTAGTATAGTCGGTAAGTCGGGGTCGAACCCAAGGGAAACTCGTAATTCTAAGTATTATTCTTATCAACTCAAATTAGTAACAAAAGGGTGATTGATGGATTTATATTCTAGAACTAGGGTAAGTAAAAGCAAGCAAACAAGGCAAGTAAATATGAGTTTGTATTCAATCAGGTAAAAGCAATCCTATCCAAGTATCCACTTAATTCATCAAGTTCATTGAGCGTTGATTCAAACAAGTTATTCCCTTTATTTATTCTTATCCTAATCAAACGTAATAAGCATGGCAACGAGACATGTAAATAGTTAATATCAAAATAATCATGAAACGATCATGAATTATAAAGATAATAGCAGTAAGAGCAAGGATATGCAAGATACATGCAATTGATTTCCAACGAATCAAACGATTAGCATGCAATCAATTCTCTTTCTCAACTGTTTTAGTCCAATGAGTCCTAAAACAATGAGCTACTACAAAGATTAGGTTTTTCTAAGAGAAAACCTAAATCCTAGCAATATAGTGTATTAAATCTAAAAAAGGTAATTAATCAAGTAGAAATAAATACATTCAATATAGATTAGTCTTAAGAGATTGAAATAACCTGGAAGGAATAAACTTGAGAAAAGAATCCCATAATGCACTTGAATCCAGAAGCTTCAACTTGGATAGAATCAAAGGAGTTTAGTTCTCCATAGAAAGAGAGAATACAAAAGCCTAAAGTAGATGATAGAAGGTTCCAAACAAAGTCTAACAACAAAAGTTTATAATAAAAACTAACCAAAAATGAAAGACAAAAGATATGAAACTAATAGCTAAAAGATAGACTTGGAATATCCTCGGTGTGCGTATGCTGGCATATCAGCAGTCGCTTGTAAATAGTATCGCGGTTGCTGAATTGACTTCTTGACCCTCCGAGGCAGTGTAAATCCGCGGTCGCAGACATGTAGCCGGTGCTTCTCAGCAGTTGGGAATCCCCGGTCACAGAATTGGGACCCGCGGTCGCGATTCTTCTCTTGACAACTTTCTGGAGATACTTTCATAACCTGTTTTGACCACCTTAAATTGAGAATTTGGACTCGGAGAAAAAATATGAATTTTATCTCTTTAAGTCAGATTTCCAATGATACCAAATTCAACTCCATCCGACCACTGTATCTCCCAAACGAAGCGTTGCAAGAAAGTAGTGTCGAAACAACAACTTTAATGCATGGCCCGAATTTAAGCATTCTTTTCCACAACCTCTTGGGCCGTAATGATCATGAAAAGTTCCTTGAATATCCTTGGAAAAGACATATGAATATATTCAATCTTGAATCCTTCAACTTAACCAATCATTGCTCCTCAAAACGACCTAAAAACACGAGTAGACACTGAAATGCAAAAACTATAAAAACCACACAAAATGCAAACAACTAACTAAGATTTAAAAATAAATATGACCTAAAACTAAACCTAAATTCATTCTATCAAATTCTCCCATGCTTAAACCTTGCTCGTCCTCAAGCAAGAAATAGATTTAACACCCCACAAACAAGCAATTCAAGCATCCACTTAGATAAATGCTTAAGCAAGAATAACATGAGACATGATTCAACAATTGACATCATAGCATCTATTTTGGTGTCCAACAAGATCAAGTACACACATCCATTCTATACTTCACTAGGAACATGTGTTTTCAGTCTCACTCATGTGTTTAAAGGTATGTGTGTTTCGCTCAAACTCAACTTTGAAAGCCTAGCTACCATAGGCTTGCACCAGTTTTCTAATTCTCCACCGCTAGAGACTATGCATACAACAAAATCAGGAGATCTTTTAAGGGTTGTAATGGGGCCAAGGTAATAAGAATTTGGTAGGGAATCATCTGGTCTTGTGGTGCTTACTCCAGGAATAAAGACTTAATCTAATTCTAAAATAACACCAAACTTCAATTATTTTCCTCTTCTTCGCTCAACTCCTATTGTCTTAACTCCATTTTCTTTTTATTTCAACTCAATTGGATCTTTCTTTTTACCTTCTCTTCACTTTCATTCTCTTTTTTTCTTCTTGTTACTTCAACTCTCATATAATTTTTTTTTTCTTTCAACCAATTGAAGACTTCAACTTTAAATCTCAACATTTTTCTTTTCACCCTCATTTTCAAATTCAAATATTAATTTACTAATTGCTCTTTCAACTCACCCCTACTTGGCTTACAACCATAAAACAAATCAAGTAAAAAAAATCTAATTCTCGGATGGGTCAAGCTTATATAAGGATTTGGATTCATTTTGTGGAGCTTCAAAAAAATTGGGCTATTAAGGCTTAGAAAGGGGCTTTAAAAGAAGGAACATATGTAAGGGAGGATAAGGGAAAGAAACCCATTGGATGCAAAAGGGTCTATCACATTAAGTATAATTCCAACAGGTTTGTTGAATGGTATAAGGCTCAATTGGTGGTTCTTTGCAACATGAAAGTTGAAGGTATTGATTATACCAAAACTTGTGATCGCTTTGGTTGCTAAGATGTCTTCAGTACGCACTTTTTTGGTTGTTGCAACGATAAAAGGGTGGGACTTCATTAGAACGTTCATAACGCCTTTCTTCATGGCGATTTACATGAAGAAGTCTATATGTGTTCTTTGCTAGGTTTCTCCATGCCAACTGACAAGGTCTGTAAATTGCTCAAGTCTTTATATGGACTCCGTCAAGCTCCAAGGAATTTGTTTACTAAGTTAGCTTTGTCCTCATGAGCTTTCGGTTTTGTTCAACCTTACACCGATTATTCCTTTTTTTATCAGAGGAGATGTTATAGTTCATGCTTTGATTTATGTGGATGATCTCATCATTGTTGGCAATTCTTCTAGAGCTATTGACAAGTTCAAGAATTACCTTAATCTTGTTTTCACATGAAGGACCTCGGACGCTTGAAATACTTCTTAGGCTTGGAAATTTCCTTTGGGCCATCAAGGTTGTTTGTATCTTACCGCAAGTATGCGTTGGAAATTTTAGATGATGCAGGTTTTGTTGGAGCTAAACCAATCGACTTTCCTATGGTGCAAATTCATGATTTGGCTAAAGCGAATGGGCTTGTTTTTTAGCATTCAGAGCATTATCGAAGGCTCGTTGGACGTCTCATTTACTTAACCATCACTAGATATAATTTGTGCTACTCGGTTCATATCATGTCCCAATTTATGCATGCACCAAAATTGGCTCACTAGCAAACTGCTCTTTGTGTGTTACATTTTGAAGGGGCATCTTAGCCAAGGCATTGTTCTTACTAGTCGGAGTTATCTATATTTGACTACCTTTGTGATTCGGATTGGGTTGCATGTCCTTTGACTCATAGATCTCTTAATGGTTTTTATATTACTTTGGGCAATTCGTTTGTCTCCTAGAAGTCAAAGAAACAGTCCACGGTTTCTCGTTCATCTGTTGAGGGTTGCTACTTGTTGTGAGCTTATCTGGCTCAAGGCGTTTTTGCGGTCATTGGGAGTCTATCACACCACATCTATGTGGTTATTTTGTGACAATCAAGCAACTCTTCATATCGTTGATAATGCGGTCTTCCATGAGCTGACTAAGCACATTGAGATCGATTGTCACTTCATTCGTGATTTGATTCAAGTTGTTGTTGTGTCTACATCTTATATTCACACTTTTTAGCAACCAAGTAGTCTATTTACCAAGGCTCTTCGTAAACAACATTTCTTGCATCTTTTTTGCAAGTTGGACATTTGTGATCTCCATGCTCCAACTTGAGAGATGAGTTTTGTAGAATATAAGTTTTTGTATTTTGCAGAATATAAGTTTTTGTATATATTCCCTTTTATTTTTGTTGCTTGTAGGGCAAGCTATTTGTTTAGGGTTTTGCAACTTGTATATATGTGTGTGTCTGTGTTTTTGTTAATCAGAAAAGGGCGAGATAGTTTTCAGCCTCACGTCTCTCTCCAAGTTTTGTCACAAGCCCTGGGCGAAATTTTTTCAAAAGCCTTGGGTGTTCGCCAAACCACACTCCAACCACTTATAGGATATCCGAGGAAGATAGAGTTGGTCGGACCCTACCGGAGTGGCACTCGGCCTCCAATCGGCGAAAAAGGGATGAAGATCTAAATCGCCCAAAATTTTTCTTTAGCTAGAGAGAGAACGTGACTAGGTTTCGTTAAGCGCGATTTGTGAGACTCGTTTTAGGAGAAGCAATCTTCAAAAAAGAAGCAAAGGAGATAATGACAACTAGGATCGCTGATGGAGAAATCTAAGGCCAAATTGAAAATTCTAAAAAGTGAAGAAGGGAAAGGAAAAAATAAGGAAGAACTAAGATACAAGGAAGATTGGAGGAAGATTACAAAAACATATAGTACAATGTGGTTATATGAGCAATAAAAAGATAAGAGAGGACCAAAGCCTACATACGAAGTTAAAAAGAAATCTTTTATTCAATTTGCTCTTTTTTTTTATCTTTACTTAATATTAAGCTAGAGATCATGATTAAACCCTATTTTTCAAAAATAAAAACTTAAAAATAATAACTCAATGTCCAAGTCTTTCTCATCTTTACTTAACCCTATTTATGAATAAAATTTACGGTTGGGTATGGGATAAAAAAAAATTAAAGGTGAGGGTTAAAATGTAAAATTTAAAATTTTATTGGACATGCAAGAAATTGTCTTAATTTAAGGATTATCTAGTTCAATTTTCGGTTCAATTTTAATGGTCAAAACTCTTTCTCAATCTTCTCTTTCTCATGAGGAAAAAAGCAATCGATCTCTTTTTCTCAATCTTCATAGTTCAGATAGTAGAGTTGCGTGCTCTCTGAGACTCTGCCTCTGTAGTCTCTATCATCTCCTCATTCTCCGTCCTGGCGTCCTGCAATATTGGGGGCCTGGGCTTCCTTCTATTTTGGGATTCATTTGTTTTCCTTTTTCTTTCTCCCCAATTTTTCATCTATTTTTGAGCGAATACAAGGGTACATTTGTTTTACCAGTCTTGTTGTCCGATATATACTTATACCCAAAATTGTTCTACTATCTCACCTGCTTGGCCCTGGTCACTACAGCTTCAGCTTCGATATTTTTTGTATCAGGTATTGCTGTTTAATTTGTACATTAAACTTGCCCCAAATAAATGAGAACAATGGTATGGAATTGATCGATTGAACTTGCCTTAAATACTGCTGTGGATGCTTCAATTTGTACATTGAATGAGTATATATTCCCATTTCACTTTGTTCAGCTCTCGTATAAATTGAGAGCTATGGCACGGAATTGATGCATTGAACTTGCCTTAAATACTGCTGCATTTGCATAGTTGCTTAGTGTTTGGGACTCAGATTTGCAGTTTCTCAATAGGAAATGAGAGTGCTTAGCCGTTCCATTCCTCAAATTCGGTCAATTTTGAGGCATCGAGGATACAACTGCTCACGCAGAAGCTTCTTGGGAAAGAGCAATCGTTTTGTAGATGAAAGATTGTATTTTGTTTATAAGCCTGTCCACAATGTAGATATCTATAAGAAAAGCGGTCTACCCTTCTATGGGATCTCCAGAGCCTTATCTGCAGGTAATCCTTGGAAAATTTCTGATGTAATTTCATGAATCATGATTCTCTATTTTGGCTAAAAAGGCTTCTTTTTTATCTCGTTCAGTGGTGGAACCCAAAAAAGGCGGGCCCCTGGTGGAGTATGAACGAAGAATAGCTAATGGTGAACTTTCTAAGGGTGATAGCTGCCAGGTATTGGAATGAAGCTGGAAATCTCCAAGCTCAGCTCTATTATACTGAATCTTTGATTGATAAGCCCAAGAAAAAGCCATTTAAATGTAATTTGTTATTCTTCATCATAAGTTCTGCTTGTCTATGTCTCTATGAGTGTGAGTAACTTGTCTGAAAGTGTTAGATGTATTATGTAATCTAACTTAAATTCTAAAGCTAGATCTGTAGTCTACACTCTGTTCCTGCTAATTTACTGTAAGTACAATGTTTATCAATTCATCTTATTTGATGTTATGATTGAGTACAAAGTTACTGGAAGATTGAGTGCAAAGTTAAATTGGATACAATTTCTAGATTTGATAGTTGGTATGCTGGAGAAGTGAAAGCATGTTATGCATGATTTTTACAGACAGGCACAGTGAACAAACTTCAGAGGCTTTATGAGGAGCTGGTTGAGAATACCAATCGATGCAAATTGGATTGGTATGCTGCTTCTGAGAAATCTAGCAGGTATGGTATTACAACGATGAGTTCTTTTTCTTCTTATTTTTCTTCTGGTTTCATCTAGTTATTTACCTGGATGGATCTAATGTCATTTTCATGGAGATGGAAACCTGATATAGAGTGTAGCTCTTGGTATTTGAAGGCCGGCAGGTTGAAATCCTGTTTCAAAGGAAATGTTTTGTTGAAAGGGAATTTATCACCTTTGTTCTGTTCATTTTGAACATGATTATATAAGTTGAACTTTAAGTTCTTGAACACTGTTGATCACTCTTTCTTATACATATTTCAGAAGCAGGTGGCTGTGGTCCCGTCTATTACAACAATCTTCATATTCTCCAGTTAAAGGATTATACCTCTATGGAGGAGTTGGAACTGGAAAAACCATGTTAATGGATTTGTTCTTCGATCAATTGTGAGTTTGATTTTCCTTGTTTACCTTACACTTTGTTGGTGATTGCAATGCATACCATTTCACTCTGGAGGGACATTTTTATATCAGTGGATATTCATTTCCTCAAGTGCTTGCTACAACTGAACTAGGCTCTCTTTATCTCTCTATTGAGAAAGAAGGTTTTTTAAACTTTCAGGCCGTCAGATTGGAGGAAGAAAAGAATACATTTTCATGACTTCATGCTGGATGTCCATAGACGCTTACGGGTAATTGACAATCTTTGCTGCCTTGTGAAATTCGTTCCTCTGCTGCATTTTTCATTGTCAGAGCTCAAAAAGGCTTTTGACATTTTGTGCCTAAGAATTTGTCCAAAATCAAACATTCTCATTAATGGAAACTTTTAGCCAAACCTATTTTGTACATCTAGTGTTGCTTTTAAAAATGATTTATCGTGTTTACTTTGCATGCCACATGGAAATACTATTTTGACATGCAGTGTATTTGCAGAAACACAAAGGTGTGTCAGACCCACTTGAAGTTGTAGCAGCAGAAATAGCAGATGAATCAATTTTATTGTGTCTTGACGAGTTTATGGTAAAAGCTTTATGTCAGTACAAGTTTGTGAGCCATATTAGATCTGCAAGATGATTATTATGATGATTCTTTTTAATTTCTCAGGTGACTGATGTGGCTGATGCCTTGATCTTGAATCGACTGTTTGGACACCTTTTTAGCCATGGTGTTGTAAGCACCCTTCATTCTTTATTGTCTCTCAAGGCTTGATCAACTTATGTTACATTCTGTATCTGATGGTTGACCTTCTCAATAGATCCTTGTTGCAACTTCCAATCGCCATCCAGATGGCTTGTATGAAGGTGGACTTCAAAGGGATCTTTTTATGCCTTTCATTGCCACTTTGAAGGTGATGAAGCAAATCTGTAATTATTCTTGCTTTTCTTACTGATTTTTTTTTTGTGCTAACAAGAGCTGCTTCATCTGGTGTAACCAATTATAATTTTCCTAATAAGTTAATATTGTTGTTTCAGTTTCTGAGGTAAGTCTGTTTTAAATATAGGAAAGGTGTGTGGTGCATGATATTGCTTCATCTGTGGATTACAGACACCTAACCTCCGTACGTGCAGCTCTATATATGTTATTGCAATCCCTTTTTTGTAGAAATATATCTTTGCTATCTAATGCTCATTTGACATACTGTAACTGCAGGCTGAACAAGGATTTTATTTTATTGGGAAGGATTTGTCAGGCCTTCTCAAGGCTAAGTTTCAGGAGCTGGTTGGGAATGAGGAAGCTTGCTCACAAGAGGTGGAAGTTGTCATGGGGAGGACATTAAAGGTAATTTTGATGAACTAGTACCTACTTGATGATTTTATTTACCATGAAAAGGAAAGCAACTGATAGGCTCATTTCTCTAACCCTAATTCCTTTATTAGAGTATTAGACCCATGAGAATCATTCATGTGGGTTACACATTTTCTTCTGGTTCTTGATAGGTTCCTTTGGGTGCCAGTGGGTGTGCATATTTCCCTTTTGATGAACTCTGTGACAGACCACTTGGTGCAGCTGACTACTTTGGGTTATTTAGTAAGTCGTGTGTTCTTTCTTTTCCTGTTCCTTCTCATTTCATTTCTTCAACAAATTCTTTGTTGTTATTGTTGCTGTCATGGTATCTTTAGTGTTGGCTGTGCTTTGAAGTGTGCTTATAAAGAATTTGCTGTTATTTTTTTATGACAGAAAAATTCCATACCCTAGCATTGGATGAAGTGCCAATTTTCGGGCTATCAAATCGCACAGCAGCTTACCGGTTTGTCACATTAGTTGATGTACATCTCTCTCCTCCCTGTATCTTGCTGCTCATTAGTAATTGATTGTGTTTTTTTTGTTAAAATGTTGATTGATTTGAGGGTCTTATGATTTGGTCATTTAGGGCTTGTTTGGTAATTGGTACTACACATTATAAGCACATATTTAGTTATAAATACTTATTTTTTAAAAAAAATATGTTTGTCATAGCAATTTTTTTTTCTTTTACAAATAATGTCCTTATTAACCAAAAGTCTCAAAACAGCACACAAGTATGAAGTCTTGAAACTACTTTTTACCATCATTATTACTAGAAAATTTCAGTTTATAATGGTCTGCAAACTGCAGGCACATTTTGAGATGAATGATCTGTGAATCTGTGATTAATATGAACTTGACTGGTTTTTTGTGGTTCTGTTTATAGGTGATGTATGAAAACAGGGCAAGATTACTATGCACTGCAGAGGGGAGTCCACAAGAGCTGTTTGAGAAGATCATAACAATAGCCGAAGCCCAGAAAAGGGCCCCACGAACCTCCTCTAGATCAAGAAGAAATGATGATGCTGACTTGTGTGTTGACAATGAACTGGGATTTGCAAAGGATCGCACCATCAGTAGGTAAAGCCTATCTTCACCGTGTACAACAGTACAAGTCTTTTTATATAATGGAAGAAGCTCAATTAAACTGTAAGCACGTTTTCATTTGCTTTGTTGCTTTTCTTGGATCTCTTCTAAAGATGTGAGCTAATAATTTGTGCAGATTAACTGAAATGAACAGCAAAGAGTACCTAGAACAGCATGCTGCTGCAAACAAGCTTGTTCACGAAGAGGGAACCCAGAACACCGTACAAGGCATTTAGCTTGGACCAACATTTTTCAATACAAACAAATAAAGAAATGTTCGCTGTAGAACAAAGCCTTAAGAACTCGAGATTGAGAAAACAGTCGTATCTGGGGTTGAGTTAAAGCTCACAATTTTATATGCATACAGAAATACTCGAAAGGCATACTAGAAATTTGTTGAGTCTGCAGAATCTGCCTACTATCTTAAATACCAGATTTCAGCACTTTTTCATTGTCTTGATGGTTTTAGGTAGAAACTCTATTGCAAAACAAATTAAATCAAACGAGTTGTTTTGATTCTATGAACACTCTCATTCATTAGGTCAATTTAAAATATTATGATCCCTGGCTATACATGTACTAAAATAGGCAACTAAATCAACACTTTGTTACTCTATACAGCAAATCTGAATACAAAAAATACTGAAACTGTGTTCAAATAACACAAATGGATGTCCGCATCAATGTCATTGCAATCTCAATCTGTTTTAGAACATGAACTCCAGCACATCACATTGATCCATCCTAGACAAAACCAGCAAAGGTGCAGGACATAAATTCTAATCATCAATGTTGTCATACTATGATGAATCATCCTGGTAAAAATACCTTGACAAGTTGAATAAGAAGAGAAGATAAGAGTTAATGGGTGCTCAATTTTGGAGGTTGATGATGTATTGCTATTCTGGTGGTGCTCAATTTTGGAGTCTGCTAACTGCATGTTAATGATTTTGTAGATGGTTTTATCGAAAGTGTGTTTCAACTTTGAACTTTGAACATGAGTATAAATAGGTTAAAGGTCAAATGGATTTTGATGATCCAAATTTAAGATATTTAGAAAATTCAGAACTAGAAACGTTTGCAATTCCACTGCAAATTTCAAATTACATCCACTAACAGCAAAAGACTTGACATCTAAACCTTCCAGCAAAAAACAAACCTAATTAAAACAGAGAGTGTAAAATTGGAAGGCTGCTCAAGCCCTCTCCCCCCTGATCCTCCTGGCCAGTTGCATGTCCTTGGGCATGATAGTGACACGCTTGGCGTGAATAGCGCACAAATTGGTGTCCTCGAACAGACCAACGAGGTAAGCTTCAGCGGCCTCCTGGAGAGCGGAGACAGCGCTGCTCTGGAAACGCAGATCGGTCTTAAAGTCCTGAGCGATCTCCCTCACCAGCCTCTGGAACGGAAGCTTCCGGATCAGAAGCTCCGTGCTCTTCTGGTACTTTCGGATCTCCCTCAGCGCCACCGTTCCGGGACGGAACCTGTGGGGCTTCTTCACACCGCCGGTGGCCGGAGCCGACTTCCTGGCGGCTTTGGTGGCGAGTTGCTTCCTCGGCGCCTTTCCTCCGGTGGATTTTCTGGCGGTCTGCTTCGTTCTGGCCATTTCGATCTGCTGGATCTGGGTCTCTTGCCTTGCGCTCGGGTGGAGATTCTTGGGCTAGGTTTGGTTGGATGAGCTTGCTTTGTGAATTAGGATGGATTCATCAATTTATATTCGAATTGAGGGAGTGGGAAGATCGGATTTGGGGGAGCGGGAAAGTTTTCGGAAATTTATTCGAATTTGGCGGAATCTGACTTTGGAAGTGCTTTGAGCATCTAACAATTTGAGCCGTTCGATTGGATTAACATCGCTCGTTGGATTAACCCAAGCACTGCGATCCGTGGCTGTTTTAGGCGACCAATCGAATCAATGGCCGAGAGATTTTGGGAAGTACACCATCCTTATTTTACAATTTCTTACATTCAGCCATCTCCTATTTGTTGACCTTTATAAAAAAAAAAAATTTTATTTCTCAAACCTTACATTCAAACACTCATTTAAACATATTCCGCTTTTGATTCGTCAAGGGTATTAAATTACCCTACCATTTACCATTTAATAATACGGAGTATTGAGTTAGGATGATATTTTTTTTAGCTAATGGTAAAATTTTATAGAAGAAGGGGAGAGAAAATACAAACATATATCATACCAAGGATATATGACAAAATACACGAGTTTCAAGAGTACCTAAAACATATCCGATTATCCGACTTCGCCCTTAGCTAAGTACATGTTTATGCAAGAGCACTAGTATAAAGTAAGGGCATAAAAGCCTAAGCGTAGGCCATTCCTTTCCTTGTCTCATAATGTCTTTATAAAACTACAAAGACACTCGACAAAGGGAAAGGAAAGGGAGTGTTGTACAACAATCTACCTAAAAAACCCACCAAATAGCATGCAACAACAGACCACACAAGCTGAATACACAAGGTCAAAGTCTAAGTCTTCTTCTCATGGCTTGCCCTCTTCGACCAATAAGCTTGAGGTTGATAATGAATCTCATTTTGCACTCTCTGATAATATTCTGAGCACAAACTACCACATTGGGAGAAGCTTGATTGAGCAGCACCTCATTACGTAGCTTCCATGTGTGCTAGATAATTCCAAGAAATGCGGTAAACTTGGTTTGAAAAATATTATTCTTATAAGAGTGTGTTTCTGCAAACCATTGCCACCAATCCTCCAAAGTGGGCAATCTAACGAAAATACCTACCCAGTTGAAGACCAAATCAACAACATCTTTTGCAACAACACACTCAAAACAAAGGTGGTCCTCACTTTGTTCTTCCTGACTGTACAAAGAGCACATAAGATTTTGAATAATACCCCAACTATGCAACTTCTCAGCTATAGACAGTTTTTTAAGTGAGGCAAGCCAAGCTATAAACGCCTATTTCCTGGATTGAATTCCCTTCCAGTTCATATCACACCAGGAATGGGAAGGTAAATGCAATATGAAAGTATCATATATAATTCCACAATGCAGCTTAGCACCTGTCTTGTTGATAATTTGCAAATTCTGAGAAATATTTATATTCTATAACTGGAAAGCTTTAAGTAAATCATCCCTCACTTTTAGTATTGATCTCCAGATCCAAGAATCAAAACAAGCAACTCTCTTATCCCAGAAATTATGCCTTTTTAACAGATTATTGCAAACCCATTCAATCCACAAATTTCTTTTACCCACAAGAATATCATGTCCTAGTTTGATTATGACGGGTGTTGATATATTAAACTTTGTAGTCCACCACCTAGTAAAGAAGATCTACAGAGGAGGCAAGTACAAAATACAAATTACACGACACCTAAATTTGAATTTTAAGTGGTAACAGCTTCCCCAAATTCTTGATAATTGAATTTTTGGGGAGGCATGGACATATTTTTAGTCCAACAATTTCCCCATCTTGTTCTCTATAATAGGGAATGAGGCAAAAATATTGAGTATCTTCCCTAAATTTAGGGAATATGACAATTCTCTATAAGGAAGAGAGAGGATAAAATTGATTTATGATTGGCTTTATTAATAAATAAATAAATTATTATACAATAATATATGTTGCATTCTCTAAAATAGAGAAGCTGTTGGAGTTAGAGCAAATATTTTTTAGAGGAAATGACTTTTGTTTCCCCAATTTAGAGAAATATTTGGAGAACTTGTTGGGGTTGCTCTTAAGAGACATTAATCAGAAAGGCAAAGGTATGTGAATTCTTTCAAACCTAGCCTCCATTATTCTCTACAAAAAACTCCATTGATTATGCAAGAACTAACTTATATGTTGGAGATGGAAGGGGGGAGAGGGGTAAATCCCTCCCAATCAGGGCGATGAAGAGTGTAAATCTGAAGATGGAGGAAGATCTTATCCGATGAAAACCCAAATTCTTCTGAAAACCAAAACCCTAATTCTTCTTGTGACTTGTTTAGTTGAGGGATCACCATCATAACACTTCTAAATTAAGTTGGGAATACGGGGAGGGGGATTGTTTGGCCTCTCCATTTAATTTGGAAGTGATTAATATGATTTCATGACCAAATTAATGTAGGAGCCGAAATTCCAAATTCTAATCAAATAAAGAATTAAGGCAAATATGTTAAGAAAATCAGCAAAATTACATAAATAATAATACTAAATACCGATGAATTGTAGAGGCGAGATGTTGATCTCTCTCCTTAATTCTGAAAATGCCTCGTAATGCGACATTTCTTTGGTGTTCCGAATCTTAGGATACAACTACACCAATCTCTTGCTTTGTACAACCCAAGAAAAAGAGCCTAATGAATCAACGACCTATGTGCACTCTTAGACTCGATAATTTTTTAAAAGAGAGAAAGGAAGAAGGATTTTTTTAAATAACATATGAATGAGAATGATAGTAGTTATTATTTTCTCTCTGATAAAACAACCACGTCTATGAGAATTTTTTTTAGAATTAACACAAATGGTCTGGATAAGTCGTTGAAAGGCAAAATTTAAACCTAGGTACGTGAGTATGTCGGTGGTGTTTTGTTACTCGTTTCAACTGACACATGAATCCTATTATTAGGCTAGTGGTGGTGGTGTGTTTTGTTACAGTGCAATCAATGGTGGCTAAGTTTTTGTTATCTTCATTCTCTATTTTTACAGACCTTTGGGTCAGCGTATGTTTTCTTATGGTTTAGTATTTCATTTCCCCTAAACCGGTTCACGCCAGTGTTAAGTGAAACCGGGTCCATGTTTGTAATTCCCTCTTTGGGAAACCTAACGAGCTACTATATAAGATCTTTTGTAATCCTTTGCCGCATGAATCAATGAAACAGTAGCTCCAAATCCCCAATCTTCTCATTCAATCATTAGAACAGATTGTTTTCGGTTGGTGCTTCTAATTTGTCACTAACCCTAGCATATGTAGCTGGGTTTATCGAACATTTGTTCCTAATCCAGTGTTTATCCCCTTTGTAGCTCTTTACACTGCATCATTGGTATTAGAGCCGTAGAACCTCCACTTGAACATGACAGTAGCTGAAATCACACACCATTTGAAAGATATGAAAGCAGAGAGAGACTGAAAGGCAGGAACAAGCCCGGTTACTCGAGGAGCAAGATAGGGCACGCCAAGAAGCGCTAGCAAGCATGATAGGGATATTCAGGATCTGAAGTCCGCCATAGAAGCACTTGCTCGGATAATCAGACCGCCAGATATACCGTCATCCTCGCACAACGACGCTCTAGTGAATACGCCGACGACGAGGTCTAGCTCTCCAGTAGGCCTAGACGTGCAAAATCAGGCCGCTTTCACCCCGATTACAACCTCGGTAGGGGGCTTTGTCTTTCCCGGAGGGCTGTCTTCAAGGCTGACCAAGGTTGACTTCCCCAAGTTTGACGGTAACGGACTTAAACTTTGGCTATACAAATATGAACAATTTTTTTCCTTGGATAATAATGTGCCTGAGTACCGAGTGAGGTTAGCATCGCTGCATCTTGATGGTAGAGCCTTGCAATGGCACCATAATTACATGAGAGAGAGGTCTCACTTGTTTCCGTCATGGTCTGAATATGTGGCTGATATCTCTGCTCGATTCTGTAAATTGATTGATGACCCACTCGCTGCACTGGTAAATGTGAGATACAAGGGAGAAGTGGACGCATACCTGGATGCTTTTGAAAGTGCCCTCACCAAATTATCCCTTCCCCAATCCCAAGCATTGAGCGTGTTCTTAGCCAACTTAAGCCCCCAAATGTAGCTGCACACTCGTCAATTAAACCCGACCACTATACACCAAGTTGCATGACTCGTCAAACTCCAAGAATCCTCCAATAAATACTACCAACCCCACTCAAAACCTCACAACAATTTTGCCCACAAAAACAGCCCACCCCTCTTGCCTACCCCTCCTCAACCAACGCCACAAAAACACCAGCCCCTTGCTATTTTACCCGATGCTAAGCCGACTCCCTTCAAGCCAAACCTGGAAAAGGGCAAAACATTAAAGTATGCAGAGATGCAAGACAGACGTGCGAAAGGGGCTTTGCATGTTTTGCGATGAAGCCTACACATCGGGTCATCATCTGAAGCATAAAAAAGCTCAATTACATTTGATAGAAGCGGAGTTTGATAGTGATGAGGAGCAAGACACTGTTGAATTAGAAGAAGAGATTCCAGATGGTACTGTATTACAAATCTCTGTCAATGCTCTCACCAGCGTCGCCAACTTTAACTCTATGAGGGTGACATGTTACTACGACGGCCAACCGCTTCATATTCTGATCGACTCAGGCAGTACACATAACTTCTTAGACACTCAAGTAGCAAAGGCTCTTGGTTGCAAGGTAGAGCGCATTCAACCCTTGTCCGTCTTTGTTGCCAATGGAAGCAAGTTAATCACAAATCTCGCTTGTCCTGATTTCATTTGGAGACTCCAAAAATCAATCTTCAAGTTTGAGGCGGTGGTTTTACCATTGGGAAGTTGCGACCTTGTCCTTGGAATTCAGTGGCTTTCTACTCCGGGGCCTATCCTATGGGATTTCTCCAAATTAAGAATGGAATTCCATGCCCAAGGAAATAAACAAGTCCTCAGGGGACTGATTAATCAACATTACAAGGCTATTAAGAGGTCCACTATGAACAAGCTCTTGATAGAAGGACCTCAACTGGCTATAATACAAGCAACATCAGCACCGGCTGATTTCGGCAGCCCCTCCTGCACCAAGTTTCAGCCTTGGATCAAGAAGGCAATCAGCCACCTGCCCTCGCTAACTTGCTACTACAATTTGCAGGCATTTTCAGACCCCAACTCAGCTTCCTCTATTCCGGGTTGGCCACGATCACCAGATTCCTCTCCAACATGGCTCTAATCCTATTAGCAAGCGTCCATACCGCTATCCAGCCATACAAAAAGATGTCATTGAATCTTTAATCTCTGAGATGCTATCTACTAGTGTGATACAATATAGTGCCAGTCCTTTCTTGTGAAGAAAAAGGACTGAAGTTGGCGCCTCTGCGTCAATTATAGAGATCTAAATGCGCAAACCATACATGACAAGTACCCAATTCCTCTTTTAGATGATTTACTCGATGAGCTCGGAGGTGCTTCGCTGTTTTCCAAACTGGATTTACGAGCTGGATTTCATCAAATCAGAATGGCACCTAATGACGTCTACAAGACAACTTTTAAGACTCATTATGGGCACTACGAATACCTAGTCATGCCCTTTGGACTCTCTAATGCGCCGTGCACATTTCAGAGCTTGATGAATGATATATTTAGAGAGGACCTGCGTAAATTCGTGCTTGTATTCTTCGATGATATTCTCATCTTTAGCAGAAATGGGGAGGACCACCTTCGTCACCTGCAAATCATCTTTTCTCTTTTGCAAACTCATCACTTGTTCCTAAAGGAGTCAAAGTGCGTGTTCGGGGTGACTAGAATAGAGTATTCGGGCCACTTTATCTCCTCCAAGGGAGTTAGTACTGATCCCTCGAAGTTTCAAGCAATTCTGGATTGGCCTCCACCAACAAACATCAAAAAACTCAAAAGCTTTTTGGGCCTTGCAAATTATTACTGAAGGTTCATCCGGAACTATGGCATTATATCCAGGCCCCTAAGCAACTTGCTCAAGAAGGATGCATTCTCTTGGTCCTCCGACGCCAATCATGCTTTTGAAAACCTCAAGCTTGCCCTCTCCACCGATCTTGTCCTAGCCTTGCCTGACTTCACTAAGGTATTCATCATTGTGACTGATGCTTTCGGAACAGGGATTAGGGTCGTACTCATGCAGGAGCATCACCCGATTTGCTTTATTAACAAATCCTTGAACCCACACCACCGAGAACTTTTAGTTTATGAAAGGGAGCTTCTCGTTGTGGTATACGCAATCCAAAAATGGAGTTCCTGCTTAACCCAACACCACTTTATTATCGAGACCGACCAAAAAAGTTTGAAGTTCCTCTTGGACAAATCCGTAACCACACCGTTTCAGCATATGTGGCTAGCGAAACTACTGTGTTTCGACTACGAAATTCAATATAAATCCGAGGAAGATAACACTGCTGCAGACGCACGTCACGCTGCAAAATGACGATTTGTACCAGCTTATATAGCAGGCGTGGAAAGAAGATACTTCAATTTCCAAAATCATAAAGGACCTGCAAACTGATTCCTCTTCACATCAAAAATTTACCCTTTTCAATGACGAACTCCGAAGAAAAGAGAAATTGGTGATTGGTGATAACCCAATCCTAAAAATTAAGCTCCTATAGTGGCTACACGACTCACCCATGGGTGGTCACTCGGGCAAAGATGCCACAACACAACGCGTGCGGAGACTCTTCTATTGGAAGGGTATGCATAAAGACAGCAGACACTATGTGCGAAATTGTATCACATGCCAGAAAAATAAGCCGGATAATGCAGCCCTACCTGTCCTACTCCAACCATTACCCGTCCCCGAATCAGTTTGGGATGATATTAGTCTTGACTTCATTGAAGGTCTGCCCACCTCCACCGGAAAATTCACCACCATATTCGTGGTTGTTGACCGCCTTAGCAAGTACTCCCATTTTATCGCTTTGAAGCATCCATATTCAGCTACTGATGTCGCCCAAGCTTATGTCGATAATGTCTTCAAGCTTCATGGATTCCCTAAGTCCATTGTCAGCGACATAGATCCTCTCTTCTTAAGTGATGTGTGGCAAGAATTCTTTCAAATCCAAGGAGTACTTCAGCTGAACTTCTCCACCGCTTATCATCCTCAAAGAGATGGGCAAACCGATGTGACAAACCGTACTCTTGAAACATACTTGCGCTGCATGTGCTCTGAAATGCCAGCTTCATGGAGTTCATGGATGCCTTTAGCGGAATGGTGGTACAATACCAACTTCCACAACGCCACAAGAGCCACCCCATATGAAATTCTCTATGGGAAACAACCGCCTCTGCACCTACCCTACCTCCCGGGCGAATCCAAAGTTCTTTCCGTTGATAGGAGTATGCAAAAACGGGAAGAGCTGATCAAATTGTTGAAACATCACCTTCATCGGGCTCAAAACAGAATGTCCCAAATTGACAATAGCCACAGATCCGTGAGACACTTCAACATTGGTGATTGGGTATATTTAAAGTTGCAACCCTACAGACAGTCCTCACTGCAGGGGCGTGGTACACTCAAGCTCTCATAGAAGTTCCACGATCCTTTTCTCATCACCGACAAAGTAGGCACCATGGCATAGAAGCTGCAGCTTCATCCCCACACAGCAATTCACGACGTAGTTCACGTCAGTCAACTCAAGCATTGCCCTAATCCTGATGGTGCAACCAAGGTGGATCTCCCACAATACCTAGCTGATGCTGGCATTATACGTGAACCCGAGGCTTTCTTGGATAGATAGATGGTGAAGCAAAAATCTGCTGCAACAACAAAGTTACTTGTCAAATGGAAGAACGCACCAGCTGAGGAAGCCACATGGGAGTACGCGGATGAGCTGACCCACAAATTTCCAGAATTTAATCTTTGAGGACATGGATTCTTCGATGGTGGAGTATTGTTACAATGCAATCAATGGTGGCTACATTTCTGTTATCTTCATTCTTTGTTTTTATAGACCTTTGGGTCAACGTATGTTTTCTTACGGTTTAGTATTTCATTTCCCTTAAAAAACCGGTTCACGCCAGTGTTAAGTGAAACCAGATCCGTGTCTATAATTCCCTCTTTGGGAAACCTAACGAACTACTATATAAGCTCTTTTGTAATCCTTTGCCGCATGAATCAATGAAACAATAGCTTCCAAATCCCCAAACTTCTCATTCAATCATTACAGCATATTGTTTTCGGTTGCTGCTTCTAATTTGTCACTAACCCTAGCATCTGTAGCTGGGTTTATCGAACATTTGTTCCTAATCCAGTGTTTATTTCCTTTGCAACTCTTTACACTGCATCATGTTTAGTCATCAATGGAACTGATCTAAACTCTCCAAAGTATACACATGAGGTATAATATGATGTGAGTGTGGCTATTCAATCTCATTTCCAAGGATACGGTTTTCACCTCCATCCTTAAAATTCTAAAAATGTTTTAAGTGAAAATATATATATGCATGCCGACTCGTGCCAGTACGGCAGCAGGATCCATCCCATATTTTTCCCAGCCTGAGTTGGCCTAGCCCGCCACCGTGTTACCTTTTTTGTTGGACTGGCGGACCGGGCCTGATGGACTGACCCGTTCCTGTGGAGGGACCGGTTAAACCCTCCCTTAAACGGGTATACTCCAATGGATCGAAGGCCTTGGATTTCAATTGAATTGGTATGTAGTTGTGGAAGAGCTAACTAAGGGCTTGTTTGTTTCTATACCCGGAATCGGGTTGGAATGAAGAATCGGGTTGGAATAGGAATTAAAATATGTGAACTCAGTTGATCTTATCAGACTGAGGTTATCGTATTATATAGAGAAGATTACATAAAAGGATTACAAAAGATTTACAGAATATTCTCAGAATATTATCAAAATATATCGAGAGAGAAAATATATGCAGAATATTATATACAAGGAAATATGGCTATAATGATATCGCTAATACCCCCCCCCCCCCCCGCAAGCTCATGGAGGAGGTCGGACATGAAGCTTGGGACACAAACTGTCAAAATGACGAGAGCCAATAGCCTTGGTAAAGATATCTGCAACCTGATCGATAGCGCTAATGTGATGTACAGACAGCTCATTCGCCTCAACCATATCACGTACAAAATGAAAGTCAACATGAATGTGCTTGGACCGATTATTAAGGACCGGATTACGAGCCATGAAAGTGGCACTGAGACTGTCACACAGTAAAATAGGTCGAGAAACAAGACGCTATCGTAGATCGAATAGAAGTGACTGAATCCAACTAATCTCCGCAACAGTAGCAACAATAGCCCGGTATTTTGCTTCGGTGCTAGATCGAGCAACAACTTTTTGCTTACGCGAAGTCCAGCTGATAAGAGTGTTGCCAAAATAAATGGCGAAACCAAACTGAGAACGACAATCATCAGGATCAGAAGCCCAACCAGCATCCGAAAAGGATGTCAAAGTGAACCGAGGAGATGGTTGAATATAAAACTGATGAGTTAAAGTACCCTTCAGATATCTCAGAATACGCTTAACCGCACCCCAGTGTGATTCCATCGGAGAGTGCATAAACTGAAAAACACGATTGACAACATAAAGAGATCTCGGGACGGGTGATAGTGACGTACTGTAGAACACCTACCACACTCCTGTAGAGAGTGGGATCGGGAAATGGATCACCCTCCTTAGAGAGCCGAGAATGTGGTTCTGCTGGACTAGAAATAGGGCGAGCGTCTGCCATCTTCGACTTGTCAAGAAGATCTCTGATGTATTTTTGTTGACACAGAAGCATCTTGTCAGAAGAACGATTTACTTCGATGCCCAGAAAGTAATGTAGATTCCCTAGATCTTTCAAAGCAAACGCCTGATTAAGCTTAGAAATAAATGATGCAATATGAGAGCTAGAGCTGCCAGTAACAATCAGATCATCAACATAAACAAGGACATAGAGCACACAGTTGGCCTTAAGAAAGACAAAGAGAGAATAGTCTGACTCACAGGCACGAAATCTAGAAGCAAGTAAGAAAGACTTGAGCTTACTAAACCAAGCCCGAGGAGCCTGCTTCAAGCCATACAGTGCCTTTTGAAGAAGACACACATGTGAGGGCCTAGATTGATCAATGAAGCCCGGTGGCTGCTCCATAAAAACCTGCTCAGTTAGGTCACCATTCAGGAAGGCATTATTAATATCAAGCTGTCTGATAGGCCAATGAAACGTAAGATCAATAGTTAAGACAAGTCGGATTGTAGTAGGCCGAACGACAGGACAGAATGTGTCAAAATAATCAACTCCTTCTTCCTGATAATACCCTTTTGCTACAAGACGAGCTTTGTAGCGATCAATAGTACCGTCTGCTTTCCGTTTAACCCTTTACACCCACTTACAACCAACGACATTAGTAGATTGAGGACGAGGAACCAAAGACCATGTACCGTTTTTAGATAAAGCATTGAATTCCGATTCCATGGCAGCGACCCACTATGGAGATTTCTTAGCTTGGTTGAAATTTTTTGGTTCATTGTCCGGATTAGGATCCGGGATAATGGGGTGTTTGGTAGAATGGAAAGATTTTGGTTTAAGAGTGCCGGTTTTGGCTCTGGTGATCATAGGATGAGAGCTGTTGTCAGCTGGGCGAAGATGCGGAAGTGTGGGTGGAGAAGAAGAATCAAGAGTGGGTGGATTAGAGGTAGTAGAGACAGGAATAGCATTGGGTGGAAGTTTGGTTGAATGTGGATCCGAGGGTGGTGGCGTGGGCGAGGCATTAGTGGAATACTCGGTCTGGGTCACGGTCGAGGGTTGGGCCGAGGGATAAAACTCGGTTTGGGTCACGGCCGAGGGTTGGACCGAGGGATGTGCTGGTGGCTCGAGTTCTGTCTCATTAGAATGTGCAGTTCTGGCCGGTGCAAGGAATCGATCAATCGACAGCGTTTCTGAGACAACTGGCGGACTAGGAGATGAGGGAAATATGACAGAAGGAGGAACATCAAGAGATTGTGATGTTGGAGAGGATGCATTTTGTGATGTGGGAGATGACGCCATGACAGACGGAAACTCAGTCTCATGAAAGACAACATGACGACTAACATAGAGACGTTTGGATTCAGAATGATAGCATAAGTAGCCTCTGTGAGAGGAACTGTAGCCAAGAAAAATGCAAGAAAGAGTTTTAAACTCTAATTTGTTTGACCGATAAGGACCTAAAAAGGGAAAACATAGACACCCAAAAGGACGAAAAGACAGATAGTCCGGAACTCGGTTATAGAGAGATTGAAATGGGGACTTGTTTTTGAGGATGGGAGTTGGCAGCCGATTATGAAGATAAACTGCAGTGTGGAAGGCATGTTCCCAAAATTCATGAGGTAGGCGAGATTGAGCTAGAAGAGTTAGACCCTTTTCTTGAATGGTTCGATTTCTACGCTCAACCATGCCATTTTGAGAGGGAGTGTGAGGACAGGACACCCGATGAATAATGCATTGAGATTGAAGTAAAGGATACAAACTTCGAAATTCACCCCCTCAATCGGTTTGGAGCTCTTTTATTTTGGAATTGAATTGTGTGAACCATGGATTGAAACAATTTGAAGAGCTCAAAGACTTGAGATTTGTGTGTCATTAAATAAACCCATGTAAAGCGTGTGCAATCATCCACAAATAAGACAAAGTAGCGACTGCCATTAATTGATAAAACAGGGGAGGGACCCCATACATCAGAATAAACGAGTTCAAACGGACGAGTTTTTGGTATATGAGACGAAACAATCGGTAATCTATGACTCTTTCCTAGGGAACAAGACGAACATGGCTGAAAAGCCTTATTAGACAACACAGGTAAATTGAAATGACTCAAAGTGTAACTAAGAACAGACTGACTCGGGTGACCAAGACGGTTGTGCCAGTGACTCAGAGATTGTACGCTCACCAAGTAGAGCCGATTTAGACGCCTCGGTTTTTGACGGACGCACCTTGTAGAGGCCATCACTGACGATTCCTTTGAGAAGAACCCTGCCCTGCAAATCCTTCAACAAATAGTGGTCAGGGTAAAATTCAACTGATATATTGTTGTCTTTTGTAAGTTTAGAGATGCTGATTAGATTTTTGGTCATGTCTGGGACAAATAAGATTTTAGTTAAATAAATGGGGCGGATATAAGAAGGTAAAGAAGAGTGGCCAAGATGTGTAATAGGAAGAGTTTTACCATTGCCAAGAGCTAGTTGATCACTACCATGATATTCGGAATCAATCGACATCTTTTTGAAATCACCGGTGACATGATCTGTGGAGCCCATGTCAAAATACCAAGCGTTGTCTTGGATGGATGACTGGGAAGCCGTGTAAGCCGCCGGTGGAGGAGCCTGAGGTGCCTGATTCAAGCGCTCTGGAGGATGCCGAGATGGAATAGCCTGAAGATTGAGTCGAATGTAACAATCTCGAGCAAGGTGCCCGAAAACTTCATAGAGTTGACACACATAGCGAGGCCGAGAGCGATCCAAGTTGGAATCATTGTGGTTGTTAGAGCGCTCAGACGGACGAGATTGTCGATTAGAATAACCACGGGATCTGCTGTTGGACGACCCCCCCCCCCCCCCCGTCCGCCCCCCGCTGAGGATGCTCGCCGGAGCCGCGACGCTAGTTGGAGAGGCCACGTTGCTGGCCGAAGTTGGCAGACGGCTGTGATCCAGCCAAGGCACGGGCTTCCTCTGCAAGCCGTTCTTCCTCTCATAATAGATAGCCAAGAAGATCATCCAGCACTAGATTGTCACGTTTGATATTGAGGGCGGCTTTGAGCGGCCCGTAAGAAGAATCCAGTCCATGTAACACAACAAAAATAGAATCATCGTCGGAGACGAAAGAGAGCAATCAACAAGTGCATCAACAAAATTGCGCTTTTTCTCAAAATACTCGATCATAGAAAGGTTACCTTTCGGGAGATTGTTGAGTTGATGCTTCAGATGCATGGATCGGGCCCTTGATTGAGCTTGAAACATGCGTTGGATGGTGACCCACGCATGACGAGATGTCCCGGCCTTTGTAAGATATCCGAGAAGGGATTCAGAGATAGTTGTACGCATCCATAGAAGAATGAATTTGTCACGACACTTCCAGGTAAGATACTCAGGATTTGGAGAGACAACCGGGGGCTGAGTCGTGTTTGCCGCCGGCGTTGAGATAGTAGACGGTGGTGCAAGATCAGCAAGCACAAAAGATTTCAGATCGTATGCATCAAGAGCATCCAGAAAATTAGCACGCCAGATAGAGTAGTTGGATCGATCCAACTTGAAAGAGAACGTCGGGAAGTGAAAAGTCCCGGACGTGGTTCCACCAAGGGCTGCGGCAAGGAGTGATGCGCCGGTCTTGGAGAAGGAGGCAGTGGCCTCGGTGATGCCGGTGGTGTTGTCGGCGGGCGGAGTGTTCGAACCATCGTTCGAGGATGGTGCCATGGTGGCGCAAGAAGGGCGGTGGTGGGCAGAAAAAATAGGGTTTTTGAGAGAATTTTGGATCTTAGCTCCGATACCATAAAAGATGTGAACTCAGTTGATCTTATCAGACTGAGGTTATCGTATTATATAGAGAAGATTACATAAAAGGATTAAAAAAAGATTTACAGAATATTCTCAGAATATACCGAGAGAGAAAATATATGCAGAAAACTATATACAAGGAAATATGGCTATAATGATATCGCTAATAGGAATGAGCCATGCCCACCTCAAAGAGAAGGTATGAGTTTGTGTGTATTTTGAGGGAATGGGAATGAGCCATATCCAAACCTTGTTGCATATCAAACACCAAAAAGGGGATAGGCCATACCTAAGCCGATTCCTTATACCTTAGGTATAGAACCAAACAGCCCCTAAAGTCAGCCTTTCCATATTTTATTTTTTCTGTCTTGTACCTTCCATAATGCCTAATTGTTTGATTTAATAAGAGATACAAATTTGTCTAATGTGCGTTGGCAAGATCAATTGGTCGGGGTGACGAAATTTTGCCAATACTTTGGGGCTGATGCAAAATTAACGTTGGGATTCTTATTGAATTACCAGTGACTTGATTGCTTCTAGCCTTTCTAGGTACCATCTCACGCTATTTTTTCTTATTTGCAGCTTTCTCCATTCTGTTTATAGTACAAATTTGATGCTTGAAAAGTCATCAAAATAAAATGGTTCTTTTTCTATTTTCAATATTCAATGGATAGGAGTTACACAGATAAGCTGAGTCCGTACCCAAAGCCCTGAACTTGAACATGTTTACGTGGATGTTTCAGAACCTAAACCTTAACTTATTATTAAATGATGTACGAGTAACCAGTCTAAAGTCATTTGCGCTTTATATTAAATGCTGTACATGAAGCTAGATAGTTACTTTAGTCTTCAAGGATGCAAAGTTAGGCTAAAATTGTAGATCTTAAGACCGCCTATTTGATCGGTCTCTATCTTCATGTCACTCTATTACGAGCCAACTAAGCACCTGTACAATAAGGGTCATTTAATCTCTGAAAATGACAGCTTGTCTTTACAGGATACACATCTTACTTGTCTTTCTGATCCTTATAGCAAAAAGCGTCAAATTATGGACCACATATGTGTATCTACTCTGCTTCTCCTCCATTTTTCCTTGTAACTTGTGAATATATTCTCTTCTGTTGGTTCTTGTGGCTGTGTAATGTTGTCCTTGTGAAATAAGCAGGCAATGGCTGATTTAATGTTACCTAGCTTATTCAAGTGTATACATTAATTGCACATCTAACTTGCTGTGTGGAAATATATTGTAGCTCTAGAAGCGAGAAACATATTATTATCATCATCATATAATCTTGGCATTAAGGTACGAAATATGAAAAAAAACATATACACAACGTGACACAGTACATAGAACAAATACATATAATGCTACAACGATAATTAATGCTGAGAGACTTAGCATAGGGAAACTGTATGATCAGATGATCAATACTTGCATAACTGAAGTTCATATTTGGTGAGCGATGAAGAAAGCCTGAGCATTTGGTTGATGGTGCAAGTCCATATCTTGCACTTGTGGTAGTCGTCTGCCATGTCCAATTTTATGATCCCTCTAGTTGTTGTCAATGAAATCTGATAGCAGGTCTCGTCGTCATCCCCTTCAGAATCTCTGTATAACTCTATGTGCTGATCAAGCACAATACCTGAGCATTTACAGTACTCCTTGAGATTTATGTATCCAACAAAAGTGAGGAATTTTTAAGCTAACAATAAAGTTTCTGACTTACTTTCTTTCTTGCTTGTGACAACATTGAAAAAGTTTAGCTTCTTTATCTTCAGGATGATCTGCATCATTCACATATTAAACTAAAGGATCAGACTCGATGAATGATGTACCATAGTAGCTCAATGGTAAGAGCACAAAAGAAAGGTCTAACCTTGGTTTCATTGTTTAGATGTAGGGAAACCACCCTTACCATACATCTACCTGTCAGACACGAGAATGTCAAGAGAATATCAGATGGATTTTCATTGTCGATGATGTCTTCTTGGTAACTTATAACAGTCTTTCTAATCTATACATAGATCTTAATTTTTGGTAAGGCAACATATTCTGTTACCACCACTTTACTTAGTTACTTACCCTCTGTTGTCTCGACAGTGAGGCGTGCACCCTTCGCAAGTAACATTCTGTTCTTCTCAAAGTCCAAGTCCAAATCCTTTGTATCCTGAATGGGCAGTACAGGTAGGCTTCGCCTGTTGATGCATCCTCCTGTTCTTGCTTTCAGCGCGTGCGCCCCTCTTAATGCTGCACGTCATATATATAGCCACCAGAAAAGGTATTAAGAAATATAGAGAAGTGAATTGGTAGAAATAATATATGGTGGATTAATGGTGGATTAGATGTAGTTTACATGTAGCAGCAGCTGCAGTGAGAGTGAGGATATCAGCTGTGTTGGTACCAGTGATGGCTGAGCCTATGATAGAGCTGAGTTGTTCCCTTTTTGCCCCCATGAGCTCAGCCATCTGGGCACACTGAGCAGCCACCAGTGTAGCCGCGGATGCCAGGGCTGTTTCCCTGTCCTTGTCCTTGTCCTTGTCCTGATCGGGGTCGGCTGCAACAGCTGCCAGTGCTGCTGCTAATCCTGCTATTGAGACGGCCGCGTGCACCTCCGCTCTCTCAAGCCTCTTCCCTTCTTTCCTCTTCTCTTTTACCTCTTTCGCCCATTTCTTTATCTGCTGCACATTCTTCAGTGGCGGTATCTTCCACGAAAACGGCTACATACAGCAACACAAAGCAAAATCAATTGTTGATTAATTTAGAATTTAGAATTTAGATACAAATGAAATGGGAAGAAGAAGAAGGGCGGGATGGCTGCAGGCTTACCCATTTCTTTTTGAAGCCGCCGTTGTAGTTGAGCTCCGGGTGCATAGCTTGTTGCATCCATATCCATGACTATAATAAAGTAGGAAAAACAAGCCCTTTTTAGACTCACTTGGGAAGTCGAGGTTGCTAGAGATGGCAAGTATTAATTACCTTGAGATCATTGGGTCGCCATTGGGGCATGGACTTGCTATCTGGATCCTCCATGCTCACACTCCTTTCCATCTTCTGCAAATGTACAAAGCAAGAAAAACCAGTCATGCTCCCTGTGCTTATATAGTCTTACCACAAGGAGTAAGAAGCATATATAGTGTAATTAATTAGTATGATCGATCGATGAATTACCGGGACCATTGGTTGCGTGTGGTTGACGCTTCCCTTAGCTGGGAAATCTCTTAAAACTATGGCGTGATCTTGCAGTTGCTCTGGTTGGAGGGTTTGGACTGCGAAGTTGCACCAAGCACGAGACAAGAAGTCCATTGTCTCGGGATGAGCTTCCGACGCTGTAGAGAGCCGATTTGGATCCATGTTTCGTTTCGTTTCGTTTCCTAGGAATTGAAATTAGCTCAAAAGATGTGCACTTGATCGAGCACTAAGCAACAATGGAGAGAAAATGGGCAACTTGGAATTATTAACCAATTAAACACTCTTGGTGCCACCCATTTGTAACATACTTATACTAAAACTAAGGCAGAAGAAATAAAGTAGTAGTGGAATACTTATTAATCAATTAATTTAAAGCATCATTGAGGAGTGCAATTATGTCATCCTTTTGCCATGATGTGGATTAGCAACCATATATGGTCCATCCCTTACATAATTAAATAATTAAGTGGGGGAATTCAATTACCAGGATGGTGAAATAAAGGACATTCTCTTTATATCATTACCATCAGTTGGTCCACACACAAACTTTCCTTACTTTTCAAAGATTTTACACCTAGCAGACTTAAAAAAGCCACTACACATGTGTGCAAGTGATTCGAGAATTTGTGTGTTGAGAGCTTTGCACGGCTGGTATTGTTCCTTTTGCCCGTTTTGTTAAAAAGGCCATAGCCTTGAGGAAGAGTTGGAGGAACAATTGAGATAAAAATAGGCAAAGAAAAGGCCCTTCTTAGGACTGCCATAAATCACAGGGACACACACGAGACACATAATGCTACGTTATATCAAATCATTGAAGACAAGGGGGATGCACCCCCCAACACTTGTGGGTCTCTTTTTTCGATTATATGCTTTTAATTGTATGAAAACGTTTTATACCGTATAACCGAATTTTGGGTAAGATCGATAATACATTATCATGTATAATCCAAACGTTACACACATTCAACAATGAGTTGGGGTCGGTTATTCATGTCAATGATATTGTGTTCATCATATCCACCCATGATTAATGGCCGGGTTGTTCGCAGGATTGGCCCTCGTCAAATCCTTGAAAGCTTGATTACATTTGACAAAATATAAAAGCTGCACCTATTGATTGATTTGGTAAGTATATCTTATTCCAATCCAAGATTTGTGGTGATTGGAACCAAAGATCTTGAGAGATAAATTTTCTTTCGACAAGCATATTAATCTCACTCAACAAGTATATTAGAGTAATATTCATGATGGATCAAGGGCTAGGATTCTGTTGAGAAAAGTACATTCCCACATCTAAAAGTTGGAACTAAATAAGACTAGTGAGCTGCTTCTCTTATTATCGAGCTTACATCCCCCAGTCCATCAGCCCATGGAAATTAGATAATAGTTTCGAACTGAAATGACATGAAAAGGTTAGTTTCGAAGAGAGCTTGTTGAGATCACTAGTGAGTGGAAACTGTAAGCCATCAAACCAGAGCTGTCCTGGGCCATGGGGGAGAGGCAGTGTTTAGGTAGGGGGCTTGCAAAGCATGATAACATACATGTATGATTGAAAAGTAGTTTACAAACATGCATGATTGAAGATGAGAAATCTTTCTCAAGTGCTCTGATTAGGAGATGCTTAAAATAATTCTAAATTGAGATCAACTTTTGATGAGCATTAGGAACATCACATACAAGTCACTTTGAGTGTGCTTGTTTTCTTCCTTTTTAGCCTTTATTGATTCGTTATTTCTTTAAGCAGGTCTTTTTTATGCTTTTCTCTAATGTTAATTATAATTAATATTACCGTTGTTTATAGGGGGCATAATTACATCATGTGAGGAGAGGTGGAACATCTTAGGTTGATGGTTGGTTTATAGAAAAGTAGGTCATTCTTGGGATCTCTAATTTCCATCTCGTCTCCTGTTGCAATAAGCTAAGCTTATATAGCTCGGGATCAAAAATAGTTAATTTGCATTGGAAATCATGAATTGCTATGGCAAATTGGGCCACTTGAGGCCTGATTAGGTGCTAATTCTACCTAACAAACTTGGATTATTTTCTACTACTGTATTACTTTATAAAAAAAAGGTTAGTGATTCGAGATCAAATACTTTGGTAGACTGAGAAACAGGCATGAGAGAACATCCAAATAAAATGTAAGTCAAAAGGAGACAACAAACTAACAGAAATGAAAGCTACAGATATATACCTAAGATAATCAAATTATATACTCCGTAACTTAATTGGAAATTTCTTTTGGTATACTTTATAGTTTTTTCTTTATTTGGCTTCGCTTCACATGAGAGTTCAATGTAAAGCTTTTTTCTGAGGACTTCCTAGAAAGTGGAAACCCATCTAAAGTACAGCACATTAATTCTTTAAGCAAGAGTGATCAATAGCTAGCATTATCAGTATCAAACTGGGTTCCCCACTTGAATTGCTTAAGAATTTCAAAGTTACGTATTGTTTATGGTTTATGCTTTTGGACATATATAAACATTATTTGCTGATAAAGAATGAATACGCACAAGTTTCCTGTATGTGGATGAAGATGGTCAGAATAGGGTGAAAAAGGACATGCAATTGAATCCAAACACCGTACACTTATGAATCCGAATTCATAGAATCCAACCATCTTATAATAGAGTAGTTGTTGCTCATGTCATACATCGAACCTCAAATCTATGTTCTTTGTTCGACAAAAATAAAACCATTACTTATCTCTGTGCTTCTAGGGGGATATCATGTCAATATCGTGTTGTGTCCTAGAATTTCAACTTGGAACTTGGACAATGGGGTATCTATATAATAATATTATGTTGTTATCTGAGCAGAAACCTTGTAAATTTCATTTCAGAGCCCACTAATGATAGCAACATAAGCAAATAATGGGTTTGGATAAGTCCAAAAGAAGAGTGATTGCTTTCAAGTCTTGCTTAGGTTGCCAATAGCCATCCCCAACAGTTCCATGAAAAAATATGCCAACAGAGGATATATTAGAGTTCCATGAAAATATGCCAACAAAGGATGTGTTAGTTTAGTTTATGATTATCTTTATTAATTAAAATTAGTATTCACAATATGTTTTGGACAAGAATTTTTCCGTGGCTAATTTCTTATCCCAGAAGTAGTATGAAGATAATCTAATCGATTCAATCATTAAGAACAATGTTATCAGAATCCTGATCCGATTTTATGATTCTAGCGATCCTACGATCTATAACACGCGAAACGATCTACGATCTCAAATAGAATCTTATTGGAGTAGGATCTTAAATGATTTAGAATACAATCTCGACCCGATCCCAAATTTACATACGATTTTAATGATCCTATAACCGATTCTAACGATCCTACAACCGATTCTAACAATCCTACAAAATGAAAATTTTAACTATATATTATTAATAATTTCACGGTTAATGTATCATTTACATTAAAATAGTTGACTAGTCCATCCTATAACATTTTTAATAATCAAATTAATAATGTTTATCATTTTCTTACTTCATATATAACAAAATATACAGTATATTAGGTTATTCTTGCATACTTTTAGTTATAATGTAGGATCTTATGATTCAGCGATCCGATCTTACGATTCGATCCAAAAAACCCTCAACGATCCAACTTAGAATACCAATCCTGACAACCTTGATTAAGAAAGAGTGAGATGAAGAACAACAAAGATCAGATGATCAATTTCAGTGTTAACATGCCCAATCCTAACATTTTAGAGGCCCCTGGACGAAAATAAATTATAGGCCCCCATGTTAAAGTCAAAGACTTAAATTTTTTTTCAATATTAATAGAAATATCTAATCCATAATAGGGGTTAATTTTTCGTCAATACTTGTATTTTTAATATCAGTTATATATAGACCTGTCAAACGGGTCGGTCGGGTCGGGTTCGGGTCGAGTCGGGTTGATAAAATTTTCGGGCCGATCGGGTTCGTGTCGACTCAACGGGTCGAAAACGTTAAAAATTTGAATCTTTTAATGTATTAAAAGATAAAAATTATTATTTTAATATTAGTTTATATATTTTAATAATAGAAAATATATTACAATATTCATTATAAAATACATATTTTTTGTAAAACATTGTTTCGGGTCGATCCAACGGGTCTCGGGTTTCAACCCACTAATGATCGAGTCGAACGGGTCGGGTTGGATTTTGACCCGTAAAATTTTGTGTCGGGTTTCAACCCACAAAACTTGAACGGGTCGGGTCGGGTCATGTTTTGACAGCTCTAGTTATATAAGACACATTATCATGTTTATTAATCTAATTTTAATTTCTTAAATTTTTAATTAGAGTGACATACTGACATCCATCAAAATTCTAGAAAATTCATTTTTTTTTGTAATTTGATAAATTTGTCAAGTTATTTTTCTTTTTATAATATTTAAGTCTAAATTAAAACTCTTCTTCAAATATAAGATTAATACAATAAGTATATATATATATAGCTAAGAAAAAATAAAATAAATCTAAACTAAAAATGTAATTAATTTAAGCAATCCCTCGTAAATTATATGCACAATTGAAAAAGGCTCATCACCCCGTTTAGCCCTTCACTCGTACATTTGCTAATTCATACCAATTTTGATTTTTTTAAATATTAATACAATAAGTGTAGATATGCTTATTCACTTGTATATGAACAATTGAAAAGGGCCCATCTCCATTTTATGATTTGCTTTTTTATTTTTTTCTTTTATTAATTCTTAACAATATTACTACAATTTTATTGAGCCCCTCTCTAGCTTCGGCCCAAGGCCATCGCCCATGTTGTCCTTGCTGTTGGGCCGTCCATGAGTGTTAAACGAAGCTTTACTGAGACTGCATTTGTTCTAGATTACAATGCCTCTCTACTCCTCAAGCATAGATGTCGTTTTTTCCTTTCCTCTATTACATTTTATTTCTTACCCCCGTCACTTGACGGTTGCCTCGCACGATCTCCCTGCCCGTTCCCCAACGTTCGCTTGTTCTCTGCCCTCCTTCACCCTGGATCTTCGCTCGACGCCGCTTCTCCTTGCACGCACTTCTAGGCTAGAAGAATCTTCAAACTCGTGATCTTCCTGGACCTCTTCAAATGGGCTTGTGGAATTTGGGCCCAACAATAGCCCCAAAAGATAGAGATTTTCGAGAGCGGGAATTTGAAATCTTTTTACTATTGGACGCGAGATTCTTGATTCTTCCTGGGGACACGTGGGCTTTCGGGATTGAAGGGTTCTGTTCGAGGAGGGGCATGAAGCGACAAATTGATGCTCTTACTTACTTCCGCCTACATCCTCCATCATTTCACCGCTTCTTCTTCGACCCAAGGTCTCTCTTCTTCTTTCCTTTCAAATTCCCTCTCTTTCTGATCTCTCCATTGGCGAGGACGAGGGTGACTTCCGATCATGTCTTTCAACCTTCCGACATCTTACAAGATTGCGATAGTTTTCCCGGAACCCTTTCTCAGGAAGAAATGGCTCAAATACTAAGGGACATAGGCTTCCCGGATGGCGTGGTTTCCATATGTCCCATGGTTGAACGTCCGGATTGGCCCCGTCCCGGATGGGTGTCTTTATTCGAGTTTCCATTCTCTATCTCTTGTTGTTTCCCTTTCTCTCCATTAGTCATTGAGTTCTTGACCCATTTTCAATTATCTCCCGCCCAAATCCTCTTATCTGCTTGGAAAATCCTATTCTGGGTGGGAAAGATGGTTGAGTTTGCGAAGGTCGACTTCGCCTTGGTTGATCTGCTCATGTCATACCGCGTCATGACCGTGAGGCGGGGGCAGGTTATTCTCCAGTCTAGGGTTGCTCATCGACCGCTAGTTCTGAACGCCAATGTGAATGATAAGAGCTGGTCTAACAGGTTTTTCTTTGTGGAGATAGCTTCCATTGGTCCCGACTGTCATCGTTTTCTTTTTAACAAGTGGAGGGTTGATAGTAAGAATCTAACCCTTTTTCTTTGGAGATTTCTCGGAAAGTGTTAACTTTCATCTATTTCTCCGTTTCTTGTGGTTGCTATTGGATCTTAAGTGTTAGCTAAGGGTTGGGAACAAATGTTGGACTGTTCCCAAGGCAGTAAAAGTAAGAAAAAACACAAGTAAATAAAGAACCCCACTACAACTAACTAGTTGTATGGGTAAACCTATACCTTCGCTTGGAGGATTTTGAATGACTTTCTTCTTTTATTGATAGTTCCCTAAGCTACTACAAGACAAAGTTCAAACTTCTATGTTCCCAACAATCATCAAAATTTGGGAACACTAATGAACTTTCTCAACCTAAGTACTAGGACAACAAATCAACTACAACAAGGAACTCAAACCTTACACGTCAATGCTTGTATCGTCACTCAGTTCCCAGGTAGTGTGGCACCTGGGAACACTTGCTTCATCGTCGTTGAGATCAAACACTAGTCGCCATAGACTTCTTTGGGATACTTTGTTCTTGACACTACTCCTTTTCTGATTGCTTGAGGCTTTTGTGAGAAGTAGTTTGCAAGTACAATATTCATTGGCTTATATAAGCTTTTGATGCTTGGGGCTCAATCTTCTAATAGATGCGGTCGAGTTATTTTTGAGTGACTTGAGGTCTTTTTATTGACCTTCTCTTGATTTTAGCGTGGTCTTTGCGGTTGTTTCAACACGCCGATCTCCTTAAGCAAGGTAGTTCTTGAGTTAGAGATGTTTTTTCGACCCTTGTAACATTCGGGCTTATTTTCTATTTGCAGGCATTTGGGAGGTGAGGTTTTCACGATTACCCGATGTGGGTCATGTGAGATTTTACTATTTGATTTGTTGAGAGAGAGGTGGCTTTTGGTTGGTCAGAGAAGGGGTGGTCTTTTATTGGCCAAGCGGGTCGGTTGTGCCAGCTTTTGAGCATGCGCGACTTTCCATCTTGCCGACTTACTTTGGATCACATTTTTGGTCTACTTCGCACCTTAGTGGGAAGTGCCCGATGTTTGGCCTTGCACCCCTTTGCCTTGGTTGCTTTGTTCCACTTTCCACCTTAGTGGGAAGTGCGCGATGTTTGGCCTAGATGGGTGTAGGAAAACCCCTGGGGATGACACATAGATGTGTCATTTGACACTCAGGATGACACATAGATGTTTGACACAAATTCATAATGTTTTCCATGTTAGTATGTTACGACGGTATCGATCTGATCCATCAAATGTGACAAAGGATTCAGAAGTACAACTTGGAGAGAATCTAAGCTACATAGAGGAACCAATTATGATAGTTGATTACAAATTGAACAGTTGCGAAATAGGGAAATTCCGATGGTTAAAGTGATTTGGAAGAATCATGGTATAGAGCAAACGACTTGGGAAACTGAGGATAAGAGGATAAAGTTATATGCGGTGATAGCAAATTTTAAGGGAAAAATTCTTATAGAGGGGGAGAAATGTAACATCCCCGACCAAAATACATACGTCATTTTGCATGCATATAATATTAGTAGCATATGCATGGCATATTGACATGATATATAGTAAATTTTTACAAGAATATTTATTTTCTAATTAAGTTTATTATATTTTAAAAAAAATTTAACTAAAAAATAATTAATAATTATTTCAGGGTAAAGTTTATAGTAAAGAAGATTTGAGGGTGAAAACTGCAATTTTGGAAAATTTTGACCGACTTTTACAGAGATTCCCGACTTGACTTTGATTTCATATATATATATATATATATATATATATATATATATATATCTGTGTGTGTGTGTGCGCTGTTGAAAGGTTTCTTGACAACAAATAAATTTATATCAAGACCCCGCTGAGTACAGGGAGGTCAGGTTCGTCCACGGGAATTAGAAGTATCTAAATCTAGTTATTAATCCTAACAAAAGAAAACAAAACAAAGCAAAACACTCAAGTAGGTGCTCGACACCGACCCACGACAGGTCATAACTGACCAACAACTCGACACAAACGCAGAAGCAAAAACCAGAAAACTAGGAGCTCGGCCCCGACCTGAAAGGGGTCGTAACCGACCTATCCGGGTAACGAATGAACTTCGAAAAATCAAATTGAAAGAGATCTAGAGCAAAGGATCCACCACAACAAGGAAACTAAATTCTATCTTAAAAAGGCCCATAAATAAAACATTTACTAAGCCCAACTTAAGGCGCAAGTTTCATTCTCGCCACACACGGAAGTGGTCGTCACCGACCTAGTGTAGGTCGTCTCCGACCATAGACAGCACTTGGTTTCTTCATTTCTTCGCTCAAAACTCGCTCCAAAGCTTGGTTCTCCTTCAATGTTCCTTCTTTAATCGCTCTTGGCCTTCTAAGACTTCCTTTAGCTCCTTCTTAAAGCATCTTCATCTTGCAAACTTCACCTTTGAATCATCAAATCTTCAAATGCACTGACTCTTGCCCTTCTTATCAACATCACCTTAAGACAACTCTAACGCCTCCTCCTAAAAAGCTTGAAAAACCGGGACATCTCCTCCTCAACGCTTCAAATACCTACAAAACATTAAACAAACTTATGTAGACTCCATATCTTAAGATAATATGAAAACCTACACAAATGACTCAAGACAACACAATAAACCTAGAAAGAGAATCCTAGCTACAAAACTAACCACAAAAACCAACTAAAAAGTGCGAAATCATGCGCCTTCTTTAAACTTCACCATGAAGGATCGAAAAAGAAACGAAAAAACGAAGATCAAAGGGAGGAAAAAGACAGGAGAGAAAAAATGGAAGAGGAACTTTGTTGTTTTTGTTGGATCTAATACAAGGTTTCTTCAATCGGGTTTAAATTTTGAAATATAAGCGTACTTTGGTAAGTTTTAATTAGTAAATGGTTTATTTTCATTTCATTGATTTTTCCAAATCTAGATCTACAATTGCTTTTGATTGAGAAATCAATTGATTTATAGTTTTCAGAGGGTGTTTTCGATATTGGATTTATATTCGATAAAAGATTTTAGAGTAACTTTAAGGTTTCGTTTTGTATTAATATTATGGAGTACTTTGATCAACTTTTATAGAAAGGTTTGGACTAGAAAAATGTTCTTCTATATATATAATTTATCATTGTCAAGTTTAAATGGATTTGGAATTATGCACAAGAAGTTATAATGCATAGTGACATTTCATTGCATTTGGGGTTAATGTTTGTAAAAGTAAATAATTGTTTTTGCATTGGGTTATATATAGGAGCACAAGTCATAGATCGTGGTCAAGAAAAAAGGGGAAGAGATATAGTATTTGTCTTGAACAAGTGAATATAGACCGGAGATTAAACCATGTGTGTTATATGTGCTATATGGATATATGTGCTATATGTATTATATGGAAATATCCGATACATGTGCTGATGAAAGCCGAAAGAAACCAGCGCTAGAAGACAAGAACGAGATTACTTTTATTCGACTAGGCAAACACTTGCTTTTATTTATCTCTTTTAGAACGAGGTTACAAACAACGAGATTACAAACAACGGGATTATGAACAACGAGATTATGCCCTAGATCTCTTCTCGAAGGATTCGAGGTCTCTGCCTAACAAGATTCGAGACCTCCTAACTACTATGAGATTCTATCACTTAAAGACTTTTAACGAGCTCTACTTCGGTTGCAAGCCTAAGCCTGATGTCCTGTGGCGAGGTCGAAGAGTTGATTGTGCATGCGGAGACTTTGGTCTAAGAAGTGACGTAGCGAGATCTTGATTGATACGAGGTCTCTTTGGGCGACTTGAAGTCTTTTTGTGGACCTTCACTTGGCTGTAGCGTGGTCTTTAAGATAATTCAACACGTCGATCTTCAACGAATAGGATAGTTCTTGAGTTCAAGATATTTTTCGACCCCTTTCTACCTTCGAGGTTCTCCTCTATCTATAGAGGTTTGAGGAACATGGTTTTGATGTTTGCTCGATGTGGGACGTCCGAGATCAAGCTCTTTGATTAGTCGAGAGTGAGGTAGTTGGTCATTGGTTGAGAATATGGTGGTCGCTGAGTGGTCGAATGGGGCGGGGATGTCAGCTTTTGAACAACGAGGTTTGGGTTTTGTTATTAGTTGGGGAGAGTCCGCTTAACCGTCCTATTTTATGAGTTCGACGAGGTCTGGACCTCGGGATCATGGTCCTGATGCCTCGCTTGGACAGGGATTTGCCTTCTTTAAGATGGGTATGGCAAAGGCCTTTGAGTTTAACCTCGGGAATCCTGCTAGATCCCGCTATTTCTCGTACTTTGGTCCCACCTATTCATACCCCACTACTTTTCTCACCATCACAACCCCATGGCCTGGGGGTCTCGCCCCGAGGGCCGCAGGTGATATATACGCGATGCTTGGTCCTCCGTACCCAGGGTGCGAAGTCGTCGTCGTTTTGAGGAGCTTTCTCAGCGAGTCCTCAGGGTCACGGGTAGCGAGGTTAGAGGTTTGGGGGCAACGAGGCCTCTGGATCTTTTTGCGAGGCTGAACGCTTGGGTTTTTCTTCTGTCACGCACTTAACGAGCCCTGGGCCCATTCTCCCTTATTTCATTAATGGGCCTCTGAAAGGGATTAGGCCTATTAAGCTCTTTAGAACTGGGAGAGGCCCAAGTCCCCCTTCCCCTTATTCTTAATCTTCTTCTCCGAACAAACCCTCTCTCTCTTTCTTCCGTTTTCTCGATCTCCGGCAAGCAGGCGAAGCGTCTTCAACAGTTTCAAGGCTCGCAACCATCTCTCCCACACCAATTTCTAACAAGTGATCGATCTTCCCTTTGCATGCGTTTTTGGTGTTTTTTTTTCTTTTTCCGCTTCGTGCCCTAGGCGGAGGCGGTAGACTTCCGACATTTCGCGCCGGTGTCACGGTGGCGAAACGGTGGGGCGGGGGTGGCGTAGGTAGTCCGACGATGTTCTCGAGCCCTTCGTTGTGTCAGCCGACGGTTGAGTTTATCACCGCTCCTCTTTTTTCGAATTTTGAATGTTTCTTGGAAAACCAGATGTCTCACCGCTTGGGTGATGGGACATTTGTTGAAAGGGTTTCTTGACAACAAATAAATTTATAATCAAGACCCCGCTGTTGTATAGCAGAGTCAGGTTCGTCCGCAGGGAGAAATTCAGCATCAAGTTTTGTTACTTGTTACGCAAGCAATCAATTAAAGCAAGGGTTTTTATCAAGAGAAAGAGGAATTCTAAGGTAAAGGTATCACCACAACAACAATTATGCATGCCAAACGCTAATGAAACATAAAGATCATGCTTTTATCACATAAAGTTGTCAACTTTCGTCAACCTAAGCAAGTAAATTAACTAACTTTCATTCAATTAATAAACTTACTATCTATCTCTTCTACTTCAACTAGGATAGATCTACTTTCGCTTCAAAACCCTAATTTGACTATTCTGATTCAAAGTCTCTGCTTTCGCTTCAACTATGAATGAGAAATTCCTTTCAACTTTCGTCTCAAGGATTAAGAACAAGAGAATAGATTCATGCAATAAAAACAATCAAGACATGATCATAAATAAGCATGCACAACCATTGTTGGGTTCAACCCCAACCTTAGAGAGAGAGACTACTCACAATTCATAATAATTGAAAACATCCAAATTAAATTAAAAAGAAAGCTTACAACCGAATCCAAAACAATAGTTCTTCTCCAATCCACAATCTCGCCCCCCTCTCACGTCTCTCTCTCTTCTCCTCCTCTTACTTGCCCTCCAAGGCAATTGATTGTGTCTAGAATAACAAAGGGTAGACAAGAGTATTTATAGAGAAACTATTCTATCTTAAATCTATCTATAAGGAAATAAATCTATCTTAAATCTAACTATAAGGAAATAATATCTTCTAATAAGATATACCCCTTCTATCTATCTAATAACATAATAAAAACTTACTAAACTAAAGATTAAAAGATAAAAGATAGAAGTCTTCAATTAAACACCGACTCGGATCTCGTTGCTTCTCGCTGCGCCTCGTTAACGACCCTGACAGGGTCGAAAACAGCCTTGAGTAAAACTTGCGTAGAAGATTCGTTACAACTCCGTTTGACTCGATTCTTTTTCCTATGTTCTTGTAACGAATTTCTCTATCTATTTACAAGCTCAAACTTGATCTTCAATAACTTTACTTGAGCACTTTAATCTTCATCTTCTCTTCATTCTTCAGTGCTATCTTCACCGGTTTTGCTCCTTTCTTCAAAAATTGCTCCAAATAGCTTCTAAAAACCTACAAAACACCACCAAAGCTTATGTAGACTCCATATCTTAAGAAAATACGAAAACCTACACAAACGACTCAAAACAAAACACAAAACTAAAGAAAAAGACTCAAAAGACACTAGAAACACACCCTAAAACATGACTAAAAAGGAGGACATCAAAATTTGATCTTCCAATCGTTGTCTTCCACTCTGCCCTTCTGTTTTGGCGCTTCACATTTCCCCTAGGCCGTCCCATCTGTCAAAGTAGCCCTTGGGTCCCGCGTCCCCTACGTTACTTCCTCGCGCTTCCTTTCTTTTTTGGTTTGTTCGACGTCTCAAAACTTCTTCCTTTCTAGGTGTTCACCTTTCGTGACCTGGACCTCGCTTTTCATGCCTAGAGGATCTTCTTCGGGCCCTCCACCAGGCTTCACATTCAAGGGCTAGGAAAAGTTTTACGAAGAATCTTCGGAGTCCGTAGGGAGCGTTGAGACCAACGACTCCCAGAACCCGAGGTCCCCTTCGGTTGTGTTCAGCGAACCTTCATCTAGTGCCTCCGACACTTCGGTTACCTCACGCTTTCCTCGATTACACGCGTCTTCCGGGGTTGAAATGGCCTCATCTTTGATTTCTGATGAAGAACTTGGCGCCCCTGATGCGCGGTCGTCTGACTCCCACGACCAACCGAACTTCTTTGCGGAGTATTTTACGGACTTTGTGTCGTGCGTCCCTCCCATCCTCGAGGAGCGGATACCGATGACCCCAAACCCCTCGATCGGGATCTTTCTGCATGAGGGGGTCCTGATAGTTCTCAAGCGAGAGGCCCTTGAGAAGATCGCTGGCACTCCCCGAGGGGGAGGGCTGCTCCTTGGCACTGTATGAACACTATGTGGTTGTTCATCTGCCCAGCCTCTAGGCCGGCTTCCGGCTACCGCTAGCTCGGCACATAGTCGACTTCTTGTGGTTAATGCATGTCTACCCTGTGCAACTGTTTCTCAACGCATGGAGGCTTCTGTGCGCGTGCACCATCCGAAGCAACGAGCTCGGGGAGGGGCTGGATATGGATGTCATGACGAGTTTCTTTATGGAGAGACGAGAGTAGAATTCATGTCTCATCAACCTAAGTTTACCCGGGCTCAAGATCACCACTACCCCGTTGAACGTCGGTAAGTGGTTCTTGGTCCGGGACCGCTCTAGGAGATATCTTAACTTCCCCTCGGCACCGAAAAATTTCTGCCGTCCCAAGGGGACGCTGGACACCGCCGAGATCAAGGCTCGGTTTGCAACGCCGCGCCAAGCGCCCTACTGGGAATACTTGGCGTAGGACTGGCTCGAACGGGCGGGTCTGAGTCTCACCTTCCCGAACTCCGAGGGCGTAGAGGGTACCTATTTCTTTATGTTTTCTCATTCTCACATTGTCTTTTTTTCAGTTTTGTGTTAGATTTGGATTACATGCGTAAACCCGAACCTCGTTCATGTTGTGTATTTTGCTTTTTAATTGCTCCTGATGATCACGAGCCTCGCTCGGACCCTGTGTTATAGGTTTTGATTGATTGCGATGGTCACGAGCCTCGTTCGGATCACGCATTCTTGGTTTTGATAATTTGTGATGATCACGAGCCTCGCTCGGACCGCGCATTCTAGGTTTTTGATTGTTTGTGATCCTTCCCTTACTCTTTTACAAACTCGCTTTTTTTTCCAGTGAATCTTCTGGATGCCTTGGCCTCGAGGTCGCAAGGGAAGAAATCTGCGGGTCCCACCACGCAGACCTCTCGGGCCCCGAAGGCCCTGACGGCGAAGACACTAGCCTTGACGACGAAGGCGCCAGCCCGTGCGAAGGCCGCAAGGGTAAAAATTATTGGGGGGCACCCGAAGGAGACGCTACCAGAGCGTCCTCCCAAGCCCCTGAGGATCTGGAGACGGGGCCGGATCCAAGCGAAAGGAAGTGGAGGTGTTGCCCTGCAAGGAAAAAAGGAAGAAGCACAAGGGGACGGCCAACGCAGTTCCCCAGGGAGGGAGATCGTATCCAGCCCCAATTTTGAGGGTCGGGCTCTTTTTGCCACCGGTCCTCCTGCCGCGAAGCTCCACTGCCTCGGGTCGTCCCTGGGCGCGCTCTAGAAGTGGAACAAGGACGATTGGAAGGAGCAGATTGCGTGGGGGAACAATTTCTCCAAGGACGCCCTTAATGACGAGGCCCTCTACTACTCAACGATGGTATGTTTTGCTTCTTTTTTGTAAGCCTTGCTCAAAAATTTCATGCTTGTTCTCTCCTAACATACTATTGCTTTTCCAGCACCACTTCTTCGAGAACTATAATTGCAGTCGCATCAACCTCCTCCATAAGAGAATGGACAAGATGGGGCGACGCTTAAGGCCCGCACGGAGGAGTGCACGAAGAAGGAGAAAGACCTCGCCGAGGCTGAGAGGCGGGTTCGGGCCACGAAGGTCGCGGCGAAGGATGAGCCAAGGAGGCGGCCAGGGAAAAGGAGGAGGAGGCGAAGGAGAAGGCCCTGGTTAGGGACCTACAAGCCTCGAACGAGGATCTCCGAACAAAACTCTTCGAGGAACTCAAGTATTTCAAGGAGAAAGAATCGGAGCTCCAGAAGGTCGAGGAAGAGAACAACAACCTTCACCACCGCATCAAGGAGCTTAATGAAGAGGTGGAGGCTCCAGGCCCCAAATATGTCAAGTCTGTCGAGTACCAAGAACAGTTGTTGAGCAGCATTGATGCGATGTACCGGCAGGCTATCCGCGTGGGGGTGCGGCAAGCGGTCACGAAGTATCGGCACGTCGATGCCCGCATCGTCTTTTTCATCCCCAACTACGGATTGACCATGGGGGAGACCGGGGAGGATCCCAAGGGAGAATGTGAATTCTTCCTCGACAACGAGGGTGGGGTTGCGTCAACTGAGAATAAAGTTCCTGCCGAAGATCTCTCGATCCTATAAGGTTTGAACCCCGCCCTGGGCGATCTTAACCCCTCGCCGGACGCGCCCACCACAGATCTCGAAGTTATTATTGCCTCGCCTATCCGCCAAGTCTCCATGGGCCCTCCTGCCGACAAACCGAATTAATGAAAGGTGCCCTTGTAATTTTCTTTATTTTTGTATTTTTGTTTTGATCACTTGGTAGCCCCGCTGGGGCTTGTAATTATGATATTTTGGCCCTTGCGGCCTTTCTCTATGCATTTCTCTTTCTATCTTTGCTTATGGTTACATCGCGTGCCTTTTGAGGGTTCCAACGTCCCATTACAACCCTATCGAACCCCATGGTCCGAGTGCTGCAAGGCTTGCAGACTACTCGGGCCATATCCGATCATTATTTTATTTTTTAACTGCGCAACGCATGATAGATTATATGCAGCGATCACGACCCTCACTCGGATAGCGCATCATGGATTATATGCAGCGATCACGAGCCTCGCTTGGATCGCGCATGATGGTGTATATGTAGGGATCACGAGCCTCGCTTGGATCGCACATGATGGAGTATATGCAGCGACCACGAGCCTCGCTCGGATCGCGCATGATGGAGTATATGCAGCAATCACGAGCCTCTTTTGGATCTCACATGTTATAGATTTGGTTGTCTCCAACCCCAAGCGGGAAGCGAGGGGTGGATTTGCGCATTTAAAAACGAGAATCTCCAACCCCAAGCAGGAAGCGAGGGGTGGATTTGCGCACTTAAAACTGAGAATCTCCAACCCCAAGCGGGAAGCGAGGGGTGGATTCGCGCACTTAAAACTGAGAATCTCCAACCCCAAGTGGGAAGCGAGGGGTGGATTCGTGCACTTAAAACGGAGAATCTCCAACCCCAAGCGGGAAGCAAGGGTTGGATTCGCGCACTTAAAAACGAGAATTTTCAACCCCAAGCGGGAAGCGAGGGGTGGATTTACGCACTTAAAACCGAGAATCTCTAACCCCAAGTGGGAAGCGAGGGGTGGATTTTGCACTTAAAACCGAGAATCCAAGCGGGAAGCTCCGCCCAGCGATAGGTCCATAGGACGAGGTGGAGAAGCTCCGCCTAGCGACCTTGGGCTACATCCAGCCGCTTCTTAAGATCGGACAAGATATGGGCGTTGACGTTCTCCACCTGGCCGTTTGATTGGGGATGGGGCACCGATGAAAACTTGAGGGTTATGCCCTGCTCAGAGCAAAAGGTCCGGGTTTCCTCATGTGCTATTTGAGCTATATGGATATATGTTTTATATGAGTTATATGGATATATGTGTTATATGTGATACCTCTGAGATTTTGAAAATTGTTTGCACAGAAAGTATGTTAGCAGATGGCATATGATATATGATTACAGGATGAACTTGATTGCAAAGCATATTGCAATGAGATTAAATGGACCCGTGACTCTCTTGCCCTGAACCTGTAATTCAAGAAATCTTCGGATTTCTTTGTTAAAGCGGCCTATGGGTCATACAAGATCTTCAGATCATACATGATCTACGGATCATACAGGACCTACATGTCAATGAGGAGATCTTCAGATTTCTTTTCTAAAGTGACCATAAGAGTCAATATTCAGGAGATCTTCGGATTTATTTGCTAAAGGGACCACAAGAGTTATACAATAAACCCGGGGAAGATTCAGGCTTGAACAGTTCATAGAATAATAAATCGGATACATTAGCATTTGCATAGTAAATTCATATATGATATATATATATACACACGGAAAAGTTTGATTTATACAACGCGAAAAAATTTGTAATTGCACACAGATATCCGCACATCGCCGTTGCGCGCGAATTACCGTTGCGGGGAAGGGGCGATTCCGGAATATAAAAAAGAGGGTTTCGGGAGCGTGGGGCCAAGGTGCCGCACAATGCGGTTGCGCGCGAGATGGTGTTGCGCGCGCAACACTGTTTTGTGCATGCGCACAATCCAACGACACATTTGAAAAAAGGGCCGTTGGACTGGCGCACGACCTTGTTGCGTGGATCTCAAACGGTAAAAAAAGGTCAAATTTGTCCTCTATAAATACCCATTTCGATTCTCATAGTTGGGGCATATCTTCATTCCACATCATTGCTTAAAAATGTCATCAGGAGAAGAAGATACGTCATCGAGTGATTATCTTCCCAAGGAGGAAGATTCATCGTCAATCGATAGTTTCAGAGCTGAGGATGAGGAAGGTGTACCGGGAGAAGACTACGGAACCGATTCCGATGCATCAAGGGAGCCAGGACATGTATTTTTCAAAGAAACCATAATATTATGTTTTTAGGATAAAAACCTCAAATCCAAATATTATGTTTAGGGTTTTTTGCCATTTACGAACGTAGTATATTGAAAGTTAGGATAGTGTAATTTATAATATTTTATTTTTATGTTTTGAAATCATAGGTTGTCGGAATAGATTTTTCTATTGCTTTCCACTACGATGGGTTGTGGAGTGATCGAAGAGAAATGCTTGATTGGGCTAGACAAATTGCAATTTCGAAGAATTTTGTACTATTCATAAAAACCTCAAATCCAAACAGGGTCATACTCACTTGTGACCTAGCCGGTAGATATAGATGTGGCAAGAGGATGTTGCCCGGATAGAAAAATAGGAGCATTTATAAGCCACTTACCGATACTCCGATCAGGAAGTGTGGATGTCTGTTTGAATTGAATGGGGTCCGCCTCAAGGAAAAAAATGGATGGGTCTTAACGGTAAAGTGCGGACAACACAATCATCGCCTCTCCACTAGTTTGTTAGCTCATCCATATGCGGGCCGATTGACAGCTGAGCAGAAGGAGTTTGTGAAAGAGAAGTTCCTATATCTAGCCACCCCGAAGATGGTACTTCAAGAGTTGAGGTCAAGGTACCCGGGAAATGTGACCTCAATTAGACAAATCTACAATATGAGGGAGAAATTACTTCTTGAGGATTGCGGAGAATTGACGGTGACACAATGGTCTTTAAAGTGCTTGAAAGACCAAGGATACATTGTCCATCCATGACGAGTAAGGGGTTCTGATGTTATGAATGCCTTGTTTTTTGCCCCACGAGTTTGTGCATGCTGAAGATGTTTCCCTATGTCGTCATTATGGACTCCACATACAAGACTAATAGGTATGTTATTTTAATCTGTAATCGACTTGATTAGTATGTTTCCAATATAAATGTTTAAAACAACTTGTTGTGCTAGGTACGACATGCCTTTATTGGAGATGGTTGGCTTCACTTGCACCGAAAATACATTCAGCATCGGGTTTGCATTTATTTCAAACGAAGATGTCGCTAGTTATAGGTGGGTGTTAACTCAATTGAAAGGCGTGCACAATGAGCTTGGAGTCCAGGTCAATGAAATCATGACAGATCACGAGCAGGCTCTAATCAAGGCGATAAGTCAAGTTTTCGGGGACGGAGTCCAACATTTGTTGTGTTGGGTGCACATCAGACACAAAATTTTGGCGTACGACCTAAAGGTGTTTGCGAACGCTGAAAAACCACATGAGTTGTCACGCGGGTTTGCAAACGCTTGTTGGGTGCTCTTTTCGTCCACCATAGAGGCGACATTTGAAGAAAGGTATGTAGAATTGAAGAGAAGATGGAGATTGACGCTTATTGCATACGTGGAGAAGGTGTGGCATAATCCATTCAAGAAGAACATAGTTCGTGCTTGGACGGATCATACACTCCACTTTCAGACGAGAACCACCAATAGGTAATTTCATTTTTAGCATTTGAATTCAGTTTGAATATTAGAAAGTGTATTCATTCAATATTTAAACTTTGACATGTGTTTTTTAGGGTCAAAGGGATGCACGATGTGCTAAAAAAGATATTGGATTCATCTCGAGGAGGCTTCAACACCGTGATACTAAGGATTCACATCCAGATGAAATCTCAAACCAACACTTTGAGGACAACCATTGAGAGAACCAGAATACAGAAACCTATAAAATACAGACTAATTGCGGAAAAGTTGAAAGCGTTGTTTCGTCCTATACGCGGACGCGTTTCAAGGCAATGCCTAGGTAAGTTGTTAGACGTGTATTATGATATAGCACTTGAGTTGACGCAGGGTACACTCGAGATGGAGTGCCACGACTACTTTTGGAGGGAATGTCACGGTCTTCCATACAAGCATCGAGTTGCACACTCTATCATAACTAAAGTACCCATCGATCTGGAGGAGATACATCCTTTTTGGAAACAAATCGAATGGGATGGCCTTAGTGATGACAACGATCTTACCCTTGCCTGCGTACCCTTGACCATCCAAGACCCAAAGTGGGACGAAATGGTGGCTCTACGAAATAGCGGTCAGATGCGTAGACACCAATATTTGTAGATCACATTAGCGTTCAAAGATTCAGAGCATCTTGAAGACACAAACCTTATTGAGCCGATACCTTACGAGACACCAGATGGATCCAACAAGTATTCACCCACCCGGGAAAACACACACCTTGAGCACGTAATGGAAGAGTACGATAGGGAGCAACAAAGACGGAAAGACAACGACAGTTGGAGCAAAGCAAATACATCGGCGCCATCCCGACTACGCGGACGACCAAAAGGATCTAGGAATAAGAAACAGACCGGAGTTGGAGTTGATACGCCTCCGGTTGCGACCGCGTCTCCTAGAACCGCTACCCCGGCCGCTGGAAGCCACCGTGGCCCACCGACGAGCGTCAAATGACGCGGGGTTAACTTTGGCATCGGTAATGTGGATAGTTTTATATTTCCGTTCATTGATGATGCTAGAGACGTGATGGGAGACGGTCATTGTGGTTTTCGGTCACTTGCTTGCATATTGGGGAGCCAAGAGGATGAGTATAACAATATTCGATGGGAGCTTCAGGCAGAATTGATGCGGAACAGAGATATGTATGATGCCTTGTTCACTAGGGGCCTTACAACATTTGCTGAGTTCTTGGAGCAGATCGGGCATGTGGAGTCTCCTTGCTCGAACAAATACTGGCTAGGTATGCCGCTACACGGCCTTGTGTTTTCTACTTTTTATCAAGTGCCACTTGTGTTCTTATCGAGGGATCGAGGCTCCCACACTTGTTTATCGTTGCGGATTTTTGGTAACAATCAAGGACATGGGATACCGCCACCAGTCGTTTCTATCGCCCACATTGGTCAACGGGACCACTTCATACCGGTGAGAAATTTGTAATTATTTTTTTTTGAAGTTGTTTGTTTTTGTAGATCTTGCTTGCGTATATGTGACATAGCATTTCTTTTCAGGTATGGTTGACGGGGAACGCGCCTATCCCCCCACCTCCTCATGCATGGCGTCGATTTCATGACCCCATCGCCGACTACTGGCTCGAGGCCCTTACCCCAAGATTGACCATTGGAAGGCTTGCCGAAGGGACATCGGTCGGGATCCGGAGACATTTACTGAGGACAGTCTTATGGCAAGAGGGATTGTTATGGGATATATGTACTTTATTAAGAAGAACATGTTTTCATAAATAATGTATTGTGTGCCCGTTTAGGGGATTTATGAACTTTTTTTAAGATGTTTCGATGTATGGGGGTCGAGCTTTTCCCTGTTTGATGACTACTAAGCTCAATTTATCTTAATTTTAATAAAACCTAAAGCACCAAAGATAAGAGAACGAATCGGAGATACGAAGCCTTGGGGAGTGGAGAAGATTGATTTTCCTGAAGTGGGATTAATTTCAAACTCATGCATGTCAGACTAGGTATGCGAATCTTGTTGATGGGTCTAAAAAGGCAGAAACAACAATGGCTCAAAGTGGAGAATGAAATATTGAATTGTCTTTTCAACTTTCCCGCTTGGGGGAGGGAGAGCAATAATTTGGTTTTAGTGCGTACATTTAACAGAAGGCGCGCAATGGGCCTTCTGTTACCCCTTTCACCCAACTGGGTAATTCCATTTTTACCAGTTCCGCGCATGCTTCTGAAAACAGCATACCAGCAGCTTTTGTGGTGACAAGACTTATGCATTCACATATCTCCCTTCGAGCAAATTCCAAGTATAAAATGAGACCTAAACCTTCTCCATTGTTTCTCCACTCTCTATCAACCCTAAACTCTAAACTGAAACTAGAATTTCATTATTGGCACACCAATGGCTAAAAGGAAAGCGTGTTCATCGCGAACCTACCCCTTTGCTCCACCCATCATAAACTTCTCCATTGTCCACGTCCGTGGGGTGAGGGAGACAAAGACGGAATGGTCTGTGATACAAGGCGCATCAATAAAAAACATCATCATGAACTGGAGCGAAGCTGGCTATGGAGCACCACCAGGATATTGTCGCTTCTTCTTGAACGACAATGATATAACACATCGCATCTATGCCAAAGAAACGACGATGCAACTTCGCCTGACTGAAGGTGCCGAGATTCGGGAGATTGATGATATAAGTCACTTTTTATGGATCCAAGTGTTTTTCAGTAAGTTGTTTATGGCTTTTTCAGTAAGTTGTTTAGTGGTATAAGTCATAATTTTTGTTTACAGTTTTTTCGGTAAGTTCGTTTTGAGCGTCGTCAAAATGTGGATCCAAGTGTTATAAGTAATTCCATCGCTCATCTTCAACTCCATTGTGTACAAATTTCAAAAATCTTAACCACATAGCTAGAAAGAACAAGAAGAAGAAAACCAAGGGAGAAAACTTTCCAAGGTTCCATTCTCCAAGATGAATTTGAGGATGATCCTGAAGAAATTTGGAGAGTTTTCCATTTTTCTGAAGATGTCTAGAGGTAAATTGACGCTACCCTAGACCCTAAACCCTAAACCCTGAACCCTAAACCCTACACATTATAAAAAATAATTGTATGCATTAATCATATCTTGTAACAAGTGAAGTTAAGGTATCGGTTGGATCAATAATAAAATTATGGAGATAATCCAAAAACAACAAAAATAGATACATAAAGTACTAATGTATGTCATCCAAACCATCCAAAACATCCGAAATCAAGAGTATTAATGTGAAATGAAATCAAAACCACCAAAAATAGATATATAAAATACTAATGTATGTCTAATATGAAAGCATCTAAGTCTGGCGCTCATGCGAGGTGCCGCTGCCACTGCCGCGCTCATGCACTGAATCCGAAAAGTGCAGGGTGGGCATCGGTGGGGGAGGCGGTGCGTCAGAATCTAGGATACTGAGCATGTGCCTGAGATGCATCGCAGCCGGATGATCAGGCGACATTTGTAGTAGCTGGCTCCGGGCATATCCCGCTGCATGCTATACCCTCTGTGCAAATAAAATAAAATCATATTAGTTTGTACACTCAAATATCAACTTAAACATACAACTAAAAAATAATATGTTCTTACCATCCTGTCAGAAACTGCCGGTATCTGGTCCGGCACAGGAGGACGAGGATCATTCTGTTGCGCCGAAGTCGGGTCGACATGCACGTGAGATCGGGCCCTAAACCATGCCAAGTAGCCCTCTTCCACCTGCCATGCATACTCGGTACGCTGCACATCCAACTCGATCAGGTGCTCCGTACGCTGTGCCCAGTGAAGGTCCGCCAGATCATATGAAACAATGTATGGGCAGTTCCGAATGGCCTCATGCCGGACCACATACGTAGGCTGCAATCGTAGAGGAGGGACGATCTGGATGCGACTAAACTGGCGCAACGCCCTCTCTAGATGCTACGCCTCCTATATGATCCCAAGTATCAAGACGCCCCTATAGCGAGACACCCGGTACGCGCCATCAAAATCCAACTCGTTGCCCCATGGCATCCATCGAATCTGCAAAGCGGAATACAAATCATCAATCGTCGCACTCACCTTATAGAATGTACGTCAGGTTGAATTCGAAGTCTAACCTCCTCTGCACGGATCGCGTCTAGAAGTTGCCACATCGCATCCAGCCTATTCGAGTCTCGGTTGGGGGCCCGCTCACCAGGCTGTCATGCGGCTGCACGACAATAATCTAGCACCTCCATAGCCAACTCGATCCGGACCCATGGTGTGCTCGAAATAACTCATGATCCATGACTGAAACAATACTCATAAGATATTGAATCCAACCAAATTCGAAGAATGAAATATTTAGTCTGAAGCACGTACCCTCATAATAAGCGCGCAACCACGGGAAGTGGAAGGTGATGGTCATCTCGCTCCACGGGAAGTGGAAGGTGTTGGTCTCTGGATACCAACACTCCCAAAATGCAGAGATGAGAATGTGGTCCGTCACGCCAAACTCCAAGCCGATCAGCCCGGTGAGACCGCTCCGCTAGGCGAGGCCCCACCAAGAATCGGGTCCTCCATGCATATACTGTCGAAACGAGCGTAAAGGATCCAAATGACCCTAAAATACTAAACAGAGGAAAATAAACGTGAGTTAGAAAAACTAAGCATTGCTTTCGAAAAAATTAAATACTCGTAGTTTGGAAAAGTTTATGTACGGTACGGTCGATCCAAATCCTGCCCACCACGTGTGTGGAATACGTCGTCAACAGGCTGCCGTCAATAGGACCTCCCGGTTCGCCCTCCGCAGCGGGAGGGTCCTCATGAGCGGCCCTTGCTGCTGGTGCAGGGGGCGGGGGTCGCTCCGCAGCGGGGGGAGGAGGGATGGGTGCTGCTGGAATGGGAGGAGGGATGGGGGATGCTGGAACAGGAGGAGGGGGAGACGGAAATGTGGATGTAAGCGGAGGAGCTGAGGGTCCCGCCACGAATGTAGTAGGATCGGTCGAAGAAGTAGGTGGAGGACTGGAGAAGACTGGTGGCGGAACATGGGTCGTCGTGGGAGGTAAAATAGAGATGGTGGCCTCGGATATGTGGTAATCTTCAACCGACAAATCCTCCGCAGTACCCACGGGAGCATCATACTGTATGTCCTACTCCGTGAAGAGCTGATCGTCCCCTGCGACATCGTCCGACAAGTCGTCCTGCAGGAGCTCCTCCGTAAAATCCACCTCGGCAGAGGGGTCCACATCTATCTTTGGGGCATGCGTCAACTCCGGATCACGATCTATCCGCTGCTGCTCGGTAGGCGGCACTCCGGCAAGTACAGCTCGTGCGATCTCGACGGCCGTAAGCTTGGGTGCCTTCTTTTTCCTCCTCTTATCGAGGAGGACGACGCTCAAGCTAGTGTGTACGTCCTTTAGGCGACAAGTTCAAATTTAATTAGTATGTTTTCTATTAATTATTTTTTTTCTTTTATTTATGTAAAATTAGAAATTCAACCTATGAATATGAATTCAAGTAATGAATTCCTCGTTTCGGTCGAAATTTAAAATCTGACCCAAAAACTCAATATATCATTACTAATTTTATTTCATTTTTCATTATGTTTGTAATGAAAAATGAATATTCCAATAATTTTCATTAGGTCGGAATACATACTTAAACTCCGACTTAATTTATTTTCATTTTAATTTGAAATTAAATTTTAATTTACAGATTTATTTCAATAATTTTAATTCTATTTCTTTAAAATCACGAACTCAACCTACGACTATGTATTTATTACAAGTTCATAACTAATAATCCTAAATCTAAATATAACACTAAATAATAAAACAAAATTTAACAAAACAACTAATACAAACAACAAATATAAATATAACTAAGAAATTGAATAGTAAACAAATATCTAACTCAAATAAATAATCAAAATTGATTAACTCAAATATACATATATCGGTGTAGTCAATATCTGACACGCTCTAGTTTAGTATAGGTTAACTCTTGTATTTTAGGTATGATTTGAGTGTGTTTAGGTTAGTTTTGAGCGTAATTGTAATATGAAGACCGAAGACACGACTTGAAGAATTGCAAGAGTTTTGAAGACAAGTGTTGATTTGGAGTTGTTTTGACGCCATTTTCTTGTGACGCATCGTTTGGGAGCTACAGTGATCAGATGAATCTGAATTTGGTATCATTGGAAAGCTAACTCGAAGAGGTACGATTCTTGTTTTTACAACGAGTTAAAATTTCAACTCTAAGTGGGTCAAAACCACCTCCGACGTTGACACCAGAATGCTGTCAAAGGACCCCCGCTCGTGGGTGGAACCCGCGCTTGCGGGTGATCAGGATTCCGCGGACGCTGAAGCTTACTGGAGCCACGCTCGCGGTTGTAGCCCGCGCTCGCGGTTGGCGGATTTTCCGAAACGCCGATTTTCTGTTTTATTCTATCTTTTATCTATTTTTATATCTTTAGGTTTCGGTTGTTTTTCTACTATTTAAGCCTAGTTTCGTGGCAGACATTAGGGTTACACATTATCAGACACATTATCTAGCATATTTTTACTTTTCTAGGTTTTATTTCAATTTTATTATGGAGAACTAATTTCCTTTGGAGTTTGTTTGATCAAGGAAGCTTTTTTATGTAATCGTGAGATTCTGATAACTTTTCTATTCCTTGGTTAATATCAAAACTCTTGTGCTAAATTTTATGATTATCAATTGATTTCTTTTGGTGCGCAACTTGTTGAATTTGATTGATATTCTACTGTTTGGATTAGTTTGATTGTTGTCTGTGCAATCTTATTTATCCTTGAAACAACTCTTTTCTAGGACCGTGGACTAGAATTGAGAATGAGTGTTTGATTGTTATTTTATGCATGAGACTCGTAGCTTGATTGCATGATTTGATATTCTTGTATCCTTAATACTTTGCATGATATGAATTAAGCGTTCTTGTTCATATCATAATTTCGCTTGGACCGTGGACAAGCGAAAATCTTTTATAAGGATTGGAATTAACTTGTGAATTAATAGAAAAGTGGATGAATTGATGATCGAATGATTAAAAAGATGGAACTGATTGAATGAACTCTGCTTTTCCTTAATTGATTTGATACTGAAATTTGCTTGTTTGCTTAAACTCTCAAAACCCCTGTTTTGTTCTTTGCTGATTGTTCAGAATATCGATTCTCTTGGGTTCGATCCCTTACTTGCATACTATACTTAGTTTCTAGTTTAGGATAATTTATTTTTGATCTTGGCAACAACGACTTTAGCCGAGTCAATATCCAAATATATTACAATTTTATTTATATTACGATATATTATAACAAATTTTTTTGTATTCTAATTATGTTTGTATGCTAAAATTACGATTTATTATAACAAAATTTATTTCATAATCTAAATTTTACTAAATAATACAACTAAACTGAATAACACAACTACAAATCTATATATAATCAAGATATTGAATATTAAAAAATTTAGGAAATTGATTAACTAATTACTTAATTAATATCTAACTAAATGAAATCAAATTAAATACAATTAAATTAGTTTGTTAATAATGTACCGCATCCGTAAATGTCGCTCGAGTGCGGATCGGGCCAAGAGCCGGAGGAGCATCGCGGGAAGACGTCGGACCCGGTACGACCTCTGTCACGCGCCCGACTTGCATCAGATATCGCCTCCTCCTCTTTATCTCGGATCTCGACGGACTGCCCTCGGGCTGGGCAGCTGCGCATTGACCGGCGCAAGGCTGGGCGGCTGCGCGTTGACCGACGCAAGGCTGGGTGGCCGGACCGCCCTCGGGCTGGGCGTCCTGCGCCCGTGGTGGTGCGCTCTCGGGCTGTGCGGTCGGAGCGCATGGTGGTGCGCCCTCGGGCTGGGCGGCAGGCCGGCACGATGATATCGAGCCAGGCGATGCCGGTCCCGATCCGCCGGTGGTGCGTTGGAGCCCGGTGGTGCGTTGGAGGCGGTGGCGACAAGCGACGCCGATGGCGCCCCAGAGATTGCCGACGGGGTCTAGGAATCGGGGGTTTGTGGTGGTTGGGACATTTTTTGGCTCGCAATATCGTTTCGAGATTCAACGAAGAAGACGACAATGGTGGTGGCGGTTGCTCGTGCGACATTTTAACCCTAATGCCCGCGCATGCCCGTTTCGAGCTACTATTGGGCCGCACAAGCCCGTTGCGAGCCCATGTGTGATGGCGGCGCCTCACGCGACGGATAAAACCCTAATTATCCACGCATGCCCGTTTCATGCCTTTTTAAGCCTCAAAAGCCCATTTCGTGCCTTTTTGGGCCGCCAAAGCCCATTTCGTTGTTGCGCGCAAGCCCATTTCGCGCTCCCTAAATCTCAACCCCGACATCTCGTTTCCATTTTCCACTTTTGCCCTTCCGCGGAACGCTATTGCGCGCGAATCGGCGTTGCGCAAAATATATGTGCGCTTTTCAAAAATTCTTGTGCTTATGTACCCCGCGTATATATATATTTATATATATAATATGTATGTATGTGTACATGGACTAAATGTTTGACTATGTGTGAAATAATTGATGATGGTTTATATTCACTGAGTATGCGACTCACGTAAATCGCAAAACAATTTTTCAAGTTCAGGTAGATTTTACTGATGTGTGTCTCTGTTAGAGGTCACATTCATATAGGTCTGCCGAATGAAGCTCTAAGCAACCTTCTCCTCTTCATTTTTTATCTTAGACTTTTGTGTTGTAATAAAGTTAGAGTAATAGATGTATTAGTATAAGAAGTAACTACATATAGGTATGCGTGTGTGCAACCTTATATGGTTGTTAATTTTGCTTTGTGCTTATATGGATAGTTGTTATATGCAAATTATCTTTTTATATAAGACAAGTTTTAATAAGCATACGTCATAGGGTATACGGGTGTTACAACTACCACGCAACTTGCTGGTGGTAGTAGAATAATAAGGAATCATAATGGTTAGTTTATTATAGCCTTTTCTTTTAAGTGTGGAACATGTTCTCCTCTTTGTGCGGAGCTACTGGCACTCTTCCATGGTATGAATGTATGCTTGGATCGATATACTTCTAAGATTTTTGTAGAGACAGATTCTTAAGTATCATGTACTTTGCTGCTGTCCAAGGTCAGATTGTCACTCATCCAGATTATCATTTAATTCAAGCCACCAGGACAAGATTGGAAGCACATACCAACTTTTTGCTCACTCATATTTTACGTCAATCCAATCTCGTGGATGATCGATCTGTTGCTTTGTCTGTTATTTTAAATGTCGAATTTGTCATCTTTGATTCTGTTCTTATAATTGTAATGGAGGTTGTACATGCTGAAGTTGTAAGTCCCACTAGGGACTTAATGCTCTAGTTTTAATAATAAAATATTAAGGGCTTTTTCCCTCCTTCATACCCACAAAAAAGTTTTGTATTAGAGTTGCTCTTTGATTGCTATTAATGTCCTCCTCCTCCGCTCTACCTTTCCGACTCCACTCCGATTTGATTCCGTCTCAGTGAGAATGGATGCTCCTACGCAAACATAATAACATGCACACATTGAATAAAATACATGTTTACATCTAATAAAAGGAGGCAATTTTTTATTAAATATATATATTATGAGTGCATAATTTTTTGTACAATGTATTTTATTTTACTACGGTGTGTATATTCTGTATTGTGTGTGCAACTTTATTTACTAAAAATGTGTACTCATTTGATTGATACAAGATGCACTTTTTCTATAATTTTTTTATACAGTTGGAAAAGATTAGGCTGATCAAAGTCAGCCTATATCCTTTCGGATGAGGACTTGAAGTCCTCAGTGTTTCTGAATTTGATTTGCACTACAAAAATGACGTAGTCCAGTAATCAAATCAACAACCTTATTACAGTCACGAGGTATATGTGTAAATCGAACAACCTCAAACGACTGTAGTAGCGCAAGTGAGTTTGAGATTAACATTTCAATCTGCCATGGACATGATCTACTTCCTTGCAAAGCTTGTATAAAAACTAGACTGTCTCCTTCTATCTGGATCTTAGACAAATTCCTTTTCTTAGCTTCACAGACTGCTTCATACATCCATATTGCTTCTGCCTGAATTGTACTCTAGTGTTCGCTTGCAAAAGCATTTATCGAAATATTTCTCCCATCATGATCCTGAATAATATATCATGTAGTTGCTCGTCCATCTCGTTGTTTAGATCCATCAAAATTGAACTTTACGAATCCATGTTCTAGTCTATGCCATTTCTTAACTTTCTTTTTACATGTCCTTTTTACTGTCGTATTAGTTTGGTCATTACCACTTTCTTGTACATTCTTCGAAATCATTATTTGTAATTTTATAAATTCTTCTATGGATCTAGTTGATCCATCCAGAGGCTGGTTAAATATTGTTCTATTTCTATAATACCATATACTCCACCATACTATAGTTAATTCATTAAATTTATTTGAGTTCATTGAATTTTTCAAATTTTCCAAGATTTCTGGCATGCTTTTGTCATTTCCTAAAACATTTATTATGGATTGCACAAAAACATTATCAATTTTACTTAGAGTTTGCCTCGTAAAAGGACATTCCATTAAAATGTGTTGACATGTTTCATTTGAACTGGAGCATAATGGGCATTCTGGAGTTACTGCTGTGTGACGCTGAATTAATATATCTTTAGTCGGTAATCCTCCTGAACATATCTTCCATAAAAATAATTTACATTTTTGGCTTATCTCTTATTTGTTGATCATGTGCTACAAAAGCAGTAGCCGAATGTGTAGAAAACCATCCATTTTTGTTTGGAAACCAGTATAATCTATCCCTGATTTGACTTTTCAGAATTATTTGGACTTTATTCGTTGTACCCATTCCAGTGGTAAGATTCGATATAAATCTTGTTCCTTCCATCGTCCATTGTTATCGATAAATTGTCATACTGTGGCATTAATATCTATATTTATTGGCATAGAGAAGATTTCTACAAGTGCTTGATTAGTCACCCACTGGTCTTTCCAAAATCTCACTGTCTTCCCATCACCTATTTGCCAAATTAAGCCTTTTTAAAATTCTGGTTTTAAATTCATCAATTTCTTCCATTGCCATGAGACATTGCGAGTAGGTGAGTATTCTAATATGTTCTCATTCTTTAAGTATTTTTCTGTTACAATACGAACCCAAATGTTATGCGGTTCAGCTAAAATTTTCCACATTAATTTCATCTGCATTGCTTTGTTCTTATGAATCGATTTTCTAAGTCCAAGGCCCCCTTTTTTTCTTTGATTGACATATCGTGTCCCAACCTATTAGAGGGATATACCCATTCGACTTATTCCAAAAGAATTTCCTATTTACTGTATCTAACTTATGTAGTGTTCCTATTGGTAACATAAAGTTCTTCATTGTATAAGACGGCTTCGTGGCCATAACTGATTTAATTAGCGTTGTTCTTCCTGCCTGAGACAAAGAATTTTCTTTCCATTTCGAAAGTTGTTTCTCTACCGATCTGATGACAAGTTCAAATGTAGTTCTTGTGACCCTTGAATTTATTATGGGGCACCCTAAATATTTTTCTAACGAAGTAGTATACGGTATACCTATTTCTTCTTGCAAAAGTCTTCTTGTCGATGCCATTACACCTTTAGTAGTTTGGAATGCTGATTTATGGAAATTAATCTTTTGTCCTGAAATATCACAATAATCCTCTAGAATATTCTTAATACTTCGAAATGCCACCTTAGTTTGATGAGCTAAAAGTAATTATATCATCAGCGAAGGATAAGAACTGAATCCTTGTTCCCCCTCTAGTCATCTGAAATCCAACATTTTTAGGATGGTTCGTGCTTTCATTTTTCAATCTACGAGCTAGGATTTCAGCGCCTAATATAAAAAAGTAACGGAGATAGTGGGTCTCCCTGCCGTATTCCTCTCTATGGGTAGAATATTTCCGTTGTTTCATTTTTAACTAGTACAAAACGAGACCGTGGTTACACACTGCATTATCCAGTTTACAAATGTCGAATGAAAGCCATATGCTTGAAATACTCGTGGTAAAAACTCCTAGTCAACTCGATCATACGCTTTTTCCATAACTAACTTAATAGCTGCCCAACCTGTCTTTCCTTTTCGTTGTCGAAATGTATGGAATATTTCATGGGCTATAAGAACATTATCTTGTATGGCTCGATTTGTGACAAACGCTCCCTGAAGAGGGTGCATTACATTAGGTAAAATCTTCTTTAGTCTTTCAGCTAATATCTTTGCAATTATCTTGTATATAGTGGAGCACAAACTAATCGGTTTGTACTAATTGATTGTTGTCGGATTATCACATTTTAGGATTAAGGGTATAAACGTATGTTTGATTTCCTTTAATATAAAGTCGGATGTGAAAAATGCCTTAACTGCTTTAGTAACTGATACACCTATTAAATTCCAGTATTTTTGATAGAACTCTGCAATCATTCCATCTGGACCTGGTGATTTATTCTTACCAAGACTAAAGACTGCATTTTGAATTTCTGAATTTGCTATCTCCTTTATAAGTTCTCTATTTTCTCGTTCTGTGATTTCGCTTCTAACCAATTTTAAATGATTTTCCAATTTTCTATAATTAATTTGTTGTTTCTTGAACATATTACTAAATTCATGTCTTATTCCTTGCCTGACATTGTCCTCCCTTAGCAACAGAGTTCCATCATTTGATCGGATAGATTTTATATGTGTATGATTTCGTCGCCCTGTTGCACATCTATGAGAATATGCACTATTCGAGTCGCCATATTTTATATCATTTACCTAAGCTCTCTGTGCCCAATATGTTTTGTGAATTTGTATTAATTTCTCTTTCTTTTTAATTAACCTGGATTGCCGTAAGCATCCACTATTTCCGGTGGTAGGTGTCGGATTGCTCTGTAGTTGAATCAGTTGTAGATCAATCTCATCAAGTTGTCTAAAAATGTTTCCAAACATATACTTGTTCCAAATTTTAATTTTTGACTTAAGTAATCTGGTCTTTTGGATTAGTTTGAACATATGAGATCCCAGACAATTATGTCTCCATGCTTGCCTTACTAAATTTCGAAAATCTTTTCTCTGCATCCAAATTTTCTCAAATTTAAACGGTCTTCCCTTATATGTATGTGATCCATTTAAATCAATTGAAATTGGGCAATGATCGGAGAAAGAAAAGGCATGATTCATTGTAACCAAATCTGGGTACCATTGTGTTATATCATATGATACCATTGCTCTATCAATTTTTCATATGTGTTATCATTATCCGTCTTTCGTTTTCTCCATGTAAATTTGTTTCCTGTGGATTTAACATCTGTCAAGTTGCATTGTTGTACAAATTCTTTTAGTTGGTTGAATCTTGATGGACAAGGATCCGCACTTCCATATATATCCGATGAGTCTAAAATATCATTAAAGTCACCCATTATAACACATGGCAAAGCTTTATTAATTATATATTGCTTTAGGTCTTCCCTGAATGCATTCTTTTCATTCTCTCGCGGTGGGGCGTATATGAAAATGATCACGATATCATATTTCTTGCAAGGGTCCGTATACAAAGAAGTGATGAATTTGTCGTACTTGTCTATTAACTTGAATGTTTCATTGTTTTGTAATTGGTATTCTTTCCATACAACAAAGATTCCTCCTTTCCGACCATGTGCCGGTACATTACCATATTATCAAATCCCGCATTTCGCCAACATGTTTCATGTGGTATCTGCTCCGTTTTAGTTTCTATTATTACTATTACTTTAATATGATTGATTTTGGTAATGGTTTCAATATGTGTCCAAAAATTTTTCCTGCACATTCCACGTACATTCAAGATTGCTAATTTCATAACACATTTTGATTAATTGTTATGGATCGTCTCCCGCAGTCTGTCGTGATTTGAATCTGGTCAATATTTCTGTGTAATCGTTGTGAGTTACTAACATTCCCTGAAATGTTCATGAAAGCTAGTGGCCCTGATTTACGAAAAGGTTCGGTCATTCTCATTAATCTGGCCCAATTCACAACGTCATTTGTTCTGACTCTATCCAAATCACACACCAGTTTATCAAGATTTATAATGGAGTGTTTTATTGTTGAGATCACAAGCTCTGTTTTCGATTTGCATTTGGCATCCAGATTCTTAATGTACTCAATCCAGTTATCATCTCGTTCCAAATTGCTGAAATTAATAGAGCAGCCGTTAATAACACAAATAATCATATTCTTCATAAAAAACACACATATTACACATAGAAGAACTAATTACCCATATAGCCTTAGCACATTGTCTTCATCAAAATGCCAATGGCATACTAGAGGACAAGCTACAACACAATGTTTATCAAATCTTGATTCTACTTCAACGACCATATCAATATCTTACATATGAATTAAATTCAGATTACAAAATTCGTTTAGATTGTTATTGTTCTATTGAACTAAAGCATAGCATTTTATAACAGATCCTATCAAGCATTTCACAAATCCTATCATGCAGGTTTCTTCAAAAAATTTAATCTCCTTCTCCACCATGGACAATCTTGATTCTACTTTCGCAACCTGTTGTTCTTCAATATCTTTTGAGGACAAATCCTCGTTTTCACACATGAGTTCGTCACTGGCTTCCTCAGCCAACAATTCAAGAACTCCGATCATGCCATCGACTTCCTCAGTCCTAGATGACGGATTGGAGCTCGAAACTTTTGTAGACAAGAGAAATTCTTTGAATGTTTTCTCACCAATTGTCATAAAAAGAAACCAGAAAAAAGAACAACACAAAGAAAATGAAAGAAGAAGGGCGTAGGAAAAGAGAGGAAGAGGCTGAAATCGAAGAGCAAAGGGATTGAAAGACAGAAATTCAGACCTTTGCATCAAACTCTATGGCGAGAGCGGAAACATACAAGGACCAGGACCCTTTTCACCAAACCCTTGAACCTTCATCGTTTTCTTAATGCCACCGTCGAGGTTCTTTTGCCCAAATTCAGGCTTTCGATACCTCCATACCGTCAAGTTCCAGAGTATGTTTGGAGGTCTCCACGACTGCCTTCTTCTCCTAAACTTGGATTGCCAATGGTTTCTATTAGAGTTCCAGATTTTCCGAATTTGATAGACGTTTGAGACTTGGCTCTGTCTTTGCCAAATCTTCTCAATTGATCGCAACAGGGTCGTGGAACCAGATTGATTTTCGTTTTTGTGGACTAGAATGAGGAGGATTAGGCAGGAATTAAGGGTTGGATCGATGAATTTGGGTCTAGGGTTCAGAACGGAGTTCTGCTCCTGTTTCTCGCTTTCTCTCTCTCTCTCTCATCCTAAGCTCTCTTGCCCTTTTGCAATGCACTTTTTCTATAATGCGAGTATTGTTTTAGGTCTATGCATTTATTTTATATAAAATTTTTTTATAATATATTCTAAAGGCATATGTGATGAAATCCAAATATATTACGCGCTAAATACAGGATTATATTAAATACTAACTCTCGGTTTTGTACAACCAAACGATTTTCGTACATAGATTTTTTCTCATCCCCACCCTTTAGCTAAAAATTATTATTGTACTCCTCTTTACAAATAAAGCTTTTTGAACTTTAAATCATAAATAGCGCGATCTCACTCAGAGATCAAACACATCGAATCTAGATATAGAAAAAATTCCGACACAGAGAGGTTTTTCGATCTTTTTTTAGTCTTATCACCTTTCTATGTATAGGATTGACCAGCTGCCAGCTTACTCGACTACAGTCGATGTGGGATCAAAACATGGAAATCCCTACTACTATAAATAATCCACGAAGGTTTTTACCCTGCATCGTTGATTACTTATATAAGTTAACTATCTACGGCTTATATTACTCTAAATTGGGAACCACTTTTTATTTTCTTAACCTTAATTCGGCCTTTCTTTCCCTTTTTTCCCAAATCCCACTTTCTTTCTACCGCCTTCCTCGCCACCTTCTACAACCAACATCTCTAGATTTGCAGTCTTCATTCCTCTCTGTCTTTCTTTGATTTTTTGTCGGCTCTTTATCTTTCTTCTTATATCTTTCTATTTCATGAGTTCTTGAGCAAGATGCGGACGCTGGTGGTGTCCAGAAGAGGGAACCGATTGGAGGGCATCGCTGGTAGTGTCGGTAGAAGAGCTCGCTTGCCGGCACCGCTGGTGGTGGATAGAAGTGGGTGCGGACTGGAGGGCTTATGAAGGCGCGACCCTTCGTCTCTGGTGGCGGTGCCGGGGCATTGACATATTCAATCATGATTTTACAGGTTAGGGTTTCAGTTTGTTTTTGAGGAGGAACCTGAATTTCTCCATGCTATGTTCTTACTTATGTTTGTTCATCCAACTTATTGTTACATCTCTCTAGGTAAGATATTTTCTCCAATCTTAATCAACTATTAGTATTGATTCTCATGCCATTTATGCGATAAATGGCTGCATCTATAGGAAGTAAGCTTTGTTTCTCAAGTTAAATAATCTATTGGTAGCCCATTGAATAGTTGTTGTTGTTTGTGCGAAATTGTATGATACGAACCTGGTGTACCGCGTATCGAACCCTTGTTGGTCAAAGAATTTGAGCCTAATCTGATGTGGACTCCGACTCGGGATAAACGTGGTTGGTAGCCACGGGAAGAAGAGCGATAAATTTAGAGCAAAGGGATAAATTAATAAATTGATTTCATTGATTGATTCGTCCATAAAACTAATACATCAGTATATATAATAAAATTCTAACCCTAATAGCTAACAAGCTGAGACACTAAAAGATATTCTTACTAAAAAATCAAAACTAACCTAAATAAAAAGAAACCACAATATTCTAATTAAGACTAATATAACTTAATTATGTAATATAATAAATAGCGTATCAATTCTCCCCCGTTGAGAATCGACTTGTCCTCAAGTCGGAAATCAGGAGGAGACGAATGAAACGATTCTTGGAATTTAATCCGCCAGGGTCCCATGACACATGTATCAACGCTTGATTCCGCATCCTAAACTTAAAGTGTTGTGGACCCCCATGGACACGAAGAAGACATGGACTCAGATCGAACTCTGCGACAGAGGTCCTGGACATGATACCGAGTCGATTTCGGTCTCCTTGTGGTGAATCAGACTTCGAAAAAGAAGTACCCGAGCCCAAAATTTCTGCAGTAGGTGCGAGGAACGGGCACGATGGACGAAATTGCAGGCGCGGGCTGGGGGCCGCGGGCGCGGGATTCGCCGGCGGGTGCGGAACAGGGGCCGCGGGCGCTGGGGCATTAGCCGCGGGTGTCGGGGCATTAACGGCGGGTGCGGGGCTAGGGTTGTGCTCCACCTTGCCCACATCGTCGTGAGAATTGCCCAGGAGATGACAAAGTCGGTCCAATCGTTGAGCTATAGCGTCGCATTGTTGATGCATAGCGTCGTAGGTCAACAACATGTCTTGAAGAATGGCTCATATCTGCACGTCATTGGACATGATAATTGCGATGTTCAAGAATGAAAGCACCAATTGATACGAACCCGGTGTGAACCGCGTATCGAACCCTTGTTGGTCAAGGGATTTGAGCCTAATCCGATGTGGACTCCGACTCGGGATAAACGTGGATGGTAATCACGGGAAGAAGAACGATAAATTTAGAGCAAAGGGATAAATTAATAAATTGTTTTTATTGATTGATTCGTCCATAAAACTAATACATCAGTATATATAATAAAATTCTAACCCTAATAGCTAACAAGCTGAGACACTAAAATATATTCTTACTAAAAAATCAAAACTAACCTAAATAAAAAGAAACCACAATATTCTATTTAAGACTAATATAACTTAATTATGTAATATAATAAATAGCGTATCAATAGCGTATCAATTCTCCCCCGTTGAGAATCGACTTGTCCTCAAGTCGGAAATCAGGAGGAGACGAATGAAACGATTCTTGGAATTTAATCCGCCCGGGTCCCATGACACATGTATCAGCGCTTGATTCCGCATCCTAAACTTAAAGTGTTGTGGACCCCCATGGACACGAAGAAGACATGGACTCAGATCGAACTCCGCGACAGAGGTCCTGGACATGATACCGAGTCGATTCCGGTCTCCTTGTGGTGAATCAGACTTCGAAAAAGAAGTACCCGAGCCCAAAATTTCTGCAGTAGGTGCGAGGAACGGGCAGGCGACGGTCACGATGGACGAAATTGCAGGCGCGGGCTGGGGGCCGCGGGTGCGGGATTCACCGGCGGGTGCGGAACAGGGGCCGCGGGCGCTGGGGCATCAGCCACGGGTGTCGGGGCATTAACGGCGGGCGCGAGGCTAGGGTTGCGCTCCACCTTGCCCACATCGTCGTGAGGATTGCCCAGGAGATGACAAAGTCGGTCCAATCGTTGAGCTATAGCGTCGCATTGTTGATGCATAACGTCATAGGTCAACGACATGTCTTGAAGAATGGCTCATATCTGCGCCTCATTGGACATGATAATTGCGATGTTCAAGAATGAAAGCACCAATTGATACGAACCCGATGTGGACCGCGTATCGAACCCTTGTTGGTCAAGGGATTTGAGCCTAATCCGATGTGGACTCCGACTCGGGATAAACGTGGTTGGTAGCCACGGGAAGAAGAACGATAAATTTAGAGCAAAGGGATAAATTAATAAATTGATTTCATTGATTGATTCGTCCATAAAACTAATACATCAGTATATATAATAAAATTCTAACCCTAATAGCTATAAGCTGAGACACTAAAAGATATTCTTACTAAAAAATCAAAACTAACCTAAATAAAAAGAAACCACAATATTCTAATTAAGACTAATATAACTTAATTATGTAATATAATAAATAGCGTATCAATAGCGTATCAATTCTCCCCCGTTGAGAATCGACTTGTCCTCAAGTCGGAAATCAGGAGGAGACGAATGAAACGATTCTTGGAATTTAATCCGCCATGGTCCCATGACACATGTATCAGCGCTTGATTCCGCATCCTAAACTTAAAGTGTTGTGGACCCCCATGGACACGAGGAAGACATGGACTTAGATCGAACTCCGCGACAGAGGTCCTGGACATGATACCGAGTCGATTCCGGTCTCCCTGTGGTGAATCAGACTTCGAAAAAGAAGTACCCGAGCCCAAAATTTCTGCAGTAGGTGCGAGGAACGAGCAGGCGACGGTCACGATGGACGAAATTGCAGGCGCGGGCTGGGGGTCGCGGGCGCAGGATTCGACGGCGGGTGCGAAACAGGGGCCGCGGGCGCTGGGGCATCAGCCGCGGGTGTCGGGGCATTGCGGCGGGCGCGGGGCTAGGGTTGCGTTCCACCTTGCCCACATCGTCATGAGGACTGCCCAGGAGATGACAAAGTCGGTCCAATCGTTGAGCTATAGCGTCGCATTGTTGATGCATAGCGTCGTAGGTCAACGACATGTCTTGAAGAATGGCTCATATCTGCGCGTCATTGGACATGATAATTGTGATGTTCAAGAATGAAAGTACCAATTGATACGAACCCGGTGTGGACCGCGTATCGAACCGTTGTTGGTCAAGGGATTTGAGCCTTATCCGATGTGGACTCCGACTCGGGATAAACGTGGTTGGTAGCCACGGGAAGAAGAACGATAAATTTAGAGCAAAGGGATAAATTAATAAATTGATTTCATTGATTGATTCCTCCATAAAACTAATACATCAGTATATATAATAAAATTCTAACCCTAATAGCTAACAAGCTGAGATACTAAAAAGATATTCTTACTAAAAAATCAAAACTAACCTAAATAAAAAGAAACCACAATATTCTAATTAAGACTAATATAACTTAATTATGTAATATAATAAATAGCGTATCAATAACGTATCATTGTATTTCATTTCCTAAACTAATGTACTTATCCTTCTCTTGCTTCATATATTTTTGTTTCGATCAAAGGGGTACTTGAATTCAGTAGTAATTCTATTTCACTATTGGTTGTTGTAGGTTCCAAGAAGCAACAATTGATTGTACAATGGCCCTAAATTTAGATGGCTGACAAGGAAAGAGCTTGGAAATCTTAAGAAAGCCTTGGATGATACTATCATAACTATATACTAAAGCGGAGGTTAAAAAAACTATTAAATGACACATGTCGTTTTTAGATTGGACCACATCACCCCTTTTTCTATACTAATATGATTGATTGAAATTTAATTGGGTATTTTTATTGGTTAATAAATAATTGTAGACCCCACATAAAATAAAATTATTATTTATATCCATATGGAATATTATATAAGATTTGGATTTGGCAATTTTTGGCAAAATAACCATTAAATAAAAAAATATCCAATTCTATAAATCTATAATTTCCACAAGATTATAAAAAATATATGGAATATTTCATAATATATAAATTTAACAATCATTACTATATATTAAAGCGGATGTTAAAATAATATTTAAAATGTTCCCACATTGAATTAAATCCTCCTTCTCTTTTAAATAAATCCAATTGGTTGAAATTAACTGAATTATTTTTAATTAGTTATATTCACATATTAAACAAAATAACTAATATATTAGTTTTAGTTTTGGATAGAATATTTTTTTTAGATAAGATATGTATTGTTTAAAAAAATCTTGCATATATCAATTTTCAATAATTATTTAAAAAATGATATTTTTTGTAGATAAGAGACGTATAGTTTTTTAAAGATATCATTGCCTATATCAATTTAATCAAAATTTAACAAATACAAATAAATTATACAATAATATTATAAAACCCCGTACAAGGCACGAAAACTAAGACTAAGTACACCACTAAATTCAAGTATTCTTATAAATTTTGGGGAGTATATGTTGCTTGAAGATGATTTGTTATTAGTGTTCTTATAAATTTTGGGGAGTATATGTTGCTTGAACATGATTTGTTATAGAAGTACTAATGTTGTGCAGCTTCATGAATACATAAAGGCTACTGAAGTTATATCAATATTCAGGTAGCACAACGGGCAAGACAAGATGAATTCATACATCATTTTACATGCATGGAATTTTTTATATTTTTTTATGTCAGTTGAGTTTGGAAAACCAAGAACCTAACCATTTACAATGCAAGCGACTTGAATCAGCTAATTCAGGTAAAGAAAACTCAGTTCCTTATTACGTCTTAACACTATAGATTCCACCTTCTAACTGCTTAACAGACTCCTCCTTTTCACCTTATCTCTTTGTTCAACTTTAACTTTTTGTAAGCTCCTCGATCGAGTGTGTTCTCACTATTTTGTCACTTTGATGTTGAAATGAGCATTCATATAGATTGTTTATCCTCCTGTAAATATAGTTTAATTTGTTGGTTCTGCATTTAATGAAGAGACTATATCATATATGTGCTCTTTTGGCTGTGTTTAGCTGATCCATTTCTCTTATGAATGATTCTAGTGTTTTCCCATAACTATTGATGTCGATAGTAACAATGAGCAGTTGTTGAATGGTGAGTTTTATCATATCAGGCTTAGGCAAAAGAGTGCTAGAGGACATGTTTATGCTATCCTAGCTACTTCAGTCAAAAAAGGACTTCCAAGGTTTCAAGAGTTTATATATAAGATTCTGACTTATATTTTCAGGAATATGAGGAGGAATTCATGGCCATTGTGAAGCAAAATTATGTGGAAAAAGTTCTTATACAAGTTAATTCCACTCTTTTTCTGCTTTAATTTATTCATTCACTGCAAACACTTTGTTGAATATATTACATGGATATTGTTCTGCATTTGAAGACTTTACTACAAAGCTTTTAATTTGCTTGAAAAATACTACAAGCTTTCAGTTTGCCCAACCCCATTGAGGGAGAAACAGGGAAGGGAAGCTCATTTGGTCGAAAGGCATTCTCTACGATGTTAATTTGTCTAACCGGTGATGTTGCTTTTGTTGGGATTATGGAGCCTGATTCGGGATTAGGTTGAAAAAGGAGTCGGGTTACTTGCTTGGCAAGTTTGACGAGATCTTTTTTTGGATAGATTGTGTCTTCTATTTTTGGTAGATGAGATTTTCTATCATTAATGGATAAAAGATATTAGATATTAGGAGAGAATAATATCTAGGGGATATTGGAATATTCTATCCTTGCAATATCTTGTAATATCTTGTTTCTATCTTTAAGCCTAGAATCCTCTATTTAAACCCAACTAGGTTATTGTAATTGGTGTGCTAAAAACCAGAGAGCAGAGAGAGGGAAAAATCAGAGCGCTAGAGAGATTAGGTTAGATAGAGGTCTTGTAATCCTTGTAAGTCTCAGATCTAGTGAAAGTCCCTGGCTTGGTAGTGCCCCCAGACGTAGTCATTCTGACGAACTGGGTCAACAAATCTCTTGTCTTCTTTTATTGTTTATTTCGGATTTCTCTTGTGGATCTGTGTTGTCGTTATTATTGCCAGTAGGTGATCGAATTTCCCAACAACTGGTATCAGAGCTGCAGGTTCCTACGATGGCATTGAGCGGAAAGATCCTGGTGGAGAAGTTTGATGGGACAGACTTTGGCTTCTGGAAGATGCAAATGGAAGATTAGCTCTATGGTAAAGAGCTTCACTTGCCTCTTGGAAAGCAGCCGGAGGGCATGAAGGACGATGAGTGGAAGTTGTTAGATAGGAAGGCGATGAGTGCGATTCGCTTGTCCTTGTCTAGGAATGTAGCCATCACACGGTGAAGGCTAAGACGACAAAGGAACTGCTTTCAAAACCACACCTTAAACCTAAAGTCACATCCTTATTTATAGAGCCTCGTGGGATCTGATCTAATATTTCCTTGCCACGAAATAAAAGATTTTCCATCCCAAAATCTCCATAAAATCAGAAACTCAATCAACCATATCTTCAATCACTCTGATTATACCCAAAACCGAAAGATCTCGATATCTTATCTTTTTCCTTCAACAAATCTTCAAGATTCCATCTTATCTTCTCACAAACAACTAAATCTTAGTTGTCAAATCACCGCCGAAGTCATTCGCTCAAGATATGGAAACTTGCCAAATATAGAAAGCCGCGTAGCTTCCCGCAGACGATGTCCAGATCGCCAGTCGTTCCCTACGTCGTTCCCTCACGACATCGTTCCCGCTGTCATTCCCTCACGACGTTCCTTCACTCTAACGATATGTTCTTTTCTTTCCTGAGATACTAGTGAAACAACACATTAATCATTTAAAGTTTGTTATCATCAAAACTAAGAGAAACCATGGAACAACGAATGTTCCAACAATTTCCCCCTTTTTGATGATGACAAACTTATGCAAAAACCGAATGATCTCAAATTTCCTAGATAAGATATTGTGAGCTTTGATCTTATCCTTCATTTGATCTTCTCGAGCAACCGCTTGTAGATTGCTCGCAGAATATCTTGTAACTTGCCATAATAGAAAGTCACGTTCCTTCCGAGACGCGCTTCCTAAATCTGTCACTTGTTCCTTCCATCGTTCCTCACAATGTTCCGTCACTCGTGACTATGTACCTGTTTTCCTGAAACACTTACATATAAAAGCAAGTTATACCAACTAAGTTTGTTATCATCAAAACTAAGAGAAACCATGGAACACCCGTTGTTCCAACAAGGTATTTTTCAGTCGTTTACCTATCAAAGAATCCTGACTTAATCAATCTGAGTAGAATGGTAAGTAAGGGTCGATCCCACAGAGATTCGTGTATTTATGTTATTACTTATATGTCAAGTAACCAAAGGGGTGGGGGTTGAATGAAAATCTAATCTAATATGCAAACTAAGAACTAACTATGTATGCAAAGTTTGTTTGTAAATATATAAGAGAAATATGTTCAACTAGTTAAATCCATCATAGATATGCTTATTGATCATTGATTCTCTTGATTCTCAATTCCCTTGAATAATCTACCGTGGATTATTATCCAAAACTTTTTATTTAACTGCATGCATATTCTTTTTTATCACTATATACATAAGCGTTTGGCACTTATCTAGTCTTCTCATACGAAATGTATGACAGCTCCTGCTTGTATGAGCGGATGTTGATGTTGAAACATAGTGGTGATGCAGGTGGCCTTTGGAATTTGTAGGCAGACAAAGCCTTACGTGGAGTTGGTAATTAATACATACAGGGAATTATTTCACCCCTTCTCACTACTACAGAATTGGGCTATTACCTCGTGGCATTTAACCCGGGTGCATGTAACCTAAGGTATATTATATCAAATTAAAAAGACGACAAATAAAATACACCGGGCGTTACGTGACCGGTGTATTTGAATCATATTCATGTTTTATACACCAGATGTTCAATAAACCGGTGTATTTAATTCAAACAAATACACCGGGCTTATATAGTCCGAAGTGTTCCTATTTACTTGTATCAAATATCTCTGATTTACTTGGGCCGGTGTATTTGAAAAGTAAAAAAAAAATCAAATACCTCTGGCTTATATGGGCCGGTGTATTTGAAAAGTAAAAAATAAACCAAATACCTCTGGCTTATATAGTCCGATGTATTTGGAAATAAATCAAAATTTTCTATCTTATTTGGGTCGGTTATTTTTAACCTAATAAAAAGCATATTAACGAAGCCATGATTTATATCTGCCGACGATCCCCTACTCCATCAGTATTTCAACTATTGCCCTGGTTTACAATTCGATCAGCTGCTTCAACCATAATTATCGGTATGATCATAACTAATTCAATAATTAAGTTTTGTTTTAGACTAGCTTGTTAATTAAATAGGTTTTGTTTTGTTAATTATAATTGTTTGATGCATGGATAGAATGATGGATCGATCATGGATGTTAAAAACTCGTGATTTAGATGAATATGCTAATGGTGGAGAAGAGTTCATTACATTTGCACTTGAGAATGGGGCTGATCCTACTAGAATGAGGTGTCCTTGTAAGGATTGTTGGTACTCAAGATGGCTTAAGGTTGATGAAATCAGAAATCATCTAATTTTTCGCGGTATTATAAAAGATTACACGAGGTGGATATGGCATGGAGAGACAGCTGCAGATTCTACTAGTTACGAGACTGTAGATGTGAATAGTAATCATGATAATTATGAAGATGATAGATTGGATGATATGATTCATGACTGTGAGGCAAATTTTGCTGATGATCCTGATAAGTTTCATGACTTAATAAATGATGCTCAGATGCCATTATATACAGGGTGTGTCAAATTTACCAAGATGTCAGCATTATTGAAATTGTATAATGTGAAAGCTAGACATGGATGGAGTGACACGAGTTTCAGTGCAATACTGGAGCTTCTTAAAGAAATGCTACCTGAGGATAATTGTATTCCGGTTAGTACATATGAGGCGAAGAAGATTTTGTGTTCCATGGGCATGAATTATGAGAGAATACACGCTTGTCCCAATGATTGTGTTCTATATAGGAAAGAATATGCTTCATTAGAGCACTGCCCAAATCCTGATTGTGGTCAACCACGATATAAGAAGAAAGATGTTCCAGCAAAGGTTGTTTGGTATTTTCCTATCATTCCAAGGTTCCGACGTTTGTATGGCAATCCGCGAGATGCTGAAAGTTTAACTTGGCATGCAAATAGGAGAGTAAAAGATGGGAAAATTCGTCACCCAGCAGATGGCACGCAATGGAAAACAATGGACAGATTATATCCTGAGTTTGGAAACGAAGACAGAAACTTGCGACTCGCTCTCTCTACTGATGGGATGAGCCCTCATGGAAATCTAAGTACAAGTCACAGTACATGGCCGGTAGTATTGGTGATTTATAATCTATCTACGAGGTTGTGCATGAAGCGCAAATACATGATGCTCTCTTTGCTTATTTCAGGCCCGAGACAACCTGGATTTGAAATTGATGTTTATTTGGCACCCTTGATTGAAGATTTGAAACTGTTGTGGGGTGAAGGTGTTGAAGTATTTGATGCATATCGTAGACAAGAATTTCGTCTCCGAGCCATGTTATTTTGCACTATAAATGATTATCCTGCCTATGGTAATCTTGCTGGATATAGTGTGAAAGGATATGTTGCATGCCCTATTTGTGGGAAAGATACCGCCTCATGTCGATTGAGTAAATGTGGCAAAAATGTTTATCTTAGGTATCGTAGGTTCTTGCCTATGGACCATTCATATAGGAGACTTCGCAAAGCTTTTTATAATTTGTCTGAAGAAGAATGTGCTCCAGTACCATTAAGTGGAGAAGAAGTGTTAGATATTGTGAGTGAAATTGATGTGAGATTTGGGAAAGCTTCTGTGAACAAAGTAAATATAGATGGGTGGAAGAAGAAATCTATTTTCTTTGATCTTCCTTATTGGAAAGATCTATCTGTCAGGCATTGTCTTGATGTAATGCACATTGAGAAGAATATATGTGACAACCTCATTGGCACATTACTGAATATGCCTGGAAAAACAAAAGATGGCTTGAAAGTCAGGCAGGACTACAAGGAGATGAAGACTAGACCGGAATTACAACCTCAGATTAGAGGAGATCGTATATTCTTACAACCGGCATGCTATACTCTATCTAGAAATGAGCAAGCCATTATCATTGACTTTCTACGTGGCATCAAAGTTCCAGATGGTTACTCTTCTAATATTAGCAACCTTGTGTCTGTGAAAGATTTGAAGTTAGTGGGGTTGAAATCTCATGATTGCCATGTTCTCATGCAACAGTTATTACCAGTGGCCATCCGTTCTATATTGCCCGAGAAGGTAAGGTCTACCATAACTAGACTTTGTCTTTTTTTCAAGAAATTATGTAGTAAGGTGATTGATCGTGCTGAGCTGCAAGATCTACAAAGAGAGATTGTTGTGGTTCTTTGTCAAATGGAGATGTACTTCCCACCGTCATTCTTTGATATCATGGAACATTTGACTGTGCACTTGGTGAGAGAGGTTGAGATTTGTGGACCAGTGTATTTTCATTGGATGTATCCGATTGAGCGATATATGAAAGTTCTAAAAGGGTATGTTATGAATCGACAACACCCTGAAGGCTGTATTGTAGAACGATATATAGTTGAAGAAGCTGTTGAATTTTGCACAGATTATTTATCAAATGTTGAAGCCATCGGCGTACCTAAGCGTAGAGAGTTAGGAGAGCTTCATTGGAGAGGAACATTGGGATCTAAGGTAATAACCATTGAACGTGAGAAGTATTGGAATCCAGCTCATTTATATGTCTTGCATAATATGCAAGAAGTCCAACCATATGTAGAGGAACACCTGGCGAGTTTAAAGTGCAACAATCCGACAAGAAGTGAGATTTGGATTACAAGAGAGCATAATAACACCTTCATTGAATGGTTTAAAATCCGAGTCAGTAGGATGATCAGTTCAGGAGAAGAAATCTCAACAAGTCTAAAAGCATTGCATCGGGGGCCAAGGTTCCAAGTGATGAGCTATACTGGATTTGTCATCAACAACTTCACTTTTCACACCCAGGCTTTTTCTGATAAAAGCAAAACACAAAATTGTGGCGTGACGTTGGAAGCACAACCAGTGCATAGTGTAGAAGGCCGAATTCCTACCAACATGTCTTACTTTGGCATCATTGAGCATATATGGGTGTTAATTTACTCCAAGGAGATGAAAATTCCAGTGTTTTGTTGCAAATGGGTTGATAGCAAGAATGGAGTATTGGTTGATGAGATGGGATTTATTTCAGTTTCATTTGACAAAGTAGGACACATGGATGAACCATTCATATTGGCATCACAAGCGAGGCAAGTTTTCTATGTTCTTGATCTTGTTTGTCCGGGCCGATCTATTGTTATGTTCACATCAAAAACAAACAATGGTGAAGAGGATGATGATGATGATGATGATGATGATGATTTATGTGAAGAGCATAGCAACTCAACAACTTTTCCCTACTCTGTTGAGAATGTAAATGAAGAGGAGACTTATGTTCGAGAAGATCATCGAGAAGGTATTTGGCTGAATAAAGAAATCATAGAAGAAGATGAAAATCCAATACCTCCAGCAAAAAAAAGAAAATAGGTTTTTGTTATCTCATACTTAATTAAGCATAACTTAAAATGTTTGAGTTTAATGATTATAAATCTTTTCTAATTTTTGTGTGTGCAGATGCTAACAAGAACTTGAAGGAGGAGTTTATGATGTTACTGATGTTTTTGTACGAAATTAATTTCTGTGTGGCCAATTGACTATATTTATGGGAACACGACATTTTTCTATGATTTATCACTTTGATGGCCCGTTTGTGTGAGATGTGAAATAATTTATCACTTTGCTGCCTTGTTTTGATATTTGCCTTGTTTGTATATCTTCTGCAAAGAACGAAGGGTAAGGAGGTAATTGAAAAAATTAAAATGCCTATGTGGCATAGTTAAGACGACGACACGTAGGATAGAGGGATTCGAGTTTAGTAATAGTATATAGATATATAGATTAATACAAAAATATGTTATTACAAATATAAAAAATATGTGCAAGATTAAAATATTTGATCTTGTTATCTTGATAGATAACGTGATAATATATATATGTTATGTTATATGTAATTAAAAATAGAGTGAATATTATAAAATCAATTTGATATAGATAGAATACTAAAACAATAATGCAATATAAGGAAGATATAGATATATGTTAAATATGTGCAAGATCTTGATTAGTTATATGATAATTGCTTTATTTTTACGCAGATCATAACAAAAAATCATATTTAAGCATTTACATGATTATTTTTCTCGAATAATAATATTTTTGAAAATATTTTATTATTAATATTTTATTTAAGAAAAATCCGTACAAGGTACGGGAATACATACTAGTAAGACTCCTATTTATTTTACTTCCATCTTTATATATAAAATATCAACCAATACAAGAAAATCATATAAGTATGTTATATTTTATAAAATCTATTAGATATTTAGATATAAGAAAAATCTTTTATATAAATTCATAAAAAGATGTAGAAATTTTAAATTTATTAATTTTAATTTAAATTTAAATTTTTTTTTACATAAACATATAAAAAGGAATTTAATTGAGAAAAACTAAAATACTATGAATAAAACTTTTGTTTTAAAATAATATATTAGGGTAGATATATATTGTAATATAAACATATATAAAAAGTGAAGTCATTTAAATTTTTTGATAAAAACAAACGTACGTAATTCCAAATCAATGGAATGAGTTTTGGAGGAAAGCAAAATTTTATTTGGCGGGTATTAAAAATTAGTGGAGCCAATCCCAAAAATTGAAAAAGGAGAGAAGTAAAACCCTACAGCCTCTGTCTTTTCCCATTCCACCTCTTTCTCGTTTCTCTCCCAGTCTCTTTCTCAATTGTCGACTCTTCCTAAGGTGCTATTCAATACCCGGATTCGCCACTCCGTTGTCGGATCCGCCATTGACGCTACAGGTTGCTTCTGATCTCTGTTCACACTCTCCGTCCACACAACACCTCCGACCACCTTCAGTCTCCCACCACCAGGTAAACCCTAAATGGTCTAACTACCAATAATTTTGGGTAAGGGATTAATTAACAAATAATTTTGGGTAAGGGCTTTAAGCAATTGTTTTTGGTAAGGGATTTAAGTAGAAATTTAAGGTTCATGTTCTATCTAGATATGAATGTATGATTTGATTTTAATTGTTCATGTTTTGGAGTCTTAGATTAAGCAGAAAGAAAAATTAATTAGATTAAGCAGAAAGAAAAATTAATTAGCCATGATCGGCTTTGCCAATATGCTTCATCCAAGTCTTCTTGCTCCTGTTTTGCCATGATCTGCAATAAAATTAATTAGCCATGAAAGAAAAATTATGCAAGTAAAAAGCATGGGTCTTTGAATTTCTACGCACAACAGGAATATTGCATTCAAAAAGAAAACAAGTAGAAGTACGTACAAGCCTAGGACATACTGATATTGTAGGAGCTTCACTTTCCTATATTTCTAGATTTGTTTGTATTTGCCTTCTCGTTATTGACTGAAGTAGGTGCATGAAGTCCTATTTTAGTTGTATTTGTATCATATATAAAGTTATAAATATATTGCTTCAGTTCTAGTAGCAAAAGATAATCACCTAATATTATATATTATTGTAAAATTACGTAGATGGCTCGTACTAGAAAGCGAAAAGTCCCACCTCAACCGTATGAAACTATTGAACCGTCTCAAATTTCTCAACCATCTGAAGCAATACAACCCTCTACCTCAATTAGGCGAAGAGGCGCTTCATTGCTAAAGAGTTTCACTAAGAGGTTAGGAGAAGGAAACAAAGTGGAGGTAACTTTGAATCCACAAAAAGAACCTGTTGGTGAGACTAAAGCCAAACTAGCTACCTATATTGGTTCTACTGTCAAGTCCACAGTGCCTATCACCATTGATGATTGGACGAATGTGTCAGATGAAGACTTGGAACATATTTGGGATACTGTTACGGTTAGATTTTTGTAACCAGATGATAATATTTTATACATATTATGTATTTGTTTTAACTCGATTCTTGTTTGTTTTAACTCTTGCAGAAAGTTTTCATACTTCCACTTGAGTTAAAAGATTGGGTTTTTTGGAAAGCCCACTATCTATGGGGGAATTTCAAAAAAGATCTAAGAAGAAACCACATGTTTGACCCAAACACTGGTGAAGTTAGGACAAAAGTTCCTGCAAATTATGACTCGTATGTTAAACAAGAAGAGTGGACAAAATTCATTGAAGTAACTCTAACTCCCGAGTTTAAGGTATTTGGGTTACTATAATTTTTCAATCCACATATTATATACTATTTAGTTTACTTACTAAATTTGGTTGTAGGCGAAAAAGGAGAAATTCCGTCAAATGTCTTTATTGAATGACTGTCCTTTTAGGGGATCAAAGAAAGGTTATGTCGGTATTGCGGAAGAATATGTGAGTAATTATCTATATTTATTGTTTTTGTGATCTAAATTACTCATTCACTTGCATTTTGATGTACTAATTCCATTCATATAATGTATTATGTTAGAAAAAGGCTAACAATATGGAGCCCTCTTCTATTGTACCATGAGCAATCCTATACAAGGAGGGGAGAAAAGGAAAAGATGGTCAGTGTCGTGGCAAGGCAATAGAAGTGGTGGAAAAAATTGTAAGTCATTGTTATATAATTATAAGAATCACATAGAATGTCATTGTTATCTATCTCTAATTTGTTGGATGATATAGTGTGTTTTGTACTCGAATGAAACTAATTAATTTAATAATCAATTATGGGATAGAGGGAGTAGTTACCATATATCGCAATGCATATCCATAAGTTAAAAGAAAACAGGTCCTTCCAAGAAAGAATGTGGGGAATTATTTAAAAAGATAAAAGTCTAAAGAAGAGGAAGGCTCGAAAGTAAAAAATCCACTTGTAATTTGAGCTATATCCACTATCTTGTAGCATTTAAAAATTAGCAAGAGACTTACCATTTTCTATCTTCATTACACTCTGCAACATTGCCTCCATTTTTGATTTCATATCATAATTATCATCCATATCAGGGACAAGAAGCGTAAGCTCACTGTGGATATCACCCGTTCAGTGCATACTAAAAATTATACAGAGTCCGAATAAAAAACTCAAAATGAGATTCTGATACAAAAGACAAACTGGCATTAATACTTGAAAGATAAACCAGATTTTGTTCGGAATTTACCCCCAAAGAAAGAACCTAAGTGTTAGGATTAGATTGCGAATTTCTAGTATATAACTAAGTACCATTCTCCTCCTCGTTTGTCTACCATTCTCCATCTTGTTAATTCATGATTGTTTATCGTATTTTTTTTAATTTACACATCCAACCCTTTATTTATTGTCATATTCGTTTATTTGATATTGTCTTGCATGAAATCGATTTATGATATTATTGCACACATTCTTATGATGTATGTTTTTATATAATCATCCAATATGATAATACAATGTTCCTCCTATTATTTATAACAGGATGATTATCTTCAAAAAGAATCAAGTGGAGAATTTGTTTCTGTTGGTCGTAAAGATGTGCTAGCAATGGCCTTAGGTAAGGAAGAGCACCCCGGACGTGTTAGAGCAGTTGGTCAAAATACCACCATTACTGACTACTTTGGCCATGCAACTCGTCGAGCATCATCATCATCAAGTGGTATGGATTTAAGAGGGGCGGCATTTCTTGAGGCATCCAACATGATAAAAGCAACCATGAAGGCTGAAGTTGAATCTTGGTTGAATGAAGAAAGACAACAAACAAGAAAATTTATTCAAGCATTGTTGGATGAGAGAAAACAGTACCTTCCAGACAAACCACTTCCAGAGATGCCTTCATTCCATAACCCCATACCAAATGATCCAATTCACCCAAGTGGAAACACATCTTGTTCTGGGAAAGGAAGAGTGACTACATCAAACGTAAAAGTAAGTATTACAAACCTTCATACATAAAGAGACTTCCTTATCATGATCAATAATGTAATTTATCATGATTATATTATGTGTAGGAAACAAGAGATTGCAAGCTTTATTGGCCTGATCTTGCTCAAGTGGTCGCAAAAGGGGTTGTGTATTATTCCTCTTCTCCTGAAGTTATGTTGCACAACCGAGTGTTGAAGAAAGGACAAGTAAAGGTTACGATTATCAATCCGATAGAAGGTGAAGGAGGAGTAGAGTTGCCATTTCCAAGTGATGAAGTTCGTATAGTGTCAGATGATGTAGGCCAATTTATTGCATGGCCAGAGCATTTAGTGAAACCATATGTAGTAAGTTATCCATGTTATTTATATTTCAGATAATCTCATTATTGATATGTCTGCATATTAATTTTATAAATTTATATTTTGTATTGATGAGCATGCTTTGAGTAATGACTCTTTGGGACTCATGAAGGAGAAGGACAATGGAGTGTCAAACACCAAACAATCTGTTACCGGTCCCGTAGATGCACCTGCACCTTCAGGCATCATCGAAGATTATGGATGGATGCTAGAAGAATTTGAAGATGGTTCTCATAAAGTTGTTCAAATTCCCCCAGATCTTTTTTCATATGACCATCCCGGAATTCGCATTGGACATGAACAAATTCAGATTTGGTTGAACAAAAAAGAGATCGATATTTGTCACGTGTCGTTGTATATGAGGTAAAATTTGATAGTTTCATGCAAACTTGATGTGTATATATATATATATATATATATATATATATATATATATATATATATGCATATATATGTGTGTGTGTGTTTTGTAATATGTTTTTTTGGGAATAACATGTTAATTTATATGAACTTATTAGGTTACAAGCTAGGAAAGTTTGTGTTATGTTAATATTATTTTTCTAATTTTTGAAAGCATGAACAAAATTCATATATAAATGTCGATGCAATAGAAGATGAATTGAGAGATAATTCAGATACATGATATATATGTTGATGAATTGAGAGTTTATGTTATGTTAATGCAAAACTAGTAACCTGGATAATTTATTTAGCCTTTTGACTTGTAATAAGTAATCACATAATGTTTATGCAGATGTTTATTTGAGACTCATTGTAAGGATGTGGCAGACAATGATGTGGGAGATATTTTCAAATTTCTATGTCCAACAAAAATTTCGCCAATTGGTGATTCTGGAACCATTAAAGATCGAGCAACCTATATTGCAAACGCTATGAAGGGCAATATTGAGAATCGAATTTTCTTAGCACCATATAAGTCCGGGTAATCAACTTAACTTAACTATTTTTTAATGGAATATTATAGTAGCTCTTATTATATTGGTCTCTGATAAATATATGTACAGGAATCATTGGGTGTTGTTGGTGTTGCATCCTCACTTTGGTACTGCATATTGGATTGACCCGTTATGTAGTCATCGAGAAAAAGATGTTGAAGAGTTGATTGATATGTAAGTACTATAATTTCAATATTCTTAAATAAAGTATATTATCTTATCAAATGTTATTTACTTTATATATAGGAGCTACAATTTGATATATACTAGTTTGGGAAAGAAAAAGCCTCGAAGACAACCTCTATGGCAAGTTGTAAAGGTTAGCTTGAGTCATCCAATCCATCCATGCCTTACTTTTAATGTTTTATAAAAACAGTCTACATTATTATATATACTGATATCTTTGTTTTATGAGTTGTAGTGTCCACAACACGCAAATCTGATTGAGAGCGGGTATTATATGTTAAGGTGTATGTGGGAGATAATATGGAGAAGATGCATAATTATCCCAAAGATTGTATGTACTTCTACCATTTCCACCTAAGTTTTTTTATTAAGTTATACTTATATATATAACTTCACTCTTAATTGCAGTGGTACGGTAATAGGAAAACTTTCTCAGATGATGAAATTGACGACACTAGGAAAGAGTTGATGGAGCATTTGGTTTCGCTCGTACTTCTTTAGGTACGTAGATGTTAATTTTCTTTTTCTTGGAGTATATAAGAACTTCTTTCATATATATACCATAAGACATATAGGAACTTCTTTCATATATAGGAATGACTTGAAAATTACTTAGATTTTCTCTATATTTTTTCCATATACTGATCATGGCTTAGTTTGTTTTTTTCATACTTCTTACATTGAAGTGAGCTGAGCCAGATTTCTACATTGAGAAAATTTTTAACATTTAGTTACTCAAACTAGTTGAATATTCATGATTGTTATATTTATATTGATGCTTTGCATTAGTTCAGATTTGTTGTTGTCTCTGTTTCCCTTTTTCGGTTTATTGGATCCATTGTTGTCTTATAATTGCCTTCCCAAATCTGTACATCTTTTGCAATCGCTAGGCTTCATGCTTCTATAGTCGAGTACTAACTAAAAAATACAGTAGTAAACATTACTTTTTGTTTACTAACAATGTGCACTAAGCCCATCCAACCACTCCATTTTGTAGTGCATTGTTGTCACCCTAGTACAGTTGGGTCTTTTTCGGTTTATTTGAACCATTGTTGTCTTATAAATGTTGTTGTTGTTGTAGTTACTCAAACTACATATATATACCAATTATTATTAGACAAGTTTTTCCCTCAACTTAGATTTCTTTATGTTTTGTTATTTATTATTGCACTTTTGTTTTTGCAGAACATGGAAGTCACCTATGGAGAATGATTCTTTCGAAGAAGACATATAGTCACTTTCATAGTGGTAGTTGGGGTCTATATTTTGGATGTTTGGTAGCTATTCATGAATATGCTTTTTGTTTGATAGAAGTCCCCTATGGGTGAATATTTTGGTTGTTTAGTATGAGATTTATTATCTCTGTTAGAAGACATTACATAGTCACTTTCACATTGGCAGTGTCAATATTGATGCACAATATATTCATTGTTTCAAATTATTATTAATATGGTTTCTCCTATTAATGACTAAAGTATATTGTGTTTTGATGTTGTATATCACAATTAAAATTCAATATTTCATATGAATATTGAAAGCTTAATACTCAAATAGCGATTAAACCGGACATTAACTATCCGGTGTATATATCTAGACAATTATACCTCGGGTTCAAACACCCGATGTATATACCCAAACCATTAATATCCCGTACTTTAACACCTGGTGTATATACCCTAACCATTAATACCCCGAATTTTAACACCCGGTGTATAATCCCCAGACATAATACCCCGAACTTCAATACCCGGTGTATATACCTAAATCATTATACCCCAGATTTCAAAATCCGGTGTATATACCTTAAACATTATACCCCGGACAAAAACAAACCGGTGTATTTTTGATACTAAATAACCACAATTAGAAATACTCATATATACCCCGGGTAAAGATTACCCGGGGTATAAAATATTGCTAATACACCGGATTAATAAAGTGGATGATAAATTCAGGGAGAGTATATAACTCGGATTATATTCGGTGTATTAGGATATCAATCAAATACCTCAGCAACCTTTACCCCAGGCAATATCCGGTGTATTTGGGGCAAAACGCCCGGTGTATTTGGCTCATTCTGTAGTAGTGTCTTCAAACTAATCAATGGGCTGAGATGATGATTTTGTGTAATGGGCCGACAATACCCCCATTATTAATGGGCTAGGTACCCGATTTGGCCAATCAAAGATTGTTGTCAAATGGGCAACAATCATTCCCTTTTGAGGCACATGTATATTGATTTTAGACGTGTTACATTACGTGGCGTGCTATCTCTTTTCTTATATTACCAATTTACTTTTGAGTTTTTACCGTTTATTTCACGTACCATCACAACCCTTTGGCTTGACGTTCTCGTTCCACGAGGGCAACGAGACAATAAACAGGTGCGCCGATTTTGTGCCAAGTGCGAGTGTTTATCGAATCTAGTTATGTATCATGATCCAAACACGGGATCTAGTAGGGTGAGTGCCCTTTGCTAAGGAAATTAGGACCTCGTCCTTTAAATCGAGATTAGGGGCAAAATGCAAACTCCAAGCCTCGTTTGGGTTCCCCGCACTTTAGTAGACCTCACCCCTTTAGAGAGTTAGCGTACCTCCTCTTTAAGAGAGTTGCCGCCAACCCCGAGCCTCGCTCGGGTTGCGTGTGCATTCGAGAGTTAGGACCTTTTCCTTTAAGAGAGTTAACGCCAACCCCGAGCCTCGCTCGAGTTGCGCGCATATTTCGAGAGTTGGGAACTCATCCATAAGAGAGTTGTCGCCAACCCAGGGCCTCGCACGGGTTGTGTGTGCTTTTCGAGAGTTGGGATCTCGTCCCTAAGAGAGTTGCCGCCAACCCCGGGTTGTGCACACATTTCGAGAGTTGGGATCTCGTCCTTAAGAGAGTTGCCGCCAACCCTGAGCCTCGTCCGGGGTTACGCGCACTTTTTGAGAGTAGGTATCTCGTCCCTAAACGAGTTGCTGCCAACCCCGAGCCTCACTTGGGTTGCGGGCACAAATCAAGAGTTGGGATCTCGTCCCTAAGAGAGTTTCCACCAACCCTGAGCCTCGCACGGGTTACGCGCGCTTTTCGAGAGTAGGGATCTCGTCCCTAAGAGAGTTGTCGCCAACCCTGAGCCTCGCTCGGGTTAGGTGAGCTTTTCGAGAGTCGGGATCTCGTCCCTAAGAGAGTTAGGACCTCGTCCTTTAGAGAATTAGGACCTCGTCCCTTAGAGAGTTAGGACCTCGTCCTTGTAGAGTTAGGACCTCGTCCCTTAGAGAGTTAGGGTGGATAGAGTTTTCCAATCACATTAAGATGCCTCCTAAATGACCATGATCTTTCCACTAAGATTGTTTCCAACCCCAGGCGAGAAGCGAGGGGTGAATTCGAGAGCACAACGAGGGTCGGCAACAACCCCGAGCGGGTAGCTTGGCGGTTCCGCTCATAACGAGAATCGACAACAACTCCAAGCGAGAAGCTTGGCAATTCCGCGCATAACGAGAATCGACACAACCCCGAGCGGAAAGCTTGGCGGTTCCGCGCATAACGAGAATCGAAAGCAACCTTGAGCGGGAAGCTCGACGGTTTTGCGCATAACAAGAATCGAGAGCAACTCGGAGCGGGAAGCTCTGCGGTTCCGCAAATAACGAGAATTGACAACAACCCCGAGTGGTAAGCTCGGTGGTTCTGCGCATAACGAGAATTGACAACAACCCCGAGCGGGAAGCTCGACTATTCCGCGAACGTATACAAATATATATTGTATGGAATTAATTAGGAGTCAAATTTTCAAGGCGTGCCTCATTCCACGACCATACAATGCGAGAACTTTGGAATATGGCCATATCATTTTCTCACCACGTCATCATTAACCTATAATGTTCGAATGCTGCAACCGTATGCATGCATGCATGTATGCATCAAGATAGTCAAAGCTTGTCTTGGAGTGCACGCCATGCCCTAGTTTGATCTAGGCATAGCATTTGCGTTGTGTATTGGGCCCAAATAAAATATAGGCCCAATAGCCAAATTTTGGCCCAAAAAGCACATGATCGGCTAACAAATAGAGCCCAACATTTATATTGTACCATGCCAACGCATGTAACCAAGAAGGATATTTTCTTGTCTCCGCCATGCACAAGGTTATCAGAATCGGGATCCTAGGTTGGATCGTTGAGGATATTTTCTTGTATATTTTGTTATAATTTGATTATTAAAAATGTTGTAGAATGGACTAGTCAACTATTTTAATGAAAATGAGACATTAAACTTGAAATTATCAATAATATAGTCATAATTGTCATTTTATAAGATCGTAAGAATCGTTTGTAGGATCGTTAAAATCGTATGTAAATTGGGATCGGATCGAGATTGTATTCTAAATCATTTAAGATCCTACTCCAATAAAATCCTACTTAGGATCTTGGATCGTTTCGCGTGTTATGGATCGTAGGATCGTTAGAATCGTAGAATCAAAGCGAGATTCTGATATGCCCATGCATAATTAATTAAACCACACTCACAAGCCATGAAAATTACCTCGCACAAAAACTTGCATGCTATTGATACGCTATAATTATGGCTGAGGAGATTATCTCAGAATAATTATTTATAGTATACCTATTTAGAATATTGTTTATTTTATTTTATTTTGAGCTATAATTTATCTTTTAGTAAGGATATAATTTTAATATTTCAACATTATGTTTTTCTTATTAGTTATATATTAGGGCTTAGTATAAACACCCTATATTGTATTCTAGAAAATCAAGGAATCAATGAGAAATTAATTATCCTAAAACCCCATCTCTCTATCTCCTTCTCTTGCGTCTCAATTGATACGCTACAATTATGGCTAAGGAGATTATCTTAGGATAATTATTTATATTATTCCTATTTAGAATATTGTTTCTTTCCTTTTATTTAGAGTTATAGTTTATCTTTTAGTAAGGATATAATTTTAATATTTCAGCATTATGTTTTCCTTATTAGTTAGATATTAGGGTTTAGTATAAATACCCCATATTGTATTCTAGAAAATCAATGAATCAATAAGAAATTAATTATCCTAAAACCCTATCTATCTATCTCCTTCTCCTGCGTCTCTTTCTCGTCTGCCTCAATCCCGGCCTCTGCCCTTTCTTCCCTTCCCCGGTTACAGCTTGTTCATTGAATTCGGTACGAGGCTACTACGGTCTTTTATCAATTGGTGCTTTTATTCCTGAACCTCGCAGTCACCATGTCTAACAAGTACATCAATTCACCAGTTACCGGCAATGGATTTGACATTCGAGAACTCCTCTAAAATCTGATATTGGAGATCCGTAAATCACGTCGGGAACAAGAGGTTCACCGTCGTCGGATAGATAAGCTTTTTTATATCCGGAAAATTCCTCTCGAAGATGTGAACGAGTCATTGTGAAACCCAAACTCAGCGACCAGCCCCGCGCCCGCGACCACCAGCCCCGCGCCCGTGGTCACCATTCCTGCGCTCGCGGCTTTAATAATCGCTATTTCTATATAAAAAGAAATGGTTAATTTTTTTAAATTAATTCTCTAAAATAGAGAGTTTATTTATTATTATGATTTTCATAGTATAATACTAAACATTTATAAAGGCTTATCATAATGACAAATTTAATTTAATTAAATAAAATTAAAGAACGAAATGTTCTTTAAGAAAAAGGTACTAGACCCTTCGTTTAACAATAGTAATTTTTCTTCTTGTACAACCGTCTTAATTAAAGAACGAAATATTCTTTAAGGGGTACTAGACCCTTCGTTGCCTCCTCGCTGTTGCGAGTGCTCGTAGCTATTCTCGTGTATGTCCTTGTACTGCCCTAAGTTTTCACTAGTTTCGGGGACGAAAGTAATTTAAGGGGGGTACTATTTTAATAACCGTTATTTCTATATAAAAAGAAACTGTTAATTTTTTTAAATTAATTATCTAAAATAGAGAGTTTAATTATTATTATGATTTTCATAGTATAATATTAAACATTTATACAGGCTTATCATAATGATAAATTAAATTTAATGGGATTTTCCTTTGGGTACCCCTAAGGTTTTGTCTTTTCCTTTTGGTGCCCAAAAAAAATTCTTTTTCCTTTTAGTACCCTCATAATTTTGACAAAGTCCTTTCCGTAGCCTAAAATACACCCAAAGTCAAATTCCATCCAACTTCATCCAATTCCCGTTAACAATATATTTAAAAAAACAAAAAATCTAAATATTCCTATTTTTCTCTTTTCAATAATAAACCCAAACACAAAATTGGGGATATGAGCAGGAGAGATCTCGTTGCCTTTTTCCTCCGGTTGACAAACGAGAAATGGAACGAAGGAATCGAACACGTCGCCGAAGTTGGCGCTAGGGCTGGCAGATTGAGATCTGGGAGAGTTGAGGACCAAATTAATGCCGTAATGGGTACTCAGACCGTTGTTGGCGGCGTCACCAGGGTTGCCGACGGAGGAAGAGATAGAGGTGGAGTTTCTGGCGGCGGCGGTGGTGTTGCCACTTGAAGGAGTAAGCTCGGAGGGTCATGGCGCCGGAGAAGCGCAGGCTATTAACCATTCGAGAGTGGGATACGCTATTGCTTGTGTTGTGGTGGTGATGGAAGCCCATGTGTTGGAGATTATCAAGCTAGAGGGAAAGAGAGAATTGAGATTCAGATGATGAGGAGATGAATTTAATGTGTGGGTGAGATTTGCCATTAAAGAACTTGAGTGGAGAAGAAAGGTAAAGGTAAAAAAATTGTTCACGGAAAATAAATAGGTATATTTAGATTTTTTTATTTTTTTAAATAAATTGTTAACGGCCATTAGTGTAGAATGGATGGAATTTGCTTTTGGATGTATTTTAGGCTATGGAAAGAAATTTTTTAAAATTACAAGGGCACCAAAAGGAATAAGAATTTTTTTTGGGCACCAAGAGAAAAAGTCTAAATCTCAAGGGCACCAAAAGGAATTTCCCAAATTTAATTAAATATAATTAAATATAACTTCAGATTTTATTGCATATTAAATTATAATACAAATAAAAAGTGCAAAGGAAAGGCCAAAAATAAAAAGCGAGAGGTGGGACTTGAACCCGAGACCTCTTGCAACTTTCATAAACTAACACACACTCCTTTCCGCTATGCTATAGTAACTCATCTACCCACTTAGGAGTTTAAATCCTCTTATTTCATTATTTCTTCCTCGTTAGAAGAAATAGCCATGATTGATTGATTTGACGCTTGATCAATGCATATCTTCACCTCCTACCATGGCTACTAAGGACCTCTCTTCCCACCTCTCCTCTTCACCAATCTTTTTCTTCCACCTCCATTGCAAGAAGCACACAATAGACCAACCCCCATGGATCACCTCTTCCATGACAGGTCCATCCATGGAGGTGTGGATCAAAGAGGATGTCTTCTACCACTATAAATCGGGGTGTTGTCTAGAGGAAAGACTCACAAACTAATTCTTTCTTCTCCTCTCATTTTCGTCCATAATCTCCCCAAAATTTTCAGAAATTCACCCTCCTCTTTCTCCCTCAAAATTCTGAATTTTACCCAAAAATTCCAGATTTTTGCACTAGTTGTGCATGATATTCAAAAAGCGATTCCAAGCTCGTTTCTCCACCAAATTTTGTGATTCAAGTCCATAAATGTAGAGAATGGAATTTCCTAAAAAACCCCTCAATCAATCAAGCACAAACACCACAAAAATTGAGCAAAAAATGCATCCAAACCAGTCGACTACGTATAGTTTTCGGGTTTTCCGGGCTGGTGACGAGCGATTTTCTCCAAGCTCTTACGCCTTCTTTCTACATATTTTTCCTTGGATTTTACCAACAATATAAAGGGGAATGAGAGGTTCAAACTGTCTCACCTTTCAGCCCCACGCCAATACCGGTGTCGCCTCTAGAACCGCATGAACATCCCTCGACGACCAACTTGCACCCACTCCAAGAGAACTAGCTGGCAACGACCGAACTTCCCGACCACTGTACGACGTCTTCAGGCCGCCTTAGCCCGAGCCTTTGCCGACAGTTGGTAGCGGAGATGTCCAGCTATCGACTGTCGCTTGAAGAGCCACCATTGGCCTTTCCTCTACGACGTAGTGCATAGGAGAAGTTGGCTTGTCGGGTTGTTTTTTCGCTTGGAAAGAAAGAAAAAAAGGTGTGGGCCGACCCACCTCGTTTTGCGTGCCCTTTTCCATCTCGTTATCACTCGGTATAATTTCCCGAGTCATATTTTAATTAATATCTTTTTATAAAATAATTTTCACAATATATAATATTTATTTAATTAAATAAAGTTCTTGCATGTAGTTTTTACAAGATTTTGTGAATTAATTCACCTTTGCATGTCAACTAAAGACCTTAAGTATAATGTAGGAAAAATATTATAAATAACCTTGACTTAATATAATATTAGTTTAACAAAATTAAATATATATTGCTAGTGGGTTTCAAAAAGAAATTTTTTGGATTTATTCCAACTTTTGCATGAACCTTTAAATGAATATAATTATTTTTTAAAGTATTTTAAAAATCTTACATTTGAGAATAATAATTAAGAATTATTATTATTTAAAGCCTCCACCTAAATTATTAATTAAAATGATTTAGCTTTCATGTCTTTCACTTGTAAAAGGAAAATAAGAGAAAATTAATAATTTTTAAATGAGACAACGAATTTTAATAAAAATTCTCTCGTTATCTCTCATGTCGTTAGGTCGAAGTCTCAATCCCGTCTAAGCCATTAATTTCGATTCGTTCGAACGTAAACTCTCGCAAATTAAGTCAAGTGGAATTTCTCCTTGTAGCCTCGATATTTCGTTTCCGTGAAATTTCTCGTTGTTGGGAACAACTTGTTTGCTAATAATAAATAAATCAAGGAATACCGATTGTTAGAAATAATGACCCGCTTGTTATCGTTATTACGATTATTACTGTTCGATAGGACTATTACTGTTCGATAAGATGAGGTTGGTCGCGAACCGCCACTTTTGGGATCGATCGCTCCTTTATTGGGAGGGCTGCTTGAATATGCTCTCATAAGGCCAACAAGTCCGAACAAATCCCTCAATGCTCGGGAACCGCCACTATTGGGACCCAATCGCTCCTATATTGGGCAGACTACCTAAACGGGCCCATGAAGCCGGCAAACCTCGAAGAAGACACCAAGAAATGAACCCACACCGAATGTAAGAACCCCAAATTATCTCTAGAATGTCACACGCCAGTGACCTAGGATTTTAATGTCCGAAGCCACCCAAGGCTTTGCATCAGTTGAATTTTGTGAAGATATGTATTAAATCATATGAATAAACAATAGCGGAAGACTTTTTAAAGAAAAACTCCATTTGTATTCAAACTTTCTTTTACAAATAACAATCTTATTATCAATATGACGAATTCAGCTAAAGATTAACTAGAACTTTATTGTATAAAAGTCAAACTTCTTTAATGAAAATGAACAACTACTTATAAAACCTTCTTGTATAGTATCATGGGCTCCATTCATCATCACCTTGAGTGATCTTGGATTGACGCTAGTTGCTTGCTAATACCTTGTACCACAAGTGGTCAGCCCTCAACGGGGTCAGCTAGGTCGACTCCAATATTTATTAGGTCAAGTGAATAATTAAATCAAGATTATTATTAATGTGAACGCACATTTTTGTAATGTCTAATGCACTTTACCTTACGTCGAAACTTTCCTATAAAACATCGTACAACTCCATGAATTCTAAACTAAGACTAAAATAAACACAACAACAAAAACATAAGTTCTTTATGGTGCTTACTCGCACTTATCATTTTAATGACCACACATATACACATAGGGTTGCGATTTTTAAACCATCGAGGCTCTTACGTCCTAATGAGTGGGCTCATACGTCCCAAAAGATCAATTCCGGAATTTCAAATTGCACTAGCTAGATGCTACACCCCTCATATTTGAATGAGACGGGCAGGGTCATGACCAAGCACTAGGAATAATTCCATCTAGTGCGAAAATGTTATAAAGAGGAGTCCATAGCAACTATGGCTCATCCCCTGGGTCCTATGCTAATCCAAAACAAGTCTCAATCGAATCGATAAATACAGAAATCCACAGTCATCAAGACCTAAACAAAACAGCGTCATCATTTTCACCACATCAAGAACCTATATTATGTCTTTAATTATTGATTTCGATCTTGACCCACTATATCATACTCAGAGCTCCAGGAAAGGGGAAGATAGTCACACAATGGACAACACCAAGCCCTCCTTGCCATTTTTACAGGCGCATTTGACAAGCCCAAAAATGGGTTCAGATGAGAGCATGACTTACTTAGTCGTAGTTGTAACACCCCTATTTTACAACATTGGATATTAATGCCAGTGACCTCGGATTTTACCGTCCAAAGTCACCCAAGGCTTTTAGAATGATATTGAACAATATAAATGCGGAAATAAACATAATTCATAAGAAAAGGTGCTTTCGAGAGAGACTTTTGTTCGTACAAATCGTCTTACATGGTGATAGCAAAATGATGTTCGACAATAAAGCATATAAAAACTTGTTCGTGGGTCATAAACAGAATAACTCAAAATGATATGAAAAGTACATCTTGAAGATCCTTTTCCTTCCTTCACTCACGCCTTACTTGGATTCCTAGGTTCTGACATAATTCGCGAAGGGCGAGAATATGTCAGGCAAACATGCGGAAAAGAAGAATTAGTCTAAGAGACTAAGCAAGCGGGAACGGAACTTCCCAAGAGCATTTCGGTAATTGAGTAATATCGAGGAAGATATTATCGGATTGTGTTTTAAGGTATGGCTTTATTTATGTGGGTTTAACGGTACGAAGAGGAGCGTATCTCAAGCGGAGATAGCTCGATAATCGAGAGAAGAGCTACGAGATTGTAGACTTCTTTTAGAATTGAAAGTATGTTGGGAACGTTACTAATTCAAGCAAGTTTAAAAACCTTTCGCGACCTGTGTGGACCGAGAACCAGATCAATCATTTGAGACCGGTCCGGTTTTGGTATCTTTTAAATGTGCACTGGCAATTATCTTATATCGTGACCAAAAGATATTCATTATATTAATGATTTTTAAAGGGGGTGGGGGTTGTACGGCCCTGACCACCAAGGGAAAACTCGGTTCCCGACACTTAGCTAGAGGTGCCACTCATCCCTCCTTGCAATCGGAGCGGACATGGATCATGGCCCTGAAAGTCGTACTTTAAGCGCACATGCATACGACTTAGTAAATTATATAGAGGTGTCGGGTTAATCCCGCGCCCCTCACTAGGTCGTTCAAATCGTTCTCTTAACGAAACCGTAAATAATCAAAGCCACAACCAAACTAACATAATAGTCCTATCACATAATAAATAACGGAATACGATAACAGTGGGGTCGTTATATCTAACAATCAATATTCCTATGTTCATTTATTATTAGCAAACAAGTTGTTCCCAACATCGAGAAATTTCACGGAATGAATATAAATAAGGCTACAAGGGGGGAAATTCCACTTGTCTTTGCTTTCACGAGTCTAAACTATCGACTTGATGGAAAGATTTGATCACGACTTGGACAAAAGTCTCTACCTATCGACACGGACTTTACGAACAATCTTTAAATAAGAAATTCTTTTAATTTCTTTTAAAGTTTGAAATTCTCTTAATATAAATATTCAAGAGAATTATTATAATAATAAAGAGAATTTCAAACTTTAAAAGAAATTAAAGGAATTTCTCTTGAATATTATAATAAAGAGAAATTCTCTTGAATATTTAAGAGAATTATTATTTCAAGAGATATTCCTTTAATTTCTTTTAAAGAAAATTTCATTCTAAATTATAATAATGATAATAATATAGGTGGGGCTAAATAAAATAATAATATTCCTTTATTATTATTTTAACTTTGTAATATCCTTTTATTCTTATAAAATCCTTATTTAAAATATCACAACTTATTGTTATTATAATATCTCTTTATTTTTCAATAATATCCATAATAATAAAGTATTATTTTCTCATTAAAGAATACTTTATTAATAATATTATTTTAATAAAGCCTTATTTAGATATATAAACCATATTAAATGGATATAAAATAATAATAGGCCACTTTCTTAGTATTTTTCATAATTAGAACTTTCTAAATACTTTATAAAGAAAGCTTTCTATAAACTTAGTATACAATAAAATAATCTGATTTACTTTGTCTACATAAATTCTCTCATATCTTTAATTTATATAATTATATGATCATGGCTTAAAATATCTTATTTTATAGTCAAAGTATATTTTTATGATATCTTAATTCCACTTATATCATCTTTTCATATTTTCCAATATCTTTTTATAAAAGGCAACATTTATAACTTAGCCATATTAATAACATATTATATATTATCTTATTATCACCACTATCATATTTATAATCAAAGCTTATATCTTTAGAAAATCTCTACACTTATGGATTATGATATATTCATATCTTATATAATTTTAAGTATTCTTCTAACAAGATAACATTTAATATAAAAACTACAACCAAGTACTTTATATAAAAACTTTTATAAGAGCTCTTAATTATTATTTATATAAACATGTCTTGGTTCAAATGAAACAAACTCTTATCCTAAAACGAACTCTTATCCTAAAACAAATGCACTTTTCATAGTTAGTAATGCACTTTTCATATAAAAGTGCATTGAAAAATACAAAAAGTGCATTATGAAAAAGTGCACTAAATTTTTTTGAAAAGTGCACTACAAAGTACGAAAAGTACAAATGCGAAAAAGTGCACTCTGAAGTATGAAAAGTGCACTACTAACTACAAAAAGTACATTCGTTTTAGGATAAGAGTTCGTTTTAGGATAAGAGTTTGTTTCATTTGAACCAAACTCGTCAATTTATACTATAATATGATATAAGGAATTATCAACACTTTATTTAATTGATTTATCTTCTCTTTTCAACTAGCAAGATCTCACTTATTATTTTTATTAAGTTAAAGCTTGTAGGCTAACAAATATTATGAGATCTTGTTTAAGTTATTAAAAAAAAGATTTACCCTCTTTTCTACTAACAATATCTTAGCAAAATATTTTTTTATTATATTAAAACTTGCACTTTAACCCATATTTTAAATTGTTTGCTTATACTAACAATTATTTTAATAACACATGAATTACTTAAATTAATAAAAAAAAGGATTAGATTTTATACTATTTGGTTGCTTGTATTACAGAATACAGAGGAGAAGGAGGTAGGGGAGACCGGCGGCAACAGGGGCGGCGACACCAGGCGGGACGGCGGCGACTCCAGGGGGCAGCGATCGGCGCGGGTGTCTTAGCAACTTCTTTCCACTTCCGCGGAGTGCTCGGCGGTGCTCCGGTGGCTGGTGGTGGCCGGCGGTGAACACAAGGGAAAAACAAGAGGCTTTTGGTGGCGCTTTGAATGGAAAGACTAGCCTTGAATGGGGCTGATTTTTGGACAATTTGAGAGCAATTCACTAAGAGGAAGAAGAGAGTGATGAAGGTGTGAGTGCTAGAAGGAGATTGAGGTCCTTTTTATAGGCAAGGGAGGCCAAGCTCTCAATCCATGGCCATGGAGGTGAACCAATGGAGAGGAAGGTGATGCTCCTCTATTGGGCAAAAGTGTGTTTAGTTGATGGTGATGAGAGGATGATGCAACTAGGAAGGTCTTGCAAGCAAAGGAGATGGAAGAAGAGCATGCAATGGCTGAATTTGAATCTACGTCAATCACATCAGACATCAATCTGATGTTTCTAGGAAGAAGAAGAATACAATGGTTATAAAATTAAGAGAATGGGGTAATTGAGTAGAAAGTTGCAATGGTCTAGCGGATTTGAGAGAGGGCGTGTGAGATGGGATTGCAAGAGGTCTCGGGTTCAAGTCCCGGCTCTTGCATTCTTTTTGCTGAATTTTCATTGTACTTTTAGTGACTTGTTGTACCCCTCTTTATTTAATGAATTTCGAAATTTATAAAGCATTATTTTTATTTAAATGCTTTCAACTCTTCATAACCCTTATAATCAAATTCTTGAATTTTATTTGATTTAATTTACTTAAGAATCTCTTTTTAAAGAGAAATAAGGGTTATTATAATTTATTATAAATTCTCTTTTATATATTGAGAAAAAGATTATAAATATAAATATTATATTATATTCGGTTTTAGAAACCTTGAAATATTGCGGATATTACAGTAGTAACCTAGTAACACAATTATTCTTAATCCTATTTTTATGAGAGTATAACTAAATGCTTATGCAAGTTCATTCATGATTATATTTCTAAAACAATTAATATATTTATGCATGGATTATATTAAGCATAATCATATCAATCAAGAGAGCAAACATGGTTATTAGACTCTTCACACAAATCAAACAAGTGACTTAGCCGCAAGTATGGTAACTTGCCTTATCCGATGAGATGGATCGAGATGTTTGGAAAATGGCTTCAAGGCTCCGTGGAATGGAAATTGCCTTCGATAATGAAATGCGATGCACTAATAATACGAAAAAGTTTAATTAATTTGACGAATTAGTTAATAACAAAAATTATTGAATTAATTGAGTCCATAATATACCGAACGAGATGGAAACGGGACGGAGGAGTCGTCTTCAACCTTGTGCACGTTACTGTTCACGGCTGATCATACATCACCTCAGTTGTCTGCTCGCCGAGGATGCTACAGACCACGAAACGGAGCAGAGCCAGAGGCGTTGGAATCGTGACTTCGAGAGATTTTTAATGACATAAAGTGGGAAATTTTTCGTTGTGTATGGAGAGAGAACAAACCAAATTAACGAGGCAGTTCGGACAGAACAATGAGTGCAGTCAAGCGAGATTCAAGTGCCTCGTTCTCCCTCGTCATGAATCGGTTCGAGACATATAAGGTATTGTTGGAACTGCATCGAAGTCTCGAGTATATGTAGGTTTAAATGGCTCGTAAAAAGGTGGTGTAACAAGGGAGATATCGCCGAAATACTGAGATGAGTCATGCTTTTTTTTACTGGACAGATCCGACGTTTTCAAACGGATTTTTGGAGGCTCAGTGAGGGCGGTTCCGGCGACGGATCGGGATGGGACCGACGACAATTGGAAGGTTGCAACTACCTCTCTCTATAGTTGGTCGTGTCATATGCGTAGGTGGTCCGACGGCGGCGAACGGAGGTGGACATCAGCGCCTCGCGCGCAACGTTGTGCTTTGTTTTCCTGGCAAGATCCGCGACTTTCAATTGGGATTTTGGAAGGCTTAGGCTACTGGAAAATTAATGGGTGTATAGTGTTTTCGAAGCGTTTTTCATGAGGATTCCGAATATGGCTTCAATTTCGGGTTTTGATTCATAGTTTGCGAGAAAACTGAGTTTGAACAAGAAAGACACATTCTAGAGTTTCGGTTGAATATGTGCAAAATTCGAGCAAAATAAAGCCTCTATATATAGGGCTTTTGATTCTTAGGGCTCAAGCGAAGGAAGATCTCCAACTTACTTTTAGATATTGGCCGCAATCGTGGCTAAGAAAGATCCGAAATCGGATTTTGAAAGCATTAAGATAAGTAGAATGAAAACAGAAAAGAAAGAAGGGTAAATTTGATTTGATTTGATTTGGAGATCTTATATTTTATTGTTTACAACTAAAATACATACCACCCTACCTTTTAAAAAATCTTTTCCAAAAATAAATTTTCATGCAAATCCTTTTTAGTTTTTTTACTATTTTATTTTCACCCATATCTTCTCAAATCACATTATTATTATTAAAATTATTCTCTTCAAAGATAATATCTTAGAGATATTAAAATCTTATAAATTCCAAAATAATTTATTTATAAGATATGCAATCTTTTTAAACAAAACAATTCTTCATTATTTAGAATTTGAAAACTTATTAAAATCCTTAAGAATTTATTTTAGAATAATACTTTTTTAATTCCATAAACTTCCAAAATATACTATAAAGGAAAATAAAACGATTATTCCTTTATTTTATTACAAGACTTAGAATCGTGACCTTTTTGGTAAGGTCCAAAATAATATAATAACCATTATAAGTTATTAATTTTTTATTTTTTATCCTTTTAAGAAAATAAAACCATCCTTTATTAGAATATATAAAGTGAATAATAATTACAATAACACTAAAAGAGAGGGTTATTACACCCACTTAAAAAGAGTTTCATCCTCGAATTGGGACAAGATTCGATATGAAAAAGTATTAAAGCACCCTTCTTTAAAACTGGAAGTTATTATATTAATACGCACTTAAAAAGTGTTTCATCTTCGAAACTAGAAAGACACAAAAAAGGAAAAGTACTAATGTACCCTTCTTTAAAAGAGAGGGTTATTACACCGAAACCTGCTCTGATATCATAATAAAGTTCGGTGGGCCGATAATCTGGGGGTCCTATGATGGCCTAGCATACAAACCCAATGAGCTTCCAACCCAAAACCATATGGCAATGGGTGGAGTAGCTCATTAGGTTATATACTAGGCAATTTATTCTCAAAGTTTAAATGTGGGGTATCAACAAAGTACTCACCAGCTCCGAATGTAGAGCCCACTCGCTAGTCCTTCAGATGACCGCGGTCTTTCCAAGGCGAACTCGCGCACCGGCCGGAGATGATAACCACACTTGCTTGCCAAGGATGGAGGCTGAGGATGGAGTATGGACTACTGCGAAGAGCGCGAAGAGTGATGCACACCACCATCAGCGTGCCATCCACCCCACGAGGAGACACCGCGATGAACGACCGCTGAGTAAGACCGTGATGCTTGGCATGGAGGAGCTCGAGGACCGTGGAGAGTGGTCGTGAAGTTCAGTCGATGACGACAGCGAACCTCCGCGCCGAGAGTTGCCAACGCGCACACCTGCCTCATCAAACCACAAGGCTCGGAGATGCCGAAGGAGGTGTGGCACCGCGTCGATCGAGTCGGGCGCCGGGTGCGAAGGATAGGGGAGAGTGTCCCGTGCGCCATGCCAAGCTGACCCTGAAGGAAGATGGAGGACCGCGCTCTGGAGTAGAGCACACATCTCGCCGTGGTGCCGAACACCGAGGATAGGGATGGAGGTTACATGGTATTTGAAGGTGTCGACCGTCGATGCCAAAGCAAAAACCACGCGCTGGCGAGCCTTAGACGATAACCGCGATCTTTGGTCTCATTCAAGAGACCCTGATGTTTTCTCTTTCAAATACTCTAGCTAGCTAGCAAAAAGTGTCAACGCCAAGTTGACTGCGTTGTTTTGCCTATCACGCTAAAAATGATCAAATGGAGGGGAGAGGATGCGACGCGACTTACTTGATTGTTGCCCGAGAGTAGGTCGGAATAGGGAGAGCTAGTCCCCATAAACAGCATCGGTGATGAAACCCGAATATAATACGCGCTAAATACGAGATTATATGCAATACTCGATCTCGGGTTTTGTACAACCAAATGATTTTCCTGCATATATTTTTTTCTCCTCCCCACACTTCCGCTAAAAATTATTATTATATTAAACCGTAAATAGCACGATCTCAATTGGAGATCCAACACATCGAATCTAGGTACAGAAAAAGATCCCGACACGGAGAAATTTTTCGATCTTTTTGTCTTATCTCCTTTCTATTTATAGAATTGGCCAGCTGCCAGCTTACCCGATTATGGTCGATGTGGGATCAAAACATAGAAATCTTCTCATACGAAATGTATAACAACTCCTGCTTGTATGAGTGGACGTTGATGATGACACATAGTGGTGGTGCAAGTGGCCGACCTTTGGAATTTGTAGGCCGACAAAGCCTCGCGTGGAGTTGATAATTAATACATGCAGGGATACCCCTTCTTCAAACTAATCAATTGGCTGAGATGATGATTTTGTGTAATGGGCCGACAACACCCCCATTATTTTAATGGGCTAGGTACCCGATTTGGCCAATCAAAGATTGTTGTCAAATGGCCAACAATCATTCCCTTTATAGGCACATGTATATTGATTTTAGACGCGTTACATTACGCGGCGTGCTATCTCTTTTCTTATATTACCAATTTACTGTTGAATTTTTAGCGTTTATTTCGCGCACCATCAACATGATAAGAATCTTTGATTAAAAAATTTGTTTAATTGTAATATTTTTGTGGTTATTTAAGATTTTTTATAGTTTATTAGTGTAAGGTCCGAGGTCTTGGAAGCGATATCCCATACTAATCCAAGGACTTCGAGGGAAGTCACCCATACTAAACCTTGAAAAGGAAGAGTTCTTGTTGATATGAAGAGCACCTCAATCCCTTATAAACTATCATGGTATTACAGTCTCCTGATACGCTGGATTTTGTACAACGTAATTAGGTATTTTTATAGGATTTCTTAGTGCTTTAGGCTAGATCAGAGTGTTTAATTGTAAAATCAGTAATGCCTACAGAAGAAGCGTTAGAAGACCAAAATCTGAGTTCGAGCAGAAGACCCCCTGTACAGCGGTTGCAAGGAAGTCAAAAGAGAAGACCCGCGAGCGCGGTAATTCACCGAGACTGCGGGGTTGTCCATTTCCGCGAGGCTGGGAGACGCCGGAGCCGCGCCCGCGGTCGTGTACCGTGTACCGCGCTCGCGGTTGCCTGTGTTCCGCGCCGACTTCGTTTTATCCTTATTTTATGTTTTATTATATTTATTGTTTTAGATTTTATTCGGATGTTTTAGTATTTATAGACCTAGTTCGTATGAGTTTGGGGAGAGCCTCTTTTTAGTTTTAACCTAGAGATTATTTCAATTTTTATGGAGAAATAAACCTTCTGAGTTCGTTCATACGTTGAAGCTTTGATTTGTAAGTTTGTGAGATTTGATATTTAATTTCCTTTCCTTGGTTGATAATTATCTCTCTTGTGCTTGAATTCTTATGAATGTGATTGATTTCTCTTAGCTGATCACCTGATTGAACTTGATTATATTCTAGTTCTAGATGTAAGTTTTCTCGTAGTAAAACTTGATCTTAGTAGCAAACTGGATGTTCTAGGACTCGTAGGACTAGATTCATTAAGAAAGAGAGATATTTGCATGCTTTTGTTAATTAGCTCGTTGTGATTACAATTGCATGTATCCGAATTTATCCTTGTGCTATATGCTAATATTGAATTGATCGTTTGATTCAGTATTAAGTATTACTTGGCTCGTAGACTTGCAATTATCCATGATTAGGATTGGAATTAACCAAGAGAATAAAAGGCATTTATTGCAAATCAATGATCAAACAACCTTATCAAAGTGGATATGTATGGATGAATTCTCTTTAATAATCTGATTAAGAAATCCAATTTGTTTTCATACTTGTTTCTACTTGTTTAGTTTTATAGCTTAATTAATAAATCCCATATTTTTATTACTGTCAGTTGGTAAAAGTATTAATTTAGGAGCATGAATTCCCTTGGTTCGACCCCGGCTTATCAACTATACTAAGTTGTTTACTATGGTTTTATCTTTGACTTGGCACAACGACTTTAGCGCGGTCATCTCCCCTACTTAAACTTTTGACGTCCTCGTCAACGCCCAATGACACGCTGGATTTTGTACAGCGTAATTAGGTATTTTTATAATTATTTCTAAGTGTTTTAGGCTAGATTAGAACGTTTAATTGTAAAATCAGTAAAGCCTACAAAAGACTACTTTGAAGACTACAGAAGACTACCCGCGCTCGCGGTGGATCGAGTCTGCGCCGACTCCGTTTTATTTTATCTTATGTTTTTATTATATCTTTAGTATTTAGTTTTATTCGGATGTTTCTAGTATTTATACCTAGTTTCGTATTGAGTTTTAGGGAGAGCATACTTTTAGTTTAACCTAGTTTTATTTTAGTTTTTATGGAGAACTAATCTTCCTTGGAGTTTGTTCAATCAAGGAAGCCTTTGTTTTGAATTCGTGAGATTCTGGTAACTTTTCTATCCTTAGGTTATTATCAAAACTCTTGTTTTTAATTCCATGATCTATGTTTGATTTTATGAGCCTGATCACCTTGTTTGATTGACTTAGATCTATTGTTTGGATTAGGTTTGATTGTTGTCTGTGCAATCTTATTTATCCTTGAAACAACTCTTTTCCAGGACCGTGGACTGGAATTGAGAAAGAGTGTTTGATGGTTGTTTTATGCATGAGAATCGTTGTTTGATTACATGATTCGATTTCCTATTTATCCTTAATTGTTTTGCATGATTTGAATTAAGCGTCCTTGTTCATATCATAGTTTTGCATGGACCGTGGACAAGCGGAAATCTTAATAAGGATTGGAATTAACCTAGGAAATATAGAAAAGTGGATGAATCGATGATCGAAGGATTGAAAAGGTGGAATTGATTGAATGAACTATGTTTGCTTTTAATTGATTTGAAACTTAAACTTGTCTACTTACTTAAACCCAAAACCCTTGTCTTTGCTGATTATTTAGAAACACTAATTCTCTTGGGTTCGATCCCTTACTTGCATGCTATACTTAGTTTGTAATTTTGGGTAATTTATTTTTGATCTCGGCACAACGACTTTAGTCGGGTCAAATTTTGGCGTCGTTGCCGGGGAATCGATTTTACTTTTCTGTTCATTCAGCGTTTCTGGACGACCCGCACCCGCGGCTTGACTCCCGAGCCCGCGGCTTGACCCGCGACCGCGGCCCAGCACCTGCACCCGCGGTTGGTTCGTCCCGGAGATCCTAAATCGGTAAGAACCTATCTTATGGTTCTTACCCGTTCTACTAATCATTCTTCTGTTGTTCCTATTGATCCAAAAATTAACAGGACTCTAAGCGATTTGAGACGTCAAGTCCGTGCTATAGTGTTAGGTGTTGAGTTTGATCATGTAACATCTTCTTCTTCTTCGTCCTCATCTGACTCAGAGGTTGAAGAACAGCCAGCACCAATGGCAAATCAAACTATTAGGCAACTTACTGCGCCTAATTTACAGCAACAACAGCTTGATCTTCAATTTCCCGCACTAGGGGAAGGTGTGAAATTTAAGCTAAAGTTCGGTCTTCTCCATTACTTGCCTAAGTTCCATGGATTGAGTGGTGAGGATCCGAACAAACACCTTACAGAGTTCCATTCTGTCTGTTTGGGAATGAAGCAGGCTGATGTAACTGAAGATCAACTTATGTTGAGGGCTTTCCAATTTTCTTTAGCTGACTCGGCTAAGGAATGGCTTCTATACTTAGCACCTGAGACAATTACTACGTGGGCTCAGATGAAGGGTGCTTTTCTGGAAAAATACTTCCCTGCTACCAAGCAAACATCAATCAAGAAGCAGCTGAGCCGTTTGGAGCAGGTTGATGATGAGAATCTGTATGAATACTATGAGCGCTACAAGAGGCTCATAGCCAGCTGTCCCTATCATGGCTATTCTGAAAAAGATCTAATTTGCTATATTATTGAAGGGCTTTGTGATGCTGATAAGTGCATGATGAATGCGTCTTGTGGAGGTTCTTATGAAAATCTCACTCCGAGACAAGCTTTTGAAAAGTTGGAGCTCTAGCTGAACAGGCCAGAAACCAGAGAAGGAGGGCCAACAGTAGGTCCGTGAATTCTTTGAATGACTCCCTTAATGTTGAAGTAAGGGAGATCAAGGCTATGATGAAGCAACTTTTGCTGGGTAATGGAGCTTCAAGTTCAAAGGCTTGTGGAATCTATGGTGAAACGAGCCATCCTACTGATGCATGTCCTATTATGCAAGAGCCAGCATCTGATGTCAATGCTATTGGGAACTATGATCAATCAAGGCTCCAGAATGACCCATACTCGAACACATACAATCCGGGGTGGGCGAACCATCCTAACTTTAGATGGAATCAACAACCTCAACAACCATTTCCACAACAAGGAGGGCAGCCCAACCATGTTCCCAGGCCTAATTATGTGCTAAGGCCCCAAGTTCCTCAGGAAAATCCCGCCATTATCACTCAACTTATGAAGGAGAATCAAGAGACCAAGGATGCAGTGAAAAATCTTGAAAATCAATTGAGTCAGATTGCAACTATTCTTGGTCGCTTAGAAGCCAGAGACTCGGGGAAACTTCCATCTCAGACCATTAACCCGAGAGAGAATGTGAGTGCCATCACATTGAGAAGCGGGAAGGAACTGAATATCAACGTCCCAGCCAGCGGAAACCAACCGCGCTCGTAGGAAGACAGCCCCGATCGCGGTTCAGAAGAAGAAGTTGAAGTTGAACGTCAGCCAGAAACCGCGACATCGGAACTAGACCGCGCCCGCGGGTCCCCTCTCCGACAGATTCAGATAATTACGTTTGGCCTTCGTTTCCTCCCATGGGTTCACAAAAGCCCGTTCCACCATTTCCAGAGGCACTCAAGGATACTCGGAAGCCAGTCAACGATAAGGAAATTTTTGAAACGTTCTCAAAGTGAGAGGTAAATGTTCCTTTACTTAAACTTGTTTAGAGTATTTCTCGGTTTGCTAAGTTTCTTAAAGAGCTATGTACTATTAAGAGGAAACAACAGGAGAAGGGGAAGGTTAAGAAAGTCGCCCTTGTTGAAAATATAGAGAATGTATCTTCCATGCTTCAAAGGCAATTGCCTAAGAAATATGGAGATCCCGGGAGGTTTACTGTTCCCGTAACCATTGGTCAGACAAAAGGTTAGCGTTCTATGCTTGACTTAGGAGCGTCTATAAATGTCATGCTACTAAGCATGTATGAGAGGTTAGGTCTAGGGCCATTACAGGATACAAATATTACTATTGAATTGGCTGATCACTCTAATGTGCATCCGAAAGGATTTGTGGAAGATGTTTTAGTGTAGGTGGACGGTTTGATTTTCCCGATGGACTTTTATGTGCTGGAAATAGGTAAAGGGAGATACGACCCGATTTTACTGTTGGGTCGTCCGTTTATGAAGATTGCGTCCGCCGTGATAGATGTTTCCAAGGGTTTATTATCAACGGAACATGAGGGCAAGAAGGTCCAGTTTCATTTAGATGAGGACCCCTTTTGAGCTATAAATGACGTCGAGCCAACGACGTTAAACAAAAGGCGCTTCTCGGGAGGCAACCCGAGGTAAGTTTTTTCTTTTCTTTTCTTTTACGTCCTTTTTGTTAGTTCAGTTTCTTTTTAGTCTTGTTTTGGTTCTGTTGGGCTAACACGTAGGTAAATTTTCTATCTCCAAGAAAGTGAATCTCGCGGTAGGACCCGAGGCCCGCGGTTGGACCTGCGAGCGCGACCCAGGACCCGCGAGCGCGGCCCAGGACCCGCGAGCGCGGCCCAGGACCCGCGCTCGCGGGTCTGTTTCTGGAAGAAATATTGTTTTTCGATAAAAAAAAGGTTTTCGGGTGAAACCTCCGAAATAAAAGGTTTTCGGGTGAAACCCCCGAAATAACCCCAACTCATTACCAAACCATCCTAGCCCCATCAGAAAATATAAACTCATAAAATCCCTTCCAAATCCCCTCCTTTGTCTTCCTCACAACAAATTCACAAAAATTTCCTCAAAAACTCCATACCACAACCAAATCCCACACCAGACCACCGGCTACCGCGCGCGCGGCCCGCCACCAGTGACCGCGGCCTACACCCTCCACCAGGGACCGCGTGTTTACACCTTCACCTCCATTCCGCTCTTGCTTTGGTCGGATTCAGGCATTTGTGCAATTTGGGGTCCAGATCTAAATCGGTGAGTGCCCTCTCTTGCCTTTGGAGTTGGATTTTTACCTGTTGAAGTCGAATTTCTGTTGATTGAGGAGAAATTGGAGTTTTCAGCCACCATTGTTGTTCTTTGAGTTCAGATCTGGAAATCGCCAAGACCCGCGCCCGTGGTTTTCAACACGCGATCGCGGTTGAGTTCTAACAGAGTCGCGCTCGCAGCTAGCCTCTCGCGCTGCACTTACTGAGCATCAAAGACATGCTACTATTTTCTTTCAGACTATGTGGCCAGGTTATCCATCTTTTCGTCCACCAGATCAGCAGTGAGTCTTCTGATTCCCTCTTCTATGCTTTGTTCTATATTTCTTAGCTTCATTGGGGACAATGAAGAGTTTAAGTATGGGGGAGGGGATTCACTGCTTTGCTTTGTGATATATGTACACTCGCATTTTATTTCAGCTATTTGATTCAGTTGTTTTCAGTTTAAAAAAACAAAAAAGCCATAAAACTCGAAAAAAGGCATATAAAATCCTAGGATGAGTTGAAAACCCGAAAGGGCGGCTCGGGTAATAAGAAGGTAACCCGAACCAGCATTAGGCTGGGGTAATAAGAGGTTTAAGAGTGATTGTGAGCATGTGTGAGCAAACCTGAAGAAAAATAAAATGAGTGATTAGGTGAAAACCCGAAAGGGCACCTAAGTAGAATTGAGTGGAAAAATCAGAGTGTTTAGGATTTCATTCTACTTTGGGGCTTGGGAATTACATTTTAGATGCCGGGTAGATCCTATGTTGCTCTACATTTTTTTTAGAGCTTGAGAGTTGATTTTTATTTGTAATCTGGTGAGATGTGTGTTTGAGCTTTCATTTTTTGCTCATTATTTTCTCTACATGGGTTCGGGTTGTGAGTTGAGAGTTTTTATTTTTCATATTCCCTCATTGCTTCATGTGGATCTTTGTTGTACTGATAGTTAGATTTTGTTTGAGCTTACTCGAGGACGAGCAAGATCTAAGTATGGGGGAATTTGATACGCTGGATTTTATACAGCGTAATTAGGTATTTTTATAATGATTTCTGAGTGTTTTAGGCTATATTAGAGCGTTTAATTGTAAAATCAGTAAAGCCTACAGAAGACTACTTTGAAGACAGAAATCTACGTTCGAGCTGAAGAGGTTACGAGAAGTGAAGACCCGCGATCGCGGGTTAGCCACCGAGACCGCGGTGGGATCTGAATCCGCGAGGAGCTGGAGCTCGCTGGAGCCGCGCCCGCGGCTGTGTACCCGCGCTCGCGGGTGGAACGAGTCTGCGCCGACTCCGTTTTATTTTATCTTATGTTTTTATTATATCTTTAGTATTTAGTTTTATTCGGAAGTTTCTAGTATTTATACCTAGTTTCTTATTGAGTTATAGGGAGAGCATACGTTTAGTTTAACCTAGTTTTATTTTAGTTTTTATGGAGAACTAATCTTCCTTGGAGTTTGTTCAATCAAGGAAGCCTTAGTTTGGAATTCGTGAGATTCTGGTAACTTTTCTATCCTTAGGTTATTATCAAAACTCTTGTTTTTAATTCCATGATCTATGTTTGATTTTATGAGCCTAATCACCTTATTTGATTGGCTTAGATCTATTGTTTGGATTAGGTTTGATTGTTGTTTGTGCAATCTTATTTATCCTTGAAACAACTCTTTTCCAGGACCGTGGACTGGAATTGAGAAAGACTGTTTGATGGTTGTTTTATGCGCGAGACTCGTTGTTTGATTGCATGATTCGATTTCCTATTTATCCTTAATTGCTTTGCATGATTTGAATTAAGCGTCCTTGTTCATATCATAGTTTCGTTTGGACTGTGGACAAGCGAAAATCTTAATAAGGATTGGAATTAACCTAGGAAATATAGAAAAGTGGATGAATTGATGATCGAAGGATTGAAAAGGTGGAATTGATTGAATGAACTCTGTTTGCTTTTAATTGATTTGAAACTTAAACTTGTCTGCTTGCTTAAACCCAAAACCCTTGTCTTTGCTGATTGTTTAGAAACACTGATTCTCTTGGGTTCGAGCTCTTACTTGAATGCTATACTTAGTATGTAATTTTGGGTAATTTATTTTTGATCTCGGCACAACGACTTTAGTCGGGTCACCCAAACACCACTATCTGAGTCGAGTGGCCACTCTCTATGCCAAGCCCACTCGTAACCCAAAGTCGACTTTGATACCATTTGGAAGGCCCGATGCCTTAGAAGCGCTATCTCATGCCAACCTGAGTTCTTCTCAAGAGGTCACCCATCCTAATATTACTCTCACTATAGCACGCTTAACATTTGAGTTTTTTTTTATCACAAACCACCTTTTAGAATAGGTGTTTTTTAACAAAACACTTTTTATAATATTATATTAAGTATAACCACCTTTTATAATGTAATGCGTTTGTTGGGACGTTGTTGGGACCTCTAGTTCTAAACAACGGATCAACGATGTAATTCTCTTCAGTTTTGATAATGACAAACACCATAGGGAACTAATGTGGTTTGTTCAAGTATTTCTAAGGAACACAGGTACAACCAAGAACTCCTATGAATGACCAAAAGCCACCGCAGGCCACAATGAAGAGTTTCCATCAAGGGAACTCTGAAGAGGAAAGTTCCCATGAAGTGGGAACTCCCAGAAACAATCAAGAGAACACAAGCTTACAACGATGAAGAGTTTCCATCAAGGGAACTCTGAAGAAGACAGTTCCCATGACATGAGAACTCACATGTGAGGACAACGACCGTTCAGCGCAGATCGCGGGATTCTGTCTCAGACAGCCCGAAGGAACAGTCTGAGGATCAGACTGCCATGCTTCATCCAACGGTCCGATTGATCCAAGAAGTTGACCTAGTTCAAACCAAAGTCACATGTGAAGAAAGTACAACTTGGGCATCAAGCAAAGGGCATTTTGGACACAAACGAAAGATGCGACTGCCCAAGCTCACTTGAACTATAAAGCCAAATGAATAGTACTCAGATTGAGTACATCTCCCAGAACTCACAAACACCCACACCAGAGAAAAGAAAGAAAAGGAAGAGAAGTCCCCGTCGACGAGTGTGTGATCTCGACGACGGTGAAGCCGAAGTTCCCAGGAGCAAGGGAACTGAGAAGTTGGTGTAAGGTTTGAGTTACTTGTGTTTTGCTGTTGTGAGCTTAGGAACTCAGTTGAGAGGATTTACTAGTGTTGCTAGAGTTAGGAAGAACTCGTAGGAACAGAGAAGTGTGAATCCGGCTGTGTAACTAAGAAACAAAGCAATTAATATAAGTCAGTCATTCAAAATCCTCCAAGCGGAGGTAGAGGTTTACCCATACAACTAGTTGGTTGTAGTGGGGTTCCTCTATAAGGGAACTGTGTTCTTTACTGTTTTTATCACTTGCGAACTGTTTACTTCCGCTGCCTTGGGAACAGCTTAACTGCCAGTTCCCAAGCTCTTTGCTAACGTTTACGATCCAACAATTGGTATCAGAGCTTGCGCTCTAGATTTGTGTTAGCATCGCAGGTATCAAATGGCTCAGGAACTTACTCAGGTGGGGAACAACACTAGTAAGCCGCCAAGGCTTATTACAGGAAGATTTGAAAGCTGGCAACGCGACATGAAGGATTGGATGCGTGGCCAAGACTACCAAGCCTGGTGTGTCATCGAGAGAGGCAACTTCGAAATCGATCCAGCTATAGTTAACGACCTCTCAAAGTGGTGACCCAACGAGTACAAGTGTATGGAGGCAAACTACAAAGCCAAACAGTACCTAAAGAGGTCCATGTGCGTACAAGATTGTGACAAGGTAGCAAACCTTGACACAGCTAAGGAAATGTGGGAAGCCATCCAACAAATGCACGTTGGGAACTCAGATCTCAGAGAAGATCTTCAGATGAATGCAAAAAGGGAGTTCTACAACTTCCAAATGGAGATGGGAGAGTTTGTCGATAGCTACCAATCCCGATTTGAAGGACTTTGCACCAAAATGGAGGGCTTGGGGATCACCAAAGAAGAAATCACCCACAAAATGAAGGTCCAACAGCTCTTCAACGGATTGACTGGAGAATGGGCAAACGAGAGAACAATGTTCAAGGAAAATCCAGAAAATCGAACACTCATGCTCCATCAAGTGTTTGGAAAGCTAGTGGGACACGAGAAGAGAAAGATCGATGATAAGGAACAAACTCAAGCTCATCGAGGGATCGCACTCAAGATCGAGAAAATGCTCAAATCAACCCAAGAACAACACGAAGACTCCGAAGAAGAAGAGGATGAGGAGCTAGTTCTCGTAACAAAGGCTCTTCGAAATTTCTACAAAGGGAAGTCTCAACGGAACAGTGGGAACTGGGGAAAAGGACAGAGTTCCCAAAGAAAACCCGCAGAGAAGGATCTCTCAGATGTGACCTGCTACAAGTGCAACAGGAAAGGACACTTTGCGAAGGAATGCCCACAGGGAACTGATGGTCGAAAGCAAGGAAAGAAGGCCTACATCGCTACCTGGAGCGATGATGAAGACGAAGATCCCGAGTCATGGGCACTCCCAGATATGTGTGGCATGGCCATAGGAGAAACCACTGGGGAACAACCCAGTGAGGTAACCACTGAAACTGTTCTTGACTCTTTAAATAAATATGAAAAACCTGAGCTGTTGAAAATTCTTTCAAGCCTTGTCAAAGATAACATAAAATTGCAAAACAAGTTGGAAAAACAGGAACACATAAATTCTCAATTAGTTGGTCTTGAGCCCTGTCCCAACTGCATTTCACTTCTTGAAAAACTCAAGTCCCATGTGTCTCACATCGTAGATCTAGAAAGAGAAATCAAAACTCTAGAAAAAGATGATCACACCCTCTTGCAAAACCTGAGTAAGACTCCCGAACATCTTGAAGCCTCCAGTTCCCAAATTAAGTTTGTCCCAGCCAGACATGGCATAGGATACAAAGGTGAGTGCTCCAAGAACGGAAAGTCACCCCTGAGCGAACATGAAATCCATGAGTGTAGTGCCTTAGAACTCCAGTGCGAGAAACAGAAAAATGCTCATCTCGAGGAGAAAATCAGGGTCCTAGAGAATGGAAACAATGGTGAGAAAGATTACTATACTGGGAACTCCGGACATAGAATCTATGTCAAAATTGCTAAGGGGAACGGGTCTCGGGTGTACAACAAAGAAACCATGGATAGGAACCGGATCCAGAGACCACACCCAAAATACTACCTGGGAGAATACTATAAGACGTGTTGGCACTGTGGTGCTCATGGGCACTACAAGGATGCATGTCCCAAGAAGAGAGACCAAACCTTTAGAAACCGTGAGTTCCCAAACAAACATAAACGTCATGCTAATCACCAAAGGAACTCCAACTCTCAAAACTCTCAAGACATCAACATTTCTGACTATATCTTGAAGGATAATGTTTTCCCTTGCAAGGGACCGGGCAAGAGTCATCTTGCATGGGTCTTAAAACACTAACTTTTCCTTGTAGGTGGCAGTGAGAGGGAACAGTACATGGTTCATAGATAGCGGATGCTCAAACCATATGACAGGAAACAAGGATATCCTCATCTCACTCCACACTCATGCTGAAGGAGGCCACGTCTCATTTGGCAACAAGAACAAGGGAGAAGTTATTGGAAAAGGAGAAGTGTTGCTCAATAGATCTATCAAAGTTAGCAACGTAAATCTGGTAAAGGATCTGGGATACAATCTGTTGAGTGTCTCCCAGATGTGTGATCAAGGGAACAACATCGTCACTTTCGACTCAGATGAATGTCTCGTCATCAACAAGAAGACCAACAAAGTAATTCTAAGAGGAAGAAGATACAACAATGTGTATGTGGTGGATACCAACTTTGAACCACCAATGAAGTTGTGCCTTGCGAGTTCCCAAGATGACACGGAACTCTGGCATCGAAGATTGGGACATGCTGGTGTAAATCAAATCCTGAAGCTTTATCTACAGAATCTAGTCATTGGTCTTCCACGGATCAATCTCGAAGGTGTCAAAATGTGTGAAGCATGTGTTCGAGGGAAACAGACCAGGACCTCCTTTAAACCCAAGACGATGATGAGCCAAGGAAAAGGGATGAAGACTATCCTAGTGCAAGCAACATCCTACAACCAGGGAACAACGACGGAGATCCAACTCTCACTGATCAAATCTCCCTCGAAGCTACTCCTCAGAAGAACTACAAGACACCTCCAACACTCTCGAGGTTCCCTCTTCAGGGAACAACTCTGTTGTCCCCAAGACAATACCCTGCCAGAATCAAGTATTCAAGGGGAACAAAGAGGGAACTTGCCAGAAATCTTTGAAGAAACATCGAATGAAGAAGCTGAAGATGAGTGTTCCCATGACAAAGAAACAACCACTGAAGATGACACACATGCAAGGGAATCCACTCATACAAGAACCTTTCAACAAAGGAAGGACCACCCCATTGAGAACATCATCTCCCCTTATGATAAAGGTGTACAAACTCGTTCCTCTCTCAATAACTTTTGTGCTTTTAACGCGTTTGTTTCAATGGTGGAACCCAAAAATATCAAAGAAGCTTTAAAGGACCCAGATTGGATTCAAGCCATGCAAGAGGAACTCCACCAATTCGAGAGGAACAAAGTTTGGAAGCTAGTTCCTAGGCCCAAGAACAAGAACATCATAGGAACTCGATGGGTCTTTAGGAACAAGCTCGATGATACTGGGGCTGTAGCAAGGAACAAGGCTAGGCTAGTGGAACAAGGCTACAGGCAAGAAGAAGGAATCGACTACTATGAGACCTTCGCACCGGTTGCCAGGATCGAGGCCATCAGACTCTTAATTGCCTATGCTACTCACAAGGGATTCAAGCTCTATCAAATGGATGTGAAAACAGCCTTCCTCAATGGACATCTCAAGGAAGAAGTGTATGTGGCCCAACCTCCAGGATTCGAAGATGAGAAGCTACCCAACCATGTCTATTTCCTGGAGAGGGCCCTCTACGGACTCAAACAAGCTCCTAGAGCTTGGTATGACAGGTTTGCTCAATTCCTCTTCTCCCATGGGTACCTTCGCGGTTCCATAGACAAGACTTTGTTTTTAAAGAAAGAGTCTAAAGACATTTTGATTGTGCAAGTATATGTTGATGACATTGTGTTTGGAGCAACTAACGAAACTCTTGTAGAGAAATTTAAGGACCTCATGAGCAGTGAGTTTGAAATGAGTCTTATTGGGGAACTCACGTTCTTCCTGGGACTCCAAATCTCCCAAACCAAGGAGGGAACAAAGATTCATCAACAAAAATACATTAAGGAAATGCTCGTGAAGTATGGGATGGAACACTCCAAGCCCATTGACACTCCCATCTCACCAAATTCAAGGCTCAATGCGGATGAAACAGGTATTAGTGTGGACCAAAGGAACTAATGAGGTATGATCGGGTCCCTTCTCTACTTAACAGCTAGTAGACCTGATATCATGTTCTCCGTATGTCTTTGTGCTCGCTTTCAAGATAACCCTAAGGAATCACACCTGAAAGAGGTGAAGAGAATTTTCAGGTATCTCAAAGGGAACGATAACTTGTGCCTATGGTATCCAAGGAACAGTTCCCTTGAGCTCATTGCATACACAGATGCAGACTTTGCAGGGCATTTGGTTGATAGAAAGAGCACATCAGGAATGGCCCAGTTCCTAGGATCATGCTTAGTCTCGTGGGGATCTAAAAAGCAAAACTCAGTGGCACTCTCCACAGTTGAAGCCGAATATGTGGCAGTCGCATCCTGCTGTTCCCAAGTTCTATGGCTTAAGTCACAACTCCAGGATTACGGTATGTCTTTTGGCCCAGTTCCCATACTTTGTGATAACACTAGTGCCATAAACATTTCCAAAAATCCTGTGCATCACTCTAGAACTAAGCATATTAATATAAGGCATCACTTTCTACGTGACAATGTTGAAAGTGGGAACATCTCGATGGAACACTGTAGAACTGAAGAGCAAATTGCGGACATTCTTACCAAAGCTTTAGACAGACGTCCCTACCAGCGTTTTCGAATGCTTCTAGGGATGATAACTCTAAACTAAACAAGTCCTTGTTTGTCTCTCTCTCAATGCCTGACTAGTTTATCTAAGATTGCATGATAGGGAACTTGGATTTATTGCTTTCACTATGCCATGATTACTAGTCTAGAGAAAAATGTGTACAAGGGAACCTTATTTCTTTCGACCATAAGTGATCAACCAGAGTTCCCTTTATCCCACTTTACAAGCCACTATGACGGTTGATCATATAACCAACCCTAAGCTAGGACCAGACAAATGCGTCTCATAAGCCAAACTATTTCCATTATCGAGTCGAAAATTGTCTGGTTCCCTTTGAGTTCCATAGCCCCACAAAAGGATGAGTGTGAAGTTCCCTTAACCACTTCACTCTCCCTGACCTTGATAAGATCATGGGAACTGATGCATCTACAAAGGGAATGCTGACTCATCTACAAAGAAAAACCGTCACTTGGGAAGCGGACTTTTGTGTTAGAGGCTCTGAAACGCTGAGGGCCAAGTATTCAAATTTTGAAAAGGACTTCTCAAGAGATCGTGACGCGTGTCCAGAGGCGTGCTAGAGAAGTTGAAACGATGCCCCACGTTCATTGGGCAACGGTTATCGAGGTTACTCCACTTCCCTTTCTACCCTTCACCTCCTCTCTCCTTTAAAACCCTCCTTTGCCATTTTTGGGCCCTTATTCCATCTTCCACCTCTGCCTTTCGTCTTCTGCACATCCCTTTCACTCTCTTTTTCAAGAAACCTCCAAAACCTCCCAAAGCCTTACAAAATGGCCCCTCAGCACACCTTCGCCCAGATCAAAGCGTGGGTCCTTGCCAACCCTCACACCCTCTTCACCTCTCAACTACGAGAGATTGAACAAGAACAAGACCCCACCATGAAGGATGTTCTTATCCAAGGGCTATACAACCAAGTAAGCCCCTTCTTGCCTCCTCCTCCTCCTCCTCCTCCGGCCGACGAAACCGTCGCTTGGACTTCTTCCTCTTCTGAATCCCTACCTCCTCCTTCAACCACCAACACCTCCTTCGGAGTTGTCATCGTTGACAATTTCGGAGACGCTCGCCCCTCCATCAACGAAAAACCCCACAAATCCAAACACCGCCATTCATCCAAACGACGACACTCATCCAAAGACCCCTCACAACCCCAAAAATCCAAACATTCTAAAGATCCCTCCAAATCCAAAAAGCGCAAACATTTTGAGGCCTCTGAATTTTCGGAGCCCAGAAAGAAAGCCTTCTTCAAATTTGAGGAATACTTGAACTGCTCCAAGGAGAGTTCCTGTGCGCCCAAACCGCCTTATCCTTTCCCTTCCGACGATGGGACCTCTCCACCCCAAAGTCTACTCCCCTCTTCCTCCTCTCTCCCTCCTCTTCTAACCGAGGGACCTCCCAAACCTCCTCCCACAAAACAACCGACTCCCCCTCCACCAAATCCCTCAGTTCCCACCTCAAAGGGAACTCCACCCTCCTCCCTTCCTTCGGTTCCCACAACTACGGGAACTCCAACTCCACTCCACCTCACAAAACTCCTTCTCCTCCTTCCTCCCCACACCACATCTCTACTTCGGGGATCTCTACTCCCCAAGTCACCACATTCATTCCTCCCCCTTCCACCCAACTCTCTACTCCTCTTCCCTCTTATCTACCTGCCTCCACCACATCCCCCACCACCACCAAACTCCCCTCTCCCTCACCATCCAAAAGTACCGTCGCTCTTTCCTCAGACGACGATGACCTTCCCATCTCCGTGGTCATTGGGAAAATATCCAAGGAGCCTCCTCCCATTTTCTTGGGAACTGCCGAGGAGGAGGCCCAGCTCAAGGCCATAGAGGAAGAGCTCAACCGGGACCCCTCTGAGCACACAGTCTCCCAAGGGACAAAGTCCCCAGAAAAGGTGGCCCCTGAAGAGCCCACGGAGAGAAGGGACCCCGCACCAACTGGTGGTGCTGGGGCAACAACAAGTCATCCTGACGATGACGCGGAGGGCTCCAGCTCCAGCGCCTCCGAGGAAGAAGGGACCTCCCAAGATGGGTTCGAAGAAGAAGAAGAAGCTCCAGCTGCTAAGGAGCCAGCACGGATCCCAACACTTGGACACCAAATGGTGGTGTCCACGAGTTCCCAACTACCAAGGGATCGCGTGCTCATGATCGAAGCGGTTGCACCTCCTCAACTGAAAGGACCTCGAACGGTCTCTAGGGGGAACACGTCCAGAAGCACAACAAAGAAGGGGAAGGGGACCTCTTCCACAAAGCACCATGTGGATGAGCGCAGGAAGCTCCTTCCTCCACTCATCGTTTCAGAGGACGTGCTAAATGAAAATGGCCTAGGGGAACTGTGGGACCTGATCAAGGCCCAGGGCTGGGAGAATCTCTGCAAAGAGATTGTGAGCGTAGATCCCTCACAAGTGCGTTAGTTTTACAACAACTTCACTATCACCAACGACTGCACTCAGGGAACTCTCTCCCACGAAGGCGAGGAGTTCATTTTTACAACGTCTACAATCCGCCTTCAACTCCAGGTCCCCGGTCAAGGGCTCAACGAGTTGCCCAGCAAGCTCTGGGGCGACTTCAATAGCGTCGAGGTGTGCAACCCAATCTTTGAGGGTCGGGTTCCCTCTAGTGCTCTCGACGCACCATCTGTCCTTGGTCGCCAAGCTCGCTCACCAATTCATCATCAACGTGGTGATCCCGCGCCAAGAGAAGCGTCTGGTCGTCAACATCCCTGATGCCATCATCCTCTACCACTTCCTCCTCAAGAAGCCCATAAACCTTCCCAGAATCATCCTTGGGCACATGGAGAAGTGCATGGCTTCCAAGTCCCACTCCCTTCCCTACTCTGGGCTGATAAAGAAGCTCCTACAAAAAGAGGGTCTCTACGACGCCTCTAAGGACGAAATCGAGCTTGGAAGGGAACTCGACATTTCAGTTGTCCAGAAGATGAGGCACTCTGAGCCCGTAGAGGAGGCGGCTCAACTGGAGTCTGGTGCACAAGAGGGGAACTCTCCAGTGTTGCTCCGCATTGCCAACACCCTTGACCAGATTGCCAGGGACCAAGCAGCGTTGGCCCGAGGACAAGAAAAGCATACACAAGTCCTTACGCGCCTCTGTGACGCCCTGTTCCCTCAAGACCCATGATCTCTCCCTTCTTCTCCTCTTTAATCCAAAAATGACCACAAATTGTACTTGGGTTCCCATTGTATATATTATCTTAAGTAATGAAATGGTCTTTATTTTGATTGCGTGTTCCCTTCTTTCCTATTATTGCTTTGCTTGTTTTCGATGATGTCAAAAGGGGGAAAGACAAAAAATGCGAGATGAGTTAAAAGTTTAAGTTATCACAGACCACGCATAAGCTAAGGGGGAACAATTGCATAAAAAGCTTAATAAGAACTATGTGTCTCATCAGAAGTGGTTCCCTAAATCTAAGTGTTTCACTAAAAGTGACTTCCTTTAGGAACTCATCAGCATATCATTCATTGAAATACTTGCATTTTTGTGATGGGTTTGTCATCATCAAAAAGGGGGAAATTGTTGGGACCTCTAGTTCTAAACAACGGATCAACGATGTAATTCTCTTCAGTTTTGAAAATGACAAACACCATAGGGAACTAATGTGGTTTGTTAAAGTATTTCTAAGGAACACAGGTACAGCCAAGAACTACTATGAATGACCAAAAGCCATCGCAGGCCACAATGAAGAGTTTCCATCAAGGGAACTCTGAAGAGGAAAGTTCCCATGAAGTGGGAACTCCCAGAAACAATCAAGAGAACACAAGCTTACAACGATGAAGAGTTTCCATCAAGGGAACTCTAAAGAAGACAGTTCCCATGACATGGTAACTCACATGTGAGGACAACGACCGTTCAGCGCAGATCGCGGGATTCTGTCTCAGACAGCCCGAAGGAACAGTCTGAGGATCAGACTGCCACGCTTCATCCAACGGTCCGATTGATCCAAGAAGTTGACCTAGTTCAAACCAAAGTCACATGTGAAGAAAGTACAACTTGGGCATCAAGCAAAGGGCATTTTGGACACAAACGAAAGATGCGACTGCCCAAGCTCACTTGAACTATAAAGCCAAATGAATAGTACTCGGATTGAGTACTTCTCCCAGAACTCACAAACACCCACACCAGAGAAAAGAAAGAAAAGGAAGAGAAGTCCCCGTCGGCGAGTGTGTGATCTCGACGACGGTGAAGCCGAAGTTCCCAGGAGCAAGGGAACTGAGAAGTTGGTGTAAGGTTTGAGTTACTTGTGTTTTGCTGTTGTGAGCTTAGGAACTCAGTTGAGAGGATTTACTAGTGTTGCTAGAGTTAGGAAGAACTCGTAGGAACAGAGAAGTGTGAATTCGGCTGTGTAACTAAGAAACAAAGCAATTAATATAAGTAAGTCATTCAAAATCCTCCAAGGCGGAGGTAGAGGTTTACCCATACAACTAGTTGGTTGTAGTGGGGTTCCTCTATAAGGGAACTGTGTTCTTTACTGTTTTTATCACTTGCGAACTGTTTACTTCCGCTGCCTTGGGAACAACTTAACTACCAGTTCCCAAGCTCTTTGCTAACGTTTACGATCCAACAGTGTTCAATTAAACCACCCATTTTTATTTTCTAGTGAAGTTTAATATTTTATTAACCATTGTGTCCTTCATCCATATATATTTAGTGTTAAGAAAATAACAAAATCATCTCTAATTTTGTAATATTTTTCCAACAACCAACATCATGGTATGTTGAAAAAAACTTTTTATATTTTAAAAAATCACCAAAAACAACTTCAAAATTTGAGATATTTTTATTTAATTTATAAATGTTGTTTTCTTATGCATTTTTACTTACTATATATTAAATCAATTAATATGTATTTTTAACTTTTAAAATTATAATTTTTTTTTGACTTTCCATTTGATATATATATATATGTATTAGGCAATTAGGAGTGATTTTATAAATTAATGAAATGTGTGGTTAATGTCATTTTGGTTCAAATTTTGGCTCAACTTAACAAACTATATTATTAAAGATAATTTTGTTTAAATCAAATTGTAAGAATTAGTTTGATAAAAAACGTCCCTTTCAAAAGATGGTTTTTGATAAATTGTTTTTATTATACATCATATAAATTGTTCTCACATTCGTAAGAAAATGAAAGAGAAAGAAAACACGTGTTTTCACCCAAATCACATGCCTACATTATAACTATAACCTAAAGCGGAGGTTAAAAAAATTATTAAACGACACATGTCGTTTTTAGATTGGACCACACCACCCCTTTTTTTAAAATAATCTTTTATTTTTAGATATGATAAATTTTTATTCATGTTTTTAGAATATAGGATAGAAAATCCATTATTAAACAATCTTTTATTTTTGGATATGATAGATAGGAGGATCATTAGGATATTTTTTATGCTATCATACAAATTCTAGAATATTTATTTTATTTTTAGATAGAATCGTTAAAACTCGTACAAGGTACGGGAATACATACTAGTTTGTAACTATATGCGAAGTATAATTCATACAAATTTAATTCATGTGAAATAATTTACAAGAATTTGTAAATTGTATAAATTTTAACAACATGTTTGGTTTAAAATTCATTTTCTAGAAAATTATGGGGGAAGACAATCTTACCTACTTTCCCTACGTAATTAAATTACTAAGATATGCAGGAATTAGAAAATCTATGAAAGTTAAAAATCATAAATTTTTTGATAGAAAATCCGCAATTAAATTAGGATTTTTGAATTTCATGTAAAATTATTGCACAATCAAACAAACACTAAAAATCGAGTAAGATGAAAGGAATGCATGGCTTCCTAAATTTGAGACCATTTTAAATTATTTAATTAGCTAACAACTTATTACTCATCTTACTGGGGTCACATATCAATTAAATACTGCTAGCTAGTTTTCTACTTTGCTGCAATTCAAAGAAAGTAATAGCTTCGACCAAACAAAGAAAAAAAGTAATAGATCAATTAAATACGCCAGAATTATGCTTTACCATAGTTGTTATATGAAGCATGGAGCGGGTGGTGTTTATACTATCCAATCCTTTTGATAATATGGTTATAGTATTTGTTTGATCTTTTTTTTACTCTCTTTTGGGGAGTCAAGTTTACATGTTGGCTTGTTCTTACGGCCTCATTCTCTGTCAGTTTTTCGCTCTCTTCTGTCGGATTATTTGCCCGACCTCAGTCTGCGGATTCATCCGTTGATCGGCTTGAAATCCTGCTGGTCTTAATTAGTAAGATTAGGAAAAATTATATTTTTTGAGAAAAATTTTGTGCTTGGGTCGAAAGTCGACATTCTTTGTGCTTGGGCCGCAAGTCAAATTTATTTATATTTTTATATTTAAATAAATTAATTCCTTGCTAGGCAAGGCATGTTTGTTTTCTTTTATTGCGGGTTTGCTTAAGGCTTAATTTAAGTATTCTTTCTGAGGAATTGGAGCTGAGTTTGACATTGGATCGAGTTGTATTGGGCAAAGTCACTTGGTGCTTCGGTGCTTCTTAAGATCCTTCATCTCGGTGGAGGGAACGTTAGATGTCCATTTCCAGTGGCGAAGCCAGAACAAATTGAAAGGAGGGACAGAGTCGATTACGATGATTGGCAAATAGGATAACATATTAGTATTATATTATTATTTAAATAATAAATATTAAAATAAATATATATAATAGTTATAGTAATTAAGAATATACTTATATAAAGTAAATAAGCAATAAATTAAGTGTGTACAAATTTTTTATCTCTATTCTAATAGAAAAAATATAAAAAAATAACCTAAATTTATTGTTGATTATTAAACTAATAATTAGTTACATCTTTTTACTTTACAATGTAGTAATTATATTTTAATAATAAAATAAAAATAAACGTAATTATTAATTACTATATATGGGTTGTGGCAAAAAAAAAGTAAAGCAGAGGAGATATAATGTACTCCCTCAGTTTCACAATACATCTCTTTTTAGTCATAATTTTTTGTTTCACAATACATGTCTTTTTAGCTATTTTGGGGCAGAGTAAGTTTCACAATACATGTCTTTACTTTACATATTTACCCTTGTAATTAATAATAGGCTGTTAGTTATAATATTTAATAAAGTAAAAAAGTAAGATAATAATTGAGGGTATATTAGTATTTTTGATACCTTTTTTAAATAATGTGCAAATTATTAGAAATACACGTATTGTAAAACGGAGGGAGTAGTAATCAACAAATTAGTAATTACTATATGGGTTGTGGGAATATGAGCTATAGGAAAAAATGAGTAAAGCGGAGGAGAGATATTTGTAGCTCATAAGAGTCGAACACCAGCCTGATTAAAACAAGCGTGTCTCCCTTCTCCCACTAGGTGAAGAAGTTTTACTACTTAATTTTGATACTTTTAAGACATATTATATATTCACAGCACGAGAGAGGGGGCGACCTCCCCCTTCTCCCCCCCCCCCCCCCCCCCCGCTCCGTCTCTATCCATTTCGCACTCTCAAAAGTGGTCGAGATGTTGCCTGCAGCGTTATTTTATAGTTCTTTACTCACCCCGATACCAAAACTCTTCTTATTTCTTATTCTGTGGAATCTTGTACTTTTTATAGCTTTTCATGCATGCTTTGACTTTCTTAGCCGTCCACGGCTGCCGTTTTCTAACGGCCTCTCGGATTACCAAGTTTGTTTAGTATCCTTAGAAAACAGCCTCTCAGATTACCAAGTTTGTTTGGTATCCTTACCTTATCAAAAAAAAATTAAAAACTGATTTTATTAACCTATGCCCTAAGGCATATGTTAAGAATATTTATTTATTAAGGTTTTATGCTTTCCTTCTTAGGGTTTAGTTTCTATCAGTGGCGGACCTGGGGGGCTTGTGGGGGCGGTTGCCCCCCTTCTGCCCCAAGAGCCGCCGGTATACTAGAGAGGATGGGGGTAAAAATTTCCATTAGCCCCTCCTTGCTCAAATTTGAGTTACAGGGCCCTTAATGGAGGATGTAGGTTTGGGAAATTTGGGGGAAAGAAGAACAGACCCCCCCGAGTTTTTTTTTAAAAATCAATCCTAAATTTTTAATATAAGTTGTACATCAATAACGCTCACCTGCTACCCTTATTTTTCTAAAGCTATCTTCTTTTAGAAGCAAAAGAGACACTCACCCAATTTACTAACCCTCTGACTCTCAGAGGCCCGCTCAGACTCAATTGCTCAGATCAGGGATTTGCTCCGCTAGTCCGCCCGTCCGCCACTACACAGGTCGCCGGCGAACTGTAATATCCGCGATATTCCAAGGTTTTAAAACTGAATATAATATAATATTTATTTATTTTTATAAATTCTTTTCTCTAAGTAAAAAGAGAATTCTTAATATATTACAATAACCCTTATTTTCTTTAAAAAGAAATTATTAAGTAAATCAAATTAAACAGAATTCAAGAATTTAATTACGAGGGTTATGGAGAGTTGAAATCATTTAAATAAAAATAATGCTTTATATTTTTCGAATAAAAAGTTGTACAACTAGCTAGTAAAAATTCAATAAAAAGGATGCAAGAGCCGGGACTTGAACCCGAGACCTCTTGCAATCCCATCCCACACGCCCACACACAATTCCGCTAGACCATTACAATTTCTTGTTCACTTAGCCAACCATTATTCTCTTATAACAAATAAACTCTCTCTACTAACTTCAACATTAGACAAAAGTGTGATTGATGTACATTGATTTGAATGGTGGCCATTGCATGCCATTCTCACCTCCCTCTTGCTTGTTGACTACCACCTTATGACCTCACTTCTCATCACCATGGAAGAAGCACACTCTTGACCAATGCATGGACTTCTTCTCCTCCTCCATTGGTCATCCACCATAGACATGGATTGAGAGCTCCACAAACTTGTCTACAAATACCCTCTACCATGCACACACTCAAGCCTTTGCTCTCTTCTACTCTTTCTAGCAAGAACACCTTCTCCTTCAAAGAAAAAAATCAGCACCTTGCACATAAAAATATTCTCCATTCAAGTCCATAGAAAACACCACAAAATTTCCTCTTCTCCCTTTGGAGCTCCCGCCGGACCACCTCCCTACCCCCGCCGGACGTCGTCGCCCCCTCCGCGCCACCGTCCGCCCACGCCGGAGCCGCCCCGCCTCTGGTGGTGCCGCCCAAGACCGTCGGCCTCCTCCTCCGCTCTCTTCTCCTACATTCCGTAATACTCCAAAAGTATAAAATTCTATCCTAAAGTCTATTTATTTAATTCATGCAAGTATAAATTTATAAAGTTCTTATATGTTATTAGAAATTATTTTAGGAAAATAAGAAATAAAATTATGTTAGTAAGATCTTGTTAGTTAAAAGCTAGAAACAAACTAGTTTACCTTGATAACTTAAGATATAAACAAATAGATAGATTTTTATGGATTTTATTACATGCATGCCTCTTTCATAATATCATAATAGTGGATTTTATGAAATAACTATAGCATACAAGATAATAATTATTATTGTCATCTTTGATCAAATAGGAATTTTAAAAGTTATTATGCATGCATGAAACAAAAAGATAAAATCATACTATATGACCTTAGAAATAAAAAGGTTTAGAAAATAAAACCATTACTATTTTTATATGAAATTAACAAAGTCCCTAAGTTAATAAAAGTTGTTGCATGGCCTAATCTATAAAAGATATAGGATTTATAAAAATCGAGTGAATAAATAAAATTACGAAAATAAATATTTATTCAATAAAAATATGAACTTTAGCATACCTTTATATATGGGAGTTATTACAAGATATCATCTATTATTAGGATATAATAAAATAGTATATTATAAGTATATGAGCCTTGATTATAAAATAAGATAGAGATCTAAAAACTATAATTTGACTTAGACAATGGTTTCATGAAAATATGCTACTATTAATAAAATATTATTAGAGTCATCTATATAAAAATATAGGTTTGTTAATAAGCTTCTAGTGTAGAGAATTATTAAAAGACCTAAGTTCAAGATTAAATGTATCAAGTATGATAATATAATAAAGCTAGTATTTTATATAGTATAAAGTTGACTTGCTTGAAAAGAAATCAATTAAATATAGAAAAGATTCTATGTTATGAACTAAAATATCATAATATATATAAGCCTTATAATATAAAAAGGTTATAGAAATAGAATAAATAAGATTAATCTAAATTAGAAGTATTTTAGGCAAGTTACCTTATAAGGAAAAGTAGAAACTTCTAATTTAGGAAATTTCCTTGTAAAGAGAGTATATGCATGACAACTTTATTTAGAAAAGGATTATGTAGGTAAATACTTTTCTATTAAGAAAATATTATTAATAAAGTATTTTAGATAAGGAAATCAATATTATAAGGACCATCCAAGAATAAATAGGAAATTTAAAAGTAATAGTTTATTATCGTAAATAAGTAAAAAGGATAATTTTTAATAATTATTTTAATAATTACTTTTAATAAAGATTTTACGGAATAGTGAGGATATTACAAATCCCAAAATAATAATAAAGGAATATTATTATTTTAGGGAAAATAACTTTCTAAATTATTATTATAATAATTTAGAATCTCTTCTCTCTTATAAAATATTATAAGAGATAATCCAAACCTTAGAAAGAAAATCATGATTTTAAGCCTTTTCGTAAATTTCCGTATCAATAGGTCGGAATCCTCGCTAGTAGTGGGAAATCGCATAAGTCTCGTCAAAGCTCGTTCGCTAGAACTCGTTACACTAAGGCAAGTGGAATTTCCCCTTGTGCCCTTTTTATCCGTCTTTATACTATTACTCGATGTTGGGAACAACTTGTATGCTTAAATAAGAATGAATCTAGGAAATATCGATTGTTAGAAATAACGACTATTGTTAGCATAGATTGCTTTATATATTCCTTGTTAGGAGTATTTATGCTAGTATGGTGATTGTCTTGATTGTTACGATCTCGTTTCGAGATCGATGTCGAACTAGTGAGGGGCGTGGGATAGCCAACGCCTCTACATAACCCCACTAAGTCGTAAGTGCCTACGCGTTTGAAGTACGACTTTCGGGATCATGATCCCATCCGCTCCGATTGCAAGGAGGGATGAGCGCACTCTAGCTAAGTGCCGGGAAACGGAGTTTTTCCCTCGGGTGGCTCGGTTTATCCGTGTCCCACCACATACTCATTAAATCATAAATGGAAAGCGAATGTCTTTTATCACTAAGTAAGATAAGTGCCAAAGCACAATTAAACGGACTAGATCGGACCGGTCTCTAATGACCGATCCGGCCCTCGGTCCATTATGGGCGCGAGTGGTAATTGATTTGATTGAATAAATGAAAGTTCCCAACATACCTTCTACTCTAGAGAAGACTACAATCTAGTAGTACTTCTCTTGCTCTTCAAGCTATCCCTTTCGGGATATGTCATCCTTGATTCTCGTATCTTAGCTCCACAAAGTCAAACCATCGTAAACACAACCCTTTATCCTCTCATTTATACTGACAAGTTGAAATTACCAAAGTACCCTCGGGAAGTTCTAATCCCGCTCGCTTAGTCTCCTAGACTAATTCTTCTTTCCGCATGTTTGCCTGGCATTCTATCGCCCCTCGCGAATTATGTCAGATTCAGGAAACCATAGCAAGGCGAAGTGAAGGGAGGTGAAGGAAGTCAAGATTGCTCAAGATGTACCTTTATTTCCGTTTTAGTGTTAATATTACTCTATCTCCGAGACATGATGGTTTTGGTGTTTGTTTTCAAGTAATCCTAAAGCTAAAGACAATGTAAGACATTTTGTAATGAACTAAGTCTCCTTTGGGAGCATGTTTTCCGACTTATGTATTATGTTTTATTCCGCATTTTAATTGTTCTATATCATTCTAAAAGCCTTGGGTGACTTTGGACGGTAAAGTCTGAGGTCACTGGCGGTAATACTCAATGTTGTAAAATAGGGGTGTTACACGAACGTCACCAACCAATCCCGTTGTTCAGTCCGATCCCGGAGCTTCTCTCCTCTTGCCTCTATGTTTGGGTATTTTTATTTTTATGTTTAAAACTTTGAAATTTTGAATGTTTGATTGTTTGTTTAAGTGTTGAATTGTGAAATTGTAAGGTTATTGACTTGATTTGGATTATTTTTATTGAATTGGATTGATTTTATTCAAGAATATTGATTAAAATAAATTGATTGTTATTTTGTTGCTTTGTTGGTTCACTTAGTTGAATATTTGGATTAATTTAGTTTGAATGTTTGATTGAAATAAATTGATTGTTGGCTTGTTCATGTAATCATGTTGGCTTGTTAGTTGTTGCCTTGTTGCCCAACTTGCCCTGTTGCCTTGTTTTTCATTTAGGATTATGGATAAATTTGTGATTAGAAGTAAGAGGCCAATAATCGGGTCTTCATATAGTCTTCATGAGAATGATGAGCAACCAAATATTGATGTGAATGCCAATGCTAATTTGAATGCCAATGTCAATGCCAATGCCAATGCCAAATTCAATGATGTGGGTGAATCCAACCCCAAAAGAGCTTGAACATGTGAGAGTGAAATAATTAGTGATCCGGGCTTACGAAAGCCTATCAATGATTATGAACCCAATATTAGAGATGACATTAGGAGGGAATATGTGGTTGAAGGTCCTTGTCAATCACTTTCTCATGATTTTGTGCGAAGTTCATTTGGCAAAAGTTCAAGGTGCTTTCAATTTGAGTGGTTCAAGAAATGGGAATGGTTGGAATATAGTGTTTCTCAAGATGCCGCAATTTGCTTTTGGTGCTATCTTTTTAAGGGGGGTGAAGGGAGAAGATTTGGAGATGGTACATTTGTAAGTACGGGATTTCGTAATTGGAAGAAGGCTTGTGATGGATTTAAAAAGCACGTGGGAGCTCAAAGTAGTGTACACAATGAAACTCGAACGTCATTCTTTGCCTTCAAGAATCAAAAGCAGAGTTTGACAAGAAAGATAAATTTGGGAAAGGAAGCATTGGGTGAGGCATATCGCCTTCGTTTAAAGGCAAGTGTTGATGTTGTTAGATATCTACTTCGACAAGGGATGGCTTTTCGAGGGCATGATGAGTCGGCAAGCTCTCTAAATAGAGGAACTTTTCTTGAGCTTCTTGAACTTTTAAGTTCATATAATGTTGATGCTCAAGCAGTGGCGTAGCTAGGAATTTGTACCAGTGGAGGCTAAATTCCTTTGGGTAATTTTTTGGATACAGAAAAATTTCTGGCAAAGGCATGAATTTTTTTTAAAATAAATATAGGAAAAAATTGTATTTTTCTATATAGAAAATTTTGTATTTTTCATAAAAATTAGTAATTTTCGGTATAAAAAAACCAATTTATTATATTTTATACATATGAAAAAAAATCTGCTTTTCTGTGACCAAATAAACTAGTTTTTACTCCCTCCGTTTACTTCTATTTGTCCTTATAGTATAATGCACATATATTAAGATATGTCCTATTCTTACTAAATTGCCCCCTATTAAATTAATATTAATAAAAGGTGAAAGGTGGATACATTTAATGTGTCTTGCTTTTGATTGGATAAATATAAAGGGTAATATTGGAAAATTTTGGACAAAATACCTAGAATGACAAATAAATCTAAACAAAAAATTAAGTCTAGAAGGACAAATAGATCGAACTAAACGGAGGGAGTATCAAATAACCTAGTTTTTTTTACTATATTTTAATATATTTTTTTTGAAAATCCCATTGGGGACTGTAGCCCCCACTGGGCATCAAGTGGCTCCACCACTATGCTCAAGGTAGTGTACACAATGAAGCTCGAACGTCATTCTTTGACTTCAAGAGTCAAAAGCAAAGTTTGACAAGAAAGGTAAATTTGGGAAAGGAAGCATTGGGTGAGGCATATCGCCTTCGTTTAAAGGCAAGTGTTGATGTTGTTAGATATCTACTTCGACAAGGGATGGCTTTTCGAGGGCATGATGAGTGAGTCGGCAAGCTCGCTAAATAGAGGAAATTTTCTTGAGCTTCTTGAACTTTTAAGTTCATATAATGTTGATGTTCAAAAGGTGATGATGGTGGAATGCACCGGGAAATAACCAACTTACTTGTCCTCGGATTCAAAAGGAAATCATTAGGGCTTGTGATTCGGAGACAACGAAAGTCACAACCACTTTAGCTTTGAAAAAATGGCATTGATGAATTTTTTGCAAGGCATAACCTATCAATCTCTAAACTTAGGTCAAGGATATGATAGAGCTTCTAATATGCGAGGTGAGCTCAATGTCTTGAAGACTCTTGTATTGATTGAAAATCCATATGCTTGGAATATCCATTGTTTTGCTCATCAACTTCAATTAGTTGTTGTGAAGGTTGCAAAAACGAATAACTTTGTGAGTTATTTCTTTGGGTATTTGTTCATGATTACGAATGTGGTTGTAGCTTGTTGCAAAAGAAAAGACCAATTCCGCCAAAAGCAACATGAAGAAATGGTGGAGAGGTTGCTAAATGGTGAAATTTCTACGGGCAAAGGTTTGAATCAAGAAACTAGTTTAGCTCGCCTGAGAGCTACACGTTGGGGTTCACACTATACAACTATTGTTCGTCTTCTATCTTCAAGGTCCCAAACTATTCAAGTGCTTTTCAACATATTTGATGATGGGACCGACTCTGATGCTCGAGGTCTTGCCACTAGCTTAATTAGTGGGAAAAAATGAAGAATTATGAATTTTTTTTATTGCTCACATGATGAAGCTTTTGTTGGGGATGACAAATATTTTTTCACAATTCTTGCAACAAAAAGATCAAAATATTTTGGAGGTCATGAGGTTGATTGAAATCACTAAGAAAGATTTGCAAGATTTGAGGGACAATAGGTTGGAAGCATTATTCCAAGATGTCAACAACTTTTGTGCTAAGAATGATATCATCATTCCCAACATGGAAGATAATGTCGGTCTCTTTCGCTCTAGACGTGCTAGACACGCTATTACTTATGACCACCACTTTCGAATTGAGATACATTATCATGTACTTAAGTTGTTTCTTTTTTCACTATTTAACTAATTGTATTGTTTTGGGTAATAATATTTCGTTAATTGTATTTGTAGTTTGTTGAACTTATTGCTCAAGAGATGAAGGATCATTTCACCGAGTCAAGCACGAAATTGCTCTTATGTATGGCTTGCCTTGATCCAAAGAATATGTTCTCCAACTTTAGTGAGACAAAGCTACTTCGACTTGCAGAATTATATCCACAAGATTTCTCAGAGTGTGATCAAATGGAGCTTAAAGATCAATTGAGGTTGTGGATTTTTGAGATGAGAGGAAATGAAACTTTCTCAAAGTTGGAAAATATAGGAGCTCTTGCTAAGAAGATAGTTGAGGTAGGAATTCACAACACTTTTCACTTGGTATATCGTCTTATCGAGTTGGTTTTAGTGTTACCCGTTGCCACTGCTACAGTGGAAAGAGTCTTCTCGGAAATGAATATTATCAAGACCGACTTGCGTAACAAGATGGATGATGAATATCTTAATGATTGTCTAGTGTGCTATGTGGAGAAAGAGGTTTTTAGACGCATTGATAATGAAGATATCAGGCAACATTTTCAAAATATGAAAACTCGTAAGATAGATTTGCCTACTTTGTCTTTTGCAGAGTCGTAGGTGTTGTAATGAATTCATGGTTATCTAATTTTGTTAATGAACTTTTGGTTTCTATCTTTGTATGTACTTATATTTGAACCATATACTCCGTATTAAACGTCGCCAAGTTTATAAATTTTGTTACTAAACCCGCCCTCCTTTGAACAATTTCTGGGTCCGCCACTGGTTTCTATATTCGATATTCTTATCTTATGTACTGTTGGTGTACAAAATCTCGCCTTCAATTCGTATTAAATACACCAATTAAGAACTCCTCCTCTTCCACTCCTCTTCGTTCTCTTGACCTAGAAAACCGGCAAAAAAATGGACACATGGGGCGGGGACCCCCTAATCCACCTCCGATGCCTAAGTCAGAAGAGCAATTGTCGTTTTGAGCGACGAGGTACAACAAGAGAGCGGTGAAACCCTAAACGTACAGTCGAGCTAAGCGAATATTAGCCTGCCTAGGTTTTCTGAATATGCCGATGTGCACATGTGTCTCTCCCTACATGCCTATGGCATGTTTTTATAATGGAAGAGGGAGATCAGGGGGCCTTATTTATTTATTTCCTAGGGTTGCTTAAAGCCCAAGCTAGGAATATTCTCACCTTCTCCGGATTTAATCTTATCATATTTGCAGGATAAGATCTCCCATTAAGTTGCATAACCACCATATATTTTTATATAGAAAATAACGAAAATAATTACGCAGTAATTTAAGAAATACCTTTTTAATAGTTAAAATAACTACGCGGTTCTCGGATCGCACCCTTCAATTTCCGCGTAGCACTCCGTAAACCAATTGAAGAAGCGACGCAAGCTTTTCCCCTTTTCTTGTTTGAGACCGAAAAGTGTGTCAAGCGAGGCAACATCCCGACTGTTAGCTATGTACCGCTTTACGAACTTAGAAGCCAATCGTCCCCAACTTCAAATCGAACCCGGTCTCAGACTCTGAAACCAATTCAGAGGGCCTTTACAAAGGCTACTCGGAAACATCTTACACATGGTAGCGTCCTCAGACACCCACAACGCCATTTTATGGGTGTAAGAGGCTATGTGATTTACAAGATCCGTGTTTCCGTCGTATACATCAAAAGTTGGAGGAGAGAATTTTGACGGCGGTAGAGCTCGCTGAATATCTGGGTGGAACGACGTCGATGTCAGCAAGGCCAACTTGTGCTCTGCTTGATCCCGAGCCGATTGCAAGGTATTGCCTTGCGCTCTTAAAAGATCAAATAGCTTGTTTTGGGTACGCTCAAGAGCTCGGGCTCTTCCTTCAATTTTTTTGAGGCTGACACTCCGATGTCGGCTGCGGTGTCTCTTTCTGTTTTCCAGACTTTGATCGTGATTAGAAGGGACATAATGATCGTTCCGCTCGCACGAAGAATTGCGCCGACTGCCAGACCCGCGATGGCGGTCTGATCTGCCGCGCTCGCGGCCACCGCCATCGCGGTCCCTTGAGCCGCGCTCGTGGCTTCGACCGCGACGGTTGGCTTCGCCCGAGTCGCTGGATGATGATCCGCTCGGCTGAGGAGGATCGGCTCGTGACCTTTTACGCGAGGGTGACTCGTGGCGATGATCTCTCCGTCGCTTCCGTGGTGCTCTTCTATCGCTGTCGTAATCGACTTGCATATCATCTTGCTTGTCAGAACTGATTGATTGAGGACTACGACAGTTATCGGCGAATTCAATAACACTAGCAAGCCATTGAGTAGTCCTCTCGATTTCTGATTCATCAATAGGGCGCTTGCCTTATACTTTATCCAAGGAGTGTTTTAACCTGGCGACCTCTTCCAAGGCATGTTCCAATGAAGACTCGGCTTCTGCATACCTTGTCTGGTATTTCTCGTTTTCTCTCAAAGTGGTAGACAAAGCGTGGGTGATCTCATCTTCTTCTTCATTGGTAGTAGATGCCCCGTTCCCGCCGTTCGGATCGGAGGACAAGATGACATGATTGTCCTCTTTCACGGGGTTGGACCCGACACGGCTAGATTGGCCCTGCTCTAGACATGGGCTAAACAAACTAGGGTTTGACTCGTGGATAGGGAGCAAGGGCTCGGAAATTCGCAGCCCACAGTCGCGGTTTTCAGGACCGCGGGCGCGGTTTTCAGGACCGCGGGCGCGGTTTGATCGGCCGCGATCGCGGTTTTGTCCGGCGCTCGTGATCGCACGTACGGGTTTGCTCTGCCCCGGAACCCTTCGATCTCCTTCATTTTCGGCCATGCGCATGGCTGATTCCCACAATTGATCAAATCCAGTTGATTCGGACCCTGGAGTATTACGATTGTCGATTCGGTCGCTTGACTCGGACCCTAAACGACCTGTGCGATGAGCAGACGTATAAGCAAGAGGGGTCAGGTCACTGTTCGAGTCGTTTTCGAGCACCACGGCTTGATCTTCCGAGCGAGTATTGGAACTACCCCGATCGATGTCCATTAGGGCACGTTTTTCTAAGCGAATTTCAGAATTTTCGGCCTCAGCCGCTGACCCGTACTCGCGGTGTACGACACCCGTGCTCGTGGTCGTTGGCCGCACTCGCGGTTTTCGGCACCCGCGCTCGCGGTTTCGCTCGCCGGGGACAGTTCGCGCGACTTCGTTTCGCGAAGATGCCCCGGTTTCTTCAAAGTTGACTTCTTGATTTTCCGATGTCGATTACAACACCATGACTTCGTGGATCGAATACTCGTTTCTCACGGATGGCGCCAATTGTTGGTGTACAAAATCTCGCCTTCAATTCGTATTAAATACACCAATTAAGAACTCCTCCTCTTCCGCTCCTCTTCGTTCTCTTGACCTAGAAGACCTGCAAAACAATGGACACAGGGGGCGGGGACTCCCTAATCCACCTCCGATGCCTAAGTCAGAAGAGCAATTGTCGTTTTGAGCGAGGAGGTACAACAAGAGAGCGGTGAAACCCTAAACGTACAGTCGAGCTAAGCGAATATTAGCCTGCCTAGGTTTTCTGAATATGCCGATGTGTACATGTGTCTCTCCCTACATGCCTATGACATGTATTTATAATGGAAGAGGGAGATCAGGGGGCCTTATTTAATTATTTCCTAGGGTTGTTTAAAGCTCAAGCTAGGAATATTCTCACCTCCGGATTTAATCTTATCATATTTGCAGGATAAGATATTCCATTAAGTTGCATAGCCATTAGCCACCATATATTTTTATATAGAAAATAACGAAAATAATTACGCAGTAATTTAAAAAATACCTTTTTAATAGTTAAAATAACTATGCTAATTATGTTTGTTTTACCCGCTCAAATGTACTTAGGGATAAGTTTGAAAAACCGTAAAAAAAAAATGAAGCATGCAGCACAACGTGTACTGATCGACAATTCAATACGGAGTATACAAAATAAAATATAGGAGCGCAAGTCTAAGTTGAAGTGACAGATGAATTTTATTAAAGTTCCTACTTAATATTGTACCCATACCTCTAAGTAAAATCTATAAATAAATACGTAAATCTACATCTCGGATCTCCATTGCATCATAAATTTAGCAACGAATTGGTTGGTTTTATGATTTGTGGGGCAATATCACCAATATGTGATGTGAGTGATAAGGAATGGCCAGCTGCCCAGCTTCATAGCATTTATTTTTTAATTTAAAGATCGAGCGGTTGCCGATTCGCACATCAGCACGTGTCTATATGCCGGTGTATGTACTAACTAATTAAAGTGTTCATTTGGTTAGTTATAGAAAATACACTTCTCATAAAGTTAATTTACGAAAAGCTAAATTTTTAGGAATTATATTTTATGAAATTTGTAGAAACGTGTTTGATTAAATTTTTTATATAGGAATTAAATTTTTATATTTTATTTCGTTGAAAGTTAAAACTTATAAGAATTTATTTAAAATTATTTTCACAATCCTTGTTCCTAAATTAATAACATGACTTATAGGCAAATAAGATATTTGCAATCTAAAAAGAAAAAAAAATATACAATTGTTGAATTGAAACTTTTTTTTTTGAAAAAAGGGTCCGTTCGTTATAGTTGAAATGAAATGAGAGTTGAAATGAGTTTATATAGTTAAAATAAAAAATAATTCAACTATATAAGTGTTCGGGTGTGGTAGTTCAAATGGTTTTCCACAGCCTCGACGATTGAGCTAATAACTAATATAGAGGGGGAGGGGGGACAAACCCCAAACCTTAATAACTGGATATGGAAAATGGACATATACCCAAAAATTAAGAATTTCTTATGGAAAACTGATAACAACGACCTCCTCAAGAAAGAACGATTGCGTGAAAAGAATGTGGTCACTCCAGGATGATGTATATTATGTGACTGTACCACTGAAGACACTAATCATATTCTTACTAAGTGCTTGTATATGATATATATTGGAAATAAAGTAAATCCAAATATTGCTCAGGTGATTAGAGGAGTCGATCCATATAACAAAATACCAAGAATTCTTATCAATGAGTTTAAATAAATACTAGGGAAAAAGGAGTTCACTGAGTTAACAGTTATTTGGTGGAGTGTTTGACATCAACGAAACAAATTAACGTTTCAACAAAACCAATGCGATGGCATTCCTGACCTAACTAGATATATCCGAACACAAATTACAAATTAGGAAAGGGCAAAATTGTGGACGGAAGGCGAGGAAAACATAAGAGTGGATAAACCTCGAAAATCAAGCAAACGAATATAGCAAATATTGTAGGAAGAGGAAAAGACCTGCACAAGATCATGTGAAAATCAACATTGATACATCAAGACTTACTAATAATTAAGCAATGGGAGGAATATTAATTAGAAATCATCTTGGCCAATTAATTGACTTGAAGACGTTTACTTTCGGTAAAATATCTGCATTAAAAGCTGAAGCTCTGGCTTTCCGAGAAGCTATTCGGGAAATGAAAAAAGAAACCTAAGAAAGGACGAAATTGAAGGAGACAACCTGCAAGTCATTAATGCGGTTAAAGGGATAACTAAATGCCCGTGGGAGATTGAAGTTATAATCTCCGATATCCTTGTCTCTATTTCTGAAGCCCAGAATATTTCCATTAATCATATTCCTAGGGAGTGTAACGCTGTGGCCGATAAAATTGCTAAATTGGGCCATAGTCTATCCGCTGAGTTTATTAAGACTCATCCAGAACTTTATGTTCTCATCCGAAGGACGCCCTCCGTAATAGAGTGTCTCCTAATTCTCAGCTAATAAAAAAAAAGTAATTGATACTAGTTGAAATTTTGGGAAAAAAAAATAAGGCGAGGGAAATGACCTTATGAAGTTGAAATGTATTTATTTTAACTAGTTGAAATTTAATTTAACGTTTTTACCCTCTTTTTCAACCCTCATAAATTACTATTTTTCAAACACTATGTAGTATTTCAACTATTAATTTCAGCATCAACTACATCAACATCAACCCATATAAGTACATCGTTGCCTAACATATTTGATGTATATTTATTTTGTCAAGGAACCCTTAATTGACTTACGAGCACCTCTAATTTATCACAAATCTAACAATTCACCGTTAGATCAATAATTTGCTAAAGATTGAGAATTTATCTTATTAAGAAAATTAATTAATTAATTTAATCTTATTAAGGCCAAATTAGAAAAAAATTAGATAACTCCATATCAATAGTGAGACAATGAATTAGGATAGAAAAAAATATTGAAAAAGAACATGCGCCAATCATCATTGCTATATATTAGAGTAGAAGTTAAAAATAATATTATATAAAGCCGTTCCACATTAAAAAACATTATCAATATTTTTTTAATCAATTTGTTTATATTTATATATTAAATAAAAAATTAATATATTAATTTTATTTTTAGATATGCTAATTTTTTCTATTTTTATAAGATACGTATGGTCTTGTAAAGATATACTTGACTATATCGATTTTAGAAGTTGTTTTTGGAATGATTCATTTTTGTAGATAAAATATGTGTAAAATACTAGTTGTCCCGTCGTGCAGGGCACGACTATAAATCGATATTTTTTTAGATATACTATAAAAAAAGCTATTAATAAATAAAAATATAATATAAATAATAATTGTGAATTGGTGATTTATATAAATTGTAAGAAAAAAGCATAATTCTAAATTAAAGATTTTAATAATAAAAATGAAAATAATGGGACATTTAATATGGATTAGCAAATAAAATTGACTTGACATATTATAGGATAAGATCTCGGTATATATTATATGATAAGATCTCGGTATATATTTATATTATAGGATAAGATCTCGGTATATATTTATATGAGTTTTTTTGGTAGATTATATTGGAGAGTTGTTAGGATCATAAAGATATGGTAAAAAATATTTTTATATGTAAATAAATTTCCAAAAAAAACATTATTGTAATCCAATATAAAAAAAAAATAAAAAATTGATTGATATTTGTAGATTATGTGGCAATATGATGTGTACATAATATATGAGTGATATGGAAAATTTTTGACATGTGGACTATGACATGGAATATTTATAAAGACGTCTAAATTATAAGAAAATGACACATGTAAAAATATGAGGTGGCTTAATATACGATCGACATGTGGCGAAATCCTAAGTGGCGTAATGAGAAGGCTCCAAACCTTATTACTTTTATATATATAGTAGATTCTTAGCTATATCAATTTAATTAAAATTTAATAAATATAAATAAATAATATAATAATTTTTTAAAATTCTGTGCAAGAAATGAGAACTAAGAGTAGTAATAAGAAAGGTCAAGCCAGCCGCTTACTCTTTTCGATGTATATGAATATTCAGAATATATGTTGATGAAATTTTACTTTTAATTTAGAAATCAAAGATTTTTTACATTTTACATTTTTTTTTTTTGGAATTTTTTTAAGAAAATTTTAAGTGGGGTATATTTTACAAAAAAAATTGATGGGGAGGCTGCTTCAGTTTGACTTTGTTCTCTTATAGTACTTTTTAAAATTTTAATTATTCATTAAGTTTCTTCTTTTTTTGTTTGTGAAGTTTTTTTATTGTTGTACACTGTTATTAACTTGTCTAGTTATTAAATTATTGTACCTTCTCAATTTATCAAACATATCTCATACATCAAATTTTTAAATCTTTTTTTTAAGCATCTTACATTCAAGGAAACAAAGTTTTTATTTATTTAGTTATAGGATAAGCATCTTAAATTCTAAAGTTTGGTTGCTTTTATTTATTTAGTTATTTAAATGTTTTTTTTAAGGTTTTAGAAATTTACTTTTAGAATTTTAATTTTCAAAATAAGTATGTTTATTAAGACATAGATTAAAAAAATTATTATTTAAAAGTCTCCTTACAAAAATGGAGACAAACAAGGAAACAAATTTTCACCAAAAAAAAAGGAAACAAATGTCATTTTAACCCAAAATAATGTGGGCATGACTTCCACCATTCTAGATGAAGTATTTTTTCTTCCTTTCTAATAAGAAAATAATAATCTGCTTACTTCAATCGATTCAAAATTCGAAGGCGGTGGACTAGAAGCCTTGTGTAAGAGCAAAACGAAAATTCGACGACGAAACAAGACTCTTCTTTCTCGCTTTTTCCCACAAAACACACTCCAACTATCTCTCCGGCCGGCAACTGCGACTGCGACTTCGACGCGGCGACGGTCTTATCTTCATACCTTCCCGTCACATAACACCTATCACTTTCAATTTCACTTTTTATTTTAATTTTTATTGTTATACTGATTGATTGCAGTCTACTGTTCTGTACAGTCCCAAAACAACCGTCGGCATTATAACGTTGCACTTCCGAATCTAACCGTTTGTGGTGTTACTGCCTAACTGGAGAGAGATGGGATCGCCGGAGGCGCGTGATCCGACTCGGATCGCGGCACGCTCGTCGTTAATCGACTCATTGAAGGGTTGCGGGTTGTCTGGGGTCCGAATCGACAAGGAGGATTTGAGGCGGAGGATATCCATGCCCCAGTATCTCCGCCTTGCCGTCCGCCGCGCAGTCGAGGCCAAAGACATTTCCGCCGGCGCTGGATCCGCCGCAAACGACGGCATCGTCGAATCCCCCGAGAGTCCCCTGGTCGTCTTCGTTAATTCTCGGAGCGGTGGCAGGCACGGCCCCGAGCTGAAGAACCGGCTTCAGCAACTCATGGGCGAAGAACAGGTACTCACTCTCTATTTGAAGGATGATATTGATTAACGTTATTTTTTTATTCAATTAATTAAGTAATCGAGTGGTATTTTCACGGTGATTTCGTGTTCTGTGTGAGCATCGTTGTAACCTGTAGATTCGGATTGCACGTGGTCAGGGTGACGGCCTGTCATAGAAAAGAGATTTGGTAAACCCGCCTTGTATAAAAATTTGCTAGCATTCCTTAAATGCTGTTTCTCCCCTTTTTTTGTCCACATGCGTATATTGCAGTGGTCCAAATTTGAAAGGGAAGTATGAAAACTTGTAATTATAATTAATCTTCTGTAAGTTGCGGTCACGGTGTGTCTACATGTTTGCTCAATGCTCAGAGACAGAATTTTTAATGCTTATTAAATTGGACTTACCAACAACATGTATCCCTTGGTAATTGGTTTTGAGCTTAAAATTGGGATTCTTAGAATTGGGGAAGCTTGCTGTTAGATCAAGTTGCCATTTCTTCTCTTAGATGGTTGAGTAGTGTTGTTGTTGTGTTAGCTAAGTGCCTATGAGGCTATGACTGTACTGGTAATGCTAGGGTCGCCATTTTGGTGCAAACAAAAGAATTTTCTGATATTTCAGTGAGCAATTCTGTTGATTTGTAGGTGTTTGACCTTTCAAATGTGAAGCCCCAAGATTTTGTACAGTATGGGTTGGGTTGCTTAGATCAATTGGCTAATAATGGTGATCATTGTGCCAGAGACACTCGGGAGAAGCTGAGGATAATGGTCATTTACTATAAATTCTCCACAATTACTTATTTACTTGACTATCTCCTTCCCACAAGTCTAGTTGTTTTAGTAGATGCTTATTGTTGCATCTTGCTTTCTTTTTTTTGATTTCACTGTGAAATCTAAATGGGTGCGAGTTATAGGTTGCAGGAGGAGATGGTACTGTTGGTTGGATACTTGGAAGTCTGAGTGAACTTCACAAGCACAATCGACCAGTTCCGCCAGTAGCAATTATTCCACTTGGCACAGGGAATGATTTGTCTAGAAGTTTTGGTTGGGTAAGTTACTTTCCTCTTATATGGTATTTGTCTAATTTCTTGGCATTGTACCTGACATGTTAGTTCAAATTTAATAGGGTGGATCGTTTCCATTTGCCTGGAAATCTGCAGTTAAAAGATCTCTCCATAGAGCTACTACAGGTCCTATTTGTCGTTTGGATAGGTAGGCATGTAAAACTTAAACTACATTGTGTAGCATTTGTAAATTTTGCCTTCTTCTCATCTTTTTTGACTGATCTTTTTGACAATCTCAATTAAGAATTTAGTTGTTCCAAGTTCCAAAATTTGTATCTTGCCTCCTTTGTCCACTGCATTGTACCTACTTTTATAGTGAATTTTCTTTAAATGTTGTTAATTTTTTTGTTCCTAAAAGTTGCATTTAATTGCTGCAGTTGGCAAGTTCAAGTAACAATGCCTGCTGGAGAAGTCGTGGAGCTGCCACATTCAATGAAGCTTTCTGAAAAATGCTCCCCTGATCAGGTTTTGTTCTGATACTTAAGCTGATCTTGTTGCTGTGGACTAGTGACTTGCAAACTCTATAACGTACACTGGAACAGTATTTGAAAGTATTCATCATGGTGATTTAGTGACTTATTTTATGATGAATTAGTTAGGAAAATCAAGTCACACAGAATTCATGTCTGCATTATTTGTTTCAGGTTATGATCTGAGATAGATATATTTGTAGGTCATTGAGTATACCAGTGCACTAAATAACCTGCACTTGCTTCTATATTAATATGCTTGGTCGAGTTGCACCTCAAGGACTAGTGCCACTTCACAGTTCCTGTTTTGCCTTACCTCATGTCCTTGATAGTTTTGAAATGAAAGTGCTGAAAGTTGTTAATTTCGGAACAAGATTCCTGTATAGATTTATACAACTATGATCTTTCATACTTTTTACCTATTCATGTCCTGTGCCATCTGCTCTGCTCTCATGCCACCTAAAAATGAAATAATATTAATTTAGTTATCTCATATATGTTTGTTCACTAATTGTCGTGTCTATCTTTTTGAACTTGCTTTACTCGTTGGCCTTTCAATATCTGCCCTATTAGACAAATCTGCTACTTTCCAGGACTTCGAAGCAGAAGGCTCTCTGCCTGAGAAAGTGACTTGCTATAATGGAGTATTCTATAATTACTTCAGTATAGGTAATATCTCCCCCTTCAGATGAAAGATGATCTGGTTATTTGCATATTTTTTTATGTTATTCTTGAAACAATTGTATGATGCAACTGTGTTATATGCAATCCTCCTTGTAATATGCTGTCTCGGGTTACTTTTTTGCCTATTTTGCCATAAGGTTGCAGGACATGGCTATGCGTCTGTCATGACCCTGGTTCATTTTCCTTACAATGGAAATTGCAAATTTTTATGATCCAATGCTTTGGCATGCAGGAATGGATGCTCAAGTTGCATATGGTTTCCATCACTTGCGTAATGAAAAGCCTTACCTGGCACAGGGGCCAATTGCAAACAAGGTATATTAATTCATTTTCCAGCTATGACCATGGAGTTTGATGGAACTATTTGGGTTATAAATTAAAACTAAATGTCTTATTTCAGGCTTCTTATAAATTAAAAGGAGAACATCAATTATTTTCTGCCTTTTATCTTCTTCTAGATGTGGCTGGTCTCATGTTATTCCTTAACAAATGTCAAATGTGCCTTGTTTCCAGTTCTGGTTTTATGTCCAGCTTTACTTATTTTAGATTAAGGATTGGCTTAAATGTTATAAGTGTACTCCACTACTTAGCTTTTGCTTAACTGTCAAACGAGTAGAGGATGAAATAAGGGAGTTCACTTTCTTATACTCCCCTTTGAAGTCATTACTGCTTTATGAAGTGAGTAAAGCCAAGCCATTAAGAATTGTTTTCTGCTGGTTTTATTGACTACTTCTATCAAAAGATTACTGGAAAGCTTGGGATCTCATTACTTAACTTGTCAAGTATAACTTATTGCAGATCTATATCTCCAACATAAACTAACTGTTGAACTTATCATACTTCTTGTTATCTGATTCAGTTGATGAATTTTTACTTATGCTTGACTAATATATTTTCTTAAACTGTGGCAGCTTATTTATTCCGGATACAGCTGTACCCAAGGTTGGTTCTTCACGCCTTGCACCAGTAATCCAGGTCTAAGGTCAGTCCTTGTTGCACCTATCTTTTGTGTCTTTGAGAAACAAAATTGAGGACATGTTTAGAAAGCTACTATAATAATAGGTTTTTCCAAGTAAGAACATTGACATTCAGAAAGCATATCTTTGACGCAGGAGCCTGAGAAACATTCTGAAGATCCGTATTAAAAAGGTCAACTGCTCGGAGTGGGAGGAGATTCCTGTTCCATCAAAGTATGCTTTAGCTTTTGCCTTAAATGCTATAAACAATAGAATTTTTCTAGACAGTTTTCCTTATAATTGTGGCATAGTGAAGTGCTTTGACTTTCTTTCTTTTCTTTTTTTTTTCAAATTCGTTTTGTTTTCTAACTCTTATATTCTGATGCTGATTGCTGTTATAATAGCTTCATTTGTCCGTACAGTGCATAGATGACTCTTTTTCTTCACAAATAATCACATGCACTTACAATAAAAATGTATCAAAGATTTGGAAGAACTATAAATAAGTAAAAATTGAGATGCTACTTCTATGCTCCAAATTTTGTTGCAACAGTGCTTGAGTTGTTTTTGTCATTATACGGACAATTGATCAACAAGTTCGTATGTTTTTGAATAGAAGATTCAACATGCTTAGAAATTTGATAAACAACTTCTAGAAAAATAAATAAATTCTGAGAACATGCAAAAGACTTTGACTGCTATAGATCCTCTGCATCTTTCTTCAACATATTGCTCATCTTATTGCTTACTGTTTCCAAATTTTGCAGCATAAGATCAATTGTTGCTCTGAATCTCCATAATTATGCTAGTGGAAGGCATCCATGGGGTAATCTCAGTTCAGAATATTTGGAAAGGGTAATGCCTCATGAGCGCATTTAGCCCCTATATCAATTTTGGTGCATTCTAACTAAATTCATTTACTATTGTCAAATAACTGAATTTCAGTTTTCCTTGGGTCTATTGGGCGCATCCTCTTGACATGTTCAGGTTCTGGGTGCCCCCATCTTGACCCCCCCAGATCCCGCTTGAGCGGGACTATACTGGGTGATGATGTTGATGTTGATGTTGTTGGTAATGCCTCTGGCACTTCCCTCTTAAGTGCCCTTCGTACCAAATTTTATTATATGCTTGAACCAAGACATTGGTTGTAATTTTTCAGAGAGGTTTTGTCGAGGCCAATGCCGATGATGGCATAATTGAAATTTTTGGCCTTAAACATGGATGGCACGCATCTTTTGTTATGGTTGAACTCATTTCTGCCAAACACATTGCCCAGGTAGGTAAAGATAAGTCATTAGTTGTCAGTTCCTAAAAAATGTCCATAGCTTTTTATCAAATGAATCTTGTGGGATTTGTGGCTCCAGGCTTCTGCTATTAGACTCGAAGTTCGAGGTGGGGAATGGAAACATTCATTCATGCAAACGGACGGAGAGCCATGGAAACAGCCACTGAATGAGAATTACTCCACATTTGTGGATATTAACAGGGTTCCCTTTCAGTCTCACATGATCAGGGCTGACACTTGACTATGTAGTTATTTCATGTGAAACTGTTCATATTGTTGTTTGTATTAGTATCAGGAGTATTTTATTTTGTGTATAATAATCAGCTGTACGCTTGCCATTTGTAACATGAGTTATATGCAGGCTTGATGCTTTATGAATTCTTGCCTTTATGCATTTGTTAGCATAGAGAAGATTATTTATTAGTCTGTCAAGGTTGCGTTTCTGGTTTGGAAATGTTTCCGCCCAAAGGTTTTCTCTGTTTGTGCAAAATACGAAGTGCAGCTTTCTTATTGGCCTGCTAAATAAAATTATGATTTTTCTATGATGTGCCTTTACAATTTCCTATAATTATGCGGGGTATATTTTTTGAACATCATAATTAAAATGTATTGTCACTTGATTTAGTGGGTTTGGCATGAAATAATCATCAAAAGATCAAAGCACGGTTACATGTAGTTTAACCATATACGTATTTGGCGTAGCATAAAAATGGCGTAAATTACACAAGAGACACCCACAAAACATAGGAATGAAAATTAAACAAGGCCACGTGCAAAATAGAGACTTGATTTTTTTTGCATAGAGAATAAAGTTGAACCATTAGCCGTTAAAGCCGAACAAGTGTTCGTTATAATAGTTGAACATTTTTTTCCCATGCAAGATTAATGTTGAACAATATTAATGTTGAACAATTAGTCGTTAGAGTTGAACAATTGTTAGTGAAAGTTGAACATTTATTTCCCGTTGAACAATTGTCGTTAGAGTTGAACAATTGTTTGTCAAAGTTGAACAATCTATATACTCTTACTAAATTCGAATCTCTCTATTCTATTTGTCACTCATCTAACTCATCTAACTATGTCACATAAGCATCTTAATTTTTAAATTTACTTATTTACCATTTCTTCTTTTTAGTATTTACAATCCGTAAAAATATATAATATAATAATACTACTATTTTTATTAATATGCAATGATCTACTACTTTCTTTTATGGACAATTTAAATTTAAACATTATATAATTGTATATCATCATCTTTAATATTTATCGTTATTTTTTTCAATGGCAAGTATGAAACTATCTATACATAATATCTCTAATATACAATGATCTACTACTTTTTTTTATGGAAAAAATTTAAATATCATAATTGCACATCATCATCTTTTCAATAATTAAATAATAATATATAATATAATATTGTTTCTAATGTTATTAATATATAATTGTATCCGTAATAGTATGATTTTTATCCTTTTTTCAATATTATATGTACATTATTTTTGATATCGTGTCTTAATTTTTTTTCAATGATAAATAGTAAATTTAATATTATGCCACAAAAATATATTTAAATGTTCATTTATCTCTTTATCCTTAATATTTTTTTAGAATTTACACTCCCTATATATTATAATAATATTATCGATCTCATTTATCATTATTTCTTACCATATTCAATTAAAAAAATTCAATTAGCTATGTTATTAATAACCATTCTTTACATATTGTAATAATATTACCTCATTCATTACTATTACTTACCATATTTAGCTAATAAGTGTGAAAGACTTACCATATTCAATTAATGAGTATGGAAATATTATTCAGTTTTTTAGTATTTATTTACCTATATATTATAATAATATTATCTCATTCAAAAATTATATCACATATCCTATTATAATAATGAAATATTATTTTTTTTACATTCCCTAAGTATTATAATAATTCTCCCTTGAAAGTTTTATTGAGGAAATTATTTTATTTTATCAAATAAGTTTACCTAAAATTCAATCGACAAGTACGGTTCCTACATAAAAAAATTTCAAATTATCGTCGTGCATGGCACCCGAGTCTTGCTAGTAAGTTTATGTAAGATTCAATCCACAAGTATGGTTCCTACATAATTTTTTTTCAAATCATCGTCGTGTGATGTTCATGTTTTTAGTATAGTTTTTTAGGTGTCTTTCTTGGGTAGTTTAGTTTAGTTCTAGTAAGTTTAGTGTTAGTTTTGTGTCTTTTTGGATAAGTCTGCGTATTTTGTGAAAAGTATGGAAGCTACTCCGTTTTGTGTCTTTTTGTAGGTTTTTGAAGCGGAAATGAGCATTTCGAGCGAGCTGAAGTCAAGTGGTTCGTGGTGAATACATGAAAGGAAGAGTAGAAAGGAGATGTCTTGAAGATCCCGGTGAAATCCAAAGAGAAGATGTGAAAAGTTCAAAATAAACCCAAAACAAAGGGCTCGGTAACGACCTGTGAGGGTCGGTACCGAGCTTAGTAGCAAAGATTTATTTGGGGAATTCAGCAAGTGTCTACCGACCCTGTGCAGGTCGTTACCGAGGTGACCTGTGTCGGTAGAGCAGCGCCGACTTTCGAAAATTATATCTTTTATCTTGTAATCTTTTTAGTTTAGAAAGTTTTTATGTTTTAGAATCTTTATTAGATAGTTTCCTCTAGTATAAATATCCTAATTCTAGCCTAGTTTAAGAGAGGTTGGTCGTTTTTTAGAGTTCACGAGTTTGAGAGAGAGAGAAGGTGATAGTTCGACTGTCTCGATCGAGAGAGAATGAGAGAGAGTGAGAGGGTCGTGATCGAAGTTGTTCTTGAGTTCGAGTCTTGAACGTGGTTAGTGGTAAGACAAAGATTTTATATTTTCAAGTAAGTTTTAATTCAATGTTTTCTTTCAATAAAGTTGTTTGTTTTGTTTAAATCATGAGCGAGTAGTTTACTTTTCTAGGTTCGGGGTTGAAACCCGACATAGTTATGCATGAATGAATGTATTGATGTTTGAATGCCTTCTATCCTTTGAATAACTTGTTTGTACTTATACTTAGACGAAAGTCAAAGTAATTTGAGTTTATTGCTTGATCGAAAGAGAATGTTTTGAACTTGAATGTTGATATTGTTCGATAACGAAAGTTTCGAGCTTTGGATTCAAAACAAGTAGAAAAGTGAATTGATTTATGAAAGTTGATTGATTTGCTTGCTTAGTCGACGAAAGTTGATAGATTTATCTTTAAAGGCATGATCTTTATCCTTCGCACTAGTTTTGAATGCATAATTATGTCGTGGAACCCTTGTCCTAGATCTTTTTATCACTTGAATTTTGATGTTCGTGTTTTTAGTATAGTTTTTAGTAGGTTTTCTTTGTTTATTAGGTTTAGTTTTGATAAGGTTAGGATTAATTTTGTGTGTTTTTGGATAGTTTTGTATATTTTTATGGAAAGAATGGAAGCTACTCTATTTTGTGTATTTTGTAGGTTTTAGCAAGGAAAAAGTGCTATATGGAGCTGATTTTGGAGCGCTACAGTGAAAGACGGAGGAATACAAGATTGAAGAAGTCAGAGTTCAAGTTTTACGAGATGAAGTGCGGAAGAAACTAAGCCCAGGCTCGTTAACGAGGCTGTGAGGGCTCGTTAACGAGGCCACGTGATAGAATTTTTCGAGGGTTGACTTCGTGACTCACCGATCTTGTGCGGGAAATTATTTCCGTGTCGGTAGAGTATCTTTTTATGATTTTTAGGGTTATTATATTATGTATTTTAGGTCTTGTTATCTTCTTAGATTTTATTTCTATCTTTTAGGGTTTTATTTCTATCTTTTTAGGAAAGTTAATATCTTTTAGCCTTTTTTAGTTTCTAGCTTTTTAGTATAAATACCCTTCTATCTAGCATAGAAAGGGGAGGTGAGACTTTTAGGGATTGATTTGGAGAGGAGGAAGAGCCGAGAGAGGAGAGAGAGGATCGGAGTCGAGATCGAGGTCGGTGAACGAAAGTTACCGGGTTCGTTAGTCGTGATTTTGGTTCGGTGGTTTGTATTTTTCGGTTTCTTCTGAATTTATTAAGACGATTTTTCTATTTAATTTGAGTAGTAATTTGTTTTCAATGATTTCTTTTATTGAATTTATTTATTTAGTAGTTATGATTAGTGAGTAGTCTTCTTTTCTAGGATCGGGGTTAAGCCCGGCATAGTTATGCATGTTTGATGAGTAAGATTGAGTGTTGAATGCCTTCTATCTGTTATTGAGATTGTTTGTTGAGCTTATACCAAGATGAAAGTTGAGGTAATTTGAGTTTTTAACTTGATTGAAAGAGAAAGTTAGTAACTTGAAGGTTGATATTGTTTGAATACGAAAGTTTCAAGCTTTAGATCCAAAGAAAGCAATTAAGTGAATTGGGTTGCGAAAGTAGGTTGATTTACTTGATAGTCAACGAAAGTTGATGACTCTATCTATTTAAGGGCATGATCTTATCTTCTTACGAGTTTATATGCATGACTATGTTGTGGTGTCCCTAGTCCTAGATTTTTGTTTTTTTTATTTGAATTATCTCAAGTAATATTCATTGCTGAGTTACTTGGCTCGGTACCGAATTTATTTAGGTCGTTAGATTAAGTCTTTTGTTTACGGTGGTTCGTTAACGACCCTGACAACGTCGTTAACGAGGCTGCTGATGTGTGTTTTTGTTTGATTTTGTTTGTTCTTTTTAGTAGTTGATAAACGAACAACCTTGCTTCCTGTGGAACGATCCTGACTCCCCTATACTCAGCGGGGTCTTGACTACAAATTTATTTGTTGTTAATACACCCTCAACAAATTTCCTTCCTTTTCACTCACGAATAGACTCGTTACCGAGGCACACAGGTCGGTACCAAGCCTGCACTTGAAACGTGTTGTTTTCTCTGTGTAGAAATCCAGGATCGTTAACAACCGTGACAAGGTCGGTACCGAGGTCTGTCGTAGCTGTTTACTTTTGTTTTGTTTTGTTTTCTTGTTTTTGTAGTTCGGTAAACAAATAACCTTGCTTCCCGTGGACGATCTTGACCTCCCTATACTCACCGGGGTCTTGACTAAATTTATTTGTTGTCAGTAAAGCCCTCTCAACAAATTGGCGTCGTTGCTGGGGACGCAACTGTGTTTGTTTGTTTACCTATGGGTTTGGGAATAGCCCGACCCCATTTTTGTTTTTAATTTTGTTTTCTTTTGTCTGTTTTCTCAGCTTATGCCAGCAGGACGTCGAAGGCTCGAGTTTGATAACACTGGTTATTATTCTGAAACTGAACGTACCCTCCACCGCAGAAGAAGAGAAAACCAAACTATGGCGATAACTCATGAAGAGATGGCTCAACAGATGACTGAGCTCTAGAGGCAGCTCGAAGCCACAAGGATTGAAAAGACCGCTCTACAAGAAAGACTTAATGTCTATTCGAGGAATTTCAAACCATACATGCATCCATAACTGAGGGTGCCAGAGTCTGCAATCGTGCTTCCGGAGATAGCGAAGATTTTTGAGATCAAGTCTCAATTCATATCCTTAATAAAACGGGCTCAGTTTGAAGGGAAACCTATTGAGTGCCCTATGGAACATATTAAAAATTTCCTTGATTTATGTGACACTATTGCTACTGAAGGTGTCTCATTAGAATATGTTCTGTTAAAAGCTTTCAGGTGGTCTGTTACAAGAAAGGCCCTGAGCTGGTTGGAGAGCTTACCTCCTAAGTCTATCAGGACTTGGAAGGCTTTGCATGATCAATTTCTAACAAAGTTTTTCTCTCCTGCCAAGACAACGGAATTGAGAAAACGAATCACCTCCTATCACCAGCTGTATAACAAGACCTTTGTGGAGACGTGAAAGAGATTTAAGGAGATGCTCAGACAGTGCCCCACTCATGGGCAACCACCATATATGCTCTAGGAAATCTTCTTCCAGGGGATTAATGCAAAAACGAAGAACTGCATCAACATGCACACTGCCTGCGGTTTTATTGAGATGGATCCCACAACTGCATGGGAGTTGCTGGACAAGCTGACCAACTATGATGCCATGTATGGAGCCCAGCAGCCACCGCAGCCACAGAAGCGTCTCTACATGCCTAATAAAGACGAAGTTGATCTTGATGTCAAAAATCAATTTCTACAGGGTGAGATCAACCCTCTGAAGAAACATGTAAGTTTTCAAAAAACCTCTCAACCTTGTCATCAGTGTGGCTCTTCTGCCCATAGTACTTCTGCTTGCACTAATATCGAGTAGGTCAGAGCCATTGAGACATATGCTGAGATGAACTGCATGAGAGGTCAATACAGGAACCTGCCTAATAACTTTGACAGGCCAAACAACTACCCAACTTGGGGAAGTCAAAATCAAAATTATACAACTCCCCCTCCGGATAGACGACCCGCACCGTATCGACCTCCAGGCTATCAAGAGCCACCATCTTAGGTGCAAGGACTCTATGAAGGTATCAATGGAGTAAAGAATGAAATCATAGGAGTCCAAGTCAACCTTAATAATCAAGTGAAAAGATGGGGAGAGTTCGATATTTGGAAGAAGAGTGTCGACTCACAACTAGGGAACCTAGTTGCACAGATTCCGAGGCTACAAGGGCAACTTCTGGGCCGTCCCGACGAGAACCTTAGAGGACAAATAGCTTCCATACACCTCAGGAGTGGGAAGACGCTACCAGATCGTGCCGAAGCCAAGGAAAAGAACCCCGGTGCTGAAGAAGACGCCTCGACCCATGTCGAAAACGTGCCAAAGAGGGTCGTTACTGAGCCTAAACCACTCGGTACTGATGCTCCCAAGCTCGTCACCGACCCCAACTCAGGTATGAGCTTAAACCACTCGGTACTGATGCTCCCAAGCTCGTCACCGACCCCAACTCAGGTATGTTCTCTACACCGAGCCACTCCCTTAACCCAGGCTCGGTATCGACCCCACCAGGGCCGGTATCGATCCTTCTACGACACCGATCGACCCTATTGTCGACCCGGTATCACCACCTCTTGAGCCCGCTTTGGCTCTGAGATTGGTGAAGTCTCTCCTCTTTCCTACTAAGAAGTCTAAGGACTCAACTGAAGGCAAGTTTAAGCGTTTCGTTAAGATTCTTCAGGGCTTAAATATTTCTATACCATTCGCTGAGGCCCTAAGCGAAATGTCGGCTTACACAAAATTTTTGAAAGACATTCTTAGTAGGAAAAGGTCAATAACAGAGCTGACAGATGAGGTCCGATCCATTACCCTTCCAGAAAAGCTAGGTGACCCGGGGAGATTTGCTATCACAATTGGGATTGGTGACCACTGATTCAAAGCACAATGCGACTTGGGAGCTAGTGCCAGTTTACTTCCCTTGTCGATCTGGTCAAAAGCTAACATGGGACCTCTAGAACCCTTGGATATGAGGCTGTACATGGCAGACGGATCAAGTGTAAAAGCTACATGAGTCATTGATGATTATCCCATTAAAGTGGGGAAATTTTTCATACCAAACGACTTCATTGTCCTAGATATGCCTGAAGATCCTCTAGTGCCCATCATTCTAGGCAGGCCATTCCTTGCTACAGCAGGCGCTCGAGTTGATGTTCGAAAAGGACTCCTCACCTTTGATATAGGAGAGGAACGAGTTGAGCTCAGCCTTAATCAAGATGCCAATGACACGGCCGCGACCGCACAAATCGAGATGTCCAGCCATAGCTCAACATTGCTAAACCCGAAGTTTCCCTTCCAATCGATAAGGACTACGAGAGCGCTACTCAGGAAGCTATCGACCCCCCTAGGGTCAATAGAGAGCCCTTCGTACAACAATATGATGAGGGCAGCACATTTTGACACAACACCGAGGGAAGCTTTGTTCCGGATTGGTCAATAACGACCTTAATTACCTCGGTGCCGATGCCCTCACTAATGGATCATGGTGATTATTCTAACTCTAGATTCATTATCACTAGTCATGAACCTTCTTTATATCATATTCCTACACCATGCCCCACTATTTATGTTGTAGAGGAGTCAAAACCTCCTTGGTTTTCGGATTTCACTAACCCTTGTGTAGGAATATCGGACATACTGTTAGAAGATGAGGGACCGAATTTAGTAAGAAGAAATAACAATACCTTTAATGCTAAGTATGGGGTTCCTCAAAACCCCGACAAAGCTGAGAAGGAACCACCTTGATTAGCCAAGTAAGTACGTCGGACTAACGACGTTAAAAATAGCGCTTACGTGAGGCAACCCGGTTTTAGTTTTAGTTTAGTTTTCTTCTCTTTTTATAGCTCTTTTTCCTAGCTTTCTTTTGAGTTTTTTGTAGAGGCACTAGAACCATCCATATCAATCAGAGATAATAGTCTTTGGAGTTTTATGAAGATGAAATACTTCATGCATGAACACCTCAACTAACTTCTATACTTTCTGAGTCATCTTAATTGCATTAAAATGAACACTCAAGGGGAGTTTATTAACAACCTCCATATTACATCGTTCTTTCATTAAGTCTTGAACGACTAATGACACGAATCCATTGTAACATCTTTCTATTTCCATTCTGAAACACAAAGAGACTATAACATTCTATCTGATCTTCTATGCTCAAATAGGACTTCCAGACAAACCAAACATATCAAAACAAACTTGGTGACATTTCGCTTCATGTCATACCATCATTATCTCAAATCCTTATACGTTTACTTGTTCCAAAATAAACTAATTAGCAAGTAACTATGCCTCCTTTGAAATAAGCTTTCAAAGCTCATCAACAATAGATATACATGAACAGTTTTGAAACCAAGCAATCCATAGTCTTGAATAACAATTTCTGGTGTCTTACCTTCTTGATCTTCCCCAAAGATCTTAAACAATATTACTTTCCCATATTACTTTTCCCTGATTTGGTCAACAGATTTTGAATCAAATCCTAGGGTAATCACACAACCTTGTTGTCATCCAAAATAAACCTTTAGTCCTTCTCAAATTAGTTTCTTAACAAGGATTACTTAAAATCCTTACTCAATTTCCTTTTTGAGATACAATCTCAGTATTACTTTAACCAAGAATATGAGATTTATCCAACACATGACAAGATAATAACCTATCTTGTCAATCCTTTACATCCTTTTCTCAACCAAAACTCAGCTTGGGCATACTGACATTTAAAAGTAGTTATCTCTCTCAACTACTTCAAACTACACTCTTACGCATTACTATACAACATATTGGACAATAATACCTTTAGTCCAATAATTTCCAACAAAAATTGTCTTGAAAACTTAAATCTCTTTAAGATAAGATAGTAAAGTGAGGACTTTAAGCAGAACTCCAATGAGTCTGGAGTTTGGATATGTAAATTAGTATTGATATTCAATCTCAGCCTGATAAGTTGTTGGATATAGAGAGTGGACACGTGAGGATATGTTTTTAATCCTAAGAGTTAGGTTGCTCAACAAGTCAGAATGTTAAGTAAAGTCTAAACAGTTTTGATGAGAGAGATAACTACAATATCATTCCTTAGAAAGGGTTCCATTCCAGGAGTCCATATCAACTTACTTTCAAGGACAAATCCGCTAAAAAGGCAATGACTTTCTTAGGTCATGACGTCAACCAAGATGAACTACTAGCAAACTGCTTAGAGAATTCCAATAATCGTTGACTGATAACAATCCCAAACTTTTTAGAGAAGTACGGAGTTACTCCATGCTCTTCAGAGACCAACACAGATTTGTAAAGAATCTTACCAATTTTCTTTACTTATAATCGAACTGTTTTGGGAAGTTTGACCATACTCCTTAAATGGTATAGGGTACCAAGGATGTACTAACTCAAAGGAGTTTTACAAGATACTGGATATTGAAATTGCTATAATGCAAAAGAAGGCTTACATCTTTTCATCTCAACCAACTACACTTGCAAAACTCATATAATTGTAAAACTTATATGGTTGCCAAATCATACTAGAAACCATTCTTTAAAACCCAAGGAATAATGTGATCTTATTCCACCATGTGATCAGGATGGGGAGATAAAATAAACATAATCCTTTACTGCATTCTCATAGGAATAAGACATGTAATCTTGCCTTACCATGTGATCAAGATGGAAGACCAATCACATTCTTACTCACCACTATGAAAACCGTAGAAAATTTATTCATGAATCCCATATATCAAATCAACATTTCTTTAAAAAAATTCATACCAAAATTCTACAAAGTCATAAGATTTTTCTCAAAAGAGAAAATCACAAAACAATTTCAAATATCCCTTAAATCATAACAGCTTGACAGGAACTCGACATAGGTTACTAACATACTTGCCTTAACTTTGAATACTGTAGAAACAAAGATTAGCTACTCTCTTGAAGAATTGGGCGCGTCAAGCTAATGCATCAATTAAAATTGCTGACCATATCTTAATGATGCTACTAACACTTTGTTCTAATTCTGTGATGACACTTGCACGTTAGCTAACTTTACCAATTTGGCAACAGTTTCAAATCAAAATTGAGCCTCAAAGGAGCTAAGATACTCCAATTTCACTTATGAGCCCCACATATCCCTTCGAATGTGACACTTCATTCCCTCCTCAAGGTAGAACCTGATGACATACCTTGACTTTTCTTAATTAGACATACTGCTAGACTTTTCTATAATCCATAGTATTGAGTAATCTCTGCTTGATTTAACTCAGTCTTCCTAACCCAACTTAACTTCGCAAGTTCTATAAAAGGAATTGATTGCTTGCACCCATTTACTTGCAATCCTTAGGGAAAATGTGATTCCAACATTTTCATATTCACGACAACTTCTTCCAAGGTCGATCTCAACTTGTATGTCTCCTTGACATCCCACTTTAAAGTGATGTAACAATGATATATTACCAAAATTCAATGCTTGAGATCATCCAACTTGTTCACAACTTAAAATGAACCAACATTCTTCCTTCCTTTCTTACAATAGTCATAAGAAATTCCCATTCCAATTAGGATTTTCAATCCTCTTAACTCAAAGGATATCAACATATATGAAAATCCGAGTTTGAACACTATCAGGTTGAAAATTGAATTGTATTTTCCAATAGATTAACAATTCAATTGATCCAACATTTGAGCACTTCAAATCTCTTTAACTTCCATTTGAGCAAAGAAAAGTACAAAATATCCATGATTCTATACTATAGAGTCACAAACATAGTTGTTGAAGAAAGTTTCCAAAGGTAATCCTTTTCTATTCAGAATTATTTTACATCACTTCATGATCCATACTGATCTCTTAGAATCACTCAAGAATCATAAGATTTTCCAAATCTCAACGTTGAGAAGTAAAGGTTCCAACTCCAAACTTCTATTGATACTCAAATTTCAAAATTCAGAAATTCCTATAAAAATATACTCGTGAAAACTCTTAATCTTATGACTTCAACGTCAAAGAAATTTACTCTAAAATTTCCTTTTTAAAGACAACACTTGAACTTTCACATATCAAGAAAAGAAATTAACAATTTCTTTCACATACCTTTGAATCATGATGTTTTTCAAACAAAATTCATAACTTGAAATCTTCCATCATACAAGCTTAAAATAGGATACCTTCAAACTAGAAAGTCTTTATGAAGTACAATACTTAACTTCAAAATCTTATAAGAAGTTTCCTAATATGGAAGAAAGGACGAGGGTACACCCAAATCAGACTCTCAAGAGAGAATAGGAATTTATTGAGAACTTGGTCAAGAACCGGTTCAACTTTAGGAATCTTCACCTAATCTTACTTTGGATCCTTCTTGGAATCTATTCCCATCTCCAGGGAATCAAATGTCCACTATTGGACCTTTTTCACATAAACCATTACAAACTTGTTACTTCGTGTTCTCCAATTCCCTTTCCTCCTTCTATCTCTTCACGAGTCTGGCTTCCAATCTTAACCACTTTCCATAGATGGATCTAAGATAACATCCATATAGAATTCTCCATAATTCTACATAAAAGATGAAAGTCTTAAGCAAGACTTGGAACTTTTAGCTCTGATACCACTTCTATAGCACCCCCTTCCTACCCTGGAGGTATTACCGCCAGTAACCCCGATTAAGACTAAATCGAAGCTACCCAAGGCTTTAAACTGACTGAACAAACTAAAAATCCAAAAGTTGGATTCATTTAAATCATAACCAGAAAATAATAAAATGTTGCAAAAGAACTTAATCTTTATTACTTCAACCTTACAAAGTTTACAAAGACATTACAGCGGAATAAATACAAATGGTCTTAAAACATCATTAGTTTTTATGACAAGATGATAGAGCAATCTTCTATCTGATGTGTCGTATACAACGATGGACACCAACCGACCATGCAATTGAATAAAGTGGTCGGGTTAGTCTAATGAAAGACTAAGCAAGCGGAGAAATTGACTGGTTCTTATGGTAGTGACTAAACATATTGGCATCGAAATCCGAATAACAACCGGTCAATGATCCAACAGTTAGCAGTCCCATAGAGGATAAGAATGAGGCATGCATAATCAAGAGATAGGACACCACAACTTGTGGTTCCTTTACGAAACATGAACACTTGTTGGGAACTCATAATAATCACATAACATTTTGAAAAGCCTCCATCGACTAATCAAATTGACTTAATCAAAGTTTGATGAAGAATCATTCATAACCAAAAGCAAGAATGGTTATCGAATAGACTAACTATCCGGGTACATCAATGTGCCTAACGCACTTCGTAGTTGTCTCAGCATGAGACAACATACAAGGTCACACATAACGGACCTAAATCCAGTTCTAGCGCGAAACTGAATAAAAAACATGGTCATTATTTCTAACAAATATAACAACATATTATATTTTATGACGCACACAAGTTGTTCCCAACACAAATATTAAATGGGATTCAATTCCTCATTTAATAGCCATAATACAAGAGAGAACCGTCCACTTGCCTTAGAAGGCGTGCTCAACGTCCTTAACAATTCCAACGGTAATCTTTATCACCCTTCTTCCAAATATAACAAAAGGATTTCTCAACACCGAGCTCACGAAAACACTTCTTAGTTGTATACTCAAATTCTACAACTTCCTAATCGATAAACGATTTGATTTCATATATCGACTTATAACGAATCCTTAGTTGTCATGCTTTAAGGAGTCATCTTGGCGAAATTATAACTAATTATCCGCTTCACTTTTGAAACAATTTTCTAAATAAAAATTGTTCATTAGCAACAGTTCTTAAAGGTGACCAAATCTCGGATCAAACGAATTAACAACGAATCCTGAGTAATTATCCGAAGTCCTTTACCTACCAATCGATGTCCAAACTTGTATTCGCTATAAGTAAAGATCCAGACGTCCGTTTCCCGAGCGGTTTGAACCTGTGGAACCGTATAACCGTCAAGATTATAAAAACCATAAATTTAATTAGCAAAGCGGAACCTAAAGGCCCTTACGGTGGCTCCGCAACCAACCCGCTAATTAATTTTGATCGTAATTACCTTCACTTGAGCCAATGGCTCGTTTGGCTCGATAGTGACTCGATCCCCTATCTCGAGGGTGGTTGAGTATTGCCTGACGGCAGCCCTCGTAGTGGGTGGTGGTCGGAGGGACTGGTGGAAACCGGCGACGTCGCAGCGAGGCAAAGAAGATAACCGGCGGTGTAGAATTCTTTCCTCCTGAATACATCGTCGTCCTGATTAGCTCCTCTCGTTCGGTTTCAGTAGCCCGAGCCTAACAAGAAGAAGAAGATGATGAAGTGGAGGGGATAAGGAGGTGGTGATGTCTCTTTATTTGGTGGTGTTTTCATATGTAGTTTCCATTGTAAATATGTTTCTTTCTCCCCTTTTCTTGTGTGTTTTGTTCCTTTTTAGCTTAGTTCCCGTATTTCTATGAGATTCGGAGACTACGCGCATTTTATGTGTTTTGTAGGTAATTTGGCGTGAATCGAGGATCTATTTGAAGGAGGATCGAGACATGGAGCAAAGGCCGAGCTAAAGCGGGAAAGGGAGGAGCAAGCCATGAAGAAGAACAAGAGGAAACAACAAGAAGAAGGTGGAACGAGGTCCGGACCGAGTTGCAACAACGCCGGGCCCGACTTGGGAGTTTCCAACCTCGGACCGAGATGCACAGTACCTCGGGCCCGATGTCCTCCGTGTCGGTCCGAGTCGGTCACCGGACTACTTGGGCTCCAAGGCACGAAATTGTGGACTTCCACTTTTGCCCCTCATCTAATCTATAAAAGGCCTTCTTGTCTTCTAATTTGGGGTTCCCTCTCACACACACACAAAAGGGTTCCCACACTTGGCAAGGAACCAAGAGGATACTTGGAGAGCAAGGAGGAAGGAGAGGAGAAGGAAGAGAGATAGAAACGGCCAAGAGAGAGGAAGTCTTGATAGGTTTTGTTGATTGTTTAGCTTTGCTTTGTTTTGATCTTGTGGATTTGGAAACACTTGATTGGAATTTGTGGATTGCTTTTGATTTGAATGAAACTTGGCGTTGTTTTGAGATTGATGATGTTGATTGCTTTCCCTTTTGATTTGTTTGATTTGTTTGCTTGCCACATGGAGTAGATCTCCTTGATCTTGGGTTATGGGGGAAAACCCTAGCTAGGTTTGGGCTAGAAACCCCAATTCCATAGCCTTGAGTGTTTGATCTAAGGAAACCACTCTACATAGAGCTACAATTCCTTGCGAAAGTCGGGAATCAAGGCTTGAGATTGGCAAAGTAGCGAAAGTTGTAACACCCCGATAATTTATAAGGAATTGAGGTGCTCCCCATGTCAACAAGAGCTCTTCCTTTTCTGAGTTCGAGTGAGGACAAAGAACTCAGAAGTTAAGCGTGCAGGGGCAAGAGTAGTACTAGGATGGGTGACCTCTTGGGAAGTCCTCGGGTTGACATGGGATAGCGCTTCTAAGGCCTCGGGCTTTATAAAAGTTAACATGTGTCAATCTCAAGGCCTTGCTTCGAAGGGGATTTCCCCATGGATCGAGGTGTAGATGTGGTAGGAACGAGGGCGAAAGCACTCGATCCTAGTCCGATCATCACTCATTGCTTGAATTGGGGTGGAAAAGCCTAAATCTACTAGAGAAGGAACCCAAAAGCCCAAGATCTACTTTTAATCCTTGAAGTTCGACAACCCCAGCTACCTCGGGCCCGACTTACCCAGTGTCGGTCCCGACTTCCTCTTGTCGCCAACATCGGGCCCGACGTGGCCTCAGTGTCGGTCCCGACTGTTTTCTTTGTTTTCCTTTGTTTTACGCTCTCCTTTCTAGCTTTTTAGTATGTAGGCACATCGATTGAGTAGACTTCCCGAGTGTTCGACACCCACCACGTGCTACAACGGGGTCGGGTTATAAATTGTATCTCTAGACCCTCACACCGAGAGGCGATCAAAAGATTGGCGCCGTTGCCGGGGAAGTCTAAGTGCATTGAGTGCCAATTTGGTGAGTTTCTTGTGTTTTGGTAGTGATTTGGGTGAGGGAATAGCCTAAACCCTTTGATTGTTTTTGATTTGTTTTGGTTTGTGTTTTTGTTTCGTAGGTGTATGCTAGCTCGTTCCTCCCGAGGAACACTTGAGCTTGAGTTTGTGAGTGATCCGGAAAGTATCCTTAAAGAAGCCCGAAGAAGGAAAAGGATGGCGAATCAAGCTCTCCATCTTGATGAGGAGTTGGCTCAACTTAGGGCCGAAATGGCTAGATTGCAACTTGAGAGGGACAATCAAGAGGAGGTGGCAAGAAGAGAACGGGAGCAACGGATGAGAGCCGAGGCTCAACTCAACGCTCTACCCCGGAATGCACGCCAATACATGCATCCGGAATTGCGGGTACCCGAACCGGCTATTGTGCTTCCCGAGGTTGCCAAGAATTTTGAGATCAAGACGCAATTCATTACCCTCATCAAGCGTGATTAATTCGAGGGCCGTCCACATGAGTGTCCCATAGAGCACGTCAAACGCTTTGTGGACATGTGTGAGACGATCTCTACCGACGAGGAGACATTGGAGTATGTGCTTCTAAAGGCGTTCAAATGGTCACTTGGGGGCAAGGCCACACATTGGCTCGAGAGCCAAGCTCCTAGGTCAATCACAACTTGGAAGACACTCTATGATGCTTTCTTGATGAAGTTCTTCCCGCCCGCAAAGACAACCGAGCTAAGAAGGAAGATTGCAAGCTTTCAACAAGGCCCGAATGAGCCTCTCTTCGAAGCATGGGACCGTTTCAAGGAGATGTAGCGCCAATGTCCTACTCATGGCCAACAACCATATGTGATTCAAGACATCTTTTTCCAAGGCATCAATCTGGTAACGAAGGACAAGCTCAACCTCCACACCGATTGTGGGTTCATAGACTTGACACCGGATCAAGCTTGGGAGCTACTTGACAAGCTATCCGATTATGAGGCCATGTATGGGGAGATTCAAGCTAGCAAAGAGGTGAAAGTTCAAGGTGAAGGTGCAAGGAAGTTATATGATCCAAAGGGAGAAGACATTGATAGGGATGTGAAGCTCCAATTCCTTGAAGGTGAAGTGAACAAGCTTAAGAGGCAAGTCCACTACTACAAGCAAAATGCTAGAGCTTGTGAGGAGTGTGGATCCTTTGCACATGCTACACAAGTTTGTCCGAATGAGAGCCAAGTGCGCTTGGCCGAGCGAATTGAGGAGGCAAACTATGTTCGAGGAAATTTCGGTGGAAGAGGCAATTTCAACAACGGTGGCAATGGCCGGTGGAACAACGGTCAAGCTCAAGGTTACAACAACAACTTCAACCAAAATGAGCCAAGGGCGCCACCACCACCATATAGACCACCGGGATTCAATGAGCTACAATCATTTGCTCAAGAGATGAGAGATGGGTTCAAGGAGATGAGGACCCAATTCAATGAGTTTGGTGCATGGAGAAGGCAAGTCGACAATCAATTTGCCCAAATCGCAACTCAAGCCCCAAGAGAGAATGGGAGACTTCCGGGCCGACCCGAGGAGAACCCTAGAGCTCAAAACAATCAAAATGAAGTCCGGGCAATTGGATTGGGAAGTGGCCGAAACCTACCCGAGCCACACATGCCTAAGAAGAATGAAGAGAGTCGGACCAACTTACCCAGCAAGTCGGGCCCGACGTTCCCCGAAGTCGACCCAACAAGAAGATCGACCCCTTTATCCAGGACCGAGGTTGAGAGCAACTCGGTCCCGACGTACCCAGACCTCGATCCGACTCCTCTGCCCCGGACCGAGATGCACAACATCGGGCCCGACATGGTGCCTAAGTCGGTCCAACTAGGAAATGTTGCAAGTGAAGTAGGGAAGTCCAAGGAGGTTGATCCAAGCAAGATTCAAGGTGCAACAACTCTTCCATATCCCTCAAAGAAGCCGAAAGATGTGGTTGAGAACAAGTTCAAGAGGTTTCTCAAACTCTTGCAAGGCTTGAACATCTCTATCCCGTTCACCGATGCATTGAGCGAGATGCCATCTTATGCCAAGTTTTTAAAGGAGATTTTGAGCAAGAAGAGGTCCATAGTTGAAATGCAAGATGAGGTCAAGACCTTAGAGTTACCGCAAAAGCTAGGAGATCCCGGTCGCTTTGCTATAACCATTGGTGTGGGGTCTCAAAATTTCCAGGCCTTATGTGACCTTGGGGCAAGTGTTTCGGTTATGCCCGCTAGCATTTGGAGAAGAGCAAATTTGGGTGAAATGGAGCCGGCCGATATGTCCCTAACTATGGCCGACGGTTCCATCATCAAGGCTAAGGGAATATTGGATGACGTTCCGGTGCGAGTTGGAAAGTACTTTGTCCCCGATGATTTCGTGATCTTGGACATGCATGAGGACCCCTTGGTCCCAAGAGAGAATGGGAGACTTCCGGGCTGACCCGAGGAGAATCCTCGAGCTCAAAACAATCAAAATGAAGTCCGGGCAATTGGATTGAGAAGTGGCCGAAACCTACCCGAGCCACACGTGCCTAAGAAGAATGAAGAGAGTCGGACCAACTTACCCAGCAAGTCGGGTCCGACGTTCCCCGAAGTCGACCCAGCAAGAAGATCGACTCCTTCACCACGGACCGAGGTTGAGAGCAACTCGGGACCGACGTACACAGACCTCGATCCGACCCCTCTGCCCAGGACCGTGATTCACAACAGCGGGCCCGACATGGTGCCCAAGTCGGTCCAACCAGGAAATGTTGCAAATGAAGTAGGGAAGTCCAAAGAGGTTGATCCGAGCAAGATTCAAGGTGCAACAATTCTTCCATATCCCTCGAAGAAGCCAAAAGATGTTGTTGAGAACAAGTACAACAGGTTTCTCAAACTCTTGCAAGGCTTGAGCATCTCTATCCCGTTCACCGACGCATTGAGTGAGATGCCATCTTATGCCAAGTTTTTAAAGGAGATTTTGAGCAAGAAGAGGTCCATAGTGGAAATGCAAGATGAAGTCAAGACCTTGGAGTTACCACAAAAGCTAGGAGATCCCGGTCGTTTTGCTATAACCATTGGTGTGGGGTCTCAAAATTTCCAAGCCTTGTGTGATCTTGGAGCAAGCACGAGCATCATTCCTTACACCATATGGAAATCCACATCTATGGGTCTCATAGCTCCGGTCAACATGAGGTTAACGATAGCGGATGGGTCGTCCATCGAACCAATTGGTATCGTCGAGGATTATCCCGTTTGCATTGAAGGCCACTATGTCCCAATCGACTTTGTTGTAGTAGACATGATAGAAGTGCCGGGTGAACCGATCATACTAGGGAGACCTTTCCTTGCTACGGTTGGGGCAATCATTATTGTAAAGAAGGGCCACTTGTCTCTTGACATTGGAGGAAGAGAAATTGAGTTTTTCTTTAGGCCAACTTCAAAAGGGACCGTACATAAGGAAGCTAAGATGATCCAAGTTCCTCTTGGATTGCAATGGGAAGCCATTTCTAAGAAGTCAACGCCAAGGGAACTTAGGTTGAAAGCCACCCCACCACCTAGAGAAATTGAGATAGAGCGCCAAGGTCTAGCCCTCAATATGATTGAGCATGAGCAATTGGAGGAAAGGATGTCTTACTTGGAGGTGTTCAAGGCCGAGAAAGAAGAAGTTCAAGCACCACCGGAACCATCTCAAGAACTCAAGGAGCTTCCAAAAGATTTGAGGTACGCATTTCTTGGTCCCAAATCTTCTTTACCCGTAATCATAAATGCCAACTTGAATGATGAGGAGGAGTCTAAGTTGTTGAAGGTTCTAAGAAAACATAGAGGAGCTTTAGGGTATTCACTAGAGGAACTAAAGGGAATCTCTCCCTCAATTTGCATGCATAGGATTTATATGGAGGATAACCATAAACCCACTATTGAACCCCAAAGAAGATTAAATCCTAACATGAAAGAAGTGGTAAAGAGTGAAATACTTAGGATGTTGGATGCGGGAATTATCTTCCCAATTTCCGATAGCAAGTATGTGAGTCCCGTGCATGTAGTTCCTAAGAAAGGAGGTCTCACCGTTGTGCAAAATGAAAAGGGAGAAATGATACCTATGAGAACCACAACAAAATGGCGTATGTGTATTGATTACCGTAAGCTTAATATCGGCACTTGCAAAGACCATTTTCCTCTTCCTTTCATAGACCAAGTCCTAGAGAGATTAGCACAACATGAATATTTTTGCTACCTTGACGGGTATAGCGGGTTTTGGCAAATCCCTATTCATCCCGATGATCAAGAGAAGACGACATTCACATGTCCTTATGGGACTTTTGCCTATAGACGCATGCCTTTTGGTTTATGTAATGCGCCGGCAACATTTCAAAGATGCATGATGTCCATCTTCTCCGATATGGTTGAGAATATAGTAGAAGTGTTTATGGATGATTTCTCCGTCTACGGTTCCTCATTTGATGTTTGCTTAACTAACTTAGACAAGGTTTTGACTAGATGTGAGGAGACTAGCTTGGTGCTTAATTGGGAAAAATGCCACTTTATGGTGAAGGAGGGCATAGTACTAGGACACCTAGTTTCTAGTAGGGGGATAGAGGTAGATAGAGCTAAAGTTGAAATAATTGAAAAACTACCTCCCCCCTCTTGTGTTCGTGATGTTAGGAGTTTCTTAGGTCATGCAGGATTTTATAGACGGTTCATCAAGGATTTTTCTAAAATTGCAAAACCATTGTCTAACCTCTTGATGAAGGATGTGCCCTTTGTATTTTCCGAGGATTGCATGAGTTCTTTTTCTAGGTTGAGAGATGCCTTGATCTCGGCTCCAATAATGGCGGCACCCGATTGGAATCTTCCATTCGAGGTGATGTGTGATGCTAGTGATTTCGCCGTAGGGGCCGTCCTTGGGCAAAGGAAGGATGAAAAGTTGCATGTCATCTACTACGCAAGAAAAACTTTGGATGAAACTCAGTGCAATTACACAACAACGGAGAAAGAGTTTCTTGCGATAGTGTTTGCATTTGAGAAATTCCGTTCATATCTTGTGGGATCAAAGGTGGTAGTCTTCACAAACCATGCGGCAATCAAATACCTCATGAAGAAGAAAGATGCAAAGCCGAGGCTTCTAAGGTGGATGCTCCTTCTCCAAGAGTTTGACAATGAGATCAAGGACAAAACCGGTGCGGAAAATGTGGTAGCGGATCATCTATCCCGTTTGCCCATCGAGTACATGTTGGAGATGGAGGATGGTATGACTATAGATGATTCAAGAGCAGATGAAGTTCTCATGAGCGGAAAGGAGGAAAGGAAGGGTGGATTGACGAACCAAGTACGTCGGGCCCGAGGTTCAGGACATCGGACCGAAGGCAAGGCAAGTACGAGTGAGTCGGGACCGAGGACTTCAACATCGGGCCCGAGTGACCTGTGTGTCTGCGAAGCTGGACCGGCGTCCAACCATGTCGGGCCCGGTATACTTCAATGTCGGTCTGTGGAAGAAAGTAAGTTTCCTAGCTCGATTTCCATTTCTTCTCGTTCTCAATTGATTGATTCTTTCTCTCCCACTGGCCTTCTTTCGATTAGTGCCGTAAGACGAGGGGTCTCCCCTTGGTTTGCGGATTTTGCTAACTTTGCCGTAGGGGGAGTGATCCCACCAAATTTGTCTTATCAAGCTAGGAAGAAATTCTTACATGATGCTAGACAATACTTTTGGGATGATCCATATCTCTACAAGGAAGGGCGTGATCAAATCTATAGACGGTGTGTGTCAAGTGAAGAGGTTGAGAGCATAATTCACCATTGCCACTCCTTGCCTACGGGAGGTCACACTAAGAGTTCCAAAACCACCTCAAAAATTCTTCAATGTGGTTATTATTGGCCAACCATGTTCAAGGATGTGCATGATTATGTGAGGAAGTGTGAGGAGTGCCAAGGAGAGGGGAACCTATCAAGGAGGAATAAGACTCCTCAAACTGGCATTCTAGAAGTTGAGTTATTTGATGTATGGGGTATTGACTTCATGGGACCATTTCCCACATCGGGGCCTTACAAGTACATCTTGGTAGCCGTGGACTATGTTTCAAAATGGGTGGAGAAGACCGTCAAATCGAGGTGTCAAACCGTCAAATCAAGGCTATCTTGGAGAAGACCGTATCTCGATCAAGGAAAGATTGGGCCTCTAAGCTCGATGATGCACTATGGGCTTATAGAACCGCCCTCAAGACACCTTTGGGAACTACACCCTTCAATCTAGTTTATGGCAAGGCATGTCATCTTCCGGTAGAGCTTGCGCACAAGGCGAAATGGGCACTCAAAGAGATGAATTGGGATATCAACTTGGCCGGTGAGAAAAGGTTTCTAGAACTTCATGAGTTGGGGGAATTGAGGTTGAAGGCCTATGAGAACTCCAAGCTATACAAAGAGAAGACCAAGAAGTGGCATGATAGGAAGTTAATTCCAAAGACCTATCAAACCGGTGACAAGGTTCTCCTTTTCAATTCAAGGCTTAAACTTTTCCCCGGGAAGTTAAGGACTAGGTGGAGCGGACCATTTGTGGTCCACCGTATCTATGCTCATGGTGCGGTGGACTTGGTTGATGAACAAGGACATATTTTCAAAGTGAATGGTCATCGAGTGAAGAAGTTCTATGACAAGGACGGTCCAAACGAAGAAGTTAGAGCCTCATGGGCTCTCGTCCTCGCCGATTGATCCTATACATGCCATTGAAGAATAAGAAATTGTGAGCTTTTCATACTCTTCTCTCTTGCTTTTAAGTTTTGATTTCCTTGTTTGATGGTGACATCAAAAATTTTAAGTATGGGGTGGGGGTAAGTGTGTTCATGATTTCACTTGTTTATGTTTGTTTATTATTTTGAGGATATTTAGTTTGTGTTTCTAGTTTGTATTTGGGATGTTTGCTTATTGGTTTGTGGTTTGATGAAAGACGTGGATGATTAATTTGGTCTTGAATGGATTAGCTTTTGGTTTTAGAGAAATTTTTGCAAAAAAAAAAATCCATAAAAAAATTGAAAAATTGTGTTAAAAACAACAAAAAGATTTTGTGTTTTGTAGGTTTTGGACTAGAAATTCCCATCTTAGATTGCCAAAATAAAAGCTAATGATGATGTGAGCATGTAAATTCCTTTGCATATTTTTGGATAGTTTAGCCTCTAAAAATGATGTTGCTTTTGATGTGATCATGATACCTTGCTTGTTTTATTGAGCATGTGAGTTCTAGGATGAGTTCTTATGCAACTAAGTATGAGTGACCCTTGTGAGATTGATTTTTGGCCATTTTAGGGATGCTTGATCATATTTGCATATCCCTCATGTTTCTTGTGTAATTAGCTCATTCATGCTTAGTAAAACTTGCTATTGCGGTGTTTATCTATTTTCCAAGACCGTCATGAGAATTGTCCTAGCATGGTCACATTGATTTTGAACTTTATTCTTCTAGTCACATAAATGTTCCATATCCTACCTTGAAGATAATCCTTTGATTGTAGCCCCGTTCTAGCCTAAGCCTTTGTTTGAAACTCCTCAAAAATATTATTCCTAGCCTTATATGACTTGACCCTCATGGGATTGGACTTTAGAAGAGAGGTTTGGATTGTATTTTAAGAGTTGAGATTCTCTTGGGTTTAAGGGCAAAGAATGGTGTTATGAATCATGTGGGTAGTGCATCTTTGTTGTACAAAAATGAAAAAAAAGAAAGAAAAGAAAGAAAGAAAATGTTGGAAATGTAAAGTGGAATGAAAGCAAAGAGCTTAAGTGAAGAAAATGGTCCGACCGAGTTACGAGCAACATCGGGCCCGATGTCATAATAAAGTCGGTCCAAATGTAGAAAGTGTTGAAAATCCAACAAAAAGCATAAGAGCAAAGATGAAGTGGAATGTTAAGTGAAATTTTGGGTTGAAAAGAAAATGTTAAGTCTTTTGGGTGAGTGTGAAAGTAATTGTGGAATTTGGTGAAATTGGTGAGAGTTTAGGTTGTTCAATCCCCATTATAAGCACCACAAGACCAAATAATTCCCACCTTGAAAAATACCAAAAGCCCCATTACAACCCGACCAAATGGAACCTCTTTGAGGACCTCCATTGAGCCAAGTTCGAAATTCTTTGTGTACCTTGCATTAGGCATCTCTAGGTGGAGGAATTGGTGATATTAGCTTCAATAGTAAAGTCCTTACTTGCATGATTTTTGAGCTTGAGTGTTCATTGCTAAACCCAAACACATGATGAGTGATACACATTCACATATCCCTAAAGTGAGGCTTAGTTGCATTGACTTTATTCCTTGGAACACTTAATCACGTGTGATGATGTAATCTTGCTTGAATGTCTATCACTTGTGCTTAAAATGTGTTTTCATATGAGGCTTTACTTGAAGATTATGTTTCGGTCTTGCTTACATTGTTATTGCTTGAGGACAAGCAAGTTTAAGTATGGGGTATTTTGATGTCTCTCTATTTGGTGGTGTTTTCATATGTGATTTCCTTTGTAAATATGTTTCTTTTTCCCCTTTTCTTGTGCGTTTTGTTCCTTTTTAGCCTAGTTCCCGTATTTCTATGAGATTCGGAGACTACGCACCTTTTATGTGTTTTGTAGGTAATTTGGCATGAATCAAGGATCGATTTGAAGGAGGTTCGAGACATGGAGCAAAGGCCGAGCTAAAGCGGGAAAGAGAGAAGCAAGCCATGAAGAAGAACAAGAGAAGCCAACTAAGAAGAAGGTGGAACGAGGTCAGGACCGAGTTGCAACCACATCGGGCCCGACTTTGAAGTCTCCAACCTCGGACCGAGTTGCACAGTAACTCGGGCCCGAGGTTCCTCCGTGTCGGTCCGAGTCGGTCACCGAACTACTTGGGCTCCAAGGCACGAATTTGTGGACTTCCACTTTTGCCCTTCATCTAAATCTATAAAAGGCCCTCTTGTCTTCTAAGAAAGGGTTCCCTCACACACACACAAAAAGGGGGGTTCCAAGGGATCCAAGAGGATACTTGGAGAGCAAGGAGGAAGGAGAAGAGGAGGAAGAGAGAGAGAATCGGCCAAGAGAGAGGAAGGCTTGATAGGTTTTGTTGATTGTTTAGCTTTGATTTGCTTTGATCTTGTGGATTTGAAAACCCTTGATTTGAATTTGTGGATTGCTTTGGATTTGAATGAAACCTTGCTTTGTTTTGAGATTGATTATGATGATTGCTTTCTCTTTTGATTTGATTGCTTTCTTTGCTTGTCACATGGAGTAGATCTCCTTGATCTTGGGTTATGGGGGAAAACCCTAGCTAGGTTTAGGCTAGAAACCCCAATTCCATAGCCTTGAGTGTTTGATCTAAGGAACCCACTCTACATAGAGCTACAATTCCTTGCGAAAGTTGGGAATCAAGGCTTGAGATTGGCAAAGTAGCGAAAGTGAACATGTGTCAATCTCAAGACCTTGCTTCGAAGGGGATTTCCCCATGGATCGAGGTGTAGATGTGGTTGAAACGAGGGCGAAAGCACTCGATCCTAGTCCGATCATCACTCATTGCCTGAATTGGGGTGGAAAAGCCTTAATCTACTAGGGAAGGAACCCGAAAGCCCAAGATCTACTTTTAAAATCTTTGAGTTCGACATCCCCAGCTACCTCGGGCCCGACTTACCCAGTGTCGGTCCCGACTTCCTCTTGTCGCCAACCTCGGGCCCGACGTGACCTCAGTGTCGGTCCCGACTGTTTTCTTTATTTTCCTTTGTTTTATGCTTTCCTTTCTAGCTTCCTAGTATCTAGGCACATCTCGAGTAGACTTCCCGAGTGTTCGACACCCACCACGTACTACAATGGGGTCGGGTTATAAATTGTATCTCTTGACCCTCGCATCCGAGAGCGATCAATCGACGTGCCCTGGAGAGTCGGGCCCGAGTTGCGGAAGTCGGTCCAACAAGTCGGACCGAGGTTGAGTAAGTCGGGCCCGACATAGGTTGGAAGTCGATCCATGTTGTTTTTGCTTTCTTCTTGTGATATCATGTGGATTCATGTGTTTCATTGTTGGCTATAGCCTAATCATGATGTAGAATGATCATTTGCTTAGCCATTGTTAGAAGATGTCCATGATGATTTATGTTGGATTGAGATGCATGTGTGTCTAGAGACTAAGTATGGGGTTCCCTTTGTGTTGAAGTGTTGTTGTGTGTTGATGAGTGCTTTGTTGAGTTGTATGGAGTTTATCTTGGACCCTTTTGTTTGGTTGGATGTGTGTAGGTACCATGGAGACTAGAGCTTCATCATCTCATGCGGAAAGGCCAAGGAAGAAGTCCAAGAAGTCAAGGAAAGAGCCAAAGTTGGACGATGACTATTTGGAGGATGATGAGCAAGTGGAGAGTTATGCAAGATATATGGCGCTTGAGCATCACACAAGGTGGCTTGATTGGGAAGCCGTGAGGAAGATGGACATGGATCAAGCCCTTCCAAGGCGCTACTCCCAAATCGGTCTCAATGGGATGCTAAGGTGGGACAACACTCACTACCCCGCCCTCACCTCGGAATTCATGGCCACATTCGAGTGCACTTATGATAATGTGGAGGATGAGGAAGGGGCGATCACTTTCCAATTGGGCAACGAGGACCACAATCTCAATCTTAGGGATTTGGCTACCTACTTCGGGTTTCCATGCCCAAGAGAAGAGACCGGCGTCAACAATGAGAAGGTGAACCAAGTGTGGCGTCATGTGGCCGGAAAGAGCGAGATGAGAAAAGGGGCCTCCACGACCGAGATTGCTAGCCCTCTTTTTCGGGTCATGGTGCGAGTTTTGGGATGTGCAATCTATGCTCGCCATGAGTTGAGCAAGCCGATGAAGGAAGAGATCATGTTGCTCCATGAGATGCTCTTCAACACCGAGAAGCCCATGAACCTAGCATGGGAGTGGGTCAAGATGGTGCGAGACTTCCAAAGCTCCTCTTGGATCTACTTCGGCGGGATGATAGCAAGGCTCGCCATGCGTCTAGGAGTTGATCTCGACAAGTACTCTCCGGCTCTGAATGGTGTTGAGTTCATGAACATGAAGTATTTCAAGAAGGCCAACATCATCAAGGAGAAGCTCTACATGATTTCCTTGGCCCCTTACTCAAACTATGATGGAGTGTCGATCCGGTTGGTGCACAACCTTTATGATCTTTCTCGGTATCAAAATTGGTACCAAGTGTGGGCCGGCAAGCCACACTCATTTGGTGACCCCGAAGGTGCAAGAGAGGGGCGGCGACAACAACCTCAACACATCCGGTTTACTTCCCCTCCATCTACACCGGAGTCCGACCAAGACAACTTTGTGTTTGCACCTCGTGGGGAGGACATGGATGTCGATCAAGGGCAAAATGAAGAAGATGAGCGCCTCCAAGGATTAATGGCCGACCTCCGAGCCACGCACCAAGCTCCAACACTGGCGGACCGAGGTACACACCAAGTCAGGCCCGACTTCCCTCAACGTCGGTCCAGTTCATTCCATGGTGGTGAGGTCTCGAGGCATTATGAGCGTGGAGAAGGGAGCGGTGCAAGGCGAGAGCAAGCTCAAGGTGGTGGTTATGAAGGCTATGCCCAATGGTACGGTCCGGGAATGGTGTTTCCCGAGCAACAACAAACCGTGGACATGTCCTTCTTGGCCAACCAAATGGCCCATCTCCAACTTCAACAAGAGAATGTTCTCCAAGAGGTCCATCAAGTGAATCTCCAACAACAACAAATGTACCAACATCAACAACAAATGTACCAACAACAACAACACATGCTTCAACAACAAAGTTCTTTCCAAGCTAGCCAACAAGATATGAACCAAGCCCTCGGCTACACTAGACGAGAGGTGGAAGAGCTTAGGGAGGTGGAAGACCAAAGGTGGCGGGTCCAAGATAGCTTCAACCCGTGGATGAGCGGGAACTTCCCTTCCCGTGAGGACCAATGGACACGCTTGGAGCCTCAACTCCAACCACCACCACAAGACTTCTACCAAGAGCAAGTGTATGAGAGGGAGCGGCAAGCAAGGCTCCAAAGAGGACGTAGACGTGACAACCCTTTCGAATGATCCTATACATGCCATTGAAGAATAAGAAATTGTGAGCTCTTCATACTCTTCTCTCTTGCTTTTAAGTTTGATGGGGACATCAAAATTTGAAGTATGGGGTGGGGGTAAGTGTGTTCATGATTTCACTTGTTTATGTTTGTTTGTTATTTTGAGGATATTTAGTTTGTGTTTCTAGTTTGTATTTGGGATGTTTGCTTCTTTGTTTGTGGTTTGATGAAAGACATGGACGATTAATTTGGTCTTGAATGGATGAGTTTTTGGTTTTAGAGAAATTTTTGCAAAAATCCATAAAAAAAAAATTTGAAAAATTGTGTTAAAAACAACAAAAAGATTTTGTGTTTTGTAGGTTTTGGACTAGAAATTCCCATCTTAGATTGCCAAAATAAAAGCTAATGATGATGTGAGCATGTAAATTCCTTTGCATATTTTTGGATAGTTTAGCCTCTAAAATGATGCTGATTTTGATGTGATCATGATATCTTTCTTGTTTTATTGAACATGTGAGTTCTAGGATGAGTTCTTATGCAACTAAGTATGAGTGACCCTTGTGAGATTGATTTTTGGCCATTTTAGGGATTCTTGTTCATATTTGCATATCCCTCATTTTTCTTGTGTGATTAGCTCATTCATTCTTAGTAACACTTGCTATTGCGGTGTTTATCTATTTTCCAAGACCGTCATGAGGTTTGTCCTAGCGTTGTCACATTGATTTTGAACTTTATTCTTCTAGTCACATAAATGTTCCATATCCTACCATGAAGTTAATCCTTTGTTTGTAGCCCCGTTCTAGCCTAAGCCTTTGTTTGAAACTCCTCAAAAATATTATTCGTAGCCTTATATGACTTGACCCTCATGGGATTGGACTTTAGAAGAGAGGTTTGGATTGTATTTGAAGAGTTGAGATTCTCTTGGGTTTAAGGGCAAAGAATGGTGTTATGAATCATGTGGGTAGTGCATCTTTTTTGTACAAAAATGAAAAAAAAGAAAGAAAAGAAAGAAAGAAAATGTTGGAAATGTAAAGTGGAATGAAAGCAAAGAGCTTAAGTGAAGAAAGAAAAATAGTCCGACCGAGTTACAAGCAACATCGGGCCCGATGTCATAAGAAAGTCGGTCCAAATTTAGAAAGTGTGGAAAATCCAACAAAAAGCCTAAGAGCAAAGATGAAGTGGAATGTTAAGTGAAATTTTGGGTTGAAGGGAAAAATGTTAAGTCTTTTGGGTGAGTGTGAAAGTAATTGTGGAATTTTGGTGAAGTGGTGAGAGTTTAGGTTGTTCAATCCCCATTATAAACACCACAAGACCAAATAATTCCCACCTTGAGAAAACCAAAAGCCCCATTACAACCCGGCCGTATGGAACCTCTTTGAGGACCTCCATTGAGCCAAGTTCGAAATTCTTTGTGTACTTTGTATTAGGCATCTCTAGGTGGAGGAATTGGTGATATTAGCTTCAATAGTAAAGTCCTTACTTGCATGAATTTTGAGCTTGAGTGTTCATTGCTAAACCCAAACACATGATGAGTGATACACATTCACATATCCCTAAAGTGAGGCTTAGTTGCATTGACTCTATTCCTTAGAACACTTAATCACGTGTGATGATGTAATCTTGCTTGAATATCAATCACTTGTGCTTAAAATGTGTTTTCATACGAGGCTTTACTTGAAGATTATGTTTCGGTCTTGCTTACATTGTTATTGCTTGAGGACAAGCAAGTTTAAGTATGTGGTATTTTGATGTCTCTTTATTTGGTGGTGTTTTCATATGTAGTTTCCTTTGTAAATATGTTTCTTTTTCCCCTTTTCTTGTGTGTTTTGTTCTTTTTTAGCTTAGTTCCCGTATTTCTATGAGATTCGGAGACTACGCGCATTTTATGTGTTTTGTAGGTAATTTGGCGTGAATTGAGGATCTATTTGAAGGAGGATCGAGACATGGAGCAAAGGCCGAGCTAAAGCGGGAAAGGGAGGAGCAAGCCATGAAGAAGAACAAGAGGAAACAACAAGAAGAAGGTGGAACGAGGTCTGGACCGAGTTGCAACAACGCCGGGCCCGACTTGGGAGTTTCCAACCTCGGACCGAGATGCACAGTACCTACATAGAGCTAGGTTTGGGCTAGAAACCCCAATTCCATAGCCTTGAGTGTTTGATATAAGGAAACCACTCTACATAGAGCTACAATTCCTTGCGAAAGTCGGGAATCAAGGCTTGAGATTGGCAAAGTAGCGAAAGTGAACATGTGTCAATCTCAAGGCCTTGCTTCGAAGAGGATTTCCCCATGGATCGAGGTGTAGATGTGGTTGGAACGAGGGCGAAAGCACTCGATCCTAGTCCGATCATCACTCATTGCTTGAATTGGGGTGGAAAAGCCTAAATCTACTAGAGAAGGAACCCAAAAGCCCAAGATCTACTTTTAATCCTTGAAGTTCGACAACCCCAGCTACCTCGGGCCCGACTTACCCAGTGTCGGTCCCGACTTCCTCTTGTCGCCAACATCGGGCCCGACGTGGCCTCAGTGTCGGTCCCGACTGTTTTCTTTGTTTTCCTTTGTTTTACGCTCTCCTTTCTAGCTTTTTAGTATCTAGGCACATCGATCGAGTAGACTTCCCGAGTGTTCGACACCCACCACGTGCTACAACGGGGTCGGGTTATAAATTGTATCTCTAGACCCTCGCACCGAGAGGCGATCAGGTGGCTGGCTGGAGAAGAAGGTAGCCGACGGTGTAAAAATTCAAGCACCGAGTCTGTCGTCGTCCGCTCTCTCTTTTGAAACGAAAAAGTAGACTTTTACAAGGCAGAAAGATATGCTGGTGGATAAGAATTCTCTCTTAGGTTCCTTCCTTATTAAGGCAAGGAACGAGGCGGTTTACAAACAAAACCCATCTCGGAATGGGACTCGCGTTAAAGCGGTAAAATTATGTACCTGGGGTGGAAAAACTCACTAAACGAAAAACGTCCCGTAAATTATGTAGACCAATAAAACTAATTTTCCATGATTTTATCTTGTTACCTTGAATTTTTAAGGCTTCCGCTTCGTATTTTAAAACCTTTACAATACATAATTAAAAAGACGGTTTATCCAATAAATATTCTTTTCCCACTAAAAAATTCGAGAAAAATTCCAAAATATCCTTAAAACCACAATTATTACAACCCTAACTCTTTTCTTGCAAATTCTTGGTAAATTGAGGAAAATTTTATATCTAGATTTTGTGTGAAATTCGGATTAAATGTCTATATTGCTTCGTGCTTCTATTGCTTCTTTGATTGGTGATTAATCTTGATTGATTTTTGGTTCTTCTTGCTTGATTTATATTGAGTTTTGATAAGAAAAGCATGATGTAACTTGTTCTTGAATTGTATGATTTTCACCATGAGTTTTGGCAATTGTTAGCACGATTATATAGGGTTTCGAGCAAGTATGGGGTTGCATGTTCTTGATGGTATGTTTTTGTGTGGAATCATGCTTGAATTTGTGCTGAATTAACGAAAGTTTTGAGATTTGGGACTTGGAATTGATTGCATTATGTTCTCGCCCAGGCTCGTTACCGACCTGTGAGGGTCGGTAACGACCTGAGAATGCCCAGAATCAGAGCCAAACCCAAAGACCTCGTTACTGACCCCATAGGATCGGTACCGAGGTGGGTTGAGACCATTTTTTGAATGCAAGTATGGGGTTTTATTTTGCTGATTTGAGTGGATCTTATCTTGGATTTGTAAGGTGTTTTCAGGTACTAAAAGGAAAGCACAAACCGAGCCAACACTAGAGCGAGAAAGAAGAGGAGGACTCAAAGATCTCCGTCTCCTCCACAAATGGACATAGTCATCCTGCCTACTCGGGATCTAGTGACGGTTTTCGATTGCATCCTTCAAGAGGACCATTTCACTAGGTAGTTCTCAAGATCAAGTGCCAAGGCCATCGGTATCTATGATTATGTAAGCACGCCTTTGCTATTCTTGGGGTGCCGCATCTATTAAAGGAGGAAAACACGCACTAGCCGGCCCTCACCACCGAGTTCAATGACACCCTCCGAATGAGTTTCAAGACCAAGACATCGGTAGGGAAGATCAAGTTCCGGTTGGGCAATGTCGACCACGAGTACACAATGGCCCAGTTCAATCAACTCCTCGACTTTCCCCACCACTCTCGGGATTACAAGGCTTCCGATTTCAATGTCACCGACACTTGGAGATATATTTCCGAGGAGTTCAATCCTTCAGCATCGGCACTTCTTGGGGCGCGCATCGTCAACCCCATTTTCAAGATCATTCTTCGAGTCTTGGGCGCCACTTTTTAGCCCAAGAAGGAGCTTTCAAGGCTGACAAGGATGGAGGTTGGATGCCTCCGCACTATTCTTTTCGAGGACCTCGCCCTCATGAATTTGGGGTATGAATGGTTGAAGTATGTGGAAAGGCACGGGGCTTCTTCGAAAGAAGTGATGTAGAAACTTGGTGAGTTTCTTGGCGGAGAAGCTCGGTATCGACCTCACGCGCTACACTCCACATCGTCCCCAGAAGTTGTACACAAAGTACTGGTTCTCTTCCGGCATCTTTGTGAGGAATCAAGGTGGAGTCGCCGCCAAGGTGTTTGGACAAGAGGTGGCGATTACTCGGGCCAAGCTGGAGTTGCTCTATGTGCCAAACTGGTACAAAGCTTGGACGTCTCATCAGTTCCCGTTGGAGAAGAAGCCTCAAGATGAGCCATCGTTGAGGGAATGTGAGACGAGATATGATAGGGAAGGCGCTGCTATGGACGAAGATGAGGCAGCTATGGAGGAGCTCGATATCGAGGATGATGACCTCGGTACTTGACGATACCGATGAGCAATACGAGCACACCGACCTCAGTATCGAGCAACTTGGGCTCCAAACTGATTATTTTGAGGTCAATACCGAGGCATTCAACTTCGGTAACGAGCCTGCTCCTCCACCTATCGAGCCACAATCATATGGATTAGTGCCCTACAATCCGATCATCTATCAGGACCACTTCCAGCGCCAATATCACTACCAACCGCCGCCACAGCCCACCTATTTTGGATCAAGTGTTCCTCCTCCTTGGGCCGATGATTTATCCTTCCAAATGCAGCAGCTGAACCTGCAACAGACACATCTCCACCAACGCATGGATCGGTGGGAGGGTGTCTATGCAGCTCCCATGGCTCTACAAGACACACGGCAACAACAAGCTGATGCTCATTGGAGGACGATCGAGCAGCGGGTAACAGTTGATGAGGAGCGCTGGAGGACGATGTACGAGTTCATGGGCAACTTTGAGCGCTAGTTTCCACCACCACCACGAAGATGATTCAACTTTCAAGAATGTTTTCTTCTGCTTCTTTGTTTATCTTGTGAGTTTTTCTTCTTTGCCCTATTCTTCTTTTGTTTTGCTTTATTACAGTGGGGACACTGTAATTTTTAAGGATGGGGTGGAGAGGGAAAAAAAAACTTGTTTGTTTGTTTTTGTGTTAAGTTTATTCTGTTTCTCGTTTTTAGTTGTTTTTGTTTAAGAAAAAATATAAGAAAAAAAAATCACAAAAAATTGAAAATTTTGAAAATTCCAAAAAGATTTTAGAACAGATGGATACACTGTCTTTTGGTTCTATGATAGTGGATTGTTAGCATGATCATGTAATTGTCTTTCAGCATGTTTTTGATGGTATAGGCTATAGCATGAGTCTTATGATGAAATTGTTTTTATAAGAGTAATAGCATTTGATGAAATTGAGCATGTATAACTTTTAGCATGAGTAGTTGCAATCCAACAAAAATTGCTACCTTGTGAGTTATTTTTGGCCTTATAGGGAGAACATAAAAAATCCCTCTTTTTTTCTTGTGTGATTTGCTCTCTTTATGCAAATTATCTCTTGGAATTGTGATGATTATCTATTTCTTGAAGCCTTTATAAGATTTTTAGTTCATTACTTGTGAAAGTTATATGATAGAGAACTTATTTTTCATAAGCCCTATTAATCTATATCTACCCTTACATGATCCTTGTTTTTGACAGCCAAATTGAGCTTTGGCCTTTTATTTATAGCTCTACAAAATTATTCCCTAGCCGAGATATGCTTGACCCTATCTGGGGATTAGGACTTAGTTGGAGAGGTATGTTTTTGTAGGGTGCAAAAGATATGTTTTTGGTTCAAAATAAGGATTTTGGTGGGGTAGATTGGAAGTCTCTTGTTTTATTATGTAAAAAGATCTCTTGGTAAGAAAGAATGCACAAAAGAAAGAAAAGAATGTCTGGATCGATACTAGCCTATTTGGGCTCGGTACCGATGGTTAAGAAGAAATAAAAACGAGGAAAGAAGTGAAAGTGTACCTCGTTACCGACTCTCTCGGGTCAGTACCGAGGTAAGTCGAAAAAAAAATGAAAAAAAATGCAGAAATAAGAAGGGGAAGAATAAGAAAGATGTGCAGTATTGTTAAAATTTAAACCAGAGATTCTTCATGTTTCTAAGAGGCTTTCTAGGATTTAATTGGTGAGTGAAGAGTGTGCTTTAAAGAAATAAGTGAGTTTGGTATATTCTTTTGAAAGTTTTGATGTTGTGTGAGTTATTAGGAGTCTTTGATTCCCGGATATTATTAGCACCACAAGCCAAAATATTTCCATGTCTTCTTGTTATTACCAAGCCCCATTACAACCCCGCCGAATGGAAGCTTCTATGAAGTTTTTCATTGAGCCTAAGTTCTCTTGATGATTTTTGCTTGTTTTGGCAAATCTTTCGTGGAGAGTTGGTGAAATAAGTTCCAATTTCTATTAGTTTTTGCATATAAGATTGAGCTGAGAGATGAATTTATTGCCCAAACACATGAGAGTTGAGTGAAACACTTTAGCCTCGGTGAGGTTGGATTGTAGTTGCTTATGTCGATTAGTACTTATATATGTGTAATGACGTTAATAGTCATTTGCTATTTTTGCTATGTTTTGATGTTGCTTTTGAGATAAAGGCTCTTGCTTGATAAGCATGATGTTAGGTTTTGGTTAATGTTTAGTGATTGCTTGAGGACAAGCAAGTCTAAGTATGGGGTAATTTGATGTTCGTGTTTTTAGTATAGTTTTGTAGGTGTCTTTCTTGGGTAGTTTAATTAATTTAGTTCTAGTAATTTTAGTGTTAGTTTTGTGTGTTTTTGCATAAGTTTGCATATTTTGTGAAAAGTATGGAAGCTACTCCGTTCTGTGTCTTTTGTAGGTTTTTGAAGCAGAAAGGAGCATTTTGAGCGAGCTGAAGTCAAGTGCTTCGTGGTGGAATACATGAAAGGAAGAGTGGAAAGGATAGGTCTTGAAGATCTCGGTGAAATCCAAATAGAAGCTGTGAAAAGTGCAAAACAAACCCAAAACAGAGGGCTCGGTAACGACCTGTGAGGGTTAGTACTGAGCTGAGCAACAAAGATTAATTTGGGGAATTCAACAAATGTCTACCGACCCTGTGCAGGTCGTTACCGAGGTGACCTGTGTCGATAGAGCAGCGCCGAGTTTCGGAAATTATATCTTTTATCTTGTAATCTTTTTAGTATAGAAAGTTTTTATCTTTTAGAATCTTTATTAGATAGTTACCTCTAGTATAAATACCCTTGTTCTAGCCTAGTTTAAGAGAGGTTGGTCGTTTTTTAGAGTTCACAAGTTTGAGAGAGAAGGCGATAGTTCGATTTTCTCGATCGAGAGTGAGAGAGAGAGAGAGGGTCGTGATCGAAGTTGTTCTTGAGTTCGAGTCGTGAACGTGGTTAATTGTAAGACAAATTTTTTATATTTTCAAGTAAGTTTTAATTCAATGTTTTCTTTCAATAAAGTTGTTTGTATTGTTTCAATCATGAGTAAGTAGATTACTTTTCTAGGTTCGGCGTTGAAACCCGACATAGTTATGCATGAATGAATGAATGTATTGATGTTTGAATGCCTTCTATCTTTTGAATTACTTGTTTGTGCTTATACTTAGACGAAAGTCAAAGTAATTTGAGTTTATTGCTTGATTGAAAGAGAAAATTGTGAACTTGAATGTTGATATTGTTCGATAATGAAAGTTTCGAGCTTTGGATTCAAAACAAGTAGAAAAGTGAATTGATTTATGAAAGTTGATTGATTTGCTTGTTTAGTCAACGAAAGTTGATAGATTTATCTTTAAAGGCATGATCTTTATCCTTCACACTAGTTTTGAATGCATAATTATGTCGTGGTAACCCTTTGTCTTAGATCTTTTTATCACTTGAATTTCCTTCGTTTTCACTCACGAATAGACTCGTTACCGAGGTACATAGGTCAGTACCGAGCCTGCACTTGAAACGTGTTGTTTGCTCTATTTTAGTAGAAATCCAACATCGTTACCGACCCTGACAAGGTCGGTACTGAGGTCTGTCGTAGCTGTTTACTTTTGTTTTCTTGTTTTCGTAGTTCGTTAAACAAATAACCTTGCTTCCCGTAAACGATCCTAACCTCCCTATACTCAGTGGGGTTTTGACTACAAATTTATTTGTTGTCAGTAAAACTCTCTCAACATCGTGCATGACACGACCGGGTCTTGCTAGTTGTTATTATAGTTGAACACCTTTTTTCCCATAACAGATTAAAGTTCAACAATTTCCCATAGGAGTTTGCTAAGCCAAGCTAGAGTGATTCGTTCGACAATGAGAAATAGAGGTTCGTCTCTAAAAATTGCGTACACCTAAGAACTAAAGTTGGTATTTGTAAGTTCGATCATCTAATAAAGTTAGCAAATTTTATTGAAAAATACATATCTTTAAATTACTTATTTCATTAATTCTCAACGTGCAATTTACTAATCTTTTATAGAGTTTGGTTCAAATGAAACAAACTCTTATCATATAACGTGAAACGAATGCACTTTTCCTAATTAGTAGTGCACTTTTCATATAAAAGTGCATTACAAAATACAAAAAGTGCAATTCGAAGAAACGCACTACAAAAAGTACGAAAAGTGCACTACAGAATACGAAAAGTGCAAATGCGAAAAAGTGCAGTATAAATTAGAAAAAGTGCATTCGTTTCAGGATAAAAGTTCGTTTCAGGATAAGATTTCGTTTCATTTGAACCAAATTCATCTTTTATAATCAACAATTATATTCTAAGCATCTCCAACAAAATCTCCATTTTCTTGAAAATGGTAAATTTGGAGAATTTAGTGTGTGTTTTAAATCCAACAATTTCTCCATCTATTTCTCTAAAATGGAGAAAGCCTCCAAAATATAAGTAGATATCTCTACATTTAGGGAATTTCCCAAAAAATTTAGAAAATGCATTACATGTATATGTATTTATGTCTTCTTCCAATTGGTTAAATTAGATTTTATAGCATTATATAAATAAAAATAATATTAATATAAATATGATTCTTCAAAATGGAGAATTTGTTGGAATTAGGGTATAAACATTTAGAAAATATAAGATTTTAATCTTCATTTTAAAAAAAATTATAGAACGTTTGTTGAAGATGCTCTAACACATCCAATCCAACATAAACGTCTTCTTGCTTATCCCCGCATTAGTGATGAGCAGCGTTTTGATGAACTTCTTTCATTAGGTTGCTTACCTTGTAAATTTAGATTTGACGGATAACGTCGTAATGGTTTGTAATGTCGACGGAATCAGCTTTTGAGACGTAAACCACGAATAAAACCTTACCTAGCAAAACATCAGACTGGTTTCCAGTTTCCAGACTTGGTAGGAATCAGTTAGGAAAAAATGTATTTTTTAAATAGATTAATATACATTGAAGAGGGCCATAAGGTTTCAACTTGTCCACTTGAATTAGAATTTGAACCATTTATAATTTACATCATTTCTTTTCTATTTTGTTAATGGAGGAAAGCAAACTCGTCACACTTTAAGTTCAAACATATATCGTGGGGTCACGAATATGTATTAAAATTTTAAATATAATGTTTCGACTTTCCAATATTTTATGCCTTTTAGTTTGCAATTTGAGTGACTAATTTGTTTTAGAGTGACCAATTTGAAATTATTATTTTTTTCTTAAAATATATCTTCCTAATCATTTATCTGAAAGGGAAAACGTTAGATACAAGCTTGTTGCTTATTTTCTCGTGGCGTTGTGTACTTCTATTCCTTCGGTGACAATTCTGTTCCGGTTCTAACACATTTTTAGTTGTGTACTTATGTATTCCTTTTTCGAGTTGTATGCCCGTTGTTTTTGTGTGGGATGTGTGTTTTCTTATGTCAATTTGTCCGATTTATTTGGCCTCTCAATCTATCTGGTCTGTTTGATACATCAAATTCTTTTCTGATAAAAAATATCTTGTGGTTTCTTTTAATTTTTCCTCGATTATCTACACAAGAATGATTGGCAAGATGGGTTTCGTTGATCCTTAACGCTTGCATTTTGCAATTAATTATGAACAAATGTTTGAATGCATACTAAAATAATTTTATACCATGAAAAAAAAGCATTTTCAAAGTAAATTTCGAAAAATAAATTAAAGTTCATCAATCTAACAAAAATAGATCAAAGAAAGATTTTTTTTGATAAAACACCACCTTTGCATTAACTTAAAGAAACCTCCCTTAACAGTACATCATTATTGGAATAATGTTAGAAACTCACGTTCTTCAACACTTGAACAACAGTCACTTTCTCTTGTTTTGATAATGACAAACACTATTAGAGAACTAATTTATTTTATTCAAGTATTTCAAGGGAGTTATAGGTAAAAAAGGAACAACAAAGCCATATGCAAACGTTCACATCAAGGGACTCAATTGTCACATGTTATCTATACAAGGGAATTCACAAGCTAGTCAAAAAACTTCTCGGTCTTGGAGGTGGATCCGAACTCCCTTAACAGACGACCCATTCTCTTGCTCGCTTATCTCGATATACATCGACAATTTCAGCCCTTTTCGACTTAGGCATTGGAGGTGGATTAGGGGGCCACTCCCTTTTCCATTGTTTTGCAGGTCTTGAAGGAAGGTCCAAGATTGTGGAAGATATTGAGGAGAAGGATTGAGAAAGATCTTAATTAGTGCAACCCGATGAATTTGTGCACTAACAATTGGCGTCATTCGCTGGAAGCAGATACGAGGTCAATGAAATTCCCATACGAAAATCCAACAAAAAAACACTAGCTCGAGTGTCAGCGCGGTACGCAAACAACACAGGCGATTGGAGAGTCTGCGTGGACTTTACTAATCTGAATAAAGCATGTCCTAAGGATTTGTTTCCTTTGCCAAAAATTGACCAACTAGTCGACATGACAAAAGGGCATGAGCGAATGAGCTTCTTGGATGCCTACAAAGGTTATCACCAGATTCCTATGTATCAAGGAGATCAGGAGAAGACCACCTTTATAACACTTCAAGGGATTTACTATTATAAAGTGATGCCCTTCGGACTAAAGAATGCCAGTACAACATTCCAGATTTTGGTTACAAAGCTATTCGGAGAAGATGTAGGAAAAACTACGGAAGTCTGTATTGATGACATGGTGGTGAAGAGTCACAGGGAAACATCTCACCTTAAAGAAAGACCTACAACTCGTTTCTGAGGTCCTTAGGGAATCAAAACTAAGTTTGAAGGCATACAAATGCGCTTTCACATTCAGATCGAGGAAGTTTTTGGTCACCTCGTTAGTCTCCAAGGAATTGAAACAAGCCTCGAGCGCGCAGATTCAAGCCCTGAATACCATCTAGATCCTAAGGATCGTTAAGGACGTCCAGAAGTTGAGATGAATGGTAACCACATTATACTGGTTCATTAGTCGGTCATAAGATAAGTGTCAAGCAGTTTTTAAGACACTTAGAAAGAATCAAACATTCAGCTGGGGTAACAACTGTGAGAAGGACTTGCAGTGATTGAAGACATTGAGGTTATGGATGTTGATGAAGGAAGTACAAATGATATGGGATGGAAATCCCCCATTAACGAGTACTTAGACCACAAAATCCTACCTCAGGACAAGAAGGAGGCTTGTAAAATTTGTTATAGAGCTAGTAGATTCTGGTTGTCTCCCGAGAAGATTCTCTAAAAGTAGTCATTTTGAGGACCCTACCTTCGATGTGTTCTACCAACAAAGGTGGAGTTGCTGCTTTACGTCACAAAGGGATTTGTGAGATGCACGCAGGTGGGCACAATTTTTGTTCTAGGGTTTTTATGAAAAATTAAAAAAGTCTTTAAAAAACTAATTATTCTTCTTTACTTAATTAATTAGGAGAGAAAAATGTTCAAAAATCTTTGAAGAATTGCCTATATTTACTTAATTTATTGGAAGGTCAAAATTGAAAAAATTATGTATTGTAACAATTATTTATGAACACTAATTTTTCACTATATGTGAAAGTCCATTGTCCATAAATGAAATGTCGTGCGTATGAAAGTCGAACAAACAAGTCCATGAGGTTCTATCCAAAATCAATTGGCAATAGAAGGAGTAATCCAAGGGCAACTTTAATTTAAGATGTGAGAAGAGTATTCTCTACACGCCACCAGAAATAAAACTCGCATGGCCCAATTGACACTTGAATAAAGTGATGTAGCATATCAATCTCTTTACAAGTAGCCCCGAGAACGGGTGGTATCTCAATCTCTTTATAGCTAAAGACAACCCAAATAACGGGCGGATAGCATAAACCACTAAACCCAAATAAGTCAGGAAACGTGCCAAGGACCAGACTGTAAGATTTGAAACCATGTGAAAGTTTGTGGGCCATAATAAGGAGTCGTGTACGTAAACCCAGTACACAAGCCTAGTAGAGTTCTATCCTAAAATCAATTGGCCATAGGAAGAATAGCTCAAAAGACTTGTATAGTAAACATGTTTAATTACAACTTTCAAATGTGGGAAGATTCTTCTCACAACTTAAAACGACAATGTTTAATTAACAGGGAGAGTAATTTTTACTCTGTATGGTTGGTCTATTAACATGTAAATAATGTCTAGGTTATTATCAAATGATGTTGATTGTTTTGGGCAGGATAATCGTACTAACACGTTACCTGCTAAAATAGGGGAAATCCTAACCGAAAAACAGTTGTAACGCGTTATGAACTGAAAGCAAGATGTAGAATCAAATAAAGAATGATGAACAAATAACAAGCAAGTAGAGATGTATATTGCAATTGTTGTTGTCGATAAACCTCTCCAAAGTATCTTAGAACCCTCGAATAGAAATTGAGATGGAATGATTAAAATGAGATGATTTTTTGCTTATGATTCGTGCCCAATATGCTTATACCCATCGTGCCTCTATTTTCGCCTTTGCTTCCTCTTATATTGCTTCTCTTCTTTTGGACCGTTGGGGGGTGCTCGTCATATCCCGGGAATTTCGCTACCGGTATCAATGTGGTAGCCGTTGAAGTGAATAAATGTATGATCCCAAGATCTTCGTTATATGTGGACTCCCTCTTGACCGGCATCCGGGGCTCAATTGGTTGAGCCTTCAGCGTTTCTTCTGGGCTTAGGTTTTGGAGGGCCCAACATTGATTATATTTTTAGCGCAAGTGAGGTTGCAACTTGCAACTGATCGAAGGAATTGAAGGAGTTTTAAATTTGTCAAAGACACCTTTGGACGTGGTGGTTCTGGTGCATGAACCTCGAGGATGAGGATGAATGGGATTAAATAAAAAATTAAAATCTAATAGTTTTCTTCAACTTGCATATTATTACCATTTCAAAATAAAAAATAAAAAAAGAATGAAATCTGATTTAAATTTTTTGTCTTCTATAGTTTACGACTCGTCTGTGCAAATTGCAGCGTGAGATAAAATACCCGGCCCGTACATAATGAAGTAAATAATGTAATATGCAAGTTGATAACAAAGCATTGCTAGCTATTGGCTAATACAATAATCCCACTAGTATATAAAAACCGTAGCTCTCCCTTTTTTCTTCAACACCTTCCATTTTCCCATAATTTTCAAAAGAGTCTTGTTCCGACGACGAAATTGGTGGTTGATTAATTGGTTTGATCGATCGAGGAGCAATGTGTGGTGGTGCGATTATATCGAATTTCATACCGGCGAGGGGCTCCCGTGGCCTCACCACAGCCCAACTTTGGTCTGATTTCTCCGGAGATGGCAACAAGAAGGAGAAGAAGATGTCGACCTACGAGGCTGATTTCCTCGAGTTTGAGGATGAGCCGGTCACCTTCAACTCCATCAATTCTGCTCAACAAGGTTACTCATCCTATCGCCAATTGATTTTCTCGTTTCCCTACGAGCCCGCTCTTCTCGTTTCCCTCTTACCTTCTTTTCATTTTCTTCATTTTCTCGTTTCTATGGAGAATCTTTTCCACGTATAAAAGTTGAGACTAAACATGTCTACTATATGACCTCTTGGGTTACTCCTCCTATCGTCAATTGGTTTTTAGGATGCAACCTCACTGAACTTGTGTGTGCTGGGCTTTCGTACGCACGACCCCTGCCATGGCCCACGGACTTTTACAGTTTCCCTCTTACCTTCCTTTTATAAAATTTGGGCATTGTTTGCTTCTGTCTCTGAATATATTAGGATTGAAGCCAACAAAGTACAATGGCCGAACTGAGAAGCCCGCCAAGAGAAAGAGGAATCACGGGTACCATGGTATCCGCCAACGCCCGTGGGGTAAATGGACGGCTGAGATCCGTGACCCCCGAAAGGGTGTTAGGGTTTGGCTTGGCACCTTTAACACTGCTGAAGAAGCCGCTAGAGCTTATGATGCGGAGGCTCGCAGGATTCGTGGTAGGACAACCAAGCTCAATTTCCCTGAAGATGCTACTACTATAGTCACAAAACCAGTTGCAAAGGCTTACTCGAATCATCCCATAGCTAAAATAGGGGACATACTCACTTTCATGGAAGATGAACCTCTAATATTCAACCAATATAGCCATCCCAACACCTCACCAGTTAGTGGAGAGCTTGGAGTGAAGCCCTACACTTTGATGGAAGATCAAGTCCGAGAGGAAAGTAACCAGCTCGACTCCTCTTTGGAAGAGGGCTTCGGTTGTGCTGTGGAGACTACTGGTGAAAAGCTTTGTCCTAGTAGTGGTCTTTCTGATTTTGAGGGTGAGATGCAGTTTCTCACGACTCCTCCTCTTATCGATGAGAGTTGGGCGGTTAACGCTTTCCTAGGTGGAGACACGACTAATGACGATGTAAATTTCATGGACCTTTGGAACTTTGATAATGGACTCCTCTAAGATCGTCATACACTAAGACGGTCTTTACATCTTCATGTAGATAAGCGAACGAGCATGTTACTAGTTTTCATGGCTCCATATCTCAAATAAGATTGTTGTTGAATAGTTCGTGCGTGCATAATATTTAATTAACAAGTTGGTCAAAATGATTAGAGATGCTTATTTAATTAATCAATATACAATAATAACACACGTCAACTCAACAATAAACAATATCACTCATATTTTTAAAACTAATCTGATTGGTTAAAATTTAATTGAATTTTTTTATTGGTTAAAATTTAACTGTAGACCCCACATAAATATTGATATGGTAAATAAATAAATTCCAATTTAAATTTTGAATATTTTTTCTTCTATTTTATATTATTATTCAATTTCAATTTGGATGATAATAAAAAGAAAATTTTAGAATAAGAAAACTCATTATAAAATTAAGATATGCATACGTACATACAGTTGGTTTCCTGTGCATAGTAGTGATCGATATGGTGTAAAATGAGGAACAAGATGATCGAAGTATTTAAGCAACGATGATTAAACTTCATTTAAAAGGGGGATCATTAAGTGGTGGCATTTTTGTAAATACAACAACTTTTTTATCCCTCACTTAAATTACCAAAAACGCTAGTCTCCCCCAATCCATCCACGCGTCCACAGACTCGAAGACTCACACGCCCTCAACGTCTCTAGCGTCGATCAAACGAAATTGCGCCCATATCTCTCGCATTCGATCAACCCTAGCATCTCCCAAATTTCAATCGGTTTCTCATTCCGAATATCCTTTGTCTATTGCTCTTGAGAAATTTTGTTTCGAAATGCCTCCAAAAACAAAACGAAAAGGTAAATCTAAACCCTAACACACAAAAATTAGGTGGTTTGGTACTTGGTTGTGAGAATTTGATAGTATTTGCATTTTGAATCGGTTGGGTTTTTTAAGGATTGGTTGAGATTATTGCATTTATGAGATTGCTCATCCATATTCCAATAATTGTTGGGAAAATCTGTTCAGAGGGAAGATTTAACTCGACAACAAATAAATTTGTAGTCCAGACCCAGCTGAGTATAGCGAAGTCAGAATCGTCCACGGGAAGCAAGGTTGTCTGTTTACCGAACTAAAAACAAAGCAAAATAAACCAAGAACAGCTACGACAGACCTCTTTAACGACCTTGTCAGGGTCGTTAACGATCTTGGAATTCTACTTAAAACAGAATAAATAACAAATGCAAGTGCAAGCTCAGTACCGATCCATAGTGCCTCGGTAACGAGTGAAATCGAATGCTAAAATGAAGAAATTCAATGGATAAAAAGTGATGATGTATTTTTCGTGGTCGTTTATACCTATCAAAGAAACCTAACTTAACCAACTCAGTAGAGCGGTAAGCAAGGGTCGATCCACAGAGGCTATGGTATTTGTATTATTACTTGTATGCCAAGTAACCAAAAAGGTTTTTTTTTATGAATGATTACCTAAGCTACTATGCAAGAATAGAAATAAATATGAATGCAAGGACGATTTAAATATATGAAAGAGAAACGTGTTCAACTAGTTAAATCCATCGTGATATTGATTTGTTGATCATTGAGTCTCTTGATTCTCTTCTCACTTGAATAACCTATTATGGATAATGATCCTACTAAGGATTAAAACCCAAACTTCATATTTAGTTGATAGAACTAACAGTCTAACAACCCTAATTAGATAACAACCTAGAAAACCTTCTAGATTCAATTAAATAACAGCATGACGATTCAAGTTATCAACAGAAACAAACACTTAGAGCAACTAGACATCTAAGTGACTTGTGAATTTATTCCCTTCTTTAACCAACTAGTCCAACCAGTACTAAATTGATTAAAGTATACTCTCGATCAAATTAACTCCAACCGGTAATTAATCAGATTCAGATATAACTAGAAATTCTATTAGGTGATCAATCTAATAAAACCCTAATTTAGATTCAATTAAGCACATGGAATAATTTCTATTCAAGTTTGTAGAGAATCAATCAAACCTCACAACAATATACAAATCAAGACTTCAATAACTATCCAAACAAAAAAGAAATTAGCAATGCATAATTAAATTGAAATCAAACTTACAAAGGTTTCAAAGTCTGCCTCCAAAGAGAAAACCCTAGCCTCCAAAGTTTTACAAAAGTTATTCAAAAATAAACTAACATAAGGTTTAAATATGTCTTCTAAAAAATAACCCTCAAAAGATATATCATTAACATTCTACTCGGATTATACAAGCCCAAGCCAAACTCCCGAAATCAAGCCCAAAACATCGGCCCATGACCATCTGTGTACAAACATCGATTGCGCGGGATCGCAGAAATGCGCGACCGCGCTTTATGAGTCCCCGCGTAATTGCTCGTCAGTTATGATTACGCGGCTTGAATGCTCGAGTTCGATCCCGAGCTTTGGCTCTTCTTGTTTTTTGGCTTTCCTTCTTCTTCAATCTTCATCCGAGCATCTCTTTAGCTTCTTCAAGTCATCCACCACCGCCATGGTCAATCTACACTTCGCCCCGCTGTTGCTCTTGAACCTAAAACCTGCAAAACCGAGCAAACCAGCGCATAATACTCGACAACACAAAAACCTAAAAACTACATAAAAAACAACCTAAAATTAACTAAAACATATATAAAACATGCATCTATACTACTCCTATATGCAAGATATCAAATTCCCCCATGCTTAACCCTTGCTTGTCCTCAAGCAAGACATAAATCCAACTCACACCAAAGAAATGCAATAATACATCCATCTCAAATCAAACAAGCATTTCACATATAATTAAAAACCCGACCAAGACTTCTCAACATGCATTATAGTAAGAAAAAAATAAAGACCATTCATTCATTCTAGACCTCACCAAGGTAATTGTGGTTGCACTCAACGCTCAAGTGTGTAAGGGATGTGTTTCACTCAAAATCACCCATGAAAACTAGACTACCATATGCTTGCATCAGAGTTCTAAATCTCCACCGCTGGGGATCAAATACATAACAAAAATGATGAGGTCTTTTTAAGGCTTGTAATGGGGCCAAGGTAAAGAGAAATTTGGAAGTGATAAATTTTTGGCCTGTGGTGCTAAATCCGGGATAAAAGACTAATCTAAACCCAAAATTTACACTTTCTACTTACTTCACTTCCCAACTTCTTTTACCGACTCCATAACACACATTTAAACACTTTGTTTTGCACAAACAATTAAGCTCAATTTTTTTTCTTTTGTTTTGCACAAACTTTTCATCTTCATTTTTTTCACTTTGCTCACACAAGAGTTTTATTTCCTCTTTTCCACCTTTTCTTCCAACTCCCCCATACTTACATCAAACTCACACAAAACACAATCACAACCTAAAGTCCTAAATCCCGGATTATGGGTCAAGCTTATTAGGCTAGAAATTTTTTTGTGGAGCTATCAAAAATCGGCTTAAAGCTCAAGAAAATTGGGGTGTCAAGAACATGGATCTTATAGGGTAGGAAGGGAAATAATAGGCTTTAAAGAAACATTGCTTCAATCATTTTAATGTCATGTATTGAATCATATAAAGGAGTCTTGACAAAGAGTATGAATGCAAGTTCTAGAGCTAGATAATCATGCTGATACACTCAAGAATGTAGAGAACAAATATAATCATGAAAGGCCAAAAATCAAATCTCACAAGGCTAATTTTTTTGTTTAGATATTTAGAATGAATCAAAACTCAAGCTAAATACATGCTCCATCCTATAATCAAGGTAATCAATCAATGATCATGCTTATATCATATCAACTTCAGCATATCATGCAAATCATGGGTTAGAATTTATACTCAACTTAGAAACACGAGTGGAATTAAACCATGGGGAAATTAGAACATAAATGCAATATTTTTGTATTTTTCAAATTTTCTGATTTTTTTTTCATTTTTTTCTGGAATTTTAATCAATGCATGCAAAAATTTTAAACATGACCTTTTCTAATGCAACTACATGCAATGCACAAGTAATTCCCTTCCCCCATGCTTAAAACATACTTTGTCCGCAAAGTATAGTAAAAAGTAAAGGGAAGAGAAAACTCACAAAACACTAGTTGTTTGGCGGGTAGTGGTGCGAAAAATCTGATGGTGGTGGCGGTGGCTGGTACTCTGGCTGAGGTGGCTAGTACGGCGGATACTGAGGATATGGAGGATCAGGGAAAGCATATAGAGGATAGGACATGTAAGGTGGATATCCCGTTGAACTCCATCCATCAAGTCTAGTGTTGAGCAGTCTGAACTGCTCATACCGGCGGGCCTGAAAAGCAGCAAGCTGCTGGTCTTGATGAGTCTGGAAAGCGGTAATCTCTGATCCACACAACCCCTCATACTCTGGAAACTCTGATCTATGTGAGACAACATATTGTTGTAACGCTGCGTGTTGTCCAACTGCATTTGTCACATCATCTCCATCATCTGATTGTACTGAGTATCAAAAAAGTGGGGACCAGCTCCAGCAGGTAGAGATGGATCAAACTGTCTCTGCTGGTCCTCCTCATCAGATTCATCCTCCTCTTCAGTTTCTTCATCTTTAGCAGACTCTTCTTCCTCATCCATAACAAAGTCCTCATCCATCTTCTCTTCTTCAGATTCCTTCTCAACAATAACTGGAGCCTTCTTTTGACCCCTAACCGGGCCCTTGACATCATTCACATCTAAATCAACAGCCCAAACTTCAATGAACCAGTTAGCCGGATTGTTCGCAGTCTTCACTCGGCTCCCATTGGGAAGCTTCATTACTCTCTTGGAATCCATCCCCAATCACCCAAAAATAAGAGTTCCTGTACTTATAGAGAACACCCATCTTTTTGAGCATGGTGAAGTCAATAGCCAACAACGGAATGTCAACCTGCAACTTATCAAGATCAACTCCAAAGTGCTTGGCCAGATGGGTCACAATCCCACCAATGCATATGGGTCCACCTCCTTTGTTTCCAACATGAGCCATATGGTTCATCAACATGGCACCCAAATTCAGCTTCTTTCTCTTCAGACACGCGCCCAACACAACAAGATCTTTCTTGGGGCAATTGTTTCCACCCTCACCCCGCCCATTCAGCGTACAAGCAATAAACCTCTGGAAGATTCTAATGGAAGGGTGAGTGATGGGAGAGGCTTTTTCTCTGGTAGGATTATATGTGGATCTCCCGGAAATGGACCTCCAGAAATGCTCATCAGCCCATGTAGCACTAGTTTCAGTTAGTACTACATCTCTACCGGAAAAGTGAAAGAATCCAAACACACGGTTGACCTCTTTCAAAGTCATTTTCCTCCTTATACCTCCTAATCAAAACTTGAACTCAACCTCTCCTCTGAAGTCAGTGGACAAAGTGCTCAAAAACTCAAGTGTTACCCCCTTGAATGTGGGTTCACACAGTTGTAAGATATTCCTCATCTCAAGATGTGCCCCTATCTCATTCAACAGATGTGCTAGACCAAGCTCATTCATCAGATTCCAATCTATATACCTGGTTGTTGTCCACTCCCTATCCTTCAGTAACTCAAACCGGACTATATGGCTATTCTTTGTCAGACTAATCCCATAAGTCTCTTGGGTGATCTCTCCCACCACATCAGGGGGAACTAGGTGTACACCCTAACTAGCAGCCCGGGATGATGAAGCTCCATCAGTTCTACCTCTCTTGTTACCCATAATTTCAGAATTTGAAATAAACTTGCACAAACACCACAAACAAACCAAGCAAATGCAATTCTGTTATCCTGGCAAGGATAACGAAAGTAGGATATATACAATCAAGCAAATAAATCCCTCAATCACTCTCTTCCCCCACTACCTAGAACAATTTAATCAAAATTCTAGGTCAAATTCAGATTTGTAGGAAAAGCTCAAATAAAACACGAATCTAGGCTAGAATCATGCAATAAACAAACTTTTGTGAAGGACCTAAGCCTAAATCCGAGCCTAAAGGGGTAAACTTTGAATTTTCTAGCCAAACCTAGATCTAGATTCAATCTAAAAAACCCGAAATGTAATGAGGATTTTGAGAAAACTTTCTTGAATCCCGCTTGATGTTGAGTTCCTTGCTTGATTGGGATTGAAATTCCAACTTGAATGGGCTTGAATGGAGCTTGAGTTTGAGGTCTTCAATGGAGCGTATAGAGGAGGAAGAAGGAGGCGAAAATATGGTGGGGGAAATAAAAGAAAGGGCTTGGGTTTTGTTTTATTAGGGTCGCTGAATGCGGCCAATTGCGCGGGATCTGCAAGAATTGCGCGACCGCGCATTTGCGATCCAGCGTAACACTCTCTCAGACAAGATTGCGCGGGATGGCACCAAAATTGCGCGTCCGCGCAATCTGATACCCCGCGCAACCATCCCTCAGTTGGAATTGCTCGGGATGTCCACTGAATTGCGCGGTCACGCATTTCGGGCAACCCGAGCAATATCTCTACCTTAAGATTACTCGTGTTTGGGGACTCGATTGCTTGACCATTCCATTTTGGTCCCCAATTCGAGTTTTTAGCTACTTTAATTCAAAGCTTGCCTGAGCTATTTGTAGGTTAGAGGATTATTTCTACCTAAACTAACTAACTAAACAAAACAAAAGAGAAACTATAATACTTAAAACAAAAGTCAAAGCGAAATTAAACTAAACTAAACTAAACCTCGGGTTGCCTCCCAAGAAGCGCTTGTTTAACGTCTTTAGCTTGACGTAAAAAGGATATTAAGAAGGATACTAGCTATGGAATTCGATCTCCTTCCCATCGAATCCCATCTTCAATGTGCCTTGTGGAATATCAATCCTTGTATTTGCCGTCTTTAAAAATGGTCGTCCTAGCAACATAGACGTTTTTCCAGCTCCCGGTCCCATGTCCAAGATCAGAAAATCAGCCGGAAATTTCAAGGAGTCCACCGTAACCCATACAGCTTCAATCTTTCCCTTGGGCCTCATAGTGGAATGGTCAGCTAACTCAACTATGGTTCGGGTATCTTTCAACGGTCCCATACCGAGTTTCTCGTATGAGGAGGAAGACAGAACATTGACGGATGCACCTAAATCAATGAGAGCCTCATTCACCTTGGTGCTTCCGATCATACAAGGAATGGTGAACATGCCAGGGTCACTGCACTTCTGAGGCAAACGCTATTGAAACACAGCAGACACATGTTCTTTCTCTTTAACTTGCTTCTGACTTTTCTCCTTCTGTCTCCTTTTCAGAGTGCACAACTCCTTCAGAAACGTAGCATACCGAGGTACACTCTTGATCAGATTCAGTAACAGGACATTAACTTTGCATGTACTAAAAAACCTCGAACAGATCCTTGTCACTTCTCAATTTCCGGGTTTCTTTTAAGGCTTTAGGAAAGGGTGGAACAGGTAAATATGCTTTCAGATGAGTTTCAGAAGCATTATTGCATTCGCTCCGATTACGCGGCTTTGCTTCTACATGCGCGGTCGCACAATTAGCACCGATCCCGCTCAATCTTGACTGAAACTGTATTGCGCGGGATGCATATTGCTCGACCTCGCTTTTAGCAAGCAAGTCGAGCAATTATGTTTTGTTTTGTACTTCTGTTTCGTCAACCTCGTTCAATGCACATACTTGTCCCGTCTTAGAGCCATCATAAATCGAAATAAAACTGACATTTGCCCTCGGATTGAGCTTTGTCTTTGATGGCAATTTACTGGATTCTATAGCTTCTAACTTGCTTACTGCATCAGCGATCTGACTAACTTGGCTCTTCAAGTTCTTAATGCTAGACTTGGTCTCTTGTTAAAGCTGATTGAGAGAACCATGCATTGTAGAATTTGTCTGGGTCAGATTTCTGATCATCTCTTCAGTGGACATAGCATTCTGATTTACTCCTTGAGCTTGAGGTTGGAAAGTAGGTCTTTACTGAGCTTGGCCACCTTGATGGTTGAATTGTTGATTGCTAGAATTGCAATACCTCTAGTTAGGATGATCCCTCCATCCCGAACTATAGGTGTTGGAGTAGGGATCATACCTAGGCCTTTGTTGTCCATAATTGCCCACCATATTAAATTCAGCTTGTGGCTCCTGGGGAGTGGGACATGAATCAGTCGGATGCATAATATCAGAGCAAATTCCATAGGCTTTCACTTGTTGCCTGCTGCCTTGCTGTAGAAATTGTTTCATCATAGTTTTCAGCTCAACCACTTCTTCATGCAATAATGAGTTGGCAACTACAACATTGGCAACCTTAGAACCAGTTTCCTTCCTAAACTGTCTTGTGCCCTCAGACAGTTGTGTGAACAGTTCAAATGCAACAACAAGAGTTTTGTTGAGAATATTTCCTTGATATACTGCATTCACCATTCTTCTCTCATCATCCAAGATGCCATTAAAAAGATACAAAATCAGGTCTTGATCAGTGTAGCCATGGAAAGGACAGCTGGCTATCAGCCTCTTGAATCTTTCATAGTATGCATACAAGGTCTCATTAGCTTCTTGCTCAATGTTGCTAATCATCTTCTTTAGTTCATTGAGCGTTGTAGCAGGGAAGTACTTCTCTAGAAAAGCTTGCTTCATCTTAGCCCATGTATTAATACTTCCCGGAGCCAAGTAATAAAACCAGTCTTTAGCCTGATCCTTGAGAGAGAAAGGAAAGGCTCTCAGCGCAATCTGTTCGTGAGTCACATCAGCAGGCTTCATGCTTGAGCGCACAACATGAAATTCAGAAAGATGCTTGTTGGGGTCTTCACCACTCAGCCCATGGAATGAAGGCAAAAGGTGAATCAACCTAGATTTCAGCTCGAACTTGACTCCCTCAGCAAGAGCAGGAAATTGCACCGCTAGCGGTTGTTATTCCAAATTTGGTGAAGTTAAATGTCTCAATGTTTGGTCACCCATCTCAGCAGATTCAACAGATTCAGATTAAGAGTCAGATTCTTCAAGAAAGAACGGTAAGGCGTAAAAGTGATTCCGGATTTCCTTCCTTAGCTTGAAGAGTGTCCTGTCAATATTTGGATCAAAAAGCAAGGTAGATGAGTTAGTAGCACGGGTATGAACCATATAACAAATTCACACCCAAAAATAGCACAAAAGTAAGAACACAAATAGCGACGAGTCCTCGACAACGGCGCCAAATTTGATGATGTATTTTCGTGGTCGTTTATACCAATCAAAGAAACCTAACTTAACCAACTCAGTAGAGAGGTAAGCAAGGGTCGATCCCACAGAGACTCTGGTATTTGTGTTATTACTTGTATGCCAAGTAACCAAAAAGGGTTTTTTTTATGAATGATTACCTAAGCTACTATGCAAGAATAGAAATAAATATGAATGCAAGGATGATTTAATTATATGAGAGACAAACTTGTTCAACTAGTTAAATCCATCATGATATTGATTTGTTGATCATTGATTCTCTTGATTCTCTTCTCACTTGAATAACCTATTGTGGATAATGATCCTACAAAGGATTAAAACCCAAACTTCATATTTAGTTGATAGAACTAACAGTCTAACAACCCTAATTAGATAACAACCTAGAAGACCTTCTAGATTCAATTAAATAACAGCATGACGATTCAAGTTATCAATAGAAACAAACACTTAGAGCAACCAGACATCTAAGTGACTTGTGAGTTTATTCCCTTTTTTAACCAACTAGTCCAACCAGTACTAAATTGATTAAAGTATAATCTCGATCAAAGTAACTCGAACCGGTAATTAATCAGATTCAGATATAACTAGAAATTCTATTAGGTGATCAATCTAATAAAACCCTAATTTAGATTCAATTAAGCACATGGAATAATTTCTATTCAAGTTTGTAGAGAATCAACCAAACCTCACAACAATATACAAATCATGACTTCAATAACTAGCCAAACACTAAAGAAATTAGCAATGCATAATTAAATTGAAATCAAACTTACAAAGGTTTCAAAGTCTACCTCCAAAGAGAAAACCCTAGCCTCCAAAGTTTAACAAAAGTTATTCAAAAATAAACTAACATAAGGTTTAAATATGTCTTCTAAAAAATAACCCTCAAAAGATATATCATTAACATTCTACTCGGATTATACAAGCCCAAGCCAAACTCCCGAAATCAAGCCCAAAACATCGGCTCATGATCATACGTGTACAAACATCGATTGCGCAGGATCGCAGAAATGCGCGGCCGCGCTTTATGACTCCCCGCGTAATTGCTCGTCAGTTATGATTACGCAGCTTGAATGCTCGGGTTCGATCCCGAGCTTTGGCTCTTCTTGTTTTTTGGCTTTCCTTCTTATTCAATCTTCATCCGAGCATCTCTTTAGCTTATTCAAGTCATCCACCACCGCCATGTTTAATCTACACCTCGCCCCGCTGTTGCTCCTGAACCTAAAACCAGCAAAACCGAGCAAACCAGCGCATAATACCCGACAACACAAAAACTTACAAACTACATAAAAAACGAACCTAAAACTAACTAAAACATATATAAAACAAGCATCTAAACTACTCATATATGCAAGATATCAAATTCCCCTATGCTTAACCCTTGCTTATCCTCATGCAAGACATAAATCCAACTCACACCACAGAAATGCAATAATACATCCATCTCAAATCAAACAAGCATTTCACATATAATTAAAAACCCAACCAAGACTTCTCAACATGCATTATAGTAAGCAAAAAATAAAGACCATTCATTCATTCTAGTCCTCACCAAGGTAATTGTGTTTCCACTCAACGCTCAAGTGTGTAAGTGACGTGTTTCACTCAAAATCACCCATGAAAACTAGACTACCATATGCTTGCATCAGAGTTCTAAATCTCCACCGTTGGGGATCAAATACATAACAAAAATCATGAGGTCTTTTTAAGGCTTGTAATGGGGCCAAGGTAAAGAGAAATTTGGAAGGGATAAATTTTTGGCATGTGGTGTTAAATCCGGGATAAAAGACTAATCTAAACCCAAAATTTACACTTTCTTCTTACTTCACTTCCCAACTTATTTTACCGACTCCATAACACACAGTTAAACACATTGTTTCTTCTCTCTTTTTTCTTCTTTCTTTGCCTCTTCTTATACTCTTTTTTTTTCTCATACTAATGAAGACTACTAACAATTAAGCTCAATTTTTTTTTCTTTTGCTGTGCACAAAGTTTTCATCTTCATTTTTTTTCACTTTGCTCAAACAAGAGTTTTATTTCCTCTTTTCTACCTTTTGTTCCAACTCCCCCATACTTACATCAAACTCACACAAAACCCAATCACAACTTAAAGTCCTAAATCCCGGATTATGGGTCAAGCTTATTAGGCTAAATTTTTTTTTGTGGAGCTATCAAAAATAGGCTTAAAGCTCAAGAAAATAGGGGTTTCAAGAACATGGATCTTGTAGGGTAGGAAGGGAAATAATAGGCTTTAAAGAAACATTGCTTCAATCATATGAATGTCATGTATTCAATCATATAATGCAGTCTTGACAAAGAGTATTAACGCAAGTTCTAGAGCTAGATAATCATGCTGATACACTCAAGAATGTAGAGAACAAATATAATCATGAAAGGCCAAAAATCAAATCTCACAAGGCTAATTTTTTTGTCTAGAACTTCAGAATGAATCAAATACTCAAGCTAAATACATGCTCCATCCTATAATCAAGGTAATCAATCAATGATCATGCTTATATCATATCAACTTCAGCATATCATGAAATCATGGGTTAGAATTTATACTCAACTTAGAAACACAAGTGGAATTAAACCATGGGGAAATTAGAACCTAAATGCAATATTTTTGTATTTTTCAAATTTTCTGATTTTTTTTCATTTTTTTCTAGAATTTTAATCAATGCATGCAAAAATTTTAAACATGACCTAATCTAATGCAACTACATGCAATGCACAAGTAATTCCCTTCCCCCATGCTTAAAACATACTTTGTCCCCAAAGTACAGTAAAAAGTAAAGGAAAGAGAAAAACTCACAAAACACTAGTTGTTTGGCGGGTAGTGGGGCAAAAAATCTGATGGTGGTGGCGGTGGTTGGTACTCTGGATGAGGTGGTTGGTACAACAGATACTGAGGATATGGAGTATCAGGGAAAGCATATTGAGGATAGGACATGTGAGGTGGATAGCCCGCTGAACTCCATCCATCAAGTCTAGTGTTGAGCAGTCTGAACTGCTCATCCTGGCGGGCCTGAAAAGCAGCAAGCTGCTGGTCCCGATGAGTCTGGAAAGCGGTAAATCTCTGATCCACATAACCCCTCATACTCTGGAAACTCTGATCTATGTGAGACGACATATTGTTGTAACGCTGCGTGTTGTCCAGCTGCATCTGTCTCATCATCACCATCATCTGACTGTACTGAGTATCAGAAAAGTGGGGACCAACTTCAGCAGGTAGAGATGGATCAAACTATCTTTGTTGGTCCTCCTCATCAGATTCATCCTCCTCTTCAGTTTCTTCATCTTCAGTAGACTCTTCTTCCTCAACCATAAAAAGTCCTCATCCATCTTCTCTTCTTCAGAGTCCTCCACAACAATAACCGAAGCCTTTTTTTTACCCCTAACCGGGCCCTTGACATCATTCACATCTAAATCAACAGCCCGAACTTTAATGAACCAGTTAGCCGGACTGTTCCCAATCTTCACCCGACTCCCATCGGGAAGCTTCATTACTCCCTTGGAATCCCCAATCACCCAAAAATAAGAGTTCCCGTACTTATAGAGAACACCTATCTTTTTTAGCATGGTGAAGTCAATAGCCAACGGGGGAATGTCAACCTGCAGCTTATCAAGATCAACTCCAAAGTGCTTGGCCAGATGGGTCACAATCCCACCAATGCATATGGCTCCACCTCCTTTGTTTCCAACATGAGCCTTATGGTTCATCAGCATGGCACCCAGATTCAACTTCTTTCTCTTCAAACACGCGCCCAACACAACAAGATCTTTCTTGGGGCAATTGTTTCCACCCTCACCCCGCCCATTCAGCGTACAAGCAATAAACCTCTGGAAGATTCTAATGGAAGGGTGAGTGATGGAGAGGCTTTTTCTCTGGTAGGATTATATGTGGATCTCCCAGTAATGGACCTCCAGAAATGCTCATCAGCCCATGTAGCACTAGTCTCAGTTAGTACTACATCTCTACCGGAAAAGTGAAAGAATCCAAACACACGGTTGACCTCTTCCAAAGTCATTTTCCTCCTTATACCTCCTAACCAAAACTTGAACTCTCCTTCTCCTCTGAAGTCATTGGACAAAGTGCTCAAAAACTCAAGTGTTAACCCCTTGAATGTGGGTTCACACAGCTGTAAGATATTCCTCATCTCAAGATGTGCCCCTATCTCATTCAACAAATGTGCTAGACCGAGCTTATTCATCAAATTCCAATCTATATACCTGGTTATTGTCCACTCCCTATCCTTCAGTAACTCAAACCGAACTATATGGCTATTCTTTGTCAGACTAATCCCATAAGTCTCTTGGGTGGTCTCTCCCACCACAGCAGGGGGAACTAGGTGTACACCCTGACTAGCAGCCCGGGATGATGAAGCTCCATCAGTTCTACCTCTCTTGTTACCCATAATTTCAGAATTTGAAATAAACCTGCACGAACACCACAAACTAACCAAACAAACACAATTTTGTTATCTCGGCAAGGACAACCACAACAGAATATATGGAATGAAGCAAATAAATCCCTCAATCACTCTCTTCCCCCACTACATAGAACAATTTAATCAAAATTTAATCAAAATTCTAGGTCAAATTCGGGTTTGTAGGAAAAGCTAAAAAAACACGAATCTAGGCTAGAATCATGCAATAAACGAACTTTTGTGAAGGACCTAACTTGATCTTTCCATGCAATCTTCTTTCTCCTCTTCTATGCATTCCACCATCCACCACCTCACTTCAACTTCACTTGAAAAATGCTCCTTTCCGCTCATTAAACTACAAAAAGACACTAAACGGTGTAGCTTTCATACTTTTCACAAAATATGCAAACTTATCCAAAAACACACAAAACTAAATCTAAAACTAAACAACCTAAGAAAGAACCTAAAACTAGACCAAAAACATGAACATCAAAATACCACATACTTAAGCTTCCTTGTCCTCAAGCAATCACTATACAATAACTAAAACCAAACAATCATGCTTATCAAGCAATAGCCATCATCTCAAAAGTAACTTCAAAACATAGTAGAAAATAGCAAATGACTATTAACGTCATCACACATATATAAGCACTAATAGACATAAGAAAATACAATCCACCCTCACGAAGGATATGTGTTTCACTCAACTCTCAAGTGTTTGGGCTTATAAATTAAATCTCTCAACTCAATCTTATATACAAAAACTCATAGAAATTGGAACTTATATCACCAAACTCTCCACCAAAGATTTGTCCAAACAAGCAAAAATCATCAAAAGAACTTAGGTTCAATGAAAAACTTCATAGAAGCTTCCATTCGGCCGGGTTGTAATGGGGCTTGGTAAAGACAATTAGGCGTGGAAATATTTTGGCTATGTGGTGCTAATAATGTCCGGGAATAAAAGACTCCTAAAAACTTACACATCTCAAAAACTCTCAAAAAAATAACATACCAAAACTCACTCAAACATTATGCTCAAACTCTCTTACCTTTTATCCTAGAAAGCCTCATATAAACATAAAAGACTCTCCAGTTTAACTTTAAACACAATGCACATATGCTTCTCTTTTCATTCTTTCCCATTTTTGCATTTTTCATTTTTTTGCATTTTTTTCCGAAAAGCCTCGTTAACGACCTAAAAGGGTCGTTACCGAGCTACATTTTCTCCTCGATTTTCTTTATATAACATCGGTACCAAACCCACATAGGTCGATATCGATCCAAACATTATCTTCTTTCTCTCTTATACTTGTTCACCTTTTCTACCGAGAGACCTTTTTACAAAAATAAAACAAGAGACTTCCAATTTACCCTTCCCAAAACCCATATTTACAACATTTTTCACTCTACAAAGCATACCTCTCCAACCTAAGTCCTAATCCCCGGATAGGGTCAAGCTTACCTCGGCTAGGGAAATAATTTTTATGGAGCTGCAAATAAAAGGCTAAAACTCAAATTGGTTGTCAAAAGAAGGATCATGTAAAGGGTGGATAGGGATAAATAAGGCTCATAGAATAAGTTCTATATCATATGTAGGGGTGTTAATTGGGTGGGTTTGGGTCGGGTCAATTCAGTTTCAGATAAATTCGGATTCGGGTCAAATTTAGATATTTTGAAAATCGGGTAAAATTGGGTTGGATCATTTCGAGTCGGGTGCTCAATTAATTAGGAAAAGTTCGGGTTTCGGGTCAATTTCGCTCGGGTCAATTGGTTTTCGGTTCAACTTGATTTCGGATAAGTCCGGTTTCTGGTTTATTTAGTTTCGGAATTAGTCGGATTTCGGGTGAGTCGGGTTTTGGGTTTTCGGATTTTGGGTGAATTGGATTTCGACTTTGACCGAATTTTCGGTTAATCTGATTTCGAGTAAGCTGGATTTTGATTCAGACCATATATTGAATCATGATTTTTGTAGTTTAACTACTCTAGGGTCTAAATATTTAATGTAACATTTATATTAAAAACATGATTATAGTAAATATTCACTATCATTAATATTTTAAAACATAATGTAATTTTCGGATGGTTTCGGGTCGGGTAACTTCGGATGGTTTCCGGTCGGGTAACTTCGGATTTTTGGATGACTTCGGGTCAGGTAGCATCGGATATCGGGTTGCATCAAGCTTAGTCCATTCGAGTATAATCGGGTTTGGGTTAATCTCGAGTTCGGGTTTTTTCAGATTCGGGTCAAATCATTTCGGGTCAAACATGTCTCGGATAAAACTTTTTATCTTTTTCTAGGGTGGGTTGGGTTCGGAGTCGGGCGGGTCGGGCGGGTCGGGCGGGTTTCTCGGGTCGGGTCAAATTTTGACAACCCTAATTAATCATATGACTTTCACAAGTAATGAACTAAAAATCTTATATAGGTCTCAAGAAACAGATAATCATCACAATTCCAAGAGATAATATACATAAAGAGAGTAAATCACACAAGAAAAGAAGCGGGTGTTTTTTATATTCTCCATATAAGGCCAAAAATAACTAACAAGGTAGCAATTTTTTTTGTTGGATTGCACTATTTATGCTAAAAGTTATACATGCTCAATTTCATCAAAATGCTATTCCTCTATAAAAACAATTTCATACCAAGAATCAGGCTATACCATCAAAAACATGCTCGCAAGGAAATTACATGATCATGCTAGCAATTAACTATCATAGAACAAAAAGACAGGGCATTTATCCAATCTAAAAACTCGTTTTTTTGTTGAATTTTTCAAAATTTTCAATTTTTGTGATTTTTTCATTTTTTCAAAAACAAAGACAACTTATCAAAGCAAACAAACAAACAAAACAACTAAACAAACACACAAGCAAGTTTTCTTCCCTTCCCTATCCCATACTTAAAATTACAATGTCCCCAATGTAATAAAACTAAGTAGAAGAAAAGAATAAGGAAAAACAAAGAAACTCACAAGATAAACTGAAGCGGAAAAGAACATCCTTTGAAAGTTGAATCATCACCGTGGTGGTGGTAGAAACTGACGCTCAGAGTTGCCCATGAACTCGTACATGGTCCTCCAACGCTCTTCATCAACCGTCACCCTTTGCTCCATCGTCCTACAACGAGCATCCGCCTGCCGATGCCTCGCATCATCTAAAGCCATGCGAGCTGCATAGACACCCTCCCAACGCTCCATCCTCTGGGGCTCCATCCTCTGGGTGAGTTGTGTCTGCTGCAGGTTGAGTTGTTGCATTTGAAAAGATAAATCATCGGCCCATGGAGGTGGAACATTCGATCCAAAATAGGTGGGCTGAGGAGGCGGTGTGTAGTGATCCTGGGGCTAGAAGTGGTCTTGGTAGATCACCGGGTTATAGGGCATCATTGCATACGACTAAGGCACGGTAGGAGGTGGCGGTGGTTCGGTACTGAAGCTGTATGCCTCATTACTAGCCTCGAAATAATCGTTAACGATCCCTGGCGGGTCGTTACCGAGGTTGTCATCATCATCCAGGACCTTGATACCGGGGTCATCATCCTCGTTATCAAGCTACTCCGTGGCTGCATCATCATCATCCATTTCTTCGCCTTCTCTATCATACCTTGATTCGCACGCCCTCAACAACGGATCATTCTGTGGCTTTTTCTCCAATGGGAAAGCATGGCCCGTCCAAGTCTCATACCAATTTGGCACGTAAAGCAACTCGAACTTGTCTCGGGTAAGAAGCACATCTTGGTCAAGTACCTTGGTAGCGTACCCTCTTTCGGTCCTTGCACAAATGTTTTATTGAACCAATACACTTTGTCGAGCTTCTGGGCACGGTTTGGCGTATAATGCTCAAGATCGACACCGAGTTTCGCCCTAGAAGACTCACCAGATTCCCACACCATACTTCTTTTGACTTGATCCTGTACTTCTCGATGTATTGCAACCATTCATACCCTAGATTCAAGGGGGGCGAGATCCTCAAAAAGAATGGTAAGGAGGCATGCAACCTCCAACCGAGTTGGTCTTGAAAGCTCTTTCTTGGACAAAAAAGTGGCGCCCAAGACTCAGAGTATGATCGGGAAGATGGGGTTGATGATGCTTGCCCCTGGTAGTCCTGCTGCGGCAGGTTCAACTTCCCCGTAAATGTAACTCCAAGTGTCGGTGACCTTGAAGTTCTTGATCTTGTAATCCCTAGAGTAGTGAGGAAGCTCGAGAAGTGCATTGAATTCAGCCATTGTGCACTCGTCATTGATATTGCCTAGCCGAAACTTGATCCTGTCGACCGAAGTCTTGGTCTTAAAGCTTGTTTGGAGGGTGGCTAAGAATTCGGCGATGAGGGCCGGGTAATGTGGCGTTTTCTCCTTCTTCAAATAGTTGATGTATTTCCAGAATGGCAAAGGCGTGCTTAACGTCCTCATTGATCCCCAACGGTTTAGCGCTTGACCTCCAGAACCACCTAGTGAAGTGGTCCTTTTCAAGGATGGCGTCAAAGATCCTAGCTTGCTCTTGAGTAGCCAATATGACATTATCCATGCGTGGAGGAGACGGGGACCTTTGAGTCCTCTTCTTCTTTCCGGATTCAGTGTTAGCTCGGCTAGTGCTTGCCATTTGTACCTGCAAATACCATGAATTTCCAAGATAAGATCCATACAATACAACAAAAAATAAACCCCATACTTGCTCTCGGAAATGCTCTCGACATGCCTCGGTACCAAGCCAATTAGGTCGTTAACGAGGTATTTGGGTTTGGTTTCGAACTGAGCATTTCACAGGTCGTTAATGACCCTAACAGGTCGTTAACGAGCCTGGGCGAGAACAACTTGCAGTCTATTCCGAGTACCAAGCCTCAAAAATTTCCAACAACTCTAGCACAATTCAACCACAATTCCACATAAAACACACAATCTAACACATGCAACACCATACTTGCTCGAAACCCTATCGAAACATGCCAATAATTGCCAAAATTCACGGTGAAGATCAACCAATTTAAGAACAAGCTACTCATGCTTTTCATATCAAAATTGCAATGAAAAATAAGCAAGAATAACCAAGTATAGATCAAGATCAATCACCAATAATAGAAGTAATAGAAGTACAATGGAATATTAACATGCAAACCAATTACTCAATCAAGATCTAGATATGAATTTTACCCCAAATATCATGAAAATTGCAAGAAAAGAGTTAGGGTTTAGAAATCATACCGTAGATTGAAGAATTGAGGAACAAAGATTGAATTCGAAAGGTGTAACGAGGGCTTTTGGTGCGCTGGTAACGAACTCAAAAGAGTGGGGCTCGTTATCTTGGGATGCGATTGGGGTTAGGGTGCGGTGGTGCTCCGATCGGTGGAGTTTGGAAAAATCATTGCGATTTGATTGAAAACTTGAAGATTTGGATTGAGATTTGGGTGTGGGATTTTGAGGTTTGAGAGGGTTTTAATAGGAAGAGGGAGAAGGGAGAGGAGGCATGAGGGGGTAAAAAAGATAGAAGATAGATTAGGTTTAGAGAACTTACCTCGCCCGCTTCGCTGTTTCCGCGTGCCGTTACATGTCGTTAATGAGCTTCTCAGGTTGTTAACGAGCCTGACCGACTCGCCTTTTCAGCGTTGTTCTGAGCCCAACTTCCTCACCGATGGATCGATGTGAGCTTCTCAGGTTGTGTAGGAATACCGCCTTGTTTCTCAGGTCGATAACGAGCCTGACTAACTCGTCTTCTAAGGCCCTAAACGATGTCTGGAAGCACAATTGCAGTTTCCAGCACCCTCGGTTTTGGATGCATATATTGCTTGGAATTCCTCGGATAGGCATTTAGATGCTCTTATAGACGGGGATTGTCCTCTCGTTGACGTGCAACATTCACTCGCTCTCGTTCCGCTGTTTCGGCAACAGCGTCTCGATCAGTGTTGAGAGGGATTTACTTAACAAGAAATAAAATTTGTAGTCAAGACCCCGCTGTGTATAGTAGAGTCAGGATTGTCCACATGAAGCAAGGTTGTTTGTCTATCAACTACAAACACAAGAAAACAAAACAAAACAAGCAAAAATATCTACGGCCAAACTCGTTAAAGACCTTGTCATGGTCGTCAACGAACCTGGAAATCTACCTAAAACAGAACAACTAATGACCTAATAGCAGGTTTGGTACCGAGGGTATGTTGACTCGGTAACAAATAAGAACGAGAGCAAAACTAAGCATATTCAATGCATAAAAAGATCCAGGACAAGGGTTACCACGACATAGCTATGCATAAAAACTCATATGAAGATAAAGATCATGCCTTTAAAGATAAATGTATCAACTTTCGCTGACTAACATGCAAATCAATCAACTTTCATAAATCTATTTACTTTATTACTTGTTTTTAATCCAAAGCTCAAAACTTTCATTATCGAACAATATCAACATTCATGTTCACAACTTTCTCTTTCGATCAAGTTAAAAACTCAAATTACTTCGACTTTCGTCTAAGCATAAGCACAACAAGCAATTTAAAAGAAAAAAAGGCAATCAAAACATCAACTTACTCATTCAAACATGCACAACTATGTCGGGGTTCAACCCCGACCCTAGATAAGAAGACTACTCACTCTTCATTGAAATAAAGCAAACAAGTTTACTTGAAGAAGACATTGAAAACAAAACTAAAGTTACTTGAAATTGAAAAGAAAATATTGTCTTACAAACTTATGGAATCCGAAAACACTAAGAACACCGAGCAACAACTGATCACCAACTCAAACTCTCTCTCTCGATCGACTTCAGGTTCGACACTCTCTCTCTCTTTCTCGACTTCTCCTAAAACTAGTCTATCTCCCTCCCTTGCCTAGGTTTAGCACAAGGGTAGTTGTACTAAGAAACTATCCAATAAAAAGGCAAAAAGATAAAAACTTACCCTACTTAAAAGATAACAAGATAAAAGATATAAAAACTAAAATTCGGCTACGCCTCTACCCACACGGGTCCCTCGTTAACGACCCGCACATGGTCGGTAGACTTTGCTGAATCCCTTACAAAAACTGTCTTTTACAACCTCGTTAACAACCTTCTCAAGGTCGTTACCGATCCTCTATTTTGGATTCTAACGAGCTCTTCCTTGGTTTTAACTTGATCTTCCAATGCAATCTTCTTCCTTAACTTCCATGTATTCCACCTTCCACCACAAGACTTCAAATCCGCTCGAAAAGCGCTCATTTCCGCTTAAAAACCTACAAAAAGACACCAAACGGAGTAGCTTCCATACTTTTCACAAAATATGCAAACTTATTCAAAAACAAACAAAACTAACTCTAAAACCAACTAAAACTACACGAAACAACCTAAGAAAGACACCTAAAACTAGACTAAAAACATGAACTTCAAAATACCCCATACTTAAGCTTGCTTGTCCTCAAGCAATCACTATACAATAATCATAACGAAGCAATCATGCCTATTAAGCAATAGCCATCATCTAAAAAGCAACTTCAAAAAATAGCAGAAAATAGCAAATGACTATTAACGTCATCACACATATATAAGAACTAATAGACATAAGCAAATACAATCCAACCTCGCCAAGGATACTTCTGTTTCTCTCGACTCTCAAGTGTTCAGGCTCATAAATTCAATCTCTCAACTCAATCTTATATGCAAAAACTCATAGAAATTGGAACTTATATCACCGAACTCTCCACGTAAGATTTGTCAAAACAAGCAAAATTCATCAAGAGAACTTAGGCTCAATGAAAAACTTCATAGAAGCTTCCATTCGGCCGGGTTGTAACGAGGCTTGGTAAAGACAATAAGGCGTGGAATTTTTTTTGCTATGTAGTGCTAATAATATCCGGGAATCAAATACTCCTACAAACTCACACATATATTCAAAACTCTCATAAAAACAATACCAAACTCACTCAAACATTATGCTCACTCACTCACCTTTTATCCTAGAAAGCCTCATAAAAGTTCAAAAGAATCTCTGGTTTACTTTAAACACAAATGCACCTTTACTTCTCTTCTTTCCTTTTTTTTTCTTTCTCTTCATCATTTATTTCTTTCTCAGCTCTTCTATGTTTTTCTCTTCTCGAACAGCCTCATTAATGACCCAGAAGAGGTCGTTAACGAGCTACTTTTTCTCCTCGTTTTCTTTCATTCAACATCGATATAGCTTATTTTATTTGTGCATCCTGTTACTACCAAGAGATCTTTTACAAATCAAAACAAGAGACTTCCAATCTACCCTTCCCTAAACCCTTATTTTGAACCAAACATAACTTTTTCACTCTACAAAACAAACCTTTCCAACTAAGTCTTAATCCCCGGATAGGGTCAAGCTTATCTCGGCTAGGGAAATAATTTCGTGGAGCTGAAAACAAAAGGCTTAAAGGCTCAAATTGGCTATCAAAAGAAGGATCATGATAGGGTGGATAAGGATTAATAAGGCTTATAAAAATAAGTTCTCTATCATCTGATTTCCAAAAGTAATGAACTAAAAATCTTATATAGGTCTCAAGTAAATCACACAAGAAAAGAAGAGAATTTTTTTATGTTCTCCGTATAAGGCCAAAAACAACTCACAAGGTAGCAATTTTTGTTGGATTGCATGACTCATGCTAAAAGTTATACATGCTCAGTTTCATCAAATGTGATTCCTCTATAAAATAATTTCATATCAAGAATTAGGCTATACCATCAAAAACATGCTTAAAAGGAAATTACATGATCATGCTAGCAATTACTATCATAGAACCAAAAGAAAGGGTATTTATCCATTCTAAAAAACTTTTTTTGGTATTTTAATAATTTTTTTCAATTTTTTTTGTGATTTTTTATGTGTTTTTCTTAAACGAAGGACAACTAAAACGAACAAGACACACAAAACATACAAACAAGCAAGTTTTCTTCCCTTCACCACCCCATACTTAAAATTACAGTGTCCTCACTATAATAAAACTAAGTAGAAAAGAAAGAAGGAAAAAGAAAGAAACTCACAAGAGAAACTAAAGCGAAAAAGAAAACATCTTTTGAACACTGAATCAGCGTCGTGGTGGTGGTGGAAACTGACGCTCAAAGTTGACCATGAAATCGTACATGGTCCTCCAACGCTCCTTATCAACCATCACCATTTTCTCCATCGTCCTCCAACGAGCATCCGCTTGTTGATGCCTTGTATCATCCAAAGCCATGCGAGCTGAATAGACACCCTCCGAACGATCCATCCTCTGGTGGAGCTGTGTCTGCTGCAGGTTGAGCTGTTGCATTTGAAAAGATAGATCTTTGGCCCATGGAGGTGGAACACTCTATCCAGTGTAGGTGTGCCGAGGTGGTGGTTGGTAATGATCTTGAGGCTGGAAGTGGTCTTGAAAAATCACTGGGTTATAGGGCATCATATCATAAGATTGTGGCACGGTAGGCGGTGGCGGTGGCGGTGGGTCGTTACCGAAGCTGTGTGCCTCGGTAGAAACGTTGTTAGTAGCCCCGAAGTAGTCGTTAACGAACCTGGGTGGGTCGTTACCGATGTTATCATCATCGCACAAAACCTCGGTACCGAGGTCATCGTCCTTGATATCGAGCTCCTCCGTGGTTGCCTCCGTTTCTGCCTCCGTTGCATCATCATCTTCATCCATAGCTTCTTTTCTATCGAACCTCATCACACACTCCCTCAATGACAGCTCATCATGTGGCTTCTTCTCTAACGAGAATGCATGACCCGTCCAAGATTCGTACCACTTTGGCACGTAAAGCAACTCAAACTTTGACCGATCAAGCAACACTTGGCCAAGGTCTTTGGTGGCGTGCCCTCTCTCGGTCCTCACAAAAATGCCGGAATCAAATCAATAATTCTTGTTGAGCGTTTGGGCATGGTTCGACGTATAGAGTGTGAGATCGACGCCAAGGTTTTCGGCTAGAAGACTCACTAGGTTCCCGCACCATACTTCTTTAGATTTGATCCTGTGATTCTCAATATATTGCAACCATTCATACCCCAAGTTCAACGGGGCGGGATCCTCGAAAAGTATAGTACGGAGGCATGCAACTTCCGTCCGTGTCAGCCTTGATAGCTCTCTCTTGGGCCAAAATGTGGTAGCGAATACTCGGACAATGATCCGGAAGATGGGGTTGATGATGCTTGCCCCGTAAAGTGCTGCGGCGGAAGGTTCAACTTCCCCGAAAATGTAACTCCAAGTTTTGGTAACCTTGTAGTCTTTGATCTTGTAGTTCCTAGAATGGTGAGGAAGCTCGAGACATGCATTAAACTCAGCCATTGTGCATTCATGGTTGACATTGCCTAGTGACTGGCTTAAAGTCGTCGTGCCAAATCCAAGATAAATCCCTAGTTACTCAACTAGTATAGTCGGTAAGTCGGGGTCGAACCCAAGAGACACTTGTATCCTAAGTTTTATTATTATCAAATCAAAGAAGTAACAAAGGGGGGATTTTTGGTATTTTAATCTAAAACTAGGAAAATTAAAGTAGACAAGACAAACAAATAGAGCAAAGGTTGGATTTTTATCAATTAGGGAAAACAATTCTATTCAAGTATCCACTTTTCTTCCTCAAGTTATTGATCCTAGATTCAAACAAGTTATTTCTTTCAGTTATTCCTATCCTGATCAGAATTATAACATGGCAACGAGACATGCAACTTAACATCCAAACAATTCATGAAACGATCATAAATAATAAGGATATTAGCATTAAGAACAAGGATAAACAGGATACATGCAATTGAATTCCAACGAGTCAAACAATCAACATGCATTCAAATCTCTTCTCAATTGTTTTAGTCCAACGAGTCCTAAATCAATTGAGTTGCTACAAAGATTAGGCTTTGCTACGAGAAAACCTAGATCTAACAATAGATAATATCAATTCCAACAAGTTGGCCAGACAAGCAGAAATCAACACAATCAATAATAATTAAGCACAAGAGAATTGAAATAACCTGTAGAAAAAAACCTGAATAGACGAATCTCACAACAACTTGAGTCTGAAAAGCTTCAACTCGAATAGAATATAAGGAGTTTAGTTCTCCATAAGAGAGAAAAACACAAAAGGTATGAAATTAGGTCTAGCAGAATACAAAACAAAGCTGAAACTAGGTTTAAATAGTCAATTCAAAATACGAAAGGAAAGATATAATAAAAAGGCAATAAAGATAGGCGGAAGATCTCCTCGCGTGAAAAATAAGTTGGGGCTGCGACCGCCATAGCCGCGATCGCGGTATAGGTTGGCCGCGATCGCGGCTCTTGTCCTGACAGCATTTTGACGGTACTTTCGGATGCTGTTTTGACCCACTTAGATTTGGAATTTGAACTCGGAGTAAAAATATGAATTGTATCTCTTCGAGTTAGCTTTCCAATGATACAAAATTCAGCTTCATCCGATCACTGTATCGCCCGAAATAAGCATTACAAGAAAGTGGTATCGAAACAACAACATCAATGGATTGCCCGGTTCTAAGCGTTCTTTTCCACAACCTCTTGGGTCTTAATCATCATCAGAAATGGCTTGAATATCCATGGAAAAGACATTTGAATATCTCCAATCTTGAATCCTTCAACTTACCAATTCTTGCTCCTCAAAACAACCTAAAAACACAAAAGTGTAAGAGTAGACACCGAAATGCAAAAACTACAAAAACTAAGCAAAATGCATGCAACTACCTAAGATTTAAACATAAATATGCCCTAAAACTAACACCTAAATGCATGCTATCAAATTCCCCCATGCTTAAACCTTGCTTGTCCTCAAGCAAGAAATAGATTTCACACCCCACAAACAAGCAATTCATGCATCCACTTTGATAAATGCTTAAGCAAGAATAAAAAGAGACATGATTCAACAATTGATATCATAGCATGTATTTTGGCATCCAACAAGATCAAGTAAACACATCCATTCTAAACCTCACTAGGAATAGGAACATGTGTTTTCACTCTCACTCATGTGTTTAAGGATATATATGTGTTTCACTCAAAACTCAACTTTGAAAGCCTAGCTACCATAGGCTTGCATCAGTGTTCTAATTCTCCACCTCTATAGACTATGCATACAACAAAAATCATGAGGTCTTTTTAAGGCTTGTAATGGGGCCAAGGTAAAGAGAAACTTGGAAGGGATGATATTTGGCATGTGGTGCTAAATCCGGGATAAAGAACTAATCCTAAACCCAAACTTCAACAGTTTCTTTTCTTACTTCTCCCAAACTCTTCTTTCTCAACTCCAAACCACAATTAAACACATTGTTTCTTTCTTCACTTTTTTCTTCTTGCCTCTTCTTCAACTCTTTCGTTGCTTTATGAAGACTAGTAAAAATTGTACTTGACTTTTTCTTTTCATCTTCATTTTTTTTCACTTACACACAAGAGTTTTATTTCCTCTTTTCCTCCTTTTCTTCCAACTCCCCCATACTTATACATAACTCACACAAAACAAAAACACAACCTAAAGTCCTAAATCCCGGATCCTGGGTCAAGCTTATTAGGCTAGGAAAATTTTGTGGAGCTATCAAAAATAGGCTTAAAGCTTAAAAGAAATGGGGTGTTAAGAACATGGATCTTGTAAGGTAGGAAGGGAAATAATAAGCTTATAAGAAACATTGCCTCAATCATTTTAATGTCATATGCAAAAGTCATGAATGCAGCCTTGAAAAAGATATTTAAATGCAAGTTCTAGAGGAAGCAATCAAAGTGAGCACACATAATGAAAAAGAGGACTCATAGATGCATAGTCCTAGAAAGGCCAAAACAAAATAATCTCACAAGGTAAAATTTGCCTAGAACTTCTGTGTAACTTAGATCTTAAGGATATACATGCTCAATCAAATTATCAAATATGCTCTTAAAAAATAAACATTATCAAACTTCAAGCAATCCAAGCAAGTTAAGGGGCAAAAATCATCATAAAAAATATTAGAGGACAAGTGGTTTCTTTGCTTGGGGAAATATGACAAACCTAAAATGCATGATTTTTTTTTTGTATTTTTTGTATTTTTCTGATTTTTTTTATGCAAGTATAAATGCAAAAAGTTAAACATGCTTTGCAAAAAGTTAAACTATATGCAATGCAAAACTAAACTAACATGTAAATGTTCACCTCCCCCGTGCTTAAATAATACATTGTCCCCAATGTATAAAGTAAAAGAGAAAGGAAGAGAAAACACTCACAAAGTCATCTACTCTTTTGAATAAGGAGGAGGTTCAAAGTGGCAACCATCTGATGATGAGGACACAAGATAGATGGAGAGCAATGAATTCACAAGATTAGACATTGTCAATGCCCTTAACAACCTGTCAAAAGCTTGTGAACACATCTCACAAAAACATAAGTAGCATAAGGATAAATTGAAATTAAATAATATACCATTTAAAAATCGTTTCAACTTATCAAACTTGTGAGACCAATTTTTATGAGATGGCATATGCTCAAACAAATTCAACACAAGTGGTGATGTTAGAAAATACTTACAGTATGGGTCAAAGAACTCATCAACATTACCACTCTTACCAAAGATGAACTCCATGTAATTTCTTGCATCGATCTTAGGCTCACTTGGTTCTATAGGATTCATAGTGTCCTTGAGTGCCTCAGGATATATGAGCATTGACTTTTGAGAGTCAAGAAGAGGAAAATCGGAATGCATATAATCATCATCAACTTCTAGGGTAGATCCATGATCATGGATGTCCAATAGCGGTTGCGGTTCTTCACCAGAATTCAGATCATCTTTGATCTCCTCCTTCTCGCTCCTCAATGTAATGGCACTCACATTCTCCATCGGGTCTATGGGTTGTGAAGGCAAATTCTCAGAGTCTCTTGCTTCCAGTCTATTCACAATAGTGACCATTTGACTGATCTGAGTCTGCATGTTCTTGAAACTAGTCTGAGTGTTCTGTCCCAACTTGTCTATTATGTTAGCAATCCTTGCAAACACCTCCTCAGCATTGAAAGAGGAGTTCTCAACTGGATGGAGCATAGGTGGATGTTGTTCAACCTGCTCGCACTGATCGCTCATGTAGCAAAAGAAATCCCAACACTCTTCTGGTACCATACACCATAGCCTATAATTGCTCATGTACTCAGCCAACTGTAGATTCTTAGAATTCATCCCTTCTAGGATGCACTGACATAATTCCCTCTCACAAGGGTGATAGCCCCAAGCACCAAATGTATGAAAATATTGTTGCACTCTAAAGAAATACACATGAAATTGTTCATCCTGTAGTTGCCTACATTCCAACATAGCCATTGATTAGTAGCACAGGTGTGGACCGTAAGATAGGTCCACACAAAAGTTGATAAAAATAAAAACTCAGAATAAAACAAAGTGTCCCCGGCAACGACGCCAAATTTTGACTGGCTTAAAGTCGTCGTGCCAAATCAAAGATAAATCCCTAGTTACTCAACTAGTATAGTCGGTAAGTCGGGTTCGAACCCAAGATACACTTGTATCCTAAGTTTTATTATTATCAAATCAAAGAAGTAACAAAGGGGGGATTTTTGGTATTTTAATCTAAAACTAGGAAAATTAAAGTAGACAAGACAAACAAATAGAGCAAAGGTTGGATTTTTATCAATTAGGGAAAACAATTCTATTCAAGTATCCACTTTTCTTCCTCAAGTTATTGATCCTAGATTCAAACAAGTTATTTCTTTCAGTTATTCCTATCCTGATCAGAATTATAACATGGCAACGAGACATGCAACTTAACATCCAAACAATTCATTAAACGATCATAAATAATAAGGATATTAGCATTAAGAACAAGGATAAACAGGATACATGCAATTGAATTCCAACGAGTCAAACAATCAACATGCATTCAAATCTCTTCTCAATTGTTTTAGTCCAACGAGTCCTAAATCAATTGAGTTGCTACAAAGATTAGACTTTGCTACGAGAAAACCTAGATCTAACAATAGATAATATCAATTCCAACAAGTTGGCCAGACAAGCAGAAATCAACACAATCAATAATAATTAAGCACAAGAGAATTGAAATAACCTGTAGAAAAAAACCTGAATAGACGAATCTCACAACAACTTGAGTCTGAAAAGCTTCAACTCGAATAGAATATAAGGAGTTTAGTTCTCCATAAGAGAGAAAAACACAAAAGGTCTGAAATTAGGTCTAGCAGAATACAAAACAAAGCTGAAACTAGGTTTAAATAGTCAATTCAAAATACGAAAGGAAAGATATAATAAAAAGGCAATAAAGATAGGCGGAAGATCTCCTCACGTGAAAAATAAGTTGGGGCTGCGACCGCCATAGCCGCGATCGCGGTATAGGTTGGCCGCGATCGCGGCTCTTGTCCTGACAGCATTTTGACGGTACTTTCGGATGCTGTTTTGACCCACTTAGATTTGGAATTTGAACTCGGAGTAAAAATTTGAATTGTTGCTCTTCGAGTTATCTTTTCAATGATACCAAATTCAGCTTCATCCGATCACTGTAGCTCCGGAAATAAGCATTACAAGAAAGTGTTGTCGAAACAACAACATCAATGGATTGCCCGGTTCTAAGCGTTCTTTTCCACAACCTCTTGGGTCTTAATCATCATCAGAAATGGCTTGAATATCCATGGAAAAGACACTTAAATATCTCCAATCTTGAATCCTTCAACTTACCAATTCTTGCTCCTCAAAACAACCTAAAAACACAAAAGTGCAAGAGTAGACACCGAAATGCAAAAACTACAAAAACTAAGCAAAATGCATGCAACTACCTAAGATTTAAACATAAATATGCCCTAAAACTAACACCTAAATGCATGCTATCACCTAGCTGTAACTTTATCCTTCCGAACGAAGTCTTGGTTTTGAAGCTTGTCTCCAGAGTGGCCAAGAACTCGGCGGTGAGAGTCGGGTAATGCGGTATCTCCTCTTTCTTCAACAGTTGAGGCACTCCGAGAATGGAAAAAGCGTGCTTGACATCCTCATATATCCCCATTGACTTAGCGCTTGATTTCGAGAACCACCTAGTATAGTGGTCCTTTTCCATAACGGCATCAAAGAGGTTAGCTTGCGCTTGGGTAGCCAATATGACATTGTCCATGCGTGGAGGGGATGGGGACCGTTGAGTCCTCTTCTTATTTCCGGCTCTGGTGTTAGCTCTTCTAGTACTTGCCAAATGTAACTAAAAAAACATGAATGTCCAAGATAAGATCCACACAAACCAACAAAAAGAAAGCCCATACTTACTCTCGAAAGTGCTCTCGACATGCCTCGTTAGTGAACCAATTGGTTCGTTAACAAGGTATCTGGGTTCGTTTTGAAACTGAGCATATTACAGGGTCGTTAAAGAGCCTGGGCAGGTCATTAACGGGCCTGACCGAGAGCCATTTACAGTCTATTCCGAGTTCTAAACTCCAAATACTTCCAACCAATCAAGCATGAATCAAACACAATCCCACATAAAACACACAATCAAGCACATGCAACCCATTACTTACTCGATTACCCTATCCAAACATGCTAAAAAAATTCCAAAACTCATAGTGAAGATTTAATCAACTCAAGGGCAAGTGAATTCATGTTTTCTCATCAAAAATTCAATGCAAACTTAAGCAAGAATAACCACATATAAATCAAAAATCAATAACCATTCGTAAAAGCACTAGAATCATCATGCAATTTAGACATGCAAACCAACCACTCAATCAAGATCTAGATACGAAATTTTTACCCCAAAAATCATAAATCTTGTAAAAAGAGAGTTAGGATTTAGAATTCATACCGTTGATTCGAAGAATTGAAGAACAAAGATTGAATTTGGGGGGGGGGGGGGTAACGAGGCTTGTGGTGCGCCGGTAACGAACTCAAGAAGGGAGTGGGTTCGTTATCATGGTGCGGTTTTGAGGTTAGGGGCGGTGGTGCTCCGATCGATGGTGGGTAGAGAGAAATCGGATGGATTGGTTTGAAGATTTGAGGATTTGGCTTGAGTTTTGGGTGTGGGATCGGGAGTTTTTCAGGGGTTTAAATAGGAAGAGGCTAGTGGAAGTGGAAGAGGCGGCGTGGGTATAGTATAAGATAGAAGATAGATTAGGTTAGAAATCTTACCTCACCCGCGTCTGCCTATTCGGGTCTCGACATGGGTCGTTAACAAGCCTGCGCGACTTGTTTGTCAGCGTTGTTCCGAGCCCAACTTCCTATACCATGTTAGTTTCGAACAATTCTATCTTGCTAACTTCTAGACTACTAAAAACTCAAAAGAAAGTTAAGAAAAATATCTAAAAAGAAAACTAAACTAAAACTAAAAACTAGGTTGTCTCGCGCTATTTTTAACGTCATTAGCCCGACAAACTTACATTGGCTAATCCGACGTTGTGAGCGCCATGGTGACTCTAATCTCTTCGTCCGGGTCGGGTTGCTCATAAACTTCTTCAATATGGTTGATAAAAGTATAAAACTATATTAGTATTAAAACTACATTACAAAAGTGATATAGTTGGGTATGTGTTGTATTAGATGACACTAGAGCTGTCAAAAGCTGACCCGACCCGAAAAAGCGACCCGAATCGCCCAAAAAATTTACGGTCAGGACCCGACAATTTGAACTCGAAACCCAAAACAAGCCGAACCCGACAGACTTGAAACCCGTTGGGTTCAAACTCGAAACCCATTGTGTTGACTCGATTTATCATATTTTTAGAATAAATATAATATATTTTATGATTAAAAAATATAAAAATAATCGATAATTATTAAATATCATTTTTTAAATAAAATAATATTTTGATAATTGTAAAAAAATCGATTTTCTTGACTTGTTGGGTCAACCAGACCCGCCTCAAAACCCACAATGACCCGACCGGATTTAACTGGTGACTCGTTACGATCCAAACCCGACTCAACCCGAACCCGAAATGACCGAACCCAAACCCGACCTGACCGACCCATTTGACACCTCTAGATGACACTAACACGCATTATCTCTACATGATATAATATTTACATTACAAAATTAATAGATAATCTAAGTGCATGCCAAAATTTATTAAATACGATTCACTTACACGCATTATCAATGTTTTTTTCATTAAATCTCTGGTTTGATCGTACGACTCCGAAGACAGCAACAAGACACACTCTATTCTCACTAATGTACGGATGTGAAGCATTATTTCCAATTGAGATATCAATATCGACATTACGTTACGGATTGACCACAGAAGAAACCAATTACGATAACTTGTTCCATTACTTGGACACCATTAATCTTAAATTTTACGTGCTTAAAGGTCTAGATTTTAATTTGCAAGTCACGAAAGTGAATGTTTAATTGAGTTTAGATACGTTTGTTAATATTCGAAAGAATTTAGCGGATACATTAGACAATTGCCTTCAAACAAAGTCATAATTAAGATTGTGCAATCATCGTTTATAGTCTACCGAAGCATTATTGTGGTGATCCTTAATCTTAGAAGCCTTTCTCTTATTGATTTGCCCATATTTACTTGTTTGTTTGCTTTAATTAGTTTCATAGCAAAAATCACAAAACAATCTTTTCTTATTTTTTCGACTTAGTCTACTGTTTTGGATATAATTAATACTACATAGTCCTAGAGTTCGACACCTTGGTATTACAACCGATCTCTTACACTTGCGGGGTAGGATTTGGCCTATCATGTATTTGGCGCCGTTGCCGGGGACTATAGTTAGTATTGGTTGTTTCTCACAACCGGTAGATTAGGTCTGTTTTCCTTTTTAATTTTGTTTCTTTTGTTTGTGTTTTCAGATTGTTCTCTAGTTCATGCGAAGAGCCCTGAACGCTCGAAAGAATTTAGCGGATACATTAGACAATTGCCTGCAAACAAAGTCATAATTAAGATTGTGCAATCATCGTTTATAGTCTACCGAAGCATTATTGTGGTGATCCATAATCTTAGAAGCCTTTCTCTCATTGATTTGCCCATATTTACTTGTTTGTTTGCTTTAATTAGTTTCATAGCAAAAATCACAAAACAATCTTTTCTTATTTTTTCGACTTAGTCTACTGTTTTGGATAAAATTAATACTACATAGTCCCAGAGTTCGACACCTTGGTATTACAACCGATCCCTTACACTTGCGGGGTAGGATTTGGCCTATCAAGTATTTGGCGCCGTTGCCGGGGACTATAGTTAGTATTGGTTGTTTCTCACAACCGGTAGATTAGGTCTGTTTTCCTTTTTAATTTTGTTTCTTTTGTTTGTGTTTTCAGATTGTTCTCTAGTTCATGCGAAGAGCCCTGAACGCTCAACCACTCAACAATTTTGATCTTGAAATTGAGCGTACTTTTCGTAGAAGACTAAGAGAGCAACGTGCAATCCAAGGTACGGGCTTTGCATAGAGCCTATGTTGTTGATATACAAGCCCAAATAGCGGCTGTCAACAATCGAGTGGCTGTGTTGGAACAAAACCAAGCGCTCCAAGGGGAAGAACATCACCCACAGACTCTTGCTTAATATATGAGGCCTGCTCAACATGGGCCTATTTCTAGTGTTGTCTATCCTGAGGTACAAGCTCGTTACTTTGAATTGAAGCCCTCCTTGATCAACATGGTCCAACAAAATCAATTTGGAGGTCTTCTATCTGAAAATCCTCATCAGCATCTCACTACTTTTATTGAGCTCATGGAAACTGTCAAAATCCATGAGGTCCTAGATGACGCACTCAGGTTGAGAGCCTTCTCATTCTCTTTAAGGGATAAGGCCAAGACATGGTTCAAGACTCTCCCTCTGAACTCCATCAGAACATGGGATGAGTTAGCCTCAACCTTCTTGAGTAAATACTTCCCACCTAAGAAGACTTCTGAGATGAGACAGCAAATCAGTAATTTCAGGATGAAAGATGGAGAGTCTTACTTTAAAGCTTGGGAGAGATTCAAGGAGCTTCTTCTATTGTGCCCTCATCATGGGCAATCTAAGGTGGCACTTCTTGATATCTTCTACAATGCAATTGATGGTGCAACTCGTCTACTAATTGACGCCTCATCGGAAGGTGGCTTGTCTATTCTGCAAACAAACGATGCATGGGATTTGATCGAAAGAACTACATTGCACTCCCACAACTATTATGATGTTCGTTCCACATGTAGTGCAAAGAAAGCCTTTGGGATGTATGAAGTTGATGCCAATACTCAATTGAGGGATCAGGTTGATTTTCGTACTCAGAAGGTAAAGCAGATGGAAACAGCTGCAGTAGCAGGAAAACCCATTGGTTCTACACCATCAAGCTCAATGGTAAATTGTCAGTTTTGTGGAGCACGTGACCACACAATATCAGCCTGTCATTTGTATGCTTCTGAAAGTGAGCCACAAGTAGGAGAAGTCAACTACATGAATAACTACAATCGGGATGTAAGGAATGACCCATACCCCAATACTTAAAACCCCGGTTGGAGGAATCACCCAAACTTCTCCTATGGAAATAGTCAAGCACAACAAAGGCAACCACCTGGGTTTCAACCAAAAGCTCCTCATCCACAAATTGCTCCTCCTATGCCACAACCTCAACAATCAACTATGGAGCTTCTACTTCAGCAACTTGTGGCGGGTCAAAAAGTAAGTAAGTCCTTTCAACAAGAGGTGATCTCAGAGCTACAAGAGATGAAAAAGCAGCAGAAGTTGTTTGAGCAACAATTGGCTCAACAAGCCTTGAATGCTCCAAGACCGAGTGGTCAATTGCCTGGTCAACTTGAAGCTAACCCAAAAGGCCAAGTGAATGCTATATCTCTAAGAAGTGGAAGAGCACTTGAGACTCCACCAATGACTCAGAAGGTGAAGGAGAATGAGTTACAACAGAAAGAGCTCCCTCTACCATTCCCTCAAAGAAGAGGTGAAGCCCAATTGGACCCACAATTTTACAAATTTATGGATATGTTGAAGAAGCTCTGCATCAACATTCCATTCACGGATGCCTTGAAGCAAATGCCCTCTTATGTGAAGTTCTTGAAAGAGATCCTATCCAACAAGAGGAAGATTGATGAATGCCAATCTATGTCTTTAAGCAAGGAGTGCAGTGCCCTCATCCAAAACAAGCTCCATCCAAAACTTGGAGATCCAGGTAACTTTTCTGTCCCTATTGTCTTTGGAAATACAACTTATGATGCTTTATGTGATCTTGGAGCTAGTGTTAGTATTATTCCCTTATCTATCTGTAAAGAATTGTGTTTGGGAAAGCCTAGACCTATAGGGATGACACTTTATATGGCAGATAGATCATCAGTTTGCCTCATAGGAATCATTAAGGATGTACCTATTCGTATAGGTAAGTTTTTTATTCCTGTGGATTTTATTGTGTTGGATATTGATGTTGATATGCTTGTCCCAATCATCTTGGGAAGACCCTTTCTAGCTACTGCAGGTACCTTGATGGATGTAAAGTAGGGGGTCCTCTCTTTCACAATTGGTGATGAGAAAATTGAGTTTAGTTTTTCTAAAGCTATTAAACAACCTTCTTGTGAGAATGATGATTGCAGGATAGATGTCATACACAAGGAAGTTCATGGATCATTGATGTATGTGGTCTCTAAGGACCCATTGGAGCTTAGTGTACCCGCAAATGAGGACCAAGTGGAGAAAAGAGAGCTACTTTCTGATGTTGCTCAACCTTTTCAACAAGTTGTAGAGATTACAAGTCCTATAGTTGGTGATGGTGCTAAGGAGATGAAGGGTAGAGTTCTAAAGAAAAAGAAGAAGGATCGAGCAAAATTTGAGGTCAAGATTGGAGATAAGGTGATGTTATTCCATGAAAGATCCAACATGTTTCCAGGCAGCAAAGGAACAAGATGGTTTGGGCCTTACATAGTGACTCGAGTTTTACATGGAGGTGGAGCTGAGCTTTGGCATAAAAACTCGGGAAAATTCAAAGTACAAAGGCATAGAATGAAGCTTGTGGTTGATCCTAATCCGATTAAAATAAGATGGAAGGTCAAGCTAATGACCTTCAATAAGTGCTGCTTGGGAGGCAACCCAAGGTTAGTGTTTTCTTCTCTCCTTTATTTTTTTACATTGGGGACAATGTAGATTTTAAGTTTGGGGGAGGGAAACATGTTTCATGTTAGTTTAAATTGCATATAGTTGCATGCTAGATTGCATTTTCATGTTTAAGTTCTTTGCATTTGTCTTTGCATAAAAAAACAAAAAAAATGTCAAAAGAAAATCATGCATTTTAGATGTTATTGAATCCCTTTTTAATGGAAAACTGATAGCTCGCATATAGGAGTAGTTTAGATGCATGTTTTATATATGTTTTGGTTAGGTTTTGGTTAGTTCTTAGGTAGTTTTTAGGTTTTTGTGTTGTCGGGTGTTATGCGCTGGTTTGCTCGGTTTTACAGGTTTTTAGGTATAGGAGCAACAGCGGGGCGAGTGAAGATGGAATATGGTGGTGATGGACGAGATGGACGAGGCTAAGGAAGCTAGGATGCACTAGGATGAAGAGCCAAGACTAGGAAGATCGAGCCAAGAAGAAGGACAAAAGCTCGGGATCCAACCCGCGCAATCTGCCCGAGCAATGCCATCTGAGAAGCAATTGCGCGGGGTGGAGATTGCGCGGCCGCGCAATGCATGCCCATGCCGCGCAATCTGGGGTTTCTCACGGACGCATCTTTGGGCCGAGTCTTAGTTTTGGGATTTGATATTTTGACTTATGGGCTTGTATTTTGGCCGAGATGTGTGTTTAATATATCTTATGAGGGTTATTTTTAGAGACATATAAATACTTTATGTTAGTTTATTTTTAGATAACTTTTGTCATACTTTTGGAGGCTAGGGTTTCTTTGGAGAGAGTTTTCTCAAAGGAGCAATCTTTGAACCTCTTGTAAGTTTGATTTTAATTTAATTATGCATTGCTAATTCCTTTGTGTTTGACTAGTTATTGAAATCATAGATTGCATAATATTGTGAGGTTTGATTGATTCTCATCAACTTGAATAGGTTTTATTCCCTGTGCTTAATTGAATCAGAATTATTCTAGGGTTTTGTTAGATTGATCACCTAATAGAATTTCTAAGTTAATTTACAACTAATCTGATCAAGTCCCGTTCGGGATTGATTAGATAAAGTAGCATCTATAATTGATCAAGTCCCGTTCGGGCTATTCAATTGTAGAAGGGAATAAATCCACAAATAACTTAGATGTCTGTTTGCTCTAAGTGTTTGTTTCTATTGATAACTTGATTCGTAAAGCTGTCGTTTAATTGAATCTAGACGTTGTTTTAGGTTGTTAAATGATTAGGGTTGTTTAGACTGTTAGTTATTTTCAGCTATTTATGAAGTTTGGGTCATAATCCTTAGTAGGAGTATAATCCACAATAGATTATTCAAGGGAATTGAGAATCAGGAGAATCAATGATCAATAAGCATATCTATGATGGATTTAACTAGTTGAACATATTTCTCGCATATATATTTACAATCAACTTTTGCATTCATAGTTAGTTTTATTCTTGCAAATTAGCTTAGATTAATCATTCCAAAAAAAACCCATATTAGTTACTTGGCACTTAAGTAATAACATTCATACACGAGTCTCTGTGGGATCGACCCTTGCTTACTATTCTACTCAGATTGGTTAAGTTAGGATTCTTTGATAAGTAAACGACTGAAAAATACCTCATCAAATTTGGCGCCGTTGCCGGGGACTCGTCGCTATTTGTGTTTTTACTTTTGTGCTGTTTTAAGTGTGAACCTGTTATATGGTTCATACCCGTGCTACTAACTCATCTCCTCTACTTTTTGATCCAGATATTGACAGGACACTCTTCAAGCTAAGGAAGGAAATCCGAAATCACTTTCAGGCCTTACCGTTCTTTCTTGAAGAATCTGACTCTGAATCTGAATCTGTTGAGATAGGTGACCAAACTCTGAGACAGTTTACTGCACCAAATCTGACGCAACAACCATTGGCGGTGCAATTCCCTGCTCTCGGTGAGGGAGTCAAGTTTGAGCGGGTTGATCCACCTTTTGCCTTTATTCCATGGGCATAGTGGTGAAGACCCCAACAAGCATCTTTCTGAATTTCATGTTTTGTTCTCAAGCATGAAGCCTGCTGATGTAACTCATGACCAGATCGCGCTAAGAGCTTTTCCTTTTTCTCTTAAGGATCAGGATAAAGACTGGTTTTACTACTTGGCTCCGGGAAGTATTGATACATGGGCTAAGATGAAGGAAGCTTTTGTGGAGAAGTACTTCCCTGCTACAAGGCTCAACGATCTGAAAAAGCGAATCAGTAACATCGAACAAGAAGCCAATGAGTCCTTGTACGAATACTATGAGAGGTTCAAGAGGTTGGTAGCCAGTTGTACCTTCCATGGCTACACTGATCAAGACCTGATTCTATATCTTTTCAATGGCCTCTTGGATGATGAGAGAAGAATGGTCAATGCAGCTTGCCAGGGCCACATTCTCAACAAAACTCATGTTGCTGCGTTTGAATTGTTTACACAACTGTCTGAGGGCACAAGACAGTTTAGAAAAGAGACGAGCTCGAGAGCTGCAAATTCAGTGGTGGCTAGTACAAGAATTCAAGATGAAGTCACTGAATTGAAAATGATGATGAAACAACTGTTGCAGCAAGGTGGTAGACAGCAGGTGAAATCTTGTGAAATCTGCTATGATAACATGCATCCCACTGACGCTTGCCCTACACTCCAAGATCAAAAAGCTGAGGTGAATGCAGTGGCAGGATATGGACCTAGGCCGAGGTATGACCCCTTCTCCAACACCTACAACCCAGGCTGGAGGGATCATCCTAATCTGAGGTATGGCAATCCAAGCAATCAGCAGTTCAACAATCAAGGTGGCCAAGCTCAATTTAGACCACCTTTCCAATCTCAGGCTCAGGGAGGAAATTAGAATGATATGTCCACTGACCAGATGATCAGAAGTCTGACTTAGACAGTTTCGACAATACATGGTTCTCTAACTCAGCTTCAACAGGAAACCAAGTCCAGTATAAAGAATCTGGAAAATCAAGTCAATCAGATTGCTGAGGCAGTGAGCAAACTGGAAGCCAGAGATTCAAGTAAGCTACCGTCCCAGACAGAGCTTAACCCGAGGGCAAATGTCAGTTTTGTCTCTATTTATGATGGTTCGAAGGCGGGGCAAGTATATCAGTTGAGCAAGGCTAAAGAATCAACTTAACAAAACGAGGGGCAATTGCGCGGCTTGGTTGCTGAAAGCGCGCCCGCGCAATGTGCACCCCGCGCAATGTGCTCCCAGTTGGGATTGCGCGGGGTCGAAGGTGAAAGCGTGGTCGCGCAATCTGGGCGATCTGAAAGGCAAATCTGAACCCCTTCTGAAAGCCTATGTGTCTGTCCCACCATTTCCTGAGGCCTTGAAAGAAACCCGGAATTTGAAGAATGACAAAGAGCTGTTCGAGATCTTCAATGCATGCAAAGATAATGTCCCGCTACTGAATCTAATCAAGAGTGTACCTCGGTATGCCAAGTTTTTGAAGGAGTTGTGTACTTTGAAAAGGGGACAGAAGGAGAAAAGTCATAAGCAAGTCAAAGAAAAAGAACATGTGTCTGTTGTGTTTCAAAAGCGGTTGCCCGAGAAGTGCAGTGACCCTGGCATGTTCACTATTCCTTGCACTATTGGAAGCACCAAAGTGAATGAAGCTTTAAATGATTTAGGTGCATCTGTCAATGTGATTTCTTCATCCCTATATGAGAAACTTGGTATAGGACCATTAAAAGAAACTCGGACCATAGTAGAGCTGGCTGATCATTCCACTGTAAGGCCTAAAGGAAAACTTGAAGATATATGGGTTACGGTGGATTGCTTGAAGTTTCCGGCTGACTTTCTAGTGATGGACATGGGATCGGGAGTTGGAAAGATTTCGATGTTGCTAGGACGACCATTTTTGAAAACTGTGAATACAAGGATCGACATACCGCAGGGCACACTGAAGATGGGATTCGATGGGAAGGAGATCGAATTCCACAGTTCATATCCATCTTAATATCCTTTTTACGTCAAGCTAATGACGTTAAACAAGCGCTTCTTGGGAGGCAACCCATGTTTTAGGATAGTTTTGTTTTGATTTCTGCTTTCTGTTTTACAAATTTTGTTTTTAATATTTAGTGTAGGTAGAAATAATCCTCAAATTTTAGATAAACTCGGGCCAGCCATGAAGTACAGAAATACTCGGAAAAGGGACAAAAATTGCGTGGCCAAGCAATCTGTAACCAAGCCGAGCAATGCCAACTCAGTTGGGATTGCGCGGCTTGGCTTGCTAAATGCGCGACCGCGCAATCCATAGCCCCAAAGCCGCGCAATCCCAACTGGGAGGCAATTGCGCGGCTTAGCCATTGTGCGGCCGCGCAATACAGCGCGATGCCGCGCAATTGGCAATTTTTTTCGGGATAAAATTTAATTAGAAGCCCGACCCCTTATTTCCCCATCCACTTCGCCACCCCTCTTCTTCTTCAACCTCCCTCTATCCTCCATTGAAGGCAAGTTCAAGCTCCATTCCAAGCAGGATTTCAACCACAAATCAAGCCAATAACATCAACATCAACAAGGATTCAAGTAAGTGTCTCAAATCTCCATTAAATTTCGGTTTTTAGGTAGTTAAATCTAGATCTAGGTTTCACTAGAAAAACCCGAATTTGACCCCTTTAGGCTCGGATTTAGGCTTAAGTTCTTTACAAAAGTTTGTTTATTGCAAGATTCTAGCATAGATTCGTGTTTTATTTAAGCTTTTTGCATAAATCCGAAAATTCACCCATAATTTGATTAAAATTTGCTTAAATTTTGATTAAATTGTTCTAGGTAGTGGGGGAAGTGAGTGTTTGAGCGATTATTCTTGAAATATTGTTGTGGTTGTCCTTGCCGGGACAACAAAAATGGTGTTTGCTTGGTCCGTTTGTGGTGTTGTGCAGGTTTCTGTAAAATTTTTGGTATAAATGTCTCCTAAACGAAGTAGAAGAGATACTGCATCATCATCCTGAGCCGCTTATGCTCCCCCTGCTGTGGTGGGAGAAAGGACTCAAGAAAGCTTTGGGATCAGTTTAGCAAAGAACAATCATGTTGTCAAATTTGAGCTTCTGAAGGATAGGAAATGGGAAGCAACCAGGTTTATTGATTGGAATCCGGTGAATGAGATTGGGATTGCTCATCTGTTGAATGAGATAACGGCGCCTCTACGAATGGGCGAGTTCTTGCAGCTGTGTGAACCAACTTACAAGGGGTTAACACTTGAGTTTCTAAGTACCTTGTCCATTGATTTCAGAAGAGAAGGGGAGATTAAGTTCTGGCTCAGAGGTGTGAGGAGGAAGATGGCTTTGAAAGAGGTCAATGAGGCATTTGGATTCCTGCATATCTATGACAATGATGTCGTGCTTACTGAAATTGAAGCTACATGGGCTGATAAACATTTCTGGAGAGCCATAACAGGGAGAAGAACTTATAACCCGAACCAAGAAAAGGCTTCTCCCATCACTCATCCCGCCATCAAGGTTTTTCAACGGTTTATTTCTGGTAGCATGAATGGACGGGGTGAAGGTGGAAACAATTGCCCGAAGAAAGATGTGGCTCTTTTGGCTGCTTTGCTGCTAAGAAAAAGAATGAGTATGGGTGCTATACTGATGAATCATATGTACCATGTTTCAAACAAGGGTGGAGGAGCTATCTGTATTGGTGGGATTGTGACCCATCTGGCCAAGCACTTTGGCGTTGATCCGAGCAGGTTACAAGTTGATATCCCACCGGTGGCAATCAACATCACTATGCTGAAGAAGATGGGGGTCCTCTATTTCTACAGGAACTCCTACTTTTGGGTGCTTGGAGATTCTGGGCGAGAAATGAAGCTTCCTGATGGGAGCCGAGTTAAGATTGGAGACAACGCAGCTAACTGGTTCATTGATGTTCGGGATGGTGATTTGAGTGTTACCGACGTCAGGGGTCCAGTTAGGGGTAAAAATAAGGCCCCAATTATTGTTGAGGAGTCTGAAGAGGAAGAAATGGATGAGGATTTCACTATGGCTGAGGAAGAAGAAGAAGAAGAAGAAGAAGAAGAAGAGTCCGCAGAGGCTGAAGACAGAGAGGAGGAGGATGAGTTTGAGGAGGATACCCAGCAACAACACTTTGACCCATCTATACCAGCTGGAGGTGATACACAGTACAATCAAATGCTGGAGATGATGAGACAGATGCAGTTGGAGAACACGCAGCGCTACAACAGTATGACATCTCACATCGATCAGGGTTTTCAGGACATGCGTGGTTATGTGGATCAGAGGTTCACATCATATCAGACTCATCAGGATCAGCAGCTTGCTGCTTTTCAGGCCCGCTAGGATGAGCAGTTCAGACTGCTCAACACTAGATTGGATGGCTGGAGTTCAGCGGGCTACCCTCCTCATCAGTCCTATCCGCAGTACGCTTTTCCAGATCCACCGTATCCTCAGTTCCAACCATATCAGCCACCACCAGCTCAGCAGATTCCACCATACTATCCACCGCAGCCAGAGGTTCATCCGGAGTACCAGCCACCACCACCACAGGATTTTCCGCCCTATTAACCGGACAACTAGGTTCTGTGAGTTTTTCTCTTTCCTTACCTTTTTACTATACTTTGGGGACAAAGTATGTTTTAAGCATGGGGGAAGGGAATTACTTATTTGCATTGCATATAGTTTGCATTAGATTAGGTCATATTTAATATTTTTGCATGCATTGATTAAAATTCTGAAAAATGAAAAAAAATTAGAAAAAGTCGAAAAAATACAAAAATATTGCATTTAGGTTCTTATTTCCCCATTGTTTGATTCCTCTTGTGTTTCTAAGTTATGTATAAGTTCTAACCCATGATTTGCATGATTTACTGAAGTTGATATGATATAAGCATGATCATTGATTAAATGACTTGATTATAGGATGGAGCATGTATTTAGCTTGAGTTTTAGATTCATTCTGAAGTTCTAGACAAAACAAATAGCCTTGTGAGATTTGATTTTTGGCCTTTCATGATAATATTGTTCTCTACATGTTTGAGTGTATCACCATGATTATCTAGCTCTAGAACTTGCGTTAATACTCTATTTTGAGGCCGCTTTATATGATTGAATGCATAGCATTAAAGTGATTGAGGCAATGTTTCTTTATAGCCTATTATTTCCCTTCCTACCCTACAAGATCCATGTTTTTGACACCCCGTTCTTTTGAGCTTGAAACCTATTTTTATTAGCTCCACAAAATGATCCATAGCCGAATAAGCTTGACCCATAATCCGGGATTTAGGACTTTAGGTTTTGGTTGTATTGTGTGAGTTATAAATAAGTATGGGGGAGTTGGGTGAAAAAGGTAGAAAAAGAGGAAATAAACTCTTGTGTTCAAAGGTGAAAAAAAAATGAAGATGAAGTTTGTTGTAAAATAAGCAAAAGAAAAAGTGCTTAAATGTTATTAGTCTTCATTAGCAAAGTAAGAAAGAGTTGAAAAGAGGCAAAAGAAAAAGAAAAAAGAAGAAGCAAAGTGTTTGAATGTAAATGTAATGAAGTTGGTAGAAAGAAGTTTGGAGAAGTAAGAAAAAGGAAGTGTTGAATTTTGGTTTAGGATTAGTTCTTTATCCCGGATTTAGCACCACATGCCAAATATTATCCCTTCCAAATTTCTCTTTACCTTGGCCCCATTACAAGCCGGAAGAAGACCTCATGATTTTTGTTATGTATTTGATCCCTAGCGGTGGAGATTTAGAACTCTGATGCAAGCATATGGTAGTCTAGTTTTCATTGGTTGATTTTGAGTGAAACACATACCCTTTATACACTTGAGTGTTGAGTGCAAAACACAATTTCCTTGGTGAGGTCTAGAATGAATGAATGGTCTTTACTTTTTGCTAGTCATAATGCATGCTGAGAAGTCTTGGTTGAGTTTTTAATTACATGAGAAATGTTTGTTTGACTTGAGATGGATGTAAGATTGCATTTCTATGGTGTGATTGGATTTATGTCTTGCTTGAGGACAAGCAAGGGTTAAGCATGGGGGAATTTGATAGCTCGCATATAGGAGTAGTTTAGATGCATGTTTTATATATGTTTTGGTTAGGTTTTGGTTAGTTTTTAGGTAGTTTTTAGGTGTTTGTGTTGTCGGGTGTTATGCGCTGGTTTGCTCGGTTTTACAGGTTTTTAGGTTCAGGAGCAACAGCGGGGCGAGTGCAGATGGAATATGGTGGTGATGGACGAGATGGACGAGGCTAAGGAAGCTAGGATGCACTAGGATGAAGAACCAAGACTAGGTTTTGGTTAGTTTTTAGGTAGTTTTTAGGTGTTTGTGTTGTCGGGTGTTATGCGCTGGTTTGCTCGGTTTTACAGGTTTTTAGGTTCAGGAGCAACAGCGGGGCGAGTGCAGATGGAATATGGTGGTGATGGACGAGATGGACGAGGCTAAGGAAGCTAGGATGAAGAACCAAGACTAGGAAGATCGAGCCAAGAAGAAGGACAAAAGCTCGGGATCCAACCCGCGCAATCTGCCTGAGCAATGCCATATGAGAAGCAATTGCGCGGGGTGGAGATTGTGCGGCCGCGCAATGCATGCCGATGCCGCGCAATCTGGGGTTTCTCACGGACGCATGTTTGGGCCGAGTCTTAGTTTTGGGCTTTGATATTTTGACTTTTGGGCTTGTATTTTGGCCGAGATGTGTGTTTAATATATCTTATGAGGGTTATTTTTAGAGACATATAAATACTTTATGTTAGTTTATTTTTAGATAACTTTTGTCATACTTTTAGAGGCTAGGGTTTCTTTGGAGAGAGTTTTCTCAAAGGAGAAATCTTTGAACCTCTTGTAAGTTTGATTTTAATTTAATTATGCATTGCTAATTCCTTTGTGTTTGACTAGTTATTGAAATCATAGATTGCATAATATTGTGAGGTTTGATTGATTCTCATCAACTTGAATAGGTTTTATTCCCTGTGCTTAATTGAATCAGAATTATTCTAGGGTTTTATTAGATTGATCACCTAATAGAATTTCTAAGTTAATTTACAACTAATCTGATCAAGTCCCCTTTGGGATTGATTAGATAAAGTAGCATCTATAATTGATCAAGTCCCGTTCGGGCTATTCAATTGTAGAAGGGAATAAATCCACAAATAACTTAGATGTCTGTTTGCTCTAAGTGTTTGTTTCTATTGATAACTTGATTCGTAAAGCTGTCGTTTAATTGAATCTAAACGTTGTTTTAGGTTGTTAAATGATTAGGGTTGTTTAGACTGTTAGTTCTTTCAGCTCTTTATGAAGTTTGGGTCATAATCCTTAGTAGGAGTATAATCCACAATAGATTATTCAAGGGAATTGAGAATCAGGAGAATCAATGATCAATAAGCATATCTATGATGGATTTAACTAGTTGAACATATTTCTCTCATATATATTTACAATCAACTTTTGCATTCATAGTTAGTTTTATTCTTGCATATTACCTTAGATTAATCATTCCAAAAAAAACCCATATTAGTTACTTGGCACTTAAGTAATAACATTCATACACGAGTCTCTGTGGGATCGACCCTTGCTTACTATTCTACTTAGATTGGTTAAGTTATGATTCTTTGATAGGTAAACGACTGAAAAATACCTCATCAAAAACCCCTTGTCCTTAATTATTCTTTGCATAACTCTAAATCCTATGACATGTTTGAATTGTTGAAACCTCTACATATTTGCATGATTATAGATTTGTATGTTTTACATGTAATTGAATGAGCGCATGTTATCTTTTGAGATTTGAGATTATGCTGAAGTTCTAGACATATTTAGCCTTGTGAGATAATATTTTTAGCCTTTCTAGGACTAATTGTCCTCTCACTATGACTTGCTAACTTTAGAACTTGCGTTTAAATATCTATTTTGAGGCTGCTTACATGAGTCTTGCATATGACATTAAAGTGATAGAGGCATTATTTTTCATTAGCCTATATTTCCCTATCCAACCTTCACATTAATCCTTCTTTTTGAAGCCCCTGTTAGCGTTGATAGCCTATCTTTTTGAGCTCCACAAAATTAAATCCCGAGCCTAATGAGTCTGACCCTTCTGGAGAATAGGAATTTATGCTTGAATTGTTTTGTGAAGTTTGAGTGAGTTGGGGAGTTAAGAAGAAGAATGAGAATGGTGGATAAGTTGAAAGAAAAATGTGAAGTAAAGGGAATGAAGAAAAAAAATGGTTTGAGGTTGAGAAATAAAAAGTGCATATAAAGAAAAAGTTTCGAAAACCATGAAGAAAATGGGTTGAAAGAAATTGCAAAAGAAGTGTGAGAAGAAAAAGAAAGATGTTGAAGTATAGTTGGAAGGTTTGGAAAGAAAATGAATAAAATAAAAGAGTTGGTTTGTTGGTGTTGATGAAGCTTGATTCCTATTTTCCAGTTTTAGCACCACTTAGCCAAATATTTTCCCTACCTTGTTCTTCTCACCTTGGCCACATTACAACCCATTAAGAGACCTCTTGATTTTTGTTTTATGCAATGTCCATAACGGTCGAGATTTAGAACACTGATGCAAGCATATGGTAGTTTAGCGGTCTTAGTTGAGAATTGAGTGAAACACTATACCCAAAACACTTGAGTGAGAGAGACAAACACATTTATCCTAGTGAGGTCTAGAATGGGTGCATTCTCTTGATCTTCTTGATTTTCTAAGCATGTGCAATGATTTCAATCTGTGAACTGCAAGTTTATTGATTAATGCTTAACTTCATTTGAGGTGGATACTTGGATTGCATTGTTTTGTGGGGTGTCGATTTTATTTCTTGCTTGAGGACAAGCAAGGTTCAAGTTTGGGGGATTTTGATAACTTGCATTTTAGAGCATATTAGGACATGCATTTAGGACTTTAGTTTATATGTTTTCATGCATTAGTCTTTGTTTTTTCTAGTACTTTTAGTTTAGTTTCGGTTATAGATGTCTACACACGTATTTGTATGCTTTTCAAGTACTTTGGAGAAGTTTGAGCTTCATTGGAACGCGTTTGGATACATGTCGGAATCTAGACTTCAGTCCAGGAGGCAACATGACCGGAAAAGAACGATTCAAGAGCCGAAAAGAGGGAAACCCACGAGCAAGGCCAAGGTCGTGCACCTAAGGGCACGGTCGTGCAGGCGGTGATTAGCAATTCTTCGAATCGTGCGTCTAAGGCACATGATCGTGCGTTTTGGCTCAGAGAAAGGCATCGCCCGTGTGTTCCAAGTGCACGATCGTTCGCCTCTCAAGCCAAGCCCGTGCGCTGCCAAGGCCAATCCTGTGCAATGCCTAAGCCCGTGCGCCATCTAAGGCACGGATCGTGCACCACAACGCATAATCGTGCGTTCCCCGGTGTCCAACCACGCCCGTCCGCTGCCAAGGCAACGGTCGTGCATCCCGTAGGCATGGGTCGTGCGCTAGGTCGCGCATTGCCTTGTACGGTCGTGCGTCTCGGCGCACGACGCGCGCCGTGGATTCTTCGCCCCTTTAGGTCGGGTTTTGGGCCGCCTCTTCCACCCTCTCCTTAGTATAAATACCCTCTTTTGTTATCTAATAGGGGGTTCGAGTTTTTAACCTAATTTCTACTTCTTGAGAGACAAGTTTAGAGAGATTTGTTGGAGATTTGAAGACTTTGTTTTGATTTTGAGTTAGGATTTGCTGGATATTAGTCGAGTTTATTTGTTTCTTCAATCTGGTATGTTTCCTCTCATTATTGAATTGATTTCTTCTATTTTCATGTCTAGCTAAACCCCGAATTCTAAGTTTGGGGTGAACCCAATGATCCGTAGGTAGACTTATTTATTAAATTGCACAATATATTGTTTGAAGCTTTGTTTGATTCTATCCTAGATGCTTTATGCCCTAGTAATTTATTTGAATAGGAACTTGCCAAAGTTTGAGAGTGAAAGGTGAAAACTTTGATAAGTAGTCAAACAGGGAATTGAGACTGAAAGATACTTTTTCCTGTTGGAACCCTAGGATTTGAACCGGAGTTTTCTTTATTATGAAAATATTTTGAATTCTCTTGTGGAATAACAATTGTCATAGAAACCTTAAGGTTGGGTTGAGTTAGCAAGTTGCGAAACCGGATGTTGATTCAATTTAATCTTAAATTCTACGTGCTTAAAGGTCTAGATTTTAATTTGCAAGTCACGAAAGTGGATGTTTAATTGAGTTTAGATACGTTTGTTAACATTCGAAAGAATTTAGCGGATACATTAGACAATTGCCTTCAAACAGAGTCATAATTAAGATTGTGCAATCATCCTTTATAGTCTACTGAAGCGTTATTGTGGTGATCCTTAATCCTTTCTCGCATTGATTTTCCCATATCTACTTGTTTGTTTTCTTTAATTAGTTTCATAGCCAAAATAACAAAACAATCTTTTCTTATATTTCGGACTTAGTCTATTGTTTTGGATACAATTAATACTACATAGTCCCAGAGTTCGACACCTTGGTATTTCAACCGATCCCGTACACTTGCGGGGTAGAATTTGACCTATCAAGATTTATAACAAAAATGTTCACTTAAAATCATTCCATGTAGGATTTTGGGTATTGAGAAAGACATTCCAAATTACTTAAGAATCTAATGTTGGAAAACTAGGAGCAAACTAGTTAGGCCCATACATGATCACCAAAGCTATTGGACAAGGCATCTATGAGTTAGTATTGGCAGATGAAAAGCTCATTACAAGAAGCTGGAATGCAACACACTTGAAGTCCTACCATTTCTGAATTCCCCCAAAATACGTTAGGATCCACAACAAAATGAGAACTAGGTAATTAAATAATTTCTGTAAATATACTCTTTTTAGACACTATACATTGGCCTTAGACCCCCGAGCTCTGAATCTAAAAACTAAAAAGGGGACACCTTGTGACTTTACAACTTAAACACTAGCCTACCTTTCAAACAAGCCGATATGTACACAAGACGAGTCGAAAATGCTAAAGTTGAGACTACATGAGATAGTTTAGGGTAAGGGGAGATCTTAAGTATCAAAAATAATGCGAAGAGATGTACATTTAAACAATTTTCATTTTATTAGTAAAAATTACATTACATTCTTTTTATCTCTGCATTAACACGTTAAATACAAGTCTCCTTAGCATTTTTTATACAAGCGCTTCTAACCCGGGAAAAATTTACAATAAAACATGACTTTTTTGGTCAGTCTAAAGTCTACCCTTGTAATACCTGCAAAACAAACATAAACAGAAGACAAAGCATACATGAAATATACAAGCAATATAAACATTCACCCCTATAAACATTAAGAGGGCCTAGAAATCCCAAATTGTCTGCAATCCAAACACAACGGCTAAAAATATATGATCGTACCAAAAGCATAGAGGTCTGAAAATCATAACACTTTGACACCCAAGGGGGCGTCACCACGGGTGGGTGCAGTGTCTCTGCGGAGAGGAGGATGTATGAAGATGGATCTGGGTAAATCGAATCCCTTCTTGGGCTGAGTACCCCGGTAGGAGAAAATTTGGAGGAAGAATTGACGCGGTGGGCAGGTGGCATCGTTAGATGCGTCGCGTCGTCTCAGTGACCAAGATGGAGAGCATCGCAATGGGCACGCTCGTCATAGACCCAACTGGTTTCATGACCCTTGTTGCGAGGGGGTGGAACCTAATCCGAATCTTAGGCACGAGTGTCATGTGCCTGGTATGTCCACGGTTCCCGATGTTCATCCGTGGTAGAACCTAATCAGATGGGCAAGCATCCAGCTTGGGAGGGTTGCCCAAAGGTGGCATATCATAGGGGTTGTCTAAACCTGCTAAGTGGAGTACGTCATCATTGAACTCCTCAACGTCGTCTAAAATGTTCGATGTTGTTTAGTAATACCTAACGGCCCCATGTCGCGACATAGGTGCTAAGGTCCGGTGTAGACGACTTTGGTCACGTAGTGGTCTAGGAGTAGTGTCATGGCCATGGGGATGCATCGTTAAACACTTGTCACATCGGCTCAAGGTGGGTGGCGCGTTTGCCTCTAATCTAGCCCTCGACCATTAACAGTGTGATGTAGGCAAGGCCGATATGTGGTGCCTACAATAGGGGCATACCTATCACTAAACTCTAAAGGAACATGTCAGTTAGAATACCTTGAGGGTCATGGTCCTCGTCATCCTCCTCGGAGTAGTAGAGTCTTCTTCCCAACTAGCACAAATCGCCACTTAGTCTCGGATTGTAGCCTTTTGGCGACACTCAATCATAAAATAGAGTTGTTGAAGACCCGACTATGGAGTGGACTCCGTGTACATGGGGCCCTTGCTATGGACAAGGTGGTGGCTAGGGTCGGTGTTGTTAGTCGCGCCCGACGGTTGTGCTTGGAGCGGTTGGAGTTGTTCAGTTTGATCGAGCTCGAGACTCCTCTAATTAGTGGTGAAGCTCTAGGATTTCTTGTTACTCTGAGGTTAGCTCTAACAAAGGTTTTTGCATTCCACATTCCATGGTGCCATCATCCACGAGCGATTGCGCCAAGCTTTTGGTTATGCGCAACTTGTGCTCATTACTTGTGATCGGTGTGGAAAAATACCCAATAGGGACGTGTCTTGAAGACATCATGCATCACTACAAAAAACTATGGATTAATCCAGAAATCTGGTCGATAAATTAATTTAGTGACCATATAGTGGTCGCGAAAAGTCTGGTCACAAACAATATTAGCGACCACGTGGTCGCTAATATTAGCGATCATAGAATTTAGCATCCATGTGGATGCTAAATCCGAACCATGATTTAGCGTCCACGTGGACGCGAATTTGCGTCCATATGGACACTAATCCCAACCAGGATTTAGCTACCAAGTGTTAGCTAATTACCGATCACATGTTCAATAAATCTTGGTTTAGATTTAGCAACCATGTGGTTGCTAATTAGCTACCACTTGGAAGAAAAATCAGAGTTTAGATTGAGCTACCACGTGGTAGCTAAATAGCGACCATATGGTAGCTAAATCTAGTTATAAATGATATTAATTTATTTTTAAAAAAAATCAATGATATTAATTAATTTTTAAAATTTATTTATTTAAAATGAATTTACAAATATTAAACAAAACAAAAATCAATTAAATAATTACAAATTTGTTTATAAATGTTATAAAAAATAATCAATTTATAAATATTATGAAAATATAGTTAGTTCACAATAAATAAACAATAATCAATTCAACAACCTAATTAATTTATCAAATTAAACAACAAAAATAACTAAAATCCTATTAATCATAATAATTATTCAACAACAAAAAGCCAACAACAATAATCAATAACATAAATGTAAACAAATACATCAAAACTATCAAACTAAATTTCAATCCTAAAATTTCCCTAGAATCCATTATATTCATCCAATTCATCCATCATATTCTAAATCAAAAACAACAAATTAATCCTAAATTCATCAATCTCCTAAATTCTAAATTGTACCCAAAGCAATACAAATTACAACAATCACACCCAAATCAACATGTATCAACAATAACTCCACCAATTAATTTATCAAAATTAATCACAAAATAATGCAAATTTGTCCATTGAATCATTCTAAGTCAACAACAAATTAACAACAACAACAACATGCAACATGAATATCCACATCAATTTAGACAACAATCAAGGATACAATAACAACAAAAATCAAATTCAACAATCAATTTCAACAGCAACAACAATTATTTCCAACAACAACAACAATTATTCCCAACAAAAAAAAATTAATCAAAAAACATGAACATCAAAGGAGAGGAGAAAGGTACCTAGAAGAAAGGGGATCGATGACGAGATTCGGCGATGGTGCTATGCGGCGACAACATCAAACAAATCCAACAATCAATATCAACAACAATCAATTCCAACAACAACAACAATCAATCCAAAAAAAAATTAATCAAAAAAAATTGAAAATCAAAGGAGAGGTGGAGGGTACCTAGAAGGAGGGGCCCATAGATGGTGCTCGGTGGCGGCGATGCTAAGAGGAGAGCGGAAATTGAAGAGGAGGGGAGGATGTGGTGGTGGAGGAGAAGGAAGGATTCAACAGAGAGAACAAAGAGAGCGAGAGGGAGTTCGAAGTAGAAAATGAGGAAGACAATTGCGTCTTTCGATATAAAAGGTATTTAGCAAACCACGTGGTCGCTAATTAGCGACCATGTGGTCGTTAAATACACCTCGTTTTCTTTATTCAGTAGTTCTTTTTTTAAAAAAATCAAAGTTGTATTTAGCTACCACATGGTCACTAATTAGCGACAATGTGATCGCTAAATACATAAGTCGGGCCTTAGCGACCACGTGGTCGCTAATTCCCAAAAATTAAAAATCTCGTTGATGCTCAATTATTCCCACCGAAATTTGGGAATTAGCGACCACATGGACGCTAATTCTCAAATAATTTTAAAAAAGTCGCCTCGTCAAATATTCCCTCCTATATTTTTTATGTGTTTAGCGACCACATGGATGCTAATTCCCAAATAATTTTAAAAAGGCCGCCTCGTCAAATATTCCCTCCCATATTTTTATGTATTTAGTGACCACATGGACGCCAATTAGCGACCACATGGTCGCTATACCTCCAATTTTATGTTTTTAGGGATTTGTTTTTTTTTTCAAAAAAAGGTGTATTTAGCTACCACATGGTAGCTAATTAGCGACCATGTGGTCGCTTATTCAGACTTAGCTACCATGTGGTAGCAAAATTCAAGTTAGGATTTAGCTACCATATGGTATCTAAATCGTGAATTTAGCTGCTGTAATACCCGAATTCATTTTTTGGCTGAGAAATGACTTTCTTGTCTTACAAATAATCACTTGACTTGTTTCGCAAGTAACTTCAGGAAAAAGGAGCATGTACTTATACATGTAGAATTCTTTCCTTAGGATATAATTATACAAAGTTATGCCTAGATATATAAATGTGTATATATAGTTGCTTTCCTCTTAATAATCTAGTAAAAATTATATCCTCAATCTTACCCAATTAGTTATCCAATTAGAAATCTACCCTATCTACTATGTCGTTTGTCATCCACAAGAATTATACTAATTATTTTTTTATTCCAATTAATTCCCCTGAAGTTAACCCTAACCTAATTAGATTAGCCTATTAGAAGCCAAAGAAACAATCTGCCGCTTTTGTTTTACGTCCTCATCTTCCTCGGAGAGTCATCGAACAAGATGTGTTCCTTCCCTCCTCGATTCTTGCCATCGGGATTAACAGACCACTCCGACTTCCGCCGATCGCAGTTCCTGAGCCGGTGACGTTTACGTTCCTTTGCTAGTACAAGCCGCGACTAGACCTGCTTTTATCAAAGCAAGTTACCGATTGTCGTTTCCGTTGTTACCTTCGAATGTAGGTAAGTTTTCGGGTTGTTGTTCTTCCGTCTAGCGCGACTTTTCCTTCGGGTTGTGAGAGCACATGGAGCAGTTTGTTCGTAATCAAGGGGATTTCATTTAGTTGATGGGTTAATTAAACATGTAGGTTAATGTTGAAGGGTTTCTTGAACAAATAAATTTATATCAAGACCCCGCTGAGTACAGGGAGTCAGGTTCGTCCACGGGAATGAGAATAGGGCAAAAGATTAGTTGACAAACTACGAAAAACAAAGCAAACACGAACAAAATAAGGCCAGGACCGAGCTGATTAGGGTCGTGCACGACCCTATGAGGGTCGATCCTGGACAAACAAAAACACACACGAACACAAACGGACTATGGGGCTCGAGCACGACCTTAGGTGAGTCGAGATCGATGCAATTTAACAAGTTTTAATCAAATATAAAAAGGCAATCCTAGGGCTAGGGCTACCACAACATCAACCATACATGCTTTCAACAAAAATTCACAACTATCATGCAATTACGATCATAAAAAAGTCAATTGTCGCAAACAATTCAAGTTATTCAATCAACTGTCGCAAATTAAACAACTTTCTATCCATCTTTCAACCTAGGAATATCAACTTTCGCAAACAATCCTATTAGATCTAATCAAGAAATCAAGTTTACACTTTCGCTTTTAGGTTAATTGCAAGATATTGCCTCAACTTTCGCAAAGGAATTTAGCACAAGATAGATAGATATGATCTTCAAACATTCAATTCATGAATTCAAGTTTAGACATGCATGATCGTGTTGGGTTTCTACCCAACCCTAGAATCTAAGAGAACTACTCACTCATGGTAAAGATGAACAAAGAGATGATCAAAATAAACAAACCGAAATTCAAATTGAAAGCTAAGAAGTCTTACGAATTTCTCCAACTTGTTCTCCAAGTTTTCCTCCAATCTCCACAAAATACGTAAAAAGCTAAAGCAAAAACCGGAACCTTAAAAAAAAGGGTTTTGCCTCCTTTTATAGAGGGAAAGGAGTCTTAATTAAACTAAGAAACATGATAAAACAACTTCCTAAAATAAAAGATAGAATATATCCAAAAAGATCTCGGAATAAGGAGAAAGTCGGCGCCATGATCGACCCAAATGGGTCGTGCACGACCCCCTAGGGTCGGTCCTGAATGCTCGATTCTTGATGGGGTCGATCTTGGCTTGTTTTGGCTCGTGCACGACCCATTTGGGTCGTTCTTGTCTTGCTTTGGCTCGTGCACGAGCTCCTTTTGTTCGATTCTACTCCTTTTTTCGGCTCTCTTCCTTAGCTTCTCCTCACAGCTTGTCCATAGCTCATCCACCCTCTCTTGTGATGCTCCAAAACTCCTATGAAAGGACACAAAAAATACGTAGTTTTCGAATCTCAAGGAAATACGAAAACTAAGGCAAAAAGACTCAAAAACATAAAACTGTAGCACAAAAACTAACTAAACCTAATTTATCTAAATACTAAAAACCTACCTAAAAAGCGGACATCAAAATACCCCATACTTAGACTTGCTTGTCCTCAAGCAATAATCATGCAAAATCAAGACCAATAACACAATCTTCAAGCATAGCCCTTGTCAAAACATTTTAAACACAAGTGAAAAAGTATACAAGTAATTTTAACGTCGTCACATATGTATGAGTCTCAAGCATAGGCAATCACAATCCAACCTCACAAGGGATTTTAATGTGTTTCACTCATCTCTCATGTGTTTAGGCTATTGTTATCAACTCTCATCTCAATCTTTATGCAACATCAACTTTATCATTGAGACTTATATCACCAATCTCTCTACTTAGAGAAGTCAAAACACATCAATCATCATAAGAACTTAGGCTCAATGAAATCTTCATAGAAGACTCCATTCGGTCGGGTTGTAATGGGACTTGGTAATGACATTAGGTAGGGAGTTATTTGGCCATGTGGTGCTAATAAAATCCGGAAATCAAAGACTCCTAAAACCTCACACATTGCCAAAATTCTCATAAAAGATCATATACCAAACTCTCTCAACATTATGCTCAAACTCACTTCTTTCAACCCCTTTTAATATCCCAACTTAATCTTGCTTCTAATTATTAAGGAAATTTGGCTCATGCACATTATTCACTTTCAACACTTTGCTTTTTTTTTCTCCCTTTTTTATTTTCATTTTTTCTTCATGGGAGATCGGCCGATTTTTTTCTTTCTTTCTTTGCAAGTGCATTCAGGGAACCAAACTCCTTTTACATAACAAACTGCAAGATTTTTTAACTTTTCCCATCCCATAATTACCCCACACTTGAACCAAACAATCTCACTCAACAAAATTATCACAACCAATACTAAGTCCTAATCCCCGGATAGGGTCAAGCTTATCTTCGCTAGGGAATAATTTTGTGGAGCTAAAAATAAAAGGCTTAAGGCTCAACTTGGCTTCAAAAAGAGGATAATGTAAAGGTAGGTAAAAGAGAGGATAAAAAGTGGCTTATGAAAAATAAGTTCTTAATCATAATTAATCATGCATGAACGATCTCATAGCGACTTCAAGAAATAGATAACCATGTCAATGACAAGAGATATATATGCATAAAGAGAGCAAATCACACAAGAAAAGAAGAGGGATTTTTTGATGTTCTCCCTTTAAGGCCAAAATTCCTCACTAGGTAAAAATTTGTTGGATTGCAACTACTTCTGCTTAAGACACATATGCTCAATTTCATCACAAGTCAATTTTCACAATCAAAAGCAATTTCTCAAGACTTAGGCTATACTATCCAAATATGCCAAAGGAATTATATGATAAGCATGAAAATTAAATCTCATCATAGGACATCTAAGATGGAGCATTCTTCTATCCAAAAACAAACAAAAAAATTTTATTTTTTTTATTTTTCAAAATTTTTCAAATTTTTTTGATTTTTCGATTTTTTTCTTACAAAACAAACCAACAAACCAACAAGCAAACAACTAACACATAGACTCAACTAAACACAACATGTCAGATTTCTTCTTCCCTTACCCCATACTTAAATCATGCAATGTCCTCATGCATAAAAAAATGATATGACAAAGTAAAGAGATAAGAAGAAGAAACTCACAAAGAACTCTTGAAGCTTTAAGTAGTGGTGGAGCTCATCATTGAGAAGGTGGGGGTCGAAGACGAGGGCGGAATGGTGGATGTGCTGGAGGAACCCATGCATCTTGATCCAGGTAGTGTCCTTGGTTCCAATGCATATAACTCTCGATATGAGCCCAACGGTAATCATCCATCTCTTGTTGGGCCTCATAGTATGTCCGGAACTACTAGAACTCCTGATAATGCTGATCCACCTCAGCCCGGGTTTGCCTTTGGTTCTCCATCATGGATGAATGCCCCCGCATCACGACCTCGTGTTGTTGCCTATGTTCAACCGTCATGGCCGCCATCTCTCGAGACAAATAAGCCATGTCATACACCAGAGCCTCATCTTGCTGCATTGGCTCTTCGTTTCTTGGACTAGTGTAAGCATCCGAGGAGGTCCCGAATGATGTCTCTTTATTTGGTGGTGTTTTCATATGTGATTTCCTTTGTAAATATGTTTCTTTTTCCCCTTTTCTTGTGTGTTTTGTTCCTTTTTAGCTTAGTTCCCGTATTTCTATGAGATTCGGAAACTACGCGCGTTTTATGTGTTTTGTAGGCGTTTTGGCATGGATCAAGGATCGATTTGAAGGAGGGTCGAGACATGGAGCAAGGCCCGAGCTAAAGCGGGAAAGAGAGGAGCAAGCCATGAAGAAGAACAAGAGAAGCCAACAAGAAGAAGGTGGAACGAGGTCCGGACCGAGTTGCAACAACGTCGGGCCCGACTTGGAAGCTTTCAACCTCGGACCAACATGCACAGTACCTCGGGCCCGATGTCCTCCGTGTGGGTCCGAGTCGGTCACCGGACTACTTGGGCTCCAAGGCACGAAATTGTGGACTTCCACTTTTGCCCCTCATCTAATCTATAAAAGGCCCTCTTGTCTTCTAATTTAGGGGGCTCTCACACACAAGAAGGAGAGGTTCCCACACTTGGCAAGGAACCAAGAGGATACTTGGAGAGCAAGGAGGAAGGAGAGGAGAAGGAGAAGAGAGAGAATCGGCCAAGGGAGAAGAGGGATTGATAGGTTTGGTTGATAGATTAGCTTTGCTTTGTTTTGATCTTGTGGATTTGGAAACCCTTGATTGGAATTTGTGGATTGCTTTTGATTTGAATGAAACTTTGCTTTGTTTTGAGATTGATGATGTTGATTGCTTTCCCTTTTGATTTGTTTTCTTTCTTTGTTTGCCATATGGAGTAGATCTCCTTGATCTTGGGTTATGGGGGAAAACCCTAGCTAGGTTTGGGCTAGAAACACCAATTCCATAGCCTTGAGCGTTTGATCTAAGGAACCCACTCTACATAGAGCTACAATTCCTTGCGAAAGTTGGGAATCAAGGCTTGTGATTGGCAAAGTAGCGAAAGTGAACATGTGTCAATCTCAAGACCTTGCTTCGAAGGGGATTTCCCCAAGGATCGAGGTGTAGAAGTGGTTGGAACGAGGGCGAAAGCACTCGATCCTAGTCCGATCATCACTTATTGCTTGAATTGGGGTGGAAAAGCCTTAATCTACTAAAGAAGGAACCCAAAAGCCCAAGATCTACTTTCAATCTTTGAAGTTCGACAAACCCAGATACCTCGGGCCCGACTTACCCTATGTCGGTCCCGACTTCCTCTTGTCGCCAACATCGGGCCCGACGTGACCTCTGTGTCGGTCCCGACTGTACTCTTTGTTTTCCTTCGTTTTAAGTTCTCCTTTCTAGCTTTCTAGTGTCTAGGCACATCAATCGAGTAGACTTCCCGAGTGTTCGACACCCACAACGTGCTACAACGGGGTCGGGTTATAAATTGTATCTCTAGACCCTCGCACCGAGAGGCGATCAAAAGATTGGCGCTGTTGCCGTGGAAGTCTAAGTGCATTGAGTGCCAATTTGGTGAGTTTCTTGTGTTTTGGTAGTGTTTTGGGTGAGGGAATAGCCCAAACCCTTTGTTTGTTTTTGATTTGTTTTGGTTTGTGTCTTTGTTTCGTAGGTGTATGCTAGCTCGTTCCTCCCGAGGAACACTTGAGCTTGAGTTTGTGAGAGATCCGGAAAGTATTCTCAAAGAAGCCCGAAGAAGGAAAAGGATGGCGAATCAAGCTCTCCATGTTGATGAGGAGTTGGCTCAACTTAGGGCCGAAATGGCTAGATTGCAACTTGAGAAGGAAAATCAAGAGGAGGTGGCAAGAAGAGAACGGGAGCAACGGATGAGAGCCGAGGCTCAACTCAACGCTCTACCCCGGAATGCACGCCAATACATGCATCCGGAGTTGAGGGTACCCGAACCGGCTATTGTGCTTCCCGAGGTTGCCAAGAATTTTGAGATCAAGACGCAATTCATCTTCCTCATCAAGCGTGATCAATTCGAGGGCCGTCCACATGAGTGTCCCATAGAGCACGTCAAACGCTTTGTGAACATGTGTGAGACGATCTCTACCGACGAGGAGACATTGGAGTATGTGCTTCTAAAGGCGTTCAAATGGTCACTTGGGGGCAAGGCCACACATTGGCTTGAGAGCCAAGCTCCTAGGTCAATCACAACTTGGAAGACACTCTATGATGCTTTCTTGATGAAGTTCTTCCCGCCCTCAAAGACAACCGAGCTAAGAAGGAAGATTGCAAGCTTTCAACAAGGTCCGAATGAGCCTCTCTTCGAAGCATGGGACCGTTTCAAGGAGATGTTGCGCCAATGTCCTACTCATGGCCAACAACCATATGTGCTTCAAGATATCTTTTTCCAAGGCATCAATCCGGTAACGAAGGACAAGCTCAATCTCCACACCGATTGTGGGTTCATAGACTTGACACCAGATCAAGCTTGGGAGCTACTTGACAAGCTATCCGATTATGAGGCCATGTATGGGGTGAGTCAAGCTAGCGAAGAGGTGAAAGTTCAAGGTGAAGGTGCAAGGAAGTTATATGATCCAAAGGGAGAAGACATTGACAAGGATGTGAAGCTCCAATTCCTTGAAGGTGAAGTGAGCAAGCTTAAGAGGCAAGTCCACTACTACAAGCAAAATACTAGAGCTTGTGAGGAGTGTTGATCCTTTGCACATGCTACACAAGTTTGTCCGAATGAGAGCCAAGTGCGCTTGGCCGAGCAAATTGAGGAGGCAAACTATGTTCGAGGAAATTTCGGTGGAAGAGGCAATTTCAACAATGGTGGCAATGGCCGGTGGAACAACGGTCAAGCTCAAGGTTACAACAACAACTTCAACCAAAACGAGCCAAGGGCGCCACCACCACCATATAGGCCACCGGGATTCAATGAGCTACAATCATTCGCTCAAGAGATGAGAGACGGGTTCAAGGAGATGAGGAACCAATTCAATGAGTTTGGTGCATGGAGGAGGCAAGTCGACAATCAATTTTCCCAAATCGCAACTCAAGCCCCGAGAGAGAATGGGAGACTTTCGGACTGACCCGAGGAGAACCCTCGAGCTCAAAACAATCAAAATGAAGTCCAGGCAATTGGATTGAGAAGTGGCCGAAACTTACCCGAGCCACTCATGCGTAAGGAGAATGAAGAGAGTCGGACCGACTTACCCAGCAAGTCAGGTCCGACGTTCCCCGAAGTCGACCCAGCAAGAAGATCGACCCCTTTACCCGGACCGAGGTTGAGAGCAACTCGGGGCCGACGTACCCAGACCTCGATCCGACTCCTCTGCCTCGGACCGAGAGTCACAACATCGGGCCCGACATGGTGCCTAAGTCAGTCCAACCAGGAAATGTTGCAAGTGAAGTAGGGAAGTCCAAGGAGGTTGATCCAAGCAAGATTCAAGGTGCAACAATTCTTCCATATCCTTCAAAGAAGCCGAAAGATGTTGTTGAGAACAAGTTCAAGAGGTTTCTCAAACTCTTGCAAGGCTTGAACATCTCTATCCCATTCACCGATGCATTGAGCGAGATGCCATCTTATGCCAAGTTTTTAAGGGAGATTTTGAGCAAGAATAGGTCGATAGTTGAAATGCAAGATGAGGTCAAGACCTTGGAGTTACCGCAAAAGCTAGGAGATCTCGGTCGCTTTGCTATAACCATTGGTGTGGGGTCTCGAAACATCCAAGCCTTATGTGACCTTGGAGCAAGCACGAGCATCATTCCTTACACCATATGGAAATCCACATCCATGGGTCTCATAGCTCCGGTCAACATGAGGTTAACGATAGCAGATGGGTCGTCCATCGAGCCAATTGGTATCGTCGAGGATTACCCCGTTTGCATTGAAGGCCACTATGTCCCGATCGACTTTGTTGTGGTGGATATGATAGAAGTGCCGGGTGAACCGATTATACTAGGGAGACCTTTCCTTGCTACGGTTGGGGCAATCATTGATGTAAAAAAGGGCCAGTTGTCTCTTGACATTGGAGGAAGAGAGATTGAGTTTTTCTTTAGGCCAACTTCAAAAGGGGTCGTACATAAGGAAGCTAAGATGATCCAAGTTCCTCTTGGATTGCAATGGGAAGCCGTTTCTAAGAAGCCAAGGCCAAGGGAGCTCAGGTTGAAAGCCACCCCACCACCTAGAGAAATTGAGATAGAGCGCCAAGGTCTAGCCCTCAATATGATTGAGCATGAGCAATTGGAGGAAGGGATGTCTTATTTGGAGGTTTTCAAGGCCGAGAAGGAAGAAGTTCAAGCACCACCGGAACCATCTCAAGAACTCAAGGAGCTTCCAAAAGATTTGAGGTACGTATTTCTTGGTCCCAACTCTTCTTTGCCCATAATCATAAATGCCAACTTGAATGATGAGGAGGAGTCTAAGTTGTTAGAGGTTCTAAGAAAACATAGAGGAGCTTTAGGGTATTCACTAGAGGAACTAAAGGGAATCTCTCCCTCAATTTGCATGCATAGGATTTATATGGAGGATAACCATAAACCCACTATTGAACCACAAAGAAGATTAAATCCTAACAAGAAAGAAGTGGTAAAGAGTGAAATACTTAGGATGTTGGATGCGGGAATCATCTTCCCAATTTCCGATAGCAAGTATGTGAGTCCCGTGCATGTAGTCCCTAAAAAAGGAGGTCTTACCGTTGTGCAAAATGAAAAGGGAGAGATGATACCTACTAGAACCACAACAAAATGGCGTATTGTGTATTGATTACCATAAGCTTAATAGTGGCACTCGCAAAGACCATTTTCCCCTTCCCTTCATAGACCAAGTCCTAGAAATATTAGCACAACATGAATATTTTTGCTACCTTGATGGGTATAGCGGGTTTTGGCAAATCCCTATTCATCCCGATGATCAAGAGAAGACGACATTCACATGTCCTTATGGGACTTTTGCCTATAGACGCATGCCTTTTGGTTTATGTAATGCGCCGACAACATTTCAAAGATGCATGATGTCCATATTCTCCGATATGGTTGAGGATATAGTAGAAGTGTTTATGGATGATTTCTCCGTCTATGGTTCCTCATTTGATGTTTGCTTAGTTAACTTAGACAAGGTTTTGACTAGATGTGAGGAGACTAGCTTGGTGCTTAGTTGGGAAAAATGCCATTTCATGGTGAAGGAGGGCATAGTACTAGGACACCTAGTTTCTAGTAGGGGGATAGAAGTAGATAAAGCTAAAGTTGAGATAATTGAAAAACTACCTCCTCCCTCTTGTGTTCGTGATGTTACGAGTTTCTTGGGTCATGCGGGATTTTATAGACGGTTCATCAAGGATTTTTCTAAGATTGCAAAACCATTGTCTAACCTCTTGATGAAGGATGTGCCTTTTGAATTTGCTGAGGATTGCATGATTTCTTTTTGTAGGTTGAGAGATGCCTTGATTTCGGCTCCAATAATGGCGGCACCCGATTGGAATCTTCTATTCGAAGTAATGTGTGATGCTAGTGATTTCGCCGTAGGGGCCGTCCTTGGGCAAAGGAAGGATGGAAAGTTGCATGCCATCTACTACGCAAGCAAAACTTTGGATGAAACTCAGTGCAATTACACAACGACGGAGAAAGAGTTTCTTGCGATAGTGTTTGCATTTGAGAAATTCCGTTCATATCTTGTGGGATCAAAGGTTGTAGTCTTCACGGACCATGCGGCAATCAAATACCTCATGAAGAAGAAAGATGCAAAGCCGAGGCTTCTAAGGTGGATGCTCCTTCTCCAAGAGTTTGACCATGAGATCAAGGACAAAACCGGTGCGGAAAATGTGGTAGCTGATCATCTATCCCATTTGCCCATTGAGTACATGTTAGAGATGGAGGATGGTTTGACTATAGATGATTCAAGGGCAGATGAAGTTCTCATGAGTGGAAAGGAGGAAAGGAAAGGTGGATCGACGAACCAAGTAAGTCGGGCTCGAGGTCCAGAACATCGGACCAAAGGCAGGGCAGGTACGAGTGAGTCGGGACCGAGGTCTTCAAAGTCAGGCCCGAGTTACCTGTGTGTTTGCGAAGCTAGACCGGTGTCCAACCATGTCGGGCTAGGTACACTTCAATGTCGGTCCGTGGAAGAAAGTAAGTTTCCTAACTCGATTTCCATTCCTTCTCGTTCTCAATTGATTGATTCTTTCTCTCCCACTTGCCTTCTTTCCATTAGTGTCGTAAGACGAGGGGATTCCCCTTGGTTTGCGGACTTTGCTAACTTTGCCGTAGGGGGAGTGATCCCACCAAATTTGTCTTATCAAGTTAGGAAGAAATTCTTACATGATACTAGACAATATTTTTGGAATGATCCATATCTCTACAAGGAAGGGCGTGATCAAATCTATAGACGGTGTGTGTCAAGTGAAGAGGTTGAGAGCATAATTCACCATTGCCATTCCTTGCCTACGGGGGGTCACGCTAAGAGTTCCAAAACCACTTCAAAAATTCATCAATGTGGTTATTATTGGCCGACCATGTTCAAGGATGTGCATGATTATGTGAGGAAGTGTGAGGAGTGCCAAAGAGAGGGGAACCTATCAAGGAGGAATGAGACTCCTCAAACTAGCATTCTAGAAGTTGAGTTATTTGATGTATGGGGTATTGATTTCATGGGACCGTTTCCCACATCGGGGCCTTACAAGTACATCTTGGTAGCCGTGGACTATGTATCAAAATTGGTGGAGGCCATACCAACAAGAACCAATGATGCTAGGGTGGTGATGAAGTTCTTGAAAAGCAACATTTTTGCAAGGTTTGGTGTGCCTAGGGTTCTCATAAGTGATGGCAGACCTCATTTCATTGAGAGGTGCTTCGAGAATGTGTTGATCAAGTCTGGGGTGTCTCATCGAGTTGCTATTCCTTATCATCCTCAAACAAGCGGGCAAGTCGAGGTGTTAAACCGCCAAATCAAGGCTATCTTGGAGAAGACCGTATCTCAATCAAGGAAAGATTGGGCCTCTAAGCTCGATGATGCACTTTGGGCTTATAGAACCGCCTTCAAGACACCTTTGGGAACTACACCCTTCAATTTAGTTTATGGCAAGGCATGCCATCTTCCGGTAGAGCTTGAGCACAAGGCAAAATGGGCACTCAAGGAGATGAATTGGGATATCAACTTGGCCGGTGAGAAAAGGTTTCTAGAGCTTCATGAGTTGGGAGAATTGAGGTTGAAAGCCTATGAGAACTCCAAGTTGTACAAGGAGAAGACCAAGAAGTGGCATGATAGGAAGTTAATTCCAAAGACTTATCAAACCGGTGACAAGGTTCTCCTTTTCAATTCAAGGCTTAAACTTTTCCCGGGGAAGATAAGGCCTAGGTGGAGTCAAGGTTATCAGGATCGGGATTCTAAGTTGGATCGTTGAGGGTCTTTTGGATCGAATCGTAAGATCAGATCGTTGAATCGTAAGATCCTACGTTATAACTAAAAGTATGCAAGAATAACCTAATATATTGTATATTTTGTTATATATGAAGTAAGAAAATGATAAACATTATTAATTTGATTATTAAAAATATTATAGGATGGACTGGTCAACTATTTTAATGGAAATGATACATTAATCGCTAAATTATTAATAATATATAGTTAAAATTGTTATTTTATAGGATCGTTAGAATCGTTTGTAGGATCGCTAGAATCGTTTATATGATCGCTAAAATCGTATGTAAATTCGGGATAGGGTCGAGATTGTATTTTAAATCATTTAAGATCCTACTCCAATAAGATTCTACTTGGGATCGTAGATCGTTCACGTGTTATGGATCGTAGGATCGCTAGAATTGTAGACTCGGATCGGGATTCTGATAACATTGGGTGGAGTGGACCATTTGTGGTCCACCATATCTATGCTCATGGTGCGGTGGACTTGGTTGATGAACGAGGACATATTTTCAAAGTGAATTGTCATCGAGTGAAGAAGTTCTATGATAAGGCCGGTCCAAGCGAAGAAGTTAGAGCCTCATGGGCTCTCGTCCTCGCCAATTGATCCTAGACATGCCATTGAAGAATAAAGAAATTGTGAGCTCTTCATACTCTTCTCTCTTGCTTTTAAAGTTTTGGTTTCCTTGTTTGATGGGGACATTAAAATTTTAAGTATGGGGTGGGGGTAGGTGTGTTCATGATTTCACTTGCTTATGTTTGTTTGTTATTTTGAGGATATTTGTTTTTTGTTTCTAGATTGGGTTTGGGATGTTTGTTTCTTGGTTTGTGGTTTGATGAAAGACATGGATGATTAATTTGGTCTTGAATGGATGAGTCTTTGTTTTTGGTTTTAGAGAAATTTTTGCAAAAAAATCCATAACAAAATTGAAAAATTGTGTTAAAAACAACAAAAAGATTTTGTGTTTTGTAGTTTTGGACTAGAAATTCCCATCTTAGATTGCCAAAATAAAAGCTAATGATGATGTGAGCATGTAAATTCCTTTGCATATTTTCGGATGGTTTAGCCGCTAAAATGATGTTGCTTTTGATGTGATCATGATATCTTGCTTGTTTTATTGAACATGTGAGTTCTAGGATGAGTTCTTATGCAACTAAGTATGAGTGACCCTTGTGAGATTGATTTTTGGCCATTTTAGGGATCCTTGTTCATTTTTGCATATCCCTCATGTTTCTTGTGTGATTAGCTCATTCATGCTTAGTAAAACTTGCTATTGTGGTGTTTATCTATTTTCCAAGACCGTCATGAGATTTGTCCTAGCATTGTCACATTGATTTTGAACTTTATTCTCCTAGTCACATAAATGTTCCATATCCTACCATGAAGTTAATCCTTTGTTTGTAGCCCCGTTCTAGCCTAAGCCTTTGTTTGAAACTCCTCAAAAATATTATTCCTAGCCTTATATGACTTGACCCTTATGGGATTGGACTTTAGAAGAGAGGTTTGGATTGTATTTGAAGAGTTGAGATTGTCTTGGGTTTAAGGGCAAAGAATGGTGTTATGAATCATGTGGGTAGTGCATCTTTGTTGTGCAAAAAGAAAACAAAGAAACAAAGAAAGAAAGAAAATGTTGGAAATGTAAAGTGGAATGAAGGCAAAGGGCTTAAGTGAAGAAAAATGGTCCGACCGAGTTACACGCAACATAGGGCCCGATGTCATAAGAAAGTCGGTCCAAATGTAGAAAGTGTGGAAAATCCAACAAAAAGCCTAAGAGCAAAGATGAAGTGGAATGTTAAGTGAAATTTTGGGTTGAAAGGAAAAAAATGTTAAGTCTTTTGGGTGAGTGTGAAAGTAATTGTGGAATTTTGGTGAAGTTGGTGAGAGTTTAGGTTGTTCAATCCCCATTGTAAGCACCACAAGACCAAATAATTCCCACCTTGAGAAATACCAAAAGCCCCATTACAACCCGGCCGAATGGAACCTCCTTGAGGACCTCCATTGAGCCAAGTTCGAATTCTTTGTGTACTTTGTATTAGGCATCTCTAGGTGGAGGAATTGGTGATCTTAGCTTTAATAGTAAAGTCCTTACTTGCATGATTTTCGAGCTTGAGTGTTCATTGCTAAACCCAAACATATGATGAGTGATACACATTCACATATCCCTAAAGTGAGGCTTAGTTGCATTGACTCTATTCCTTGGAACACTTAATCATGTGCGATGATGTAATCTTGCTTGAATATCAATCACTTGTGCTTAAAATGTGTTTTCATACGAGGCTTTACTTGAAGATTATGTTTCGGTCTTGCTTACATTGTTATTGCTTGAGGACAAGCAAGTTTAAGTATGGGGTATTTTGATGTCTTTTTATTTGGTGGTGTTTTCATATGTGATTTCCTTTGTAAATATGTTTCTTTTTTCAAATTTCTTGTGTGTTTTGTTCCTTTTTAGCTTAGTTCCCGTATTTCTATGAGATTCGGAAACTACGCGCGTTTTATGTGTTTTGTAGGCGTTTTGGCATGGATCAAGGATCGATTTGAAGGAGGGTCGAGACATGGAGCAAGGCCAGAGCTAAAGCGGGAAAGAGAGGAGCAAGCCATGAAGAAGAACAAGAGAAGCCAACAAGAAGAAGGTGGAACGAGGTCCGGACCGAGTTGCAACAACGCCGGGCCCGACTTGGAAGCTTTCAACCTTGGACCGACATGCACAGTACCTCGGGCCCGATGTCCTCCGTGTCGGTCCGAGTCGGTCACCGGACTACTTGGGCTCCAAGGCACGAAATTGTGGACTTCCACTTTTGCCCCTCATCTAATCTATAAAAGGCCCTCTTGTCTTCTAATTTAGGAGGCTCTCACACACAAGAAGGGGAGGTTCCCACACTTGGCAAGGAACCAAGAGGATACTTGGAGAGCAAGGAGGAAGGAGAGGAGAAGGAGAAAAGAGAGAATCGGCCAAGGGAGAAGAAGGATTGATAGGTTTGGTTGATAGATTAGCTTTGCTTTGTTTTGATCTTGTGGATTTGGAAACCCTTGATTGGAATTTGTGGATTGCTTTTGATTTGAATGAAACTTTGCTTTGTTTTGAGATTGATGATGTTGATTGCTTTCCCTTTTGATTTGTTTGCTTTCTTTGTTTGCCATATGGAGTAGATCTCCTTGATCTTGGGTTATGGGGGAAAACCCTAGCTAGGTTTGGGCTAGAAACCCCAATTCCATAGCCTTGAGCGCTTGATCTAAGGAACCCACTCTACATAGAGCTACAATTCCCTGCGAATGTTGGGAATTAAGGCTTGTGATTGGCAAAGTAGCGAAAGTGAACATGTGTCAATCTCAAGACCTTGCTTCGAAGGGGATTTCCCCAAGGATCGAGGTGTAGAAGTGGTTGGAACGAGGGCGAAAGCACTCGATCCTAGTCCGATCATCACTCATTGCTTGAATTGGGGTGGAAAAGCCTTAATCTACTAGAGAAGGAACCCAAAAGCCCAAGATCTACTTTCAATCTTTGAAGTTCGACAATCCCAGATACCTCGGGCCCGACTTACCCTACGTCGGTCCCGACTTCCTCTTGTCGCCAACATCGGGCCCGACGTGACCTCTGTGTCGGTCCTGACTGTTCTCTTTGTTTTCCTTCGTTTTAAGTTCTCCTTTCTAGCTTTCTAGTGTCTAGGCACATCAATCGAGTAGACTTCCCGAGTGTTCGACACCCACCACGTGCTACAACGGGGTCGGGTTATAAATTGTATCTCTAGACCCTCGCATTTGTGAGGGATCACCGAACTCATAAACCGCTCCAAAAGTAGGTTGTAAGGGCGGCATAGGGACGCGATATGGTCCTGTAGGGTCGTGCGTGACCCCATAAGGGTCGTGCACGGAGTGTCGAGCGGGCTGAAATGATCCTGGCTGGTCGTGCACGACCCCCCCAGGGTCGTCCATGAACTGGCGTGCTAGCTGGAACGACCCAAATGGGTCATGCTCGACCCCAGTGGGGTCCTGCCTGAGGGGAGGTAGGGCGGGCAAGGCTAGAATATCATACCCAAGCTCAGGACTCGGATAACGGCGGGGGCGTCTTCTCAAAGACTCATCGTGTTCGGGGCATTTCTTCAAACGATATCGGTCGCTGGACCACACCTCAAACCAATTTGGCAAATGAAGCAAATCAACCCGCTCTTTAGTGATGACAACTTGGTTACCATGAAAAGTGGAGCAATACGTGTTGGGAGCATTGGGGTGCCTCGCTATCATCTTTCCATTAATGAGGAACGGGATGTCCACAAATATCGGCTTCTCCCCTGAATAAGCTCTCATGTTGACTCTAAGGTTGTGGGCAAGCCGAGCGATCATCCCTCCAAAGTAAACCGAGTCTGACTTGGCCTTGAAATCATCCACACTCCTCATCCACTCGAAGCCAATGTTGATAGGCTCGGGGGAAGAGAATAACATCGTCCTCAGCATGTTGACGTCCCTCTTGTTCGGCCTAGATAACTCAATCCTCGGGAAGAACGTGCTCCCTAGGATGCGAAGAATGATCCGAAAGAGCGGGCTGGCGATGTCCTTGCTAGGTAAGTTGTGGACGGCACCCTCCTCAACCCCAGATAGTTAGCTCCGTGTGTCTAGGGGGTCGTGCTCAAGCTTGGCATCATAAATCGGGTTAGGGAACCCGAATGCATCATTGAGCTCTTTCAAGGTGAGCTTGAACCACTTGTTCCCGAGCTGAAATTGTATCTTACCACGTGTGTGAAGGCTCTTGATCTTGGTAGACAAGGCGGCCAAAAACTCACAAGTGAGGATGGGATAATGGTGATTGTCCCACATAAGCAAATTCTCGCCCCCTATGTAAGTGAATGCCTCCATCAAATCATCATGGATGTGCAAGCGTTGCCCATCCTCTTTGCAATACCATCTTGTTCTATGCTTGAGCTCAAGGCAAGCATTGAACGTCTTTCTGAATTCAGAGGCCAGGTTGCATTGGTTAAGCTCGGGCCTATCACTTTTCTTTGACTTCTTCATGGGTCTAGAAGTTGAGGCCATGGTACCTACATCAATCAAACACAAACACCACATAATCCACCCCATACTTATTCAAAGGCAAGTATTGCTAGCATTATCGATTAAGCAATTTGCAACGAAGGCGGGACATTAGTTATATAGACATGAATGCATGGATCAAATCTCAACCTAGCATGCAATACTTAGCAAAAACCACCCAAGTATACATGAAAAGAGCTATGGCACGACCCAAAGGGGGTCGTGCACGACCCCATAGGGGTCGGTCCAGGGAGCTTGATTTTTGGGTGGGTCGTGCACGACCCTAAGGGGGTCGTGCACTACCACCTAGTACTATTCATCATCTTCAACCTTCACCCAAAATTTGGATCTAGCCCCCATTGGCACCAAATATCATATTTCATCCACAATAACCTAGAAAACTCGAGTCTAAACTCACCCAAGCATGCAAGAATCAAGAACAACACCCATTATGAAAGCAATTTCCAAATTTCTACCCAAAATCAAAAATTCCCAAATAATGCAAATCCAACCCAAAAATTCAATTTCAACCATGAATAATCACAATTAAGAGTAGAGCGTTAGAGATCCATATCGAAAATCCGAGATTCAAGCAAGAAAAGTGGAAAAAGGGTGGAGTTCGACCTAGATCTAGAATGGGGTCGATTTAGAGCTCGTGTTCGAACCAGATCTGGGTTCGTGCGCGACCCAAATCTCTGCGTGGGTGGACTGGTGGCGCAGTGGTGTGGCGGGATGGTGCAACGGTGGCTTTCGGTGGTGTAGGTGGTGATTTGGTGAGGATGAGAGTGGGAGAGGGATCAAGCTTTAGGGGATGGAGTTGGGTCGTTCACGAGCAGAATAAGAGGGCAATAGGGTCGATTTTGGGTTTTAACTCAAAAATAGGGGATAGAATACTTACCTTATTGAAGAAGGGAACTTTTGGAATTTCACGCAAGGGTCGTGCACGACCCATTTAGGGTCGTGCTCGACCCCCCTGGGAGGTGGTCGACAATTACCTTAAATTGCTCCTTATGTAAAGTCGTCTTTTCCCGTCTTTTTGATCCCGTCTTTGAAGCTTATGACCCTGCAAAAATCCCACAAAATTCTATCCCAGACAATAGTATTCTATCCTATTCTAAGGAAGGTTAGAAAAAAAACCTAATACAAAAATAAAAAAAAATAAAAATAAAAATAAAAATAATATAACTAACTAAAAATCGGGTTGTCTCCCGTAAGCGCTTTGTTAACATCCCTAGCTTGACGAATTACCTTAGCTCAGTCCGAGATGGTGAGAGCCCATGTGGCTCGGATTTCTTCGTCGGGTGCCACTTTTGCATAGTACATCTTCAAGCGATGCCCATTGACTTTGAAAATTGCTCCGTTCTCATCTATAAGGTCAACCACCCCATGTGGATAAATGTTATGAACCATGAATGGTCCACACCATCTTGTCTTTAGCTTTACGGGGAGAAGTCGGAGCCTAGAGTTGAAAAGAAGTACTTGGTCACCGACTTTTAAGAGTTTTGGAACAAACTTCTTGTCATGCCACTTTTTGGTTCTCTCCTTGTAGATCATGGCATTCTCATACGCCTTGAGCCTCAATTCTTCCAATTCTTGCAAGTCCATGAAACATTTTGCTCCGGCGGCATCGAGGTCCATGTTAAGCTCTTTGAGAGCCCATAAAGCTTTGTGTTCAAGATCGACGGGCAAGTGACATGACTTGTCATACACCAAGTTGTAAGGAGTGGTGCGGAGTGGCGTCTTGTAAGCAGTGCGGTATGCCCATAGTGCAACATCAAGCTTTGAAGACCAATCTTTCCTTGACCGGGATACCGTCTTCTCCAAGATGCTCTTTATTTGACGGTTTGAGACCTCCACTTGACCACTTGTTTGAGGATGATATGGTGTTGCCACCCTGTGAGAGACACCATACTCGGCCAAAATAGCTTCAAAGCTCCTTTCAATGAAGTGTGAGCCGCCTTCACTTAGAAGAACTCGGGGGACTCCAAAACGAGGGAAGATATTTGATTTCATGAACTTAGCAACCACCCGAGCATCATTTGTTTTTGTGGCAATGGCCTCCACCCACTTGGAGACATAATCAACCGCTTCAAGGATGTACTTATAAGGACCCGATGAAGGGAAGGGCCCCATAAAGTCTATCCCCCACACATCAAAAAGCTCGACTTCCAAGATACCGGTGAGCGGATTCTCATTTCTCCAAGTAATGTTTTCGGAACGCTGGCACTCGTCACACCTTGTCACAAACTCATGTACATCCTTGAAAAGCATTGGCCAATACAAGCCACTTTGAAGAATCTTCACGGTGGTCTTGAATCCCTTAGCATGGCCTCCCGTTGGTAGAGTGTGGCAATGGAGAATGACGCTCTCAATCTCATCATCCGGAATACAACGTCAAAAGATGTGATCACTTCCTTGCTTGAACAAGTAAGGATCATCCCAATAATATTGCTTGACGTCATGGAGGAATTTCTTTTTGGCTTGAGGGGTTAAACCCACCGAAATATCGCCTCCTACAATATAGTTAGCAAAATCCGCAAACCAAGGGGTCCTCAACCCACGTAAAGCAAGAATAGAAGTAGAGAGAGAAGGTAAAGATGGGAGATCATTAGAACTCGAAAGAACCGAAAAGGGCAAAGAAGACTTACCTGCGCGACCCAGGGTGAGGGTCTTGCACGAGCCATTTGGGTCATGCTCGAAGTCTGACTCGAGGGCAGGGGTCGTGCTCGACCCTTTTGGGGTCGTGATCGACCTTATGACGACCCTGGCAGGGTCGGTCCTAAGAGGGCCAACCTCTAATGGGGTCGTGCACGAGCTTGGCAGGGTCGGTCCTGAGAGCTTGATTTCTCCACCACTCTTGTCTCCATGGGGCTCTTTGTTTCCTTGTAAAAGAGTCTCATCGGGGCGTGTATCATTGATGGGGATTGATCCGTCGGACTCTGGATATGCTCAAGGGGCAGTCTTGATAGGTGATCCGCCACTAAGTTCTCCGTTCTTTTCTTGTCTCGGATTTCGTGATAGAATTCCTGCAATAAAAGCATCCAACGAAGCAACCTAGGCTTGACGTCTTTTTTCGCCATTAGAAATCTAACCTCAGCATGGTCATATAGACAATCACCTTAGAACCTACTAAGTAAGAGCGAAATTTCTCAAAAGCAAGCACCACAGCAAGAAACTCTTTCTCGGTTTTGGTGTACTTACTATGGGCTTCATCAACCGTCTTACTTGCATTGTAGATGGCATGAAGCTTCTTGTCCTTCCTTTGCCCGAGAACCGCTCCTACGGCATAGTCACTAGCATCACACATGATTTCAAAGGGAAGTGACCAATCTAGTGATTGCATAATGGGGGCCGTCACGAGGGCTTTCCTTAACCTGTAAAATGCTTCAAGACATTTTAGAGACATTCTAAACACTACATCTTTCATTAGTAGGTTAGTCAATGGTTTAGCAATTTTAGAAAAGTCCTGAATAAAGCGTCTATAAAAACCAGCATGGCCCAAAAAGCTCCTAACGTCTTTAACGGAGGATGGAGGGGGCAATTTCTCAATAAGCTCAATTCTTGCCTTGTCCACCTCAATCCCGCGTTTAGACACTAGATGTCCACCTCAATCCGCCGGACTCTGGATATGCATATGGGGCAGTCTTGATAGGTGATCCGCCACTAAGTTCTCCCCTCCTTTCTTGTCTCGGATTTCGTGATAGAATTCCTGCAATAAAAGCATCCAACGAAGCAACCTAGACTTGACGTCTTTTTTCGCCATTAGAAATCTAACCTCAGCATGGTCATATAAACAATCACCTTAGAACCTACTAAGTAAGAAGGAAATTTCTCAAAAGCAAACACCACATCAAGAAACTCTTTCTCGGTTTTGGTGTACTTACTATGGGCTTCATCAAGCGTCTTACTTGCATTGTAGATGGCATGAAGCTTCTTGTCCTTCCTTTGCCCGAGAACCGCTCCTACGGCATAGTCACTAGCATCAAACATGATTTCAAAGGGAAGTGACCAATCCAGTGATTGCATAATGGGGGCCGTCACGAGGGCTTTCCTTAACCTGTAAAATGCTTCAAGACATTTTGGAGACATGCTAAACACTACATCTTTCATTAGTAGGTTAGTCAATGGTTTAGCAATTTTAGAGAAGTCCTGAATAAAGCGTCTATAAAAACCAGCATGGCCCAAAAAGCTCCTAACATCTTTAACGGAGGATGGAGGGGGCAATTTCTCAATAAGCTCAATTCTTGCCTTGTCCACCTCAATCCCGCGTTTAGACACTAGATGTCCACCTCAATCTGCTGGACTCTGGATATGCTCAAGGGGCAATCTTGATAGGTGATCCGCCACTAAGTTCTCCGCTCCTTTCTTGTCTCGGATTTCGTGATAGAATTCCTGCAATAAAAGCATCCAACAAAGCAACCTAGGCTTGACGTCTTTTTTCGCCATTAGAAATCTAACCTCAGCATGGTCATATAAACAATCACCTTAGAACCTACTAAGTAAGAGCGAAATTTCTAAAAAGCAAACACCACAACAAGAAACTCTTTCTTGGTTTTGGTGTACTTACTATGGGCTTCATCAAGCGTCTTACTTGCATTGTAGATGGCATGAAGCTTCTTGTCCTTCCTTTGCCCGAGAACCGCTCCTACGGCATAGTCACTAGCATCACACATGATTTCAAAGGGAAGTGACCAATCCAGTGATTGCACAATGGGGGCCGTCACGAGGGCTTTCCTTAACCTGTAAAATGCTTCAAGACATTTTGGAGACATGCTAAACACTACATCTTTCATTAGTAGGTTAGTCAATGGTTTAGCAATTTTAGAAAAGTCCTGAATAAAGCGTCTATAAAAACCAGCATGGCCCAAAAAGCTCCTAACGTCTTTAACGGAGGATGGAGGGGGCAATTTCTCAATAAGCTCAATTCTTGCCTTGTCCATCTCAATCCCGCGTTTAGACACTAGATGTCCTAAGACAATACCCTCTCTAACCTTGAAATGACACTTTTCCCAATTAAGCACAAGGTTAGTCTCCTCACATCTCTTAAGGACTCTAGAGAGATTAGCAAGACATGAATCAAAAGTGGAACCATAAACTGAGAAATCATCCATAAATACCTCCACTATTTCTTCAATTATGTCAGAGAAGATGGCCATCATACATCGCTGAAAGGTGGTCGGGGCGTAGCAAAGCCCAAATGGCATCCTCCTATAAGCAAACGTCCCATATGGACAAGTAAATGTCGTCTTCCCCTGATCATCGGGGTGAATGGGAATCTGCTAGAAACCACTATAGCCATCCAAATAGCAAAAGTAATCGTGTTGGGCTGAGCGTTCTAAGACTAGCTCAATGAAGAGGAGTGGAAAGTGATCCTTCCTAGTGGCACTATTAAGTTTCTTATCGTCTATGCACATTCTCCACTTAGTGGTGGTCCTAGTTGAAATCAACTCCCCTTTTTCATTTTCAACAACCGTCATTCCCCCCTTTTTAGGAACTACATGTACGGGGCTAACCCATTTACTATCGGAGATAGGAAATATGATACTGGCATCTAACATCCTAAGAATTTCCTTTTTCACTACCTCTTTCATGTTAGGGTTTAGCCTACGTTGATGCTCAATAGTGGGTTTATGATCATCCTCCATATAAATTCGATGCATGCACAATGAGGGTGAAATACCACTAAGTTCCTCCAATGAATAACCTATGGCTTTCCTATGAGTCCTAAGCACATCAAGTAATTTATTCTCTACTTCCATACTCAAGTTAGCATTAATAATAACGGGAAGAGTAGAATTAGGACCAAGAAAAGCGTACCTCAGGGAGTCGGGGACCTCCTTAAGCTCGGGAGTAGGCTCGGGAAAGCTAACTTCCTCCTCAAGCTCCGCTTTGAGTACATCCAAGACAAGGCATTGCTCCTCACTTTCGTCCAGGAGGGTCGTGCACGACCCTGGAGGGTCGGTCTTGAGACCTCGAAAAAGTGTGGCAGAGGATCCCAAGCCAATAATTTCTCCGTTGGGTTGTTGCACTCAATGTAGTCAGAGCGTGTGTATAGCATCTTGACGTCCTCCTGATTTGACTCCTTCATTGTTGGGTTGAATCGGAATTCAATCACTTCTTCTCCAATGTTGAAGGTGAGAAGACCGTTCTTGACATCTATGATGACTCCCGCTGTGGCTAAGAATGGCAGTCCGAGAATAATGGGCACCACGGGATCTTCAGGCATCTCCATCACTATGAAATCGTTGGGCAAAAAGAACTTCCCAACTTGAACCGGGAAATCATCTACCACTCTGTTGGCTTGACACACGACCCATCCGCCATGTATAGCCTCATGTTCACTGGTACTAATGGCCCCATGTTGGTCTTGGACCAAATTGAAAGTGGAAGCAAACTCGTACTAGCACCTAGATCACACAAAGCTTTGAAACGGTAAGCTCCAATACCAATTGTAATAGCAAACTTACTTGGGTCGCCTAGCTTCTCGAGAAGCTCCAATGATCTCACTTCATCTGTCAATTCTGACATGGATCACTTCCTAGATAAGATCTCCTTCAAGAATTTAGTATAAGCAGGCATTTCATTCAAAGCCTCAGCGAAAGGAATGGAAAGATTTAAGCTTTGAAGCAACTTAACAAAGCGCTTGAACTTACCTTCAGTGGAGTCTTTGGGTTTCTTAGAAGGGAAAAGAAGCACTTTAGATGTAGAGTGAATGGAAAGAGAAGGGTTAGAAGACTTACCTGGCGAAGGGTGATCGAGCTCGACCCTTGGAGGGTCGATCGCCACTTCTTCTTCGTTATTAGCGCCCTCAAGATCGACCCTTGAGGGGATTGTGTTCGACCTTAAAGAGGTCGCGCTCGACCTAGAGTAGGTCGTGCTCGACCCTAATGGAGTCATGGCAGGGTCGGTCCTGAGAGGTCCAACCTATGTTGGGTCGTGCTCGACCCTGACAGGGTCGGTCCTGAGGCTTCTTCTTCCTCCTTATTCTTGGTTTGCTCGGGCAACGCTTTGCCACTCCTTAGGTGCATGGCTCGGATTTCACCATCACTTGTTCGGCTTCTAGGATTCTCCTCGGAGCGGCCCGGGAGTTCTCCGTGAGGTCTCGGGATTTGAGTAGCTAGCTGGCCAAGTTGGGAATCGACATTCTTTCTCCATGAGTCAAATTCTCCAAACCTTGCATGAACGCCTTTCATCTGCGTAGTTAGCTCGGCTCATACTCCATTAATGTCAGTTCGGACTCCGTTGATTCCTTCTTGCAGCCCTTGCACCCATGATGGTGGCTCTTGATAGCCCAGAGGACGGTAGGGAGGAGGACGTTGCTCTTGTTGAGGGGGTTGCTTGTATTGGTCATAATTGGAATTGCCCCAAGATGGTTGAGCATTGCTCCTCCATGCATAATTGTTGTGGTTCCTATAGGAATCTCTCATGTAGTTTGCCTCCTCATAAGCCTCAACGGCTCGTACTTGCTGCAAGTTAGTGCAATTGGAAGTAGTATGGGCGGAAGACCCGCATTCTTGACAAGATTGAGAAGATTTAAAGTAACTTACTTGCTTTTTCAAACGGTTGATCTCATCTTGTATGAATTGGAACTTTAAATCCCGATCAACTACATCAGATTGTGGCTCATACAGCTTCCTCTTCGCCGGCTTAGCTTGTTGGGTTCCGTACATGGCATCATAGTTGGTTAGCTTATTTAGTAACGCCCTTGCATCATCTAGAGTCATCTCAATGAACCCACAATTAGTGTGAAGGTTAATGCGATCCTTGGTAGCCGCATTAATTCCTTGAAAGAAAATCACTTGGAGAACATAGGGAGGTTGCCCATGAGTAGGGTATTGGCGTAGAAGTTGGAATCATTCCCATGTCTCCACAAGCGTCTCGTTTGGAAGTTGATGGTAGGAGGTGATGCGCTTCCTAAGCTGCGTTGTTTTTGCCGGTGGAAAGAACTTGGTCATGAATAAATCATGCAACTCTCTCCACGTTGTAATAGACCTTGGTGGCAAACTCTCCAACCAACTTAAAGCTTTTCCTGCAAGAGACCACTTAAAAGCCTTCAAGAGAACATATTCAAGTGCGACACCGTCAGCAGCAATAGTGTCACATAAATCAGTAAAATTATTTATATGTTCCATGGGGCATTCAGTGGGTTTCCCCTCAAATTGAGAACGCTTGATTAAGGATATGAAATGAGATTTAATCTCAAAAGTGCGGTCAATCTCCGGGAGCACTATCGCCGATTCGGTCACCCTCAGTTCTGGGTGCATGTATTGCTTGGCATTCCTTGGGATAGCGTTAAGTTGCTCTGGAATCGCTGCGTAGCTGCAGCGTGAGTGTCTCGGTCCACTTGCAAGCATTGCATCTGAGCGCGGAGTTCCTCAATTTGTTGAGCAAGAGTCTCAGCGTCGGCCATTGCTCGTTGTTCTCTCAAACGTCGATGGAAGGATCTCTCGAGTTCACTGTCGTAGTCAATCCCAAAGGTTCTCCGGGAATAACGAGATGGCATACACTGCGAACAAAGACAATGAAAACAAAATTAAAAAAAAACAAAAGGGTAAGGGCTAGTCACAAACCCAAATATCAACTAAACTTGGCACTATTGCTCATTCCCCGGTAACGATGCCAATTTGATGAAGGGTTTCTTGAACAAATAAATTTATATCAAGACCCCGCTAAGTACAGGGAGTCAGGTTCGTCCACAGGAATGAGAATAGGGCAAGAGATTAGTTGACAAACTACGAAAAACAAAGCAAACAAGAACAAAATAAGGCCAGGACCGAGCTGATTAGGGTCGTGCCGACCCTATGAAGGTCGATCTTGGACACACAAAAACACACACGAACACAAACGGACTATGGGGATCGAGCACGACCTTAGGTGAGTCGAGATCGATGCAATTTAACAAGTTTTAATCAAATATAAAAAGGCAATCCTAGGGCTAGGGCTACCACAACATCAACCATACATGCTTTCAACAAAACTTCACAACTATCATGCAATTACGATCATAGAAAAGTCAACTGTCGCAAACAATTCAAGTTATTCAATCAACTGTCGCAAATTAAACAACTTTCTATCCATCCTTCAACCTAGGAATATCAACTTTCGCAAATAATCCTATTAGATCTAATCAAGCAATCAACTTTACACTTTCGCTTTTAGGTTAATTGCAAGATATTGCCTCAACTTTCACAAAGGAATTTAGCACAAGATAGATAGATATGATCTTCAAACATTCAAGTCATGAATTAAAGTTTAGACATGCATGATCGTGTTGGGTTTTTACCCAACCCTAGAATCTAAGAGAACTACTCACTCATGGTAAAGAAGAATGAAGAGATGATCAAAATAAACAAACCGAAATTTAAATTGAAAACTAAGAATTCTTACAAATTTCTCCAACTTGTCCTCCAACTCTTCCTCCAATCTCCACAAAATATGTAAAAAGCTAGAGCAAAAACCGGAACCCTAAAACAAAGGGTTTTGCCTCCTTTTATAGAGGGAAAGAAGTCCTAATTAAACTAGGAAACATGATAAAACAACTTCCTAAAATAAAAGATAGAATATATCCAAAAAGATCTCGGAATAAGGAGAAAGTCGGTGCCATGATCGACCCAAATGGGTCGTGCACGACCCCCCTAGGGTCGGTCCTGAATGCTCGATTCTTGATGGGGTCGATCTTGGCTTGTTTTGGCTCGTGCACGACCCATTTGGGTCGTTCTTGTCTTGCTTTGGCTCGTGCACGAGCTCCTTTTGTTCGATTCTACTCCTTTTTTCGGCTCTCTTCCCTAGCTTCTCCTCATAGCTTGTCCATAGCTCATCCACCCTCTCTTGTGATGCTCCAAATCCTTTGTTATTCTCCAAAACTCCTATGAAAAGACACAAAAAATGCGTAGTTTCCGAATCTCAAGGAAATACGAAAACTAAGGCAAAAAGACTCAAAAACATAAAACTCTAGCACAAAAACTAACTAAACCTAATCTATCTAGATACTAAAAACCTACCTAAAAAGCGGACATCAGTTAACTAGTGGGTAATGTGAATTGCAGGGAGTTTTTGTTTTGTTAGTTAAAAGGTTTGTTGTGTTTTGGCCAGTTAGTGTCAATTTGTGGGCAGGTGGGTTCCCTAGGACTGTTTAATTAATTCTTAAGTGTTGTTTAGAATATTTTGAGGATAATTCGGGAAGGGTAACTTGTTAATTTTGTTTATGCATTCGGACATTCAAACATGTTTTACATTCAGTTTTATAAATCTAAAGGTTAGATGTTTTACTTGTTTTCTTGTCGTGCCCGCGTTGTAAGATCATAGAGTGTCATTGTCAAACCAATTAAGTAGTACCTGATAAGGTCTACTACAAAGTAGTGCCCTATGGAAAGACGGGGTGTTACAAATTGGAAACAGAGCCAGGTTGACAACAGAACAAAAGGAACTGACCAACGAGTGTACCCGAGGTCCAACTTAAAACTAAAATCGGCCGGTGTTTGCAAAATGTTTTAACTTGGGTAGGCACCTTGCATTTAGGAGGGATGGGTGACACGTCGCGACTCTGCCACCGTCAGCCAAAGGACCTTCGGTTGTCTAGTACTTTTAACCTTCTATATCTAAGTTCAAGTTTGACAGAAGCTAATGTCGTTTGTAGCGTTGGAATTATTAGGGAAATTTGAGGAAGTGTTCGGTTATATGGTCTCCAAGAGCTTCGTAATACTGGTCATCGAGTTGTTGAATCTAGTACAAGAAGATGCAGAAGTGGTCGGGATAGAAGGAAATGGAGCAAACTGGAACAAATCTAGCTTAAGCATCTAAGTTATCGGATTGGAAGTATGCGAACCCAAACTAGGAATGTTGGTTGAAGAAAGGATGTTGCTCATACTAGAAAAAGTTGAACCCCCGACATAAGGTGTTTAGCGTGGAGTTCGGAGTAGAGGACAGTAAAGGAATGTATTTATTCCACATTGATCTCATTCACACGGAGTTTGATCATATAAGAAGAGAGTGGTAGGCCGAGATCAACTTGTTGACAAGGCAAGTCCATGCATTGTGAATCCATGGGGACCTGATATGTTCTGTTTTATACAGCATAACTAGGACTCTTTAGCACATATTTCTGTAGTATTTTTGGCCTATTATGATCATTATTGAATATTATATTTGAAGGCCCGAAGTTCAGAGTTAGCAAGAATTTGGAGACTTCGAAGAATCTGAGGGTCGCGATCGCCGCCACTATTAAGAGCGGTCGCGGTGGATGTCGCCGAGGAGGACAAGATCGACATTGAGGACCGCGATTCCATTGAAGGCCGCGATCGCGGCCATGTTTAGGTGGCGATCGCGGTTGTTGAGGTCGCCGATGACGTTGCGGTTTGCAGCCAGGCAGCGATCGCGGCTAAGATAGGGTGGCGATCGTGGCCTGTTCGATCTGACGCGCGTTCATATTTATCCGCTTAGTTTATTATTTTATATTTGAGAAAATTGCACTAAACCACCCGTTAAATAGGCGAATTTACACTTAACCACCCGTTATACACGAATTTGTTTTAAACCACCCAAAACTTTCATTCCGTTAGCAAATAGCCACCCACGAGCCTTTTCCGTCAAAAAATCCGTTAAATCGTGTACAATTACTACTTTCTTATGACATCGGGCCCGATGTTGCTTGTAACTCGGTCGGACCATTTTCTTCACTTAAGCTCTTTGCTTTATTCCACTTTACATTTCCAACATTTTCTTTCTTTCTTTTCTTTATTTTTTCATTTTTGTACAACAAAGATGCACTACCCCCATGATTCATAACACCATTCTTTGCCCTTAAACCCAAGAGAATCTCAACTCTTCAAATACAATCCCAACCTCTCTTCTAAAGTCCAATCCCATAAGGGTCAAGTCATATAAGGCTAGGAATAATATTTTTGAGGAGTTTCAAACAAAGGCTTAGGCTAGAACGGGGCTACAAACAAAGGATTAACTTCATGGTAGGATATGGAACATTTATGTGACTAGAAGAATAAAGTTCAAAATCAATGTGACCATGCTAGGACAATTCTCATGACGGTCTTGGAAAATAGATAAACACCGCACTAGCAAGTTTTACTAAGCATGAATGAGCTAATCACACAAGAAACATGAGGGATATGCAAATATGAACAAGCATCCCTAAAATGGCCAAAAATCAATCTCACAAGGGTCACTCATACTTAGTTGCATAATAACTCATCCTAGAACTCACATGTTCAATAAAACAAGCAAGATATCATGATCACATCAAAAGCAACATCATTTTAGAGGCTAAACTATCCAAAAATATGCAAAGGAATTTACATGCTCACATCATCATTAGCTTTTATTTTGGCAATCTAAGATGGGAATTTCTAGTCCAAAACCTACAAAACACAAAATCTTTTTGTTGTTTTTAACACAATTTTTCAATTTTTTTTTTGAATTTTGCAAAAATTCTCTAAAACCAAAAACAAATACTCATCCATTCAAGACCAAATTAATCGTCTATGTCTTTCATCAACCACAAACCAAGAAACAAACATCCCAAATACAAACTAGAAACACAAACTAAATATCCTCAAAATAACAAACAAACATAAACAAGTGAAATCATGAACACACTTACCCCCACCCCATACTTAAAATTTTGATGTCCCCATCAAACAAGGAAACCAAAACTTAAAAGCAAGAGGGAAGAGTATGAAAAGCTCACAATTTCTTATTCTTCAATGGCATGTATAGGAACACTCGAAGGGGTTGTCACGTCTACGTCCTCTTTGGAGCCTTGCTTGCCGCTCCCTCTCGTACACTTGCTCTTGGTAGAAGTCTTGTGGTGGTGGTTGGAGTTGAGGCTCCGGGCGTGTCCATTGGTCCTCACGGGAAGGGAAGTTCCCGCTCATCCACGTGTTGAAGCTATCTTGGACCCGCCAGCTTTGGTCTTCCACCTCCCTAAGCTCCTCCACCTCTCGTCTAGTGTAGCCGAGGGCTCGGTTCATCTCTTGTTGGCTAGCTTGGAAAGCACTTTGTTGTTGAAGCATTTGTTGTTGTTGTTGGTACATTTGTTGTTGATGTTGATACATTTGTTGTTGTTGGAGATTCACTTGATGGACCTCTTGGAGAACATTCTCTTGTTGAAGTTGGAGATGGGCCATTTGGTTGGAAACACCATTCCCGGACCGTACCATTGGGCATAGCTTGGAAAGCACCGCTCCCTTCTCCACGCTCATAATGCCTCGGGACCTCACCACCATGGAATGAACTGGACCGACGTTGAGGGAAGTCGGGCCCGACTTGGTGTGTACCTCGGTCCGCCAATGTTGGAGCTTAGTGCGTGGCTCGGAGGTTGGCCATCAAGCCTTGGAAGCGCTCATCTTCTTCATTTAGCTCTTGATCGACTTCCATGTCTTCCCCACGAGGTGAAAACACAAAGTTGTCTTGGTCGGAATCCGGTGTAGATGGAGGGGAGGTAAACCGAATGTGTTGAGATTGTTGTTGCCGCCCCTCTCTTGCACCTTCGGGGTCACCAAATGAGTGTGGCTTGCCGGCCCACACTTGGTACCAATTTTGATACCGAGAAAGACCATAGAGGTTGTGCACTAACCGGATCGACACACCATCATAGTTTGAGTGAGGGGCCAAGGAAATCATGTAGAGCTTCTCCTTGATGATGTTGGCCTTCTTGAAATACTTCATGTTCATGAACTCAACACCATTCGGAGCCGGAGAATACTTGTCGAGATCAACTCCTAGACGCATGGCGAGCCTTGCTATCATCCCGCCGAAGTAGATCCAAGAGGAGCTTTGGAAGTCTCGCACCATCTTGACCCACTCCCATGCAAGGTTCATGGGTTTCTCGGTGTTGAAGAGCATCTCATGGAGCAACATAATCTCTTCCTTCATTGGCTTGCTCAACTCATGGCGAGCATAGATTGCACACCCCAAGACTCGCACCATGACCCGAAAAAGAGGGCTAGCAATCTCGATTGTGGAGGCGCCCTTTCTCATCTCACTCTTCCCGGCCACATGACGCCATACTTGGTTCACCTTCTCATTGTTGACGCCGGTCTCTTCTCTTGGGCATGGAAACCCGAAGTAGGTAGCCAAATCCCTAAGAGTGAGATTGTGGTCCTCATTGCCCAATCGGAAAGTGATCGCCCCTTCCTCATCCTCCACATTATCATAAGTGCACTCGAATGTGGCCATGAATTCCGAGGTGAGGGCGGGGTAGTGAGTGTTGTCCCACCTTAGCATCCCATTGAGACCGATGTGGGAGTAGCGCCTTGGAAGGGTTTGATCCATGTCCATCTTCCTCACGGCTTCCCAATCAAGCCAGCTTGTGTGATGCTCAAGCGCCATATATCTTTCATAACTCTCCACTTGCTCATCATCCTCCAAATAGACATCATCCAACTTCGGCTCTTTCCTTGACTTCTTGGACTTCTTCCTTGGCCTTTCCGCATGAGATGATGAATCTCTAGTCTCCATGGTACCTACACACATCCAACCAAACAAAAGGGTCCAAGATAAACTCTATACAACTCAACAAAAGCACTCATCAACACGCAACAACACTTCAACACAAAGGGACCCCATACTTAGTCTCTAAACACACATGCATCTCAATCCAACATAAATCATCATGGTTATCTTCTAACAATGGGTAAGCAATGGGTAAGCAAATTCAACCTTGGAAGGGCTCGAAATTTCTACTCGAAATCGGGTTAGGGAGGTCTTTTTGTGGTTGGATCAGGATGAAGAAAGGAAGGGTGTGGATCGAGTATGGTGATGAAGGGCGGCCGACTTTGAGAGTTTTTGAGGGGGAGGGGTTGTATTTTGGGAATGGTGGTTGATATGAAGATGATAGGTAGGTGGGGGTGGTATTTAATGGGGGAAGGGGACAAACTAGGTCAAGGGCAAAATTGGCATTCCAACTAGTTAAATCGGATCGGATCGACTTCATGGACCGACATCCCTATGTCGGGCCCGACTTACCTGGGCTCGATGTGGGAGTATTCGGGTCACCAATTTTACTCCATCCTCTTGCAACTTCTTTCCCATATTTTCATTTAAATATTTCACCTCAAATCCTACACAACTTTGAAGAATGCATGACACCATAAATCCACAAAACACTAGATAGAGATTGGTTAGAGAAAAGCTAGGCTAAACTAAGAAAAAACAAACTAAAATTATGAAAAGAAAGCTACTAGCTCGGGTTGCCTCCCGAGAAGCTCTCGTTTAGAGTCACTAGCTTGACTTCCTAACCTCAACCTTATGGCGGGTGAAACACGGTGAATTGCTCGCCATTGTTATGCCCATTCCCATTGCCTTCATACCCATAAAACCACCAATGATGGTCTATATAGGCATGGCTCTCCGATCTCGGGCCTCTCTCATCATCATCCTCCAATGGATGAGATTTCTCCTCCTTACTTGCTCCATCATGTTTCCCTTTTCCTACACCAAAGTTATCCAAAGAATTCCTAGGGGATTCTACCAATTCATCTTTCAAGTCACTAAGGCAAATGTACGAGTCCCCTAAGTCATCGTTTAAATCACTTAAACAAATGTAGGAATCAAAAGTTTGGGAAGAATTGTGGTCATCACCAATATCAATAGGATATAAGTAAGGATACTCGTCATCTCTTCTTGGGCTAGCATTGATCCTTGACTCATTTTGATCCTTGAATTGCTCCAACAACTCCCTTACTTGTATTTGTTCATTGAAGCCTTCATCACTTCTCAACACAACGACCTCTCTGGCAACTTCCACTTCTTCACTTTCTCTCTTGGCACTCTCTTCAAGTTTAAGGATAGCCAAGGCGTCCGGCTCATTCAAAGCTTTGTTGAAGTGAAAATCGACCTTTTCTTCCACAATCTCAAAGGAAACCTTGCCGTTCTTGACATCAAACCTTGCCCCCTCCGTAGCTAAGAATGGTCTTCCTAAGATTATTGGGACCAAGGGGTCCTCGTGCATGTCCAAGATCACGAAATCATCGGGGACAAAGTACTTTCCAACTCGCACCGAAACGTCATCCAATATTCCCTTAGCCTTGATGATGGAACCGTCGGCCATAGTTAGGGACATATCGGCCGGCTCCATTTCACCCAAATTTTCTCTTCTCCAAATGCTAGCGGGCATCACCGAAACACTTGCTCCAAGGTCACATAAGGCTTGGAAATTTTGAGACCCCACACCAATAGTGATAGCAAAACGACCGGGATCTCCTAGCTTTTGCGGTAACTCCAAGGTCTTGACCTCATCTTGCATTTCAACTATGGACCTCTTCTTGCTCAGAATCTCCTTTAAAAACTTGGCATAAGATGGCATCTCGCTCAATGCATCGGTGAACGGGATAGAGATGTTCAAGCCTTGCAAGAGTTTGAGAAACCTCTTGAACTTGTTCTCAACAACATCTTTCGGCTTCTTCGAGGGATATGGAAGAATTGTTGCACCTTGAATCTTGCTTGGATCAACCTCTTTGGACTTCCCTACTTCACTTGCAACATTTCCTGGTTGGATCGACTTGGGCACCATGTCGGGCCCGATGTTGTGAATCTCGGTCCTGGGCAGAGGAGTCGGATCGAGGTCTGGGTACGTCAGTCCCGAGTTGCTCTCAACCTCGGTCCGTGGTGAAGGGGTCGATCTTCTTGCTGGGTCGACTTCAGGGGACGTCGGACCCAACTTGCTGGGTAAGTTGGTCCGACTCTCTTCATTCTTCTTAGGCACGTGGGGCTCGGGTAGGTTTCGGCCACTTCTCAATCCAATTGCCCGGACTTCATTTTGATTGTTTTGAGCTCGAGGGTTCTCCTCGGGTCGGCCCGGAAGTCTCCCATTCTCTCTCGGGGCTTGAGTTGCGATTTGGGCAAATTGATTGTCGACTTGCCTCCTCCATGCACCAAACTCATTGAATTGGGTCCTCATCTCCTTGAACCCGTCTCTCATCTCTTGAGCAAATGATTGTAGCTCATTGAATCCTGGTGGCCTATATGGTGGTGGTGGCGCCCTTGGCTCGTTTTGGTTGAAGTTGTTATTGTAGCCTTGAGCTTGACCGTTGTTCCACCGGCCATTGCCACCATTGTTGAAGTTGCCTCTTCCACCGAAATTTCCTCGAACATAGTTTGCCTCCTCAATTTGCTCGGCCAAGCGCACTTGGCTCTCATTCGGACAAACTTGTGTAGCATGTGCAAAGGATCCACACTCCTCACAAGCTCTAGCATTTTGCTTGTAGTAGTGGACTTGCCTCTTAAGCTTGCTCACTTCACCTTTAAGGAATTGGAGCTTCACATCCCTATCAATGTCTTCTCCCTTTGGGTCATATAACTTCCTTGCACCTTCACCTTGAACTTTCACCTCCTTGCTAGCTTGACTCACCCCATACATGGCCTCATAATCGGATAGCTTGTCAAGTAGCTCCCAAGCTTGATCCGGTGTCAAGTCTATGAACCCACAATCGGTGTGGAGATTGAGCTTGTCCTTCGTTACCGGATTGATGCCTTGGAAAAAGATGTCTTGAAGCACATATGGTTGTTGGCCATGAGTAGGACATTGGCGCAACATCTTCTTGAAACGGTCCCATGCTTCGAAGAGAGGCTCATTCGGACCTTGTTGAAAGCTTGCAATCTTCATTCTTAGCTCGGTTGTCTTTGAGGGCGGGAAGAACTTCATCAAGAAAGCATCATAGAGTGTCTTCCAAGTTGTGATTGACCTAGGAGCTTGGCTCTCGAGCCAATGTGTGGCCTTGCCCCCAAGTGACCATTTGAACGCCTTTAGAAGCACATACTCCAATGTCTCCTCATCGGTAGAGATCGTCTCACACATGTCCACAAAGCGTTTGACGTGCTCTATGGGACACTCATGTGGACGGCCCTCGAATTGATCACGCTTGATGAGGGTAATGAATTGCGTCTTGATCTCAAAATTCTTGGCAACCTCGGGAAGCACAATAGCCGGTTCGGGTACCCTCAACTCCGGATGCATGTATTGGCGTGCATTCCGGGGTAGAGCGTTGAGTTGAGCCTCGGCTCTCATCCGTTGCTCCCGTTCTCTTCTTGCTACCTCCTCTTGATTGTCCTTCTCAAGTTGCAATCTAGCCATTTCGGCTCTAAGTTGAGCCAACTCCTCATCAACATGGAGAGCTTGATTCGCCATCCTTTTCCTTATTCGGGCTTCTTTGAGAATACTTTCCGGATCACTCACAAACTCAAGCTCAAGTGTTCCTCAGGAGGAACGAGCTAGCATACACCTACGAAACAAAGACACAAACCAAAACAAATTAAAAACAAACAAAGGGTTTGGGCTATTCCCTCACCCAAATCACTACCAAAACACAAGAAACTCACCAAATTGGCAATCAATGCACTTAGACTTCCCCGGCAACGGCGCCAATCTTTTTGATCGCCTCTCGGTGCGAGGGTCTAGAGATACAATTTATAACCCGACCCCGTTGTAGCACGTGGTGGGTGTCGAACACTCGGGAAGTCTACTCGATCGATGTGCCTAGATACTAAAAAGCTAGAAAGGAGAGCGTAAAACAAAGGAAAACAAAGAAAACAGTCGAGACCGACACTGAGGTCACGTCGGGCCCGATATTGGCGACAAGAGGAAGTCGGGACCGACACTGGGTAAGTCGGGCCCGAGGTAGCTGGGGATGTCGAACTTCAAGGATTTAAAAGTAGATCTTGGGCTTTTGGGTTCCTTCCCTAGTAGATTAAGGCTTTTCCACCCCAATTCAAGCAATAAGTGATGATCGGACTAGGATCGAGTGCTTTCACCCTCGTTCCAACCACATCTACACCTCGATCCATGGGGAAATCCCCTTCGAAGCAAGGCCTTGAGACTGACACATGTTCACTTTCGCTACTTTGCCAATCTCAAGCCTTGATTCCCAACTTTCGCAAGGAATTGTAGCTCTATGTAGAGTGGTTTCCTTAGATCAAACACTCAAGGCTATGGAATTGGGGTTTCTAGCCCAAACCTAGCTAGGGTTTTCCCCCATAACCCAAGATCAAGGAGATCTACTCCATGTGGCAAGCAAAGAAAGCAAACAAATCAAAAGGGAAAGCAATCAACATCATCAATCTCAAATCAAAGCAAAGTTTCATTCAAATCCAAAGCAATCCACAAATTCCAATCAAGGGTTTTCAAATCCACAAGATCAAAACAAAGCAAAGCTATACAATCAACAAAACCTATCAAGCCTTCCTCTCTCTTGGCCGATTCTCACTCTCTCTTCCTCCTCTTCTCCTTCCTCCTTGCTCTCCAAGTATCCTCTTGGTTCCTTCTCAAGTGTGTGGAACCCTTTTGTGTGTGTGAGAGGGAACCCCAAATTAGAAGACAAGAGGGCCTTTTATAGATTAGATGAGGGGCAAAAGTGGAAGTCCACAATTTCGTGCCTTGGAGCCCAAGTAGTTCGGTGACCGACACGGAGGACCTCGGGCCCGAGGTACTGTGCATCTCGGTCCGAGGTTGAAATCTTCCAAGTCGGGCCCGAGGTTGTTGGAACTCGGTCCTGACCTCGTTCCACCTTCTTCTTTGTTGGCTTCTCTTGTTCTTCTTCATGGCTTGCTCCTCTCTTTCCCGCTTTAGCTCGGGCCTTTCTCCATGTCTCGACCCTCCTTCAAATTGACCTTTGATCCATGCCAAATTACCTAGAAAACACATAAAATGCGCATAGTCTCCGAATCTCATAGAAATACGGGAACTAAGCTAAAAAGGGAACAAAACACGCAAGAAAAGGGGAAAAAGAAACATATTTACAAACGAAATCACATATAAAAACACCACCAAATAAAGAGACATCAGTATCCTGTGTATCCTTGTTCTTAAAGCTAATATCCTTATTATTTATGATCGTTTCATGAATTGTTTGGATGTTAAGTTGCATGTCTCGTTGCCATGTTATAATTCTGATCAGGATAGGAATAACTAAAAGAAATAACTTGTTTGAATATAGGATCAATAACTTCAGGAAGAAAGGTGGATACTTGAATAGGATTGATTTTCCCTAATTGATAAAAATCCAACTTTTGCATTATTTGATTGCTTGCTTTATTTGTTTCAATTCTTAGTTTGTAGTTTTAATTCCAAAATCCCCCCTTTGTTACCTCTTTGAGTTGATAATAATAAAACTTAGGATACAAGTGTCTCTTGGGTTCGACCCCGACTTACTGACTATACTAGTTTAGTAATTAGGGAATTATTTTTGATTTGGCATCAACGATTTTAAGCCAGTCAAATTTTGGCGCCGTTGTCGGGGACACTTTTGTTTAATTCTATGTTTTTATTGTTACCAATTCTGGTGTGGACCCTAGTTTATGGTCCACACTCGTGCTACTGATTCTTCCATTTTGCCTTTTGATTCAGAGATTGAAAGGACTCTTTCCAGGTTGAGACGTGAAGCTCGGGAACTACTCCGTGAATTACCTTTCAATTTGAATTTTGCTGAAATTGAGGCAATGGCAGATCGGACTCTGAAGCAGCTAAGTGCTCCAAACTTTCAACAATAGCCTCTGGCTGTTCAGTTCCCTGCGCAGAATGAAGGTGTCAAGTTTGAATTGAAATCAGGGTTGATCCATCTTTTACCCCAATTCCATGGGCATGGTGGAGAAGATCCAAATAAGCATCTTGCTGAATTTGATCAGGTTTGCTCGAGTATGAAGCATGCTGATGTAACTGAGGACCAGATCAAGCTGAGGGCGTTTCCTTTCTCTCTGAAGGATTCAGCCAATGAGTGGCTCTACTATCTTTCTCCAGGCTCCATAGATACCTGGACTAAGATGAAAGCGGCATTCTTGGAGAAATACTTTCCTGCCACCAAACAGAACAGTCTGAAGAAGAGCTTGAGCAATATCAAGCAACAGGCTGGAGAGAGCCTGTATGATTATCATGAGCGATTCAAGAGACTGTGTGCAAGCTGTTCGTATCTTGGGTATTTTGATCAAGACCTGGTACTGTATTTCTTTGGTGGATTACTGGATGAAGAGCGTATAATGGTGAATGCAGCTTGTGGTGGAAGCCTGATGAACAAGACACCAGCAGATGCCCTTGAGCTTTTTTCTGAGCTATCTGAGAACTCAAGGCAATTCGACAAAAGAACTGGCACTAAAGGAGTCAATGCTATGGACTCCTCTTCTGTTATAAAAGCTGAGATGGCGGATTTGAAAGATATGATGAAGAGGTTCATGTTGTCAGGAACCCCTCAACAACTGAAGGCATGTGAAATCTGTGCTGATACACTTCACCCTACTGATGCCTGTCCACAACTCTAGGAACCTCAGGATGAGGTTAATGTTGTAGGAGGCTATGGACCTCCTAGACCTCACTTTGATCCCTATTCTAATACATACAATCCAGGCTGGGCACATCATCCAAATCTGAGATATGGGAATCAGAATCAGCCTCAATATAATCCACAAGGAGGCAATCAGCAACCCAGGCAACCCTATGTCCCTAGACCTCTAGTTCAGGGCCAAAATAACTCATCCAATGCTGATTAGTTGATTGCCAGGCTAGCTTTTACAGTAGAACAGATGGATCAGACCACTCAAGCTAGTATCAAGAACATGGAGACTCAAATCAGTCAATTGGCTAATGCAGTGAGTAAATTGGAGGCCAAAGATTCTGGAAAATTGCCAGCACAGCCCATCAATCCTAGGGAGAATGTGAGTCCGATCACATTATGAAGTGGAAAAGAATTCCCGAAAACTGACGAGAGATCGGAGGAACCGCGATCGCCGCCAAAACAAGGGGCGACCGTGGCTGAAGATGTCGCGATCGCGGCCCCCACCATCGGCGATCGCGGACCCTTAACTGAGGCCTCGAGATTTGAGAAAATTGAAGACGCGATCGCGTCCACATCGGGCAGTGATCGCGGTGGCGATGATTCCCGAAAAATTGAAGAACCGCGATCGCGGCTTTCTGATGGCGATCGCGGCCAGGTTCCAGATTCCAACGATCAATATGTTCGTCCGGATTTCCCTTCTATGGTTTCCCAGAAGCCACCTCCTCCCTTTCCTGAAGCACTGAAAGACACAAAGAAGCCAGAGAACGATAAGGAGATCTTTGAGACGTTTTCCAAGTGTGAGGTAAATATCCCTTTGCTCAATCTGATTAAAAGTGTTCCTAGATTTGCTAAATTTCTGAAAGAGTTATGCACTATCAAAAGGAACCAAAAATTAAAAGGGAAACAGAAAGTTAAGGTTAGTGAACATGTTTCAGCTTTATTTCAATGCGAATGCCTAAGGAGTGCAGCGATCCAGGCATGTTCAGCATTCCCTGCATAATAGGAGACACTAAAATAGATAAAGCCATGATTGATTTGGGTGCTTCTATTAATGTTATGCCTTATTTTGTTTATACTTCACTAGGCTTAGGACCTCTGCATGAAACTGGTGTTATTGTTCAATTAGCTGATAGGTCCACAGTCTACCCGAAAGGGGTTGTTGAAGATGTCCTTGTCATGGTTGATAATCTGATTTTCCCTGCTGATTTCTATGTGCTTGACATGGATCATGATGTGCATGCTGCACCCATTCTGTTAGGACGTCCTTTCATGAAAACTGCAAAAACAAAAATTGATACATGTAAAGGTGTCCTAACTATGGAAATTGATGGGGAGAAATTTGAATATAGTATGGATAATGCTATAAAATACCCCTAGGATGATCATTCTCTCTGTTCTATTGATGTAATTGATCCCATTGTGCAAGATTTCTTTGATACTACTTATGGTGATGAGTTACAATCTGTTTTAGAGAATGACATCAAAATTTCATGCTTGGATTACAATTTGCCTGATAGATATCATGAAATCCTTGCTGATCTGAGTGCTTGTTGTGAATCCCCTGCTGATGCTTTGGCCATTGGGCCCATACCACTAACTCTTCCTAGCGAGAAATTGCTCCCTTTTGTAGTACAGGCACCTGAAATTGACCTTAAACAGCTCCTTGAGCATTTAAAATATGCCTTTCTTGGAGATGGTGACACTTTGGATGTCATTATTTCTAACAAGCTTTCCAAGGATCAAGAAGACAAATTGGTGCAGGTATTGAAAGAGCACAAGACAGCTCTAAGTTGGACTATTGCTGACATCAAAGGGATCAGCCCCTCTACATGTATGCATAGAATCCTCCTAGAAGATGGTGCCAAGCCATCCAGACAGCCACAGAGAAGACTAAACCCACCTATGATGGAGGTAGTAAAAAAGGAGGTGATGAAGCTCCTACAAGCAGGTATGATCTATCCCATCTCTGATAGTCAATGGGTTAGTCCGACCCAAGTTATGCCCAAAAAGGGAGGCATTACGGTAGAGAATGTGCACGGGGAATTAGTCCCCACACGAGTCCAGACAGGCTGGAGAGTCTGTATTGATTACCGTAAGCTGAATGCGGTAACTAGAAAAGATCACTTTCCCTTGCCATTCATTGATCAAATGCTTGAGCGACTTGCAGGTTGTTCCTATTATTGCTTTTTAGATGGCTATTCAGGGTACTTTCAAATTGCTATTGCACCGGAGGACCAGGGGAAAACGACACTTACATGTCCTTTTGGCACTTTTGCATACCGCAGAATGCCATTCGGATTGTGTAACGCACCCGGTACGTTCCAACGATGTATGGTAAGCATCTTTTCTGAGTATATTGAAAATTTCATAGAGGTTTTTATGGATGACTTTACAGTACATGGAGACGACTTTGATGCCAGCTTAAACCATCTCTCTTTAGTCCTTCAAAGATGTGTGGAAACCAATTTGGTTCTAAACTCTGAGAAGTGTCATTTTATGGTTGAGCAAGGCATTGTGTTAGGTCACATAGTGTCATCCAGGGGTATTGAGGTCGATAAGGAAAAGATTGATATCATTCAGTCTTTGCCTTATCCTACTAATGTGCGTGAAGTGCGTTCTTTTCTAGGCCATGCAGGTTTCCATCGCAGGTTTATTAAAGACTTTTCCAAGATCTCATCCCCATTGTGTGATTTGCTGAAGAAGGATGTGCCTTATGAGTTCAATAAGGCATGCAAAAAGGCGTTTGACGAGCTGAAAATACGCCTAATAAGTAACCCAATAATTCAAGCCCCGGATTGGTCTCAACCTTTTGAGATCATGTGTGATGCGAGTGACTACGCTGTTGGGGCTGTTTTGGGTCAAAAGGAAGTTAGAGCATCTCATGTCATACATTATGCTTCCATGACTTTAAACAATGCCCAAAGGAACTACTCCACAACTGAGAAGGAAATGCTTGTTGTAGTGTTTGCCTTGGAGAAGTTCAGACAGTATTTGCTGGGAACAAAGGTGATAGTTTATTTGGACCATGCAGCACTTCGTTATTTAATGACGAAAAAAGAGGCTAAGCCGAGATTGATAAGATGGATCCTCTTGCTGAGTGAGTTTGATATTGAGATAAGGGATAAAAAGGGAGCTGAAAATCTTGTAGCTGACCACCTGAGCCGGCTTGTACATGTGGAAATCAAGTCAGAAAGCCAAGACCAAATCCAAGGACGATTTCTCGATGACATGCTTTTCGGAGTCAACATTGGTGTCACACGGCGATCGCTGCCAGAACAAGAGGCGACCGCGGCTCAGAAAACCGCGATCGCGGCCAACTTGACGGCGATCGCGGCCAGGCGGCGACGGCGATCGCGGCCAGGCGGCGACGGCGAACACAAGCCGCGATTCGAGGAGTTTGCTTGTGGGATCCACTCGTTCAGGCCATGGTACGCAAATACAGTCAACTACCTCGTCTCAGGGGAGTTTCCTCCTAATTTTACCAAGGCTCAAAAGGACAAGGTGCGTCATGAATCCCGATTCTATGTCTGGGATGATCCTTATTTATGGAAGCATTGCACAAATCAGGTTATCCGACGGTGTGTCCCGGATTCTGAGGTGCAATCTATCTTGTCTTTTTGTCATTCCTATGCATGTGGGGGTCACTTTGGGACTAATAAAACTGCTAGGAAAGTTTTAGAAGCTGGTTTTTATTGGCCTCATATTTTTAGGGATGCATATGCTTTTTGTAAATCATGTGATCTTTGTCACAGGGTGGGTAATATTTCTAAGAGACATGAGATGCCTCAATCTTGTATGATATTCTGTGAAATTTTTGATGTTTGGGGCATTGATTTTATGGGACCCTTCCCCTCTTCCTATGGGAATCTGTATATTTTACTTGCGGTGGACTATGTTTCCAAGTGGGTGGAAGCAAATGCCAACAGAACTGATGATTCAAAAGAAGTTGCAGGTTTTCTTAAGGACAACATTTTTTCCAGATTTGGGATTCCAAAAGCCCAGATCAGTGATAGGGGTACTCATTTCTGCAACAAGACTGTTGGTGCTTTATTGAAGAAATACCATGTCACTCAGAAGATCTATACAGCCTCTCATCCCCAGACCAATGGACAAGCTGAAGTGTCCAACAGGGAGATAAAATCTATTCTGGAGAAGACGGTGGCGCCTAACAGGAAAGATTGGAGTCTGAGACTCAATGATGCTTTATGGGCCTACCGTACTGCTTATAAGACACCCATTGGGATGTCTCCCTTCAGATTGGTTTATGGCAAAGGCTGTCACTTGCCAGTTTAGCTTGAGCATAAAGCTTATTGGGCGGTCCAAAAGTGCAATTTCAACATTAAAGAGAATGGAGAGTTCAGGAAACTACAATTGCAAGAGTTGGAAGAGTTGAGATTGGATGCTTATAATAATGTTGTGAATTACAAGAACAAAACCAAAGCATGGCATGATAAGAACATCCTAAGGAAGGAATTCAAGTTTGGAGATAAGGTCCTTCTATTTCAATCTCGTCTCACACTCTTCCCAGGAAAACTCCGTTCTAGATGGGCTGGACCATATACAATTACTCAAGTTTTTCCACATGGGGCTGTGGAATTATTGGATGGGGACTCCCAAAATGTGTTTAAGGTTAATGGTCAGAGATTAAAAAAATACCATGAGGGAGTCAGCCATGAAGTGCTAGAAGAAATGGGTCTTGAGGATCCAACCCCAAATGCCAACTAAAAAGGGCACCAATGTCGAGCCATCGACATTAAACAAAGGCGCTGCTCGGGAGGCAACCCGAGGTAAGTTTTCTTGTTCTTTTTCTGTTTTTTTTCTTGTTTAGTTTTTCTTTTCAATCTCGTGAGGCTAACACGCAGGTACTAGGTTCGAAAGAACATTTCTGAAGACAAACCGCGATCGCTCCTTGAAAAGGGCGATTGCGGGGCGCTTTCGAAAAAGAATTGACGGTACTATGCGCCGGCCTCAATCGCGGCCCCCATAAGGCAGCGATCACGGCCCTCGAGATATTAAAAAAAAAATTATTACGAGGCAGTGGGGCCACTCCCACCGCCGGTCCCACCCCTCTTCGTCCGCCTTCTATTTTTCCTACCTCCTCTATTTCTCACTTCTTCTTCAACCTTCATCACCCACCATTAACACCCTTTTCAACCTCCATTACCCTCCTCAAAAATTTCTTCCAAACTCAACACAAAATCCGGATCTACAATCCTTATCCCGTCCTCAACCCCAATCCGTTCACAAAATTTCTCTTACCTTTCTATTTCTCCCCAAAAATCAAATCTACAAAAATCCCAAAAAAAATTCCCATAGCTTTCAATCCACCACAACCACTCCTCTTAGTCCATTGTCGGGTTGTTGAAGACGACCTAAAGGAGTGACCGCGGTTCGGAGTTGAAGAGAACCGCGGCACCGGAGTCCATCGCTGCCGAAGGAGTCGTCGAATTCCAGGAGCCGCGATCACTGTCCCCAAAACACCACGATCGTTGCCTTGCCTGAAGACAAACCGCGAACCCGCAAGCACTGCCTCCAACCATCGGCGATCGCGGCCTGTCTGCAGTTTGCTCGGATTTTGGTTTCTGTCAGTTGCTTCGTTGCTTTTCTTGCTGAGCTGATTAGTTGAATTAAGAAATGGCATATCCTGTTAAGAAGCTAACTCATGCTCAGAAGAAAAAATGGGATTCTCTGGCTAAGAGGAAATTCACTAGTACTAAATTCTTTGATGTTGAGATGCTTGGGACACTAGGCATGTATGACTGTACTAAAGGGTTTCTGATGAATGGTGGATTAGGAGGTTTTATTGAGTTGAATGCCCCTACTTATAGGAACATAGTGTTGGAGTTTCTGTCTACGTTTAAGGATGATGAAGGTTTGTTAAAATTTAATATTCTAAATGAGCCATATTATATAGCCAGGGAGGGGTTGAAAGGAGTTTTTGGGATTACTGGGGTACCTACTGAGAATTGGGAGGAAATTAATAAAGAGGCGGGCCTTAATGATTTCTGGGAGGCGATTACAGGCTTTGGGTTTTTGCCTAAGAAGGGGGAATATATGATAGCTTGCATATAGGAGTAGTTTAGATGCATGTTTTATATAAGTTTTAGTTAGTTTTAGTTGGTTTTACTTTAGTTTCTAGGATCTTGTGTTTTCGGGTAGTTGCGCTTGTTTTGTTCGGTTTTGCAAATCTTTAGGTAAACAAGCGTGGACGGGATGGATATTAGTGGACTATGATGGAGTTTGAGGACGCTTAGAGTGATACAAGTGAATATTGGAAGAACCAAGACCCAAGAGCATGTGTGAGAAGAACGCTTAAATTCGGGTCATGCATTAGAGTCTTATTTTGACACCTCTATCTTGCAACGCTTGGTTTGGGAGCTATAGTGCTCGGATGAAACTGAATTTGGTATCACTGGAAAGCTAACTCGAAGAGATACAATTCATACAATTCAACTCGAAGGGGGTGAAATTATTCTCTGAAGTGTCGCTTGAAATCCTGAACCGAGAGTGCCGCGGGCATAACATGATCTTGCGCGGCCGCGCCACCCTGGAATGAGGCCGCGCCTCACATTCTGCCACGGGAGAGTTGGGCCGCGAGTTTTGGGCTTCGGGTTGGACTTTATTAGGTATTTTCCGACTAGTTTAATGTAATTTCGGGATATTTTATCTTTAGATGTCTTAGGGGTATTTAAACCTTGTTTTGAGTTTTCTCTCAAAAAAAATCATTGTCATAACTTTGGATCAACTTTTGGAGGCTAGGGTTTTTCTCTCTAGAGGCAAACTTTGAAACCTTTGTAAGTTTGATTTTAATTCAATTATGCATTGCTAATTTTTCTTGTGTTTGACTAGTTATTGAAGTCATGATTTGTATGTAGTTGTGAGATTTGATTGATTCTCAACAAACTTGAATAGAAATTATTCCATGTGCTTAATTGAATCTAAATTAGGGTTTTATTAGATTAGCTACCTAATAGAATTTCTAGTTAAAACTGAATCTGATTAATTACCGGTTGGAGTTAATTCGATCAAGAGTAGACTTTAATCAATTTAGTACCGGTCGGACAAGTTGATTAAAGTAGGGAATAATAGATGTCTGCTTGCTCTAAGTGTTTGTTTCTATTGATAACTTGAATCATCATGTTGTTATTTAATTGAATCTAGAAGGTCTTCTAGGTTATTAGATAATTAGGGTTGTTAGACTGGTAGTTCTATCAACTAAATCTGAAGTTTGGGTTTTAATCCTTAGTAGGATCATTATCCACAATAGATTGTTCAAGTGAGAAGAGAATCAAGAGAATCGATGATCAACAAATCAATATCATGATGGATTTAACTAGTTGAACACATTTGTTTCTCATATATTTAAATCATCCTTGCATTCATAGTTAGTTTTATTCTTGCATAGTAGGTTAGAATTTACAACTACAAACCCCCCCTTGGTTACTTGGCATACAAGTAATAACACAAATACAAGAGTCTCTGTGGGATCGACCCTTGCTTACCGCTCTACTGAGTTGGTTAAGTTAGGTTTCTTTGATAGGTATAAATGACCACCGAAAATACCTCATCAAATTTGGCGTCGTTGTCGGGGACTCGTCACTATTTGTGTTTTTACTTTTGTGCTATTCTTGGTGTTGTGAACCTATCTTACGGTTCATAACACCCGTGCTACTAATCTATGGCTTTGTTCGATTGTAGACAGCTGCAGGATGAACATTTCCATGACTATTTTTCAATATTTCAAGATCATGTGTTTCAACTTGGTGCTTGGGGATTACAGTATAGTGATAGAGAAGTAAACATGGGAGTTATCAATGGTATCAATTTTGAGACAATGGGATTGGCAGATTACATGAGTAATGAGAGGCTTTTATTTATGGGACCTGAGGAATGCTGGGATTTCTTATGTTTCATGAGCCATCAAAGCTTTCTGGTTAAGTCATCTTCCCAACCACCCCATCCGGTGGATACGTCTCTTGAAGATATAATCAGGGATCTCTCCATACAAGCGGATGCTATAATCATGGAGCATTGTGAGTCATGTTCTTCAAGTTTTCATTCCACAATCTCATGTCCTTTTGAGTTATGTGGAAGGAGTGGTGAAATCACATTGGAGTCAAACGATCATGAGTCAGACACTCAGATTCAAGTTGAGGAGCAATCTACTACACTTGATGTGAGTTATGAAGATGAATTTGATGCCCAACATGAATCCACACCTATAAGTCATGCTGAGCAGATTATCACAAAGCCAAATGAAGTCTCTGCTGGCATAGAAATTCTAACAGAGCCTAGGGAGCCTGAATCATCTTCACTCATGTGGAGTACATTGTTACAGGGTTTTGTGGTTTTGGAAGAAGACTCCTTTGTCAACCAAGATGACTTCTTTGCTGATGAAGTAGACAACCATGAGGGAGAGAATCAACATGATACACCTGTTAAGGTTCCCATTGTCATGGTGCACCCTATGTTAGGCCTTGACATCCCATGCTTCAGTTTCCCCACCTTCTCACATCAAGAGCTTATGGAGTTCCAAGCTGAGGAGCCAAGCCTACAACACAAGGTGGATGATGAGAAATATATGGACTTCATCTTTGAAGAAAGTGGTATTGCTGACAAGTGCTTTGATTCAAACTGTAAGTATTTTCTAAAGCCACCACTTGTGTTGAATTTCTTTGAACAAATGTCATCTCATGAAAATTGGACACACATGTTTGATAAGTTGAAACAATCTTTGCAAGCTATATTATGCATCTTTAATTTATCATTGTGTTACTTATGCTTTTCTGAGATGTGTGCATAGGGCTTTGACAGGTTATTAAGGGCATTGACAATGTCTAATCTTGTCAATTCATGCTAAGGGTCAAGCTAATGACGTTAAATAAGCGCTTCTTGGGAGGCAACCCAAGGTTTATAGTAGTTTTATTTTTCAATTATAATCTTTTTCTTTTTAGGTAGTTTTTGTGTGTGTTTAGATAACCCGAAGAATCACCACCGTCGGATTTCCTGCCACATTACCCGGATCACTAGAGTGTTGTGAGTTTTTCTCTATCCTTTACTTTTTACTATACTTTGGGGACAAAGTATGTTTTAAGCATGGGGGAAGGGAATTACTTATGCATTACATGTAGTTGCATTAGTTTAGGTCATATTTAAATTTTTTTGCATGCATTGATTAAAATTCTGAAAAATGAAAAAAATCAGAAAATTTTGAAAAAAAAAAATACAAAAAAATATTGCATTTAGGTTCTTATTTCCCCACTGTTTGATTCCTCTTGTGTTTCTAAGTCAAGTATAAATTCTAACCCATGATTTGCATGATTTACTGAAGTGGATATGATATAAGCATGATCATTGATTAAATAACTTGATTATAGGATGGAGCATGTATTTAGCTTGGGTATTTGATTCATTCTGAAGTTCTAGACAACAAATAGCCTTGTGAGATATTTTTGGCCTTTCAAGATTATTTGTTCTTTACATTCTTGAGTGTATCACCATGATTATCTAGCTCTAGAACTTGCGTTAATACTCTATTTTGAGGCTGCTTTATATGATTGAATGCATGACATTAAAGTGATTGAGGCAATGTTTCTTATAAGCCTATTATTTCCCTTCCTACCTTACAAGATCCATGTTTTTGACACCCCGTTCTTTTAAGCTTTAAGCCTACTTTTGATAGCTCCACAAAATTTTCCTAGCCTAATAAGCTTGACCCAGGATCCGGGGTTTAGGACTTTAGATTGTGTTTTTGTTTTGTGTGAGTTATTTGTAAGTATGGGGGAGTTGGAAAAAAAGAGGGAAAAAGAGGGAATAAAACTCTTGGTTTGAAAGAAAAAATATGAAGATGAAGTTTGTTGTAAAATAAGAAAAAGAAAAAGTGCTTAAATGTTAGTAGTCTTCATTAGTAGAAAAGAAAGAGTTGAAAAGAGGCAAAAGACAGAAAAAAAAAAAGAAGCAAAGTGTTTGAATGTAAATGTATGGAGTTGAGAAAGAAGAGTTTGGGAGAAGTAAGAGAAAGAAAGTGTAAAGCTTGGGTTTAGGATTAGTTCTTTATCCCGGATTTAGCACCACATGCCAAATATTATCCCTTCCAAAATTTTCTTTACCTTGGCCCCATTACAAGCCTTAAAAAGACCTCTTGATTTTTGTTATGTATTTGATCCTCAGCGGTGGAGATTTAGAACGCTGATGCATGCATATGGTAGTCTAGTTTTCATGGTTGATTTTGAGTGAAACACATACCCTTAAACACTTGAGAGTTTGAGTGCAAACACAATTATGTTGATGAGGTCTAGAATGAAAGAATGGTCTTTGCTCTATGCTTGTTATAATGCATGTTAGGAAGTCTTGGTCGGGTTTTTAATTATATGTGAAATGCTTGTTTGACTTGAGATGGATGTATGATAGGGACGGTGGTGCTGGTTTTCCTAGCGCGACTTGAGATGATGATGATGATGATGGTGATGATGGTGATGATAGGGACGGAGGAGGAGATGATAGAGATGGTGGTGCTGGTTTTGTACCTGGAGGTGGTGTTGGGACATCATCAGCTGGATGGGGTGGCAGTTCTAGTACGGCACCAGCGAGTACATCGAGTTGGGCGACAGGAGGATATACCGGTTATGGTGATGGTGGAGATGCTGCTTACAAAGGTGGATATGGAGGATATGGAGATACCTCTGCATGGGATGTTGCTGTAGGTAGAGCTGGCTGGGGTATGCATTCTGATTCAGATTGGCAGAACCGGATGTTCTGGGAGATGGGATGACTTACTGTGTCCTAGAATGAGATAGTGTCCACTCAGAGAGATATTGTGGCGCAGTAGAGAGAGTTGGCAGCTCAGCAGAGTGCTATTGCATCCACAGTTCAGGACATGCAGCGAGTGCAAGGGCAGCACCATGAGTTTTTCAGCCATATGTGGCCAGGCTTTCCTGATTGGTCACAATATCAACAACCACCAGGTTCCCCACAGTGAGTCTTCTGTTTTCCTTTCCTTTATTTTTATCTGATTTGTTCTTATTTCATTGAGGGCAATGAAAGGGTTAAGTATGGGGGAGGGAGTACTCACTGTTGTATATATGTACAGATGCATTTCAGATTTGTCTAAAAAAATTGAAAAATTGAAAAAAAAACAAACAAAAGCCATAAAAATATAAAAAAGGCATAGAAAATTCTGGGATGAGCTGAAAACCCGAAAGGGCGGCTCAGGTAATAAGCAGGTAACCCGGACCAGCATTAGGTTGGGGTAATAAGAGGTTAATGAGAGATGTGAGTATTTGTGAGCACACCTGAGAAAAATGAAAAGAGTAATTAGGTGAAAACCCGAAAGGGCGCCTAAGTAGAATGAGTGGTAAAATCAGAGTGTTTAGGATCATATTCTACTTTGGGGTCTGGGGATTACACTTTAGATATTGGGTAGATCCTAGGTTGCTCTACACTTTTTGGAGCTTGAGTGTTATATCTTGTATCTGTGAGGTGTGTGATTTGAGCTTTCATGTCTTTTGCTCATTATTTCTCTACATGGTTTCGGGTTGTGAGATTATTTTGAGTGCTTTTTAGTTTTAGATCATTTTCTCCCATTGCTGTCTGTAGACCTTTATTGATTTGTCATGCTTGATTTAATTTTTGAGCTTACTCGAGGACGAGCAAGGTCTAAGTATAGGGGAATTTGATATGATGTGTTTTATACAGCATAACTAGGACTCTTTAGTACATATTTCTATAGTATTTTAGGCCTATTATGATCATTATTGAAGATTAGATTTGAAGGCCGAAAGTTCAGAGTTAGCAAGAATTTGGAGACTTCGAAGAATCTGAGGGCCGCGATCGCCGCCACTATTAAGAGCGGTCGCGGTGGACGTCGCCGAGGAGGACAAGATCGTCATTGAATCCCGCGATGCCATTGTTTGGGTGGCGATCGTGGTTGTTGAGGTCGTCGATGACGTTGCGGTTTGCAGCCAGGCAGCGATCGCGGCTAGGATAGGGTGGCGATCGCGGCCTGTTCGATCTGACGCGCGTTCATATTTATCGGCTAGGATTGATTTCCCTAATTGATAAAAATCCAACTTTTGCATTATTTGATAGCTTGCTTTATTTGTTTCAATTCTTAGTTTCTAGTTTTAATTCCAAAATCCCCCCTTTGTTACCTCTTTGAGTTGATAATAATAAAACTTAGGATACAAGTGTCTCTTGGGTTCGACCCCGACTTACTGACTATACTAGTTTAGTAATTAGGGAATTATTTTTGATTTGGCATCAACGATTTTAAGCCAGTCAGGACCATATAGAAGAGTGTGTGTGAGACAACAAAAAGGGTTACTCCCACATTGGAGGTTCTGAGATTAAGTTGAGTGAAGGTACAAGATGAAGGACTTAATGGAGACTATGACAGGAATCCTCATGGAAATTAGCTTTGGTAAAGTTATCGACAAATGAGACAAGACCATTTCACAGGTACCTTTGACTTAGAAATACCATGGTTTATGCTTGCTCAAAAAGAAGAAGATTTGGAAGTGCCACAAAAACAAAGCGTGCATAGTTAGTAAGATATTGATGGACGCTGGAGCTAGAACCAAGTAATATGAAAATTTTACAAATGATTTCTGAGAAAGTAGTAACCTTAGTATTGCATTATAAGGTAAAGAAAGCTTGAGTTAAGAAAAAAAATCATCATGACAACTAAGCCTAATTTGATGATTGGATATGCAACTGAGCTAAGGACCATGACTTGGAATTATGTAGTCGGGAACTCAACTTCGTTGAGTGCTCGAGATGACTCGAATGACGAGTTAACATCCTAAAGAGAGAAGCATTGTTTGGATCTGGCTTGAGCTAAACATGGGTGTAGACTCTATTTTCTTGTGAGTTCATATCATCTTAATTAGTATTTGCATGGAAAGAGAAATTCACAGCGTTTAGTTCTCAAAAGAAGATCATGTATAGACTGGTAGAAGACGAACTTGACATAATGATGGAGGATCGGTCGTCATGAAACATTGGTTGGGTGGAACGACCATAGTGAAGTGTGACAATTCCCCAAATTTGGTTAAAGGACAAGTTCTTTTCAGTTGAGGACTTAAGAAGAGGATGTTCAAAATATAATCACACGAGATAAGAGAACTAGAAGTGTTGTAAGGAATGTTATGAAGCTTGACTAACGTCTAGTGCGGTATGTGAAGTGTTGGGCAACAACCGTTATCGACTAATTGGACCGTTGGTAGGGGTCCTTAGCGACAACATTTCTATCTACTCCCAGACTTGGAAGAACAAGTTTCCCTCATGGAGACTAAATTGAAGATTAAAAGATAGCAGTGATGTGTAGAACTCATGGAATATGATTTCAAGTAACCGAGGCATTTGTGGTGAACAAGTAGCCCAAGTCTAGAAAATAAAAGTTTGATCTAGAGGGAATTGATGTGGAATCATGGAAGAAGTACCCTTAGAAACGAGATTGCATCACGAAACTCGTAGGATTAAAATGGTGGTACTTGTTGGGCATAAGGAAGGCTTCTATTCTAAGTCACCAGTTTGGATGCAAATAAGGAAATCACCAGTTGTGACTAGTTGAAGAGTATGATGTCTTGTATACCCAAACCACTAGTATCATAGATTCGTGGAAGTCATCCAAAATTGAACAATACATTGAAGCTTGTACGAGGTTTGTTGCGATGGAAAATAGTGAGTAATTGCTTATGCATATAGGTAGATAAAGATAGGAGCCATGGAAGCAGAAATAAGATAAAAAACGAGTGACCAAATCCAAGGATTAGACACGACCGCATTCGGTTTATGTTGAGTCTGAAAAGAAAAACACTGACTTCAGAGCACCTCCTTAAGTACAAGTTGAAGTTAAAGATGGAAGGATGACTCAGGTTATTCGAATTACATGCCTTAGAGTTTTAGTGACACTCATCAAAGAGATTTAGGAACAAGTCTTTGAAAGGACGATAGATGGAGTGCATTATTTCGACTCTATAACACGAGATATGGTGAAAAGTTGGTCGATTATGACTTAAGGGAGAACGTTGTTCGCTCAATTGATCCACAACTAACAAGATAAATTGGATGAAGGAATGGAATCACATTAGAAGTTCAGGGATGCTATGACTAAGCCATGCAGGAGAGAATATCAGTCCACTAGGTAGAGATATGCACTAGAGTTATAACGCATGCGGGGGTTGGGAAAATATTAGATAAGACTTGACGTAGATCTAGTTTGAGTTGATCATGGACGTGTACATCTATTTTTGTAACTTCTCTGGATTAGAGCAATTCAATGAGTAGGGAAATGGATATCGACACTACCTTTGCAAGAAGAGATCCAAATTGTAGCAAAATCAACCAAGTTGTAAGATCGAGCTTTAAGTGACTTTGTGTGTAAAATGAGCAATGAAAGGTAAAAGATCATTTTGGCATTGGTAGTAGCACGGGGATGATAGAAAAAAGGGACAATCTTGAGGGATTTAAGGAGACTGTTATAAATGTTAGGAGATGTTAGCATTATTACATCCGTTACGTTGTTAAGCGTGCAACTTTTGGAATTAATAAAATACCATTGTTGGGGGTGTATAGGAGTTTCCTAACCTAATCAGTTATGAATCTATCTTGAAGAAAACAAGGAGGTTGCATGGATTAAGATTATTGGGAGAGTTGCAATTGGGGTGATTGATGTACCAAACCGCCCTGGTCGCCAGACCCTGAGGTCTATGCAAGTTTTAGTGATGCCCGAAATTTGGATGTTACAGAAAGATAGTAGGTAATCGTCTTGCATCTGGTGGGTTAAAAATTTACCTTTAGTTAGTGTGAGTTAAAGTTGAAGTAGCCGGAATGTCTTAAGTGTGCGGGATCACATGAGTTACAAGTTCGTTATTTTGTGGGTACAGTGACTGTGATGGCTAATTGAATGAAAAAATATAATGGCAAGTTTTTAAACGAAGGAATAGGATTCAAGACACATCATGGAGAAGATCCTTTCACGCTAAGACATTCACTTGACATTCCCAAAGAATAAAAGGGAGCAATAAGACCAACTGTCATCGTTATATGAGAGTTTGAGGGATGAGAATTTTAAGCATAGGAGACTGAGCATGACTAACAAATCGTGACACAAATATAGAGGACGATTGAGACTTTAGAGGATATGTTGAGGTCTTGTGTACTAGATTGAGGAGGCCACTTGGGAGACCGAGGCTAGGATGAGTGAGAGCTACCTAGAACAATACTTGAGTTTAGCTGATATTTTTGAGGGGAAGGTTAGTAGTTAGTAGGATGTTTACAAATTCGATGATTACTAGTGTGACTGTTATTCTTTTTTACTTGACTGTTTGGTTGTTATGCTGTGTGTTTTGGATGTTTAATACTATTTGTGTTTTTCTCTACCACTAAACTTTCGGTTCGAGGTCGAACCCCTTAAATATCATTTTCTTCGTTATAAAAGTTTTGGGACGAAACTTTCTTATGTGGGGTAGTATGTAATACCAGAATTCATTTTTTGGCTGAGAAATGGCTTTCTTGTCTTACAAATAATCGCTTGACTTGTTTCGCAAGTAACTTCAGAAAAAGGGAGCATGTACTTATACTTGTAGAATTCTTTCCTTAGGTTATAATTATATAAAGTTATGCCTAGATATATAAATGTGTATATATAGTTGCTTTCCTCTTAATAATCTAGTGAAAATTATATCCTCAATCTTACCCAATTAGTTATCCAATTAGAAATCTACCCTATCTACTATATCATTTTCATCCACGAGAATTATCCTAATTATTTTTTTTATTCCAATTAATTCCCCTTAAGTTAAACCTAACCTAATTAGATTAGCCTATTAGAAGCCAAAGAAACAATCTGTCGCTTTTGTTTTACATCTTCATCTTCCTCGGAGAGTCATCGAACGAGACGTGTTCCTTCCCTCTTCAATCCTTGCCATCAGGATTAGCAGACTACGCCGGCGTTGCCCAATCGCAGGTCCGGAGCCGGCGACGTTTACGTTCCTTTGCCGGTACAAGCCACGACTAGCCTTGCTTTAATCAAAGCAAGTTACCGATTGTCGTTTCCGTTGTTACCTTGGAATGTCGGTAAGCTTTCCGATTGTTGTTCTCCCGTCTAGCGCGACTTTTCCTTCGGGTTGTAAGAGCACATGGAGCAGTTTGTTCGTAATCAAGGGAATTTCATTTAGTTGCTAGGTTAACTAAACATGTAGGTTAACTAGTGGGTAATGTGAATTGCAGGGAGTTGTTGTTTTGTTAGTTAAAAGGGTTTTTTGTGTTTTAGCCAGTAAGTGTCAATTTGTGGGCTGGCGGGTTCCCTAGGACTGTTTAATTTGGAACTCCTAAGAGTACTTAAGGGTGATGATTACTTATTGATGGAATTAGAATAGGGAGAAGTTGGTTGGAGTTTTCATACGGGTCAGACGAATGTAATTAGTTATGCTTATCACTCTAGCAAGTAGTTAATTAGTGTTGGTACTAAATACCTTGAATTTGGTTTTAATTTAGATGTCTGGAATAGAATTAAGATTAGATTGGTTATGGTGTACAAGTTGAGATAAGGTTGTCTATTTATTTTCCTAATAGGAGGTTGGGTATGTAAATCGTCAGCTAATTGCATGTTTAGCTATAAGAGTCCTTAAATTTGTGAAGTGTGGTAGATTCAAGAATGATGTGTGTTCATTAACATGCTAGCGAACCTCCTCTGTTCAAGTTATTAACCTTCCATTCTCATTAAAGACGATTCCTCAAGGTAATTCATTTTCGACTTGCTCGGTTCTTTTCTTTCTTGTTAGATTTTGTGCCGTTATTGTAGGATTGGTTTTGGGAACTAGTCCCGAATATCTTTTTGAAATGTTTTGCACTTGCTTGTGTTGTTGTGTGCAAATTGGTTTTCAAATGAGTTTTATCTGAAATAAGTTTGCAAACGTTTTCTCGGTGTTAGTATCGTTTCCGGCACGGCCATCGTAGCTGGCAGAGGAAGGGTTGCCTATGTGGGGTTCGTGTGGCAGAGAAACCGTGCCCCTTCAAAACAAAATATGCATAGCCAGAGTTAGAAAGGGAGATTGAAGTAGAGTGGGAGGGCCTACCTCTGCACTCGGCGCGGGAGTGAGCGCCTTGGGATTGGAAAACGAGATGGAGAAAGAGTTATTTTGCTTTAAATTGCGTGATTGTGTATATGTGTGTTTGGCTTATATGTGACTAACTGCCTAATTTAGGTATTGACCTCTAGAGTTATTGTTGCGATTGTGGATTCTGGTTGCTTACTATAGAAAACTGTTTTAAAACATCTTACAATTTCCGCATAATATCTAGCTTGGTAGAGTAGTAGCTGACCCTTCGGGGATTATTTTTCCACTTATAGGTATATCACAGGAAACAGTGCAGGAGCCTTGGTCGGATGGTGGAGTGGATCGTTGACGCACATGTCATTAGTTTGGATTTTTCAGGTGTACTTCGGGATGATTTATTATTATTATTAGTTATGTTGAATTATTGTAATTGTTGATTCTTAAGTGTTGTTTGGAATATTTTGAGCATAATTCGGGAAGGGTTACTTGGTAATTTTGTTTATGCATTCGGGCATTCAAAAATATTTTATATTCAGTTTTATAAATTAAAGGTTGGATGTTTTACTTGTTTTCTCGTCGTGTCAGCGTTGTAAGATCCTAAAAGTGTCGTTGTCAAACCAATTAATTAGTACCTGGTAAGGTCTACTACCAAGTAGTGCCCTGTGGAAAGACGGGGTGTTACAACTACCATGTGGTCGCTAAATTCTTATAGAATCATTCATTTTTATAAGAAATCGTTATATTCCTATAGAACCGTTCATTTTTATAAGAAATTGTTATATTTGTATGGAACTGTTCATTCTCATAAGAAATCGTTATGTTCCTTTGGAAACGTTCATTCTTATAAGAAAACATTATATTTCTTTAGAACCGTTCATTCTGATAAGAAAACGTTATATTTCTCTAGAACTGTTCCTTCTTATAAGAAAACGTTATATTCCTTTAGAACCGTTCATTCTTATAAGAAATCGTTATATTCCTCTGTTCATTCTTAAAAGAAATTGTTATATTCCTTTAGAACAGTTCATTCTTATAAGAAATCATTATATTCCTTTAGAGTCGTTCATTCTTATAAGAAATCATTGTATTCCTTTAGAACTGTTCATTCTTATAAGAAAATGTTGTATTCCTTTAGAACCGTTCATTCTTATAAGAAATCGTTGTATTTCATTAGAACCGTTCGTTTTTATAAGAAATCGTTGTATTCCATTAGAACTGTTCATTCTTATAAGAAATCGATGTATTCCTTTAGAAACATTTATTCTTACAAGAAATCGTTGTATTCCTTTAGAACCGTCTATTCTTGTAAGAAAACGTTTTATTCCTATAGAAATGTTCATTTTTATAAGAAATCATTATATTCCTTAATAACCTTTCATTCTTATAAGAAAACTTTATATTCTTGTAGAACCGTTCATTCTTATAAGAAATCGTTGTATTCCTTTTAGAACCGTTCATTCTTATAAGAAATCTTTGTATTCCTTTTAGAACCGCTCATTCTTATATGAAAATGTTATATTCCTTTAGAATCGTTCATTCTTATAAGAAATTGATGTATTCCTTTAGAACCGTTCATTCTTATAAGAAATGATCCAAGAGATACTTTTTATTTCGTTGATGTTGACGCATATGCCGGATCTTACCGAATAGATGGATTAATTAATTGTGTAGATTAAATAACTAACTAAATTTCACTCAATAACTAACCTGATTTAGCTACCACATGGTAGCTAAATCAGGTTTTAGCGACAAAGTGGTAGCTAAATCCTAACTTGGACTTAGCTACCACATGGTAGCTAAGTCCGATTTAGCGACCAATGGTCGTTGAATAGCTAACATGTGGTAGCTAAATACAACTTTTTAAAAAAAAATATATCCCTAAAAACTTAAAATTGGAGGTATTAGCGAGACCACATGTTCGCTAATTGGCGTCCACGTGGTCACTAAACACATAAAAAAATATGTTTTCTTAAAATTATTTGGGCATTAGTGTTCATGTGGTCGCTAAACACGTAAAACATATGGGAGAGAATATTTGACGAGGCAACCTTTTTAAAATTATTTGGGAAGTAGCGTCCACGTGGTCGCTAATTTCCAAATTATGGTGGGAATAATTGAACATCGACGGGGTTTTTAATTTTTGGGAATTAGCGACCACGTGGTCGCTAATTAGCAACCATGTGGTAGCTAAATACAACTATGATTTTTTTAAAAATGTTGAATACATAAAACAAAGTGTATTTAGTGACCACATGGTAGCTCAATCCAGGATTTAGCTACCACTTGGTAGCTAAATTCAGATTTAGCTACCACATGGTCGCTAAATCCTGGACTTAGCTACCACGTGGTCACTAAATACATCAGTTGGAAATTAGCGACCATGTGGTCACTAAATAAATAAGTTAAAAATTAGCGACCACATGGTCGCTAATTACCTAAGTGGTAAATTAGCGACCATGTGGTAGCTAAATTCAGGTTCAGATTTAGCGACCACATGGTCGCTAAATACCGGTGCCATTTTTTCCCGCGAAGTTTTAGCGTCCACACAAGGTGTGGTCGCTAATGTTGCGACCACGTGGTCGCTAAGTTTTGTTTATTTTTTTGGCTCAGAGTTGACGACCATTTGGTCGCTAATTAGCGACCATATTCCGTGGTCGCTAAATCTTGGACGCTAAATCAACGGAATGATGTAGTGGCTCAACAACAAGTAAAAGTGCATAATAGATATAAAAACACTCAACAAAGCACTAAATAAATCCATGTCAAAGTGGGCTTCTCTAATGGCCGAGAGGACGGCTAAACTATGCACTCTAAAGTGTGGTCTTATGATCAATAATGCCAACAAGAAAGGACACCCCACAAACGCACAAGCAAGTGACCAAATAACCACGGAAATGGATAGAACAAAAGCACACAAAAACAGCCATGAATGGATTTGAGCCGATAAGACACAAACAGAAGTGGAGATGCCTGATTTTGGCAATCCTGCTTCGTATTAAATTTATTTTAATCAACAAGAGTTCTTCAAATCTCTAATGGGTGTTCTTCAAATCACCATATTATTGAATTTTTTTGAAATATGAAACACTCCTATGTGTTTCTTAGACAAAACGAAGTCGGGCAAGGATAAGGTTGGCTCAGTGACAAGGTTGGATTTGGCCAAGTGTGAGTAGCAAAAACTCAAACATGATCCCTTGATTTTAGGGAAAATTAATAGGCAAGTAATATGCTGATTTATGATGTTAACAAATTGGTAACAAATGCTAACAAAATCCCACGATTTGAGAAAGCAAAAATGGCAAGTATGCTTAATAAGGGAGGCCAACAGTTTTGGTGATATTTGTGGCCAAATTTGGCCTTGGACAGTTACCGATTGGTTATGGATCTATTGGTCCACAAACAACAAGCATGCAAAGGAGTTGAATCACAAATCAAGCAAGTGCAATGAATCCAATCACACCACAACATATCATGCAATGGTAGGGAAAATAAAAATTTTAAGCCAAAGTGATAATAAGACTTGCTTACGTCATACTAGGACTAGATTTTTCTGAGTGGAATTGTAATAGCAAGCAATAGATCAAAATGGCCAAAGAGAAAATGTGGATTAAATAAGTTTAGAATGACTTATAAGAGAGGCTCTAGATACCAAATGATAGCACTTAAGGATCGGATCTCCTAAGCACTCGTCCAAGGGGCCAAATCTACGAGTCAAGCAAGCGACACAACAAGGCACAATCGGATCCGGGATGGGTGTGCAACCTCGCACGAAGTCTGCAATGTGGGCATCGGGTAGAGCGATGCCATGTCTGTTTGACACGAAGATGGGCAAGCCTGTTTCAGAAACGATTAGTTAGATGTGGGCCTACAGCAAGGCCAAACACACCAGGGTGCGAGACTTGAGGTCTCGTTACTTGAGTGCTTCTCGGTGTTGGAACGAGGGAGTGACTGACGTATAAGGGGGTCGTAGCAACAGCAAAACAAGTAGAGAGAGAAATATGATGCAGGGTTGAAGATAAAACTCGATTCAACTAAACCAATGTGACCATACAAGGATGCCAAGAGAGCCTTATATAGGCAACTCTTCCAAACATAAAAAGAGACTAGCATGGGCATACAAGCGTAAACATGCACAATTCACATACATAAATAAAAGATGTAATTGAAATACATTGGAATATAAATAGAGTTATGCAACATCCATAATAAAATAAATACATAGGCACCGATGAGGCTCGGTTAGGCCAAGATGGGCACACCTAAAAGCAAAGGCACGCCAATTCGGTGCTGAGAGATCACATATCGAGGCCAAAGTGAACATAGTGAAGTGTGGCTCAAAATGCTCGATGAAATCAAGGTTGGCTCTCATGATGATCAATGTAGTGGCACGAGCGATGGCCTTAGCCTGGGCACGGTTGATAGGGACATTGGATCATACACTCGTGGTCTGCTCCTCCTCTTGGGCCAACTTAGTGGTAGGTATGGTGTCATCAGGTTGGAACCTTGTTGAGTAACCTGCAACTTCATCTTATGGTCAATTAGCGTATCAAATAATCCAGACATCGATTACCATGGGAAATATGTGCGTTGTTCGTACTTCCTTGTAGGAGTTTTACTTGGTTTCTTGGGTTTTTCATTTGAGTTCATTGGGTGTGCACTTTATACACTAGAAGAATCATTTAGTCCGACTTAGCGTGATTTGACAAGAAGGCTTCGGTCTTCATGAGTATTTTTGTAGGGTGTGATTCTACTACTATTGTATGCCCTACCGCAAGTTTTGAGTTTGTTTATGTCACACCCTCTGGATTTAATTTCTCCCCTTGCTTTGATCATTTTTTGTTGTTTAGGATTTGAATTATTCGCACACCATCTTTCTTGGACTGGTTCGATTATTCCTTGTTTTGCTTGCTTTGAATTATGTCTTAGGTTTGTAAAAAAAACAAGGCCCAAGGATCTAAATGGTTAGCACACCTCTTCTAAGGCGAGGAATGGAGATGAAGAAATATTGCATGAACTCACAATAATTTTATGGAAGAATGAATGAAAATACTCAAATGAATTTGGGATTGAAATTGAAGAACACTTAGCCAAGTGCTCCTCAACTAAACTCAATCTGTTTAATAAAGAGATTACAAAGTGTTTAAATAAACAAGAAATGAAAGTCTCCTTGGCAGTGGTCCTTAGGGAGACTGGTCCTTAGGGAGACTTCTGTCTCATCAATCCCTAGGCTGATTAGTTGGGAGTTGAGGGTTTCATACTAGGACTGGTATGATGAGATCATCTCGCCTTCTCTCATAGGGAACGTGTGAAAGTCTCTCTTGGCAGAAATCATGAGAGTCTCTGTGACACCCTTATATCCTATGACGTATACTTTGTAAAACTTATTTCTTAAATAAGCATATAATTCACATATAACAACTGTTCACGTAAGCACATAGCAGACATTAACAACCATAAAAGGTTGCACACACACACATCTATATTGTTACTTCTCATACTAAAACATCTATTACTCTAACTTCTATTACAACCCATATGTCTATAATGGTAAATGAGGAGGAGAAGGTTGCTTAGAGCTTCAGCCGGCCAACCTGTATGAATGTGACCTCTAAAAGAGAAACACGCCAGTAAGTTCTAGTTGAGCTTGAAAAATTGTTTTGCGATTTACGTGAGTCGCATACTCAGTGAATATAAATCATCATCAATTATTTCACACACAGTCAAACATTTAGTCCATGTACATATACATACTTATTATACATATATATGTCATATATGAATTTAATTACCATGCAAATGCAAATGCTGATGTTTTCGATTTTTTATTCTGTGAACTGTTCAAGCCTGCATCTACCCCGGGTTTACTATGTATGGACTCTTATGGTCCCTTTAGCAAAGAAATCCGAAGATCTCCTCAATATTGACTCTTATGGTCCCTTTAGCAAAGAAATCCGAATATCTCCTGAATATTGACCCGTAGGTCCTGTATGATCCGTAGATCCTGTATGACCCGTAGGTCGCTTTAACAAAGAAATCTGAAGATTTTCTGAATTACAGTTCAGGGCAAGACAGTCACAGATCCCTTTAATCTCATTGCAATATGCTATGCAATCAAGTTCATCATGTAACCATATATCATATGCCGTCTGTTAACTTACTTTATGTGCAAACAACTCTGGAAATTTCAAAGCTATTACATCTATCCATATAACTCATATAGAACATATACCCATATAGCGCATAAAGCACATATATCACATATATCCATATACCATATATAGCACATATATCCATATATTCATATTTCACATATAGCACATAGGGTTGAATCTCCGGTCTATACTCACTTGTTCAAGACATATACTATATCTCTTTCCTTTCTCTTTGACCACGATCTATGACTTGTGCTCCTCTATATATCCTAATGCAAAAACAACCTATTTACTCTTATAAACTCTAGCCCCAAATGCAATGAAATGTCAATATGCATTATAACTTCTTGCATATAAATCCAACTCCTTTAAAAATTGACATCAATAAACTATATATATATATATATATATATATAAGAACACTTTTCTAGTTCAAACCTTTTTGAAAAACTTGATCAAAGGGCTCCCTAATATCATTACAAGACAAAACCCTAAAATTACTCTGAAATCTTTTTCCGTATATAAATCCGATATCGAAAACACCCTATGAAAACTATAAATCGATTGATTTCTGAATCAAAACCAATTGCAAATCTAGATCTGGAAAAATCAATAAAATCTAGATAAACCAATAATTAATTAACAACTTACCAAATCACGCTTGTACTTCAGGATTAAATCCCGATAGAAGAGATCTTATACCAGATCCAGCAAAAACAACCGAAATTAAAATCAAACAGATGTAAAATGAATTTTTATATCCACTCGTCTATTCTATCTCACCATCTCTGTGTCTTAATGGTGAAGATATGAACATATATATATCACGTTGAAGTCGACAAATATCTATCGGAAATTACACTTTTCACCCTTAAATCTCTTTTACTACAAACTTTACCCTGAAATAATTAATAATTAACTTTTAGTTAAAAACTTTTAAAAAAAAACTAAATAAAAAATAAATATTACTTTTAAAAACACACTATATATCATGTCAATATGCTATGCATATGCTACTAATCTTATATGAACGCAGTATGACGTATGCTTTTTGGTCGGGGATGTTACAGTCTCCTTGAGATCGGAACTCCCATTATGGATTTGGTCAAGTAACTATCACATCTCCTTTGCAATGGCCAAGTTCAAATCTTTGCACCGGTCATCGAGACTAAGATTTTTTTATGAAGGTAAGATAATTTGCTTCCATTGCTTTGAAGGTGCCTGGTCTCATGAGCGCAAGAGTGACCTTTTTATCATGAGTAATCTAGAGATCACCACAAGGGCAATTCACGATTGGAAGTTGGAAGTTCTTTCCATTGATCTAATCGGACATCCCGCTTTCCATTGATCATATTGTCTAGGAAGATGCAAAGGTGGCTTGTTGTTCCCAAAGCCAACTTTGTAGTTAGAGGAACTTATCTTGTTACCTGCAAGAGAACACACAATCTAGAGCGATGGGCCTCTGATACCAATTATTGGATCGGTCATCGGTGTGTTAGAATACAGACATTGATCCCTAGCGGTATAAAAAAAGTAATTTTTCAAGATGAGATTCCAATCAAATTCACTAACTTTATTAATAGAATCAAACTTACAACTGCGAACAAAGTATTTCTAGGTGTACACAACTCCTAGTGACGAACACTTGTCCCTTAGCATCGGATGACTTCTAAAACCTCTAGTGAACTCGACCCACGAACTTGATTTGTACACAACTCCGCAAGTTATCCCTCGTGTTCTTCTCCTCTTGATCGCACAAACCTCCCAAGACTTCTAACAATTATGATCAACGTAACGTTAGTTTTTAACCTAGACATATGCCATAAATACATATGGATAAAATAAATTTTATCCATAAATATAAGATATGATATATTTGTATAGATTTTATTCTATCAACAAGAGTGTTTCCTAAAATAAAATCCATCTAAAACTTTTCTTATGCTTGGCAACTTAAGTTCATCGCATCCCAAGCAAATCAACTCAACCGCCTTTGACAACCTTGGAAGCAACACACACCTCTCCCTTGTTGTCGCCTTCTAGTTTTAGTATCTCATGTCTTTGCATTGTTCCCTCGGGAACAACGAACATAAATTATCCTTTTCTTGTATTTTCTATGTTCCGTAAGGCTTGATGATTGGTCATAGCACTCTTTTCCTTAAGCTTCACACTTGAAATACCTTCAAATGAAAACCAAAAATTTCCCAAAAATTTTCATCGTCAAAATATAAGAAAACATTTAATTTCTCAACACAAGAGTTACATTAATATTTCTATCTCAAGTCTAGATCTTATATTACTATGTTGATTTTCATCAATGAAAAACTTGTGTTTTTTTAGGCTGAAATGTAGTAAATTGAATCTTATGTTAAATTAAATAGTGTGTATAGCATAATAAATAAGAGACCATTTAATTTTATGCCAGATTAATTGAAATTAAAAGAAATATTCATATTACATGTTAATGTACAAAAGCAAAACGATAAAATTGAGGTAATGATCGACGATAAAGCATGATGGTTCATGATAAGAACCGGGTCCAGCATGCAAGATGAGTGTTGTACCTGTATCAATGTGCATCTTGGTATGATCAATAATCAAACAGCATAATGTCAATTATCGATCCTTCCCCACTTTCTTTCTTTTTTTTAATAATTTCGTATTGTTGTTGTTTCAAAAAAGATCAGAGTCCGACAAGAAAGAAACAAAATAAAGTATAGAGAATGGAAGAAAAGAAGTCCAAATTATCACAATTTTAAACACTCTTAATGCTTTTTGCATACGTAATGGTCTCTCAACGTTATCTACAACGCCATAACATCCAATCATTCAAATAATATCTCAGTCTTTCAGAATTCAATCAACTTTTCCCCACTACCATCAATCAAACCCTTGTATAATTGCCATTTATTTATTTTCACATCATTCATTTTTTCATATTTTTTGTATCTAAAGCAAATTGATACAACTTGTTAATTTAGAGAAGTTAATACTTTTAAGTTTACATGTAATTAAGATTTATTTTTTTAAATATTATAAACTCGTTCACGGACTCGATCGAGTTTGACTGAAAATATACCATAAATTTTATTTTTGGTGACCAACTTTATACAAAGAAAAAATACTTTACTCTCGATCATAACAGAAACCGTATTCATAGATAATAACTCATACTAAAGTACGTTGTATTCAAGATATTCACTTAATTAACAATCTTTGTAGGGTTAGGAATTTAGTGCAGCACTATTTGTTTGGTTGGGGTACGAAAAATATGTCTTTATAAATACGTACTGCACACAACATCCTCAATCTCACCACCACCATCCTCTCTAAGTCTAAGCACACTAAATATTTTCAAATTAAGAAAATTAATGAGGGGACGGGCAACATTAGCGTCTCCGGCGGCCACGGTGGGGATGGCGCAGGAGCAGCCGGTGGGGGGCCGGCAGTTGCTGGTGGTGCCGTACCTCTTTGGCGGGTTGGCAGCGATGCTGGCTCTCATCGCAATCGCCCTCCTACTGCTTGCATGTTCCTACTGGAAGCTCTGGGGCCACCACCTGGACTCCAAGGAGGAGGTTGCGGAGGAGGCCGCAATTAGGTCGGGTTGGGAGAGTAAGCAGGTGTTGGTGATAATGGCGGGGCAGGTGGTCCCCACCTTCTTGGCTAGCGCTACACCCTCAACCAGCAGCAGCAGATCCTGGCCTCCTCCTTTGGAGACACTAGCAGTCTAGCACCACCACAACAGGATCTGATACGGCGAGGGTACAGGGATGATGCTCATGATCGATATCGATTTCCCCACTAGAGAGTAGAGGCAGTGGCTGTTTTTAGCGTTTCTGTTTCCGGTCCATACAACTTTTTGTACGTACACGTACAACATGTAAATTGTGTCGTCAACTTTGAAATTCCATGAAATGAATTACAATTCAAGTATTCAAGTGTTCATGAATTGAAACAAGAGTTGTCATTCCATTTCGTTTTAGTTTCTTTCATGTCTTCATGTTTTGTAGTCTTCTATTTTCATTTCCAATTTAATTGTTTTCTTTCATGTCCTTTTTATATTAAAGCGATTTGTACGTTTAAGCTCTTTTGTTGATTTAGAACATGTGTGGATAGTAGCTTAATAATTCGTGTGATGGGCAAAGGTGGAGTTTGAATAACATCTATTGGTAATTCAAATTGTTGGTGAAAGAGTGGTTGCTATGAGTGCCTTTTAGGTGAGGAAATTTTTTGCCTTGAGGTGATTAATTAAAAATGTTTCAAGCTGTTGTGTCAATAGTAGATGCAAGCTCTAGGATGCAGATGCATCCTATTTTTAATTTCTAAGGTAGCATTACTTAGGCTTAATGTAGCAATTAAGTGTCAATATATAGTAGATGCAACTTCTTATGATTCATGTTTAGTTTATAAGGATGTCTTGATGTATCAAGTGTGTAGTGTACTAGTGCAATTTAATAGGGTTGATTCTCTTATATTATAAAGTTCATAAGTAAGGGTGTTTTGGTTTATAATAAATACTATAAGCATGGTTTGAAAACTTTTTTTTCTAGTTTATTAGCTCCAATGGTAGAGATATGTGTCTATGCACCTAAATATGAGTTCAAATTCTAGATAGGCTAATTGGAGTAATAAAGTATGCAAACAAAAAGTAGGAATAGCAAAACAAAAAAATTAAGAAGTTAAAAATTAGGGTGGTCTCATTTGTTCCCTTGATTGTTATTTGACCAAATTATTTATGTGGCTCATAATTTTGAATGTTAAAATTCATAATAAGTGTTCCTACAACTAATGGATTGGTTTGGTCTTAGTAGTTAGTGCCATGACTTTAGGTTTATTAAAGTTTTTTATTAGTTCATAATTTTGTTGTCTTAGGTTCAAATTACGAAATCTAGTAACTCGTGTCATTTTATTCATATTACTTGTTATTTGTGTCATGTTTTCTAGGTCATAATAGGTGTTTTGGTGATTCATAATTTTCTATGATATAAGTCTTCCTACGATTCATGGATATTATTATATTACACCTCATAGTAGTTAGCATCATGAATTTAAGCTCACAATAGTTGTTCATTGGTTCATGATTTTGCATGCTTAGGTTCATAATAAGTGTCAATATGGTTCAATAATTCTCATTGAAATTAACCATAAATAAATCCATGCCAAGGTTTATTTTGACATTTGACTTGTGATAGAGGTTTGTTTTCATGTACTTTGAAAATTTAATGTACAAAGCCTACCAAATGAAGTTTTTGAGAGGGATGGCTATAGCATTAGAACAAGTAGGTGTTTGGGCGTAGTCGCGTAGAGTTAGCAGATGCACGGTGTAATTTTGATAGATAGTTTATGTTGTGCATGGGCTTGTAGGATTTGGATGTGAGTGGCATAAGGCAATTCATCAAACTATACAAACGTCTAGTTCTTGGGGCGCAGTAACAACAAAATGTAGGACACACAATGAAAAAGTTCTACATTTTTTGTTTGTTATTATACATGCAAAGGATTATGTAACAACCAGGAACCCACGGAAAGACACCCTATTGATTCATTCAAGGAAAAAATCAAGTCATTCTCATGCCAAACGCAAGCTCAAATGTGAAACGACCAAAATTCTTGCAAACATTGTAGTGGAAATGATTTATGCTCATGACCCAAGGCCACACGATCTGTTGTGCATCGCCACTGACAAACCAATATATAAGGCTGAAGAGAAGTAATTATACAAATCAACCTACCCAATTGGTTTCACCAATTATCACTTAGAAGATTATTGGTTGAACTACTAAGCACAAATATTTTTTTAAACAAGATAAAAAATACCTATGAAATATGATCAGCATTTCCGAGTGGATGGAGTATTTAAATACCTCATTCTACTCATCATGTAGCATATACGCAAGCTGTCTGTGTGTGTGAATTAGAATCATAATAAATCACAAATAAATCACTTAAGCTTTGTGAAGAGAAGTACCAAGGAAAGAAGATGAGGACGTTGAATTAACAAACCCATATAACTACGCCTACAAATGTAACAATAAACTTGGACCAAAATCATGCAATGTCCTAAACCAGAGATCTTCAAGATGAAGCAGCAGCTTTACTTAATCCCCACAACATCTTCTTCACTCACTCTAGTAAATGAAGTGATTCCTTGCATTACCCCCTGTTGTTTCTCATTTCTCAACTGTATCATTCAATTAATCTGCTTCGGCCACACTTTACCCACTAACCACTTGCCTTGAGCGTATTGCTCAACCTGCATTCATTTTGCAATTTTCCCTCATTAGCATAACAATCTCAGGAATGGTCAAGTACGGGATATATAGTTCTTTTACCAGTCCAAACCCTCAAAGAGGCCTTCTCCTTTCGTGGCAGACGTCTTAAAGATAGCCCACTGACGACTCTTAATCTTGTGCAATTCTAATGCCTCGGTCACAGCAGCAGCATCTAGTGCTCCTGGAAGATCCTGCAGATACAATGGACCAACGCACATCAATATCATCACCATCATCATCATCAGTGGAGTCAGAGTGAGCAACAAATATATAATAAAAATCTCAAGAGAGAAATCATAACAAAAACTCTTCCAAGTCTTTCTGGGTGACCCTGCAGTTTTCATCATTGTTTACTGGGCTGTGGGTAAGAAGCCCATCTCCTTATTTGAAGCCATCGGGCATCTATACTAAGGAAGACATCACAATCTATAGCAGCTATGTCTATAGTCATGGAACAGAAGAGAGATGAGCTACAGCCTTTGATTGCACATATTTACCAGCTTCCTACGCTAACTAGAATCTTCTAGAATATATGGGTTGCAAGTTGTAACATTCCCATCTTGGTTCAAGGATTGTTTCAAAGTCTTCAGATATAAGGTCTGGGGAGGTTTTTTTCATATATCTGTAAATCAGCCTCAGAATTTAGCATCAGGGGTCAGTTTTCAGAATTCATCTTATGACTCAGAAAATTGATTTTTGGAAAAATTTGTGCTTCTACATATACCCGTCTTGTCGGGTTTGGTACTTCGTCCTTCAGATCTGAACTTAGAGTTGAGATCAAAGTAGTCTTAGGTTTTCGGCAAATTTGAATCTTGGTCTCTGGCTTACTTCTTCTAAATTATCTGCAAGTACGCGACTGTTATCCATTTATTGTATGGGTTTGAACTTCATTGAAGTGAATAACAAAGATCTTAATTTTCAGCTTGTCAGTCGAACCAAGTTAATTTTATGGCTAAAACTTGATTGAGGTGAATAATAAAGATATTAATTATCTCATTGTGGGTAGAGGAGGTGTACGTAAAAGGGTGAGCTGTAGAAGTAGGTTTTAGTGTAACTGTGTTTTGGGTGTGATATATTTTGAGTGTGTTTCTGCTTTTTCCAGCGTGAGTCTATGTGCTGTTTTGTGCTTTTTATGGTTGTTTCCCGTGCTGTCCTTTCTTTTGTTGTGTTGGTTTCTGTTTTTTCGGCTGAACCATTTTGTTCTGTTTTCTGTTTATGTTTGGTGCTTTTTCGGCATGTTCCTTTTGGTGTATCAGAAACACCCTCTCGACATGCTTGGGGTATGGGTGCATACTTCCCGACCCCAGACCCTGCTCATGTAGTATGCATATCATGGCTTTATACAGCCAGCACTCTTTCAGATAGTAAACCTGTGAACTTTATACTATTGGGTACATGTGTAATCCTGTTTAAGAAATGCACTCAGGCCTTATTTGCACCATTTTGAGCTTCCTCAAAAGAAAAATAATGATTTATGTCACCAGAATACTGCATGTGTTCAAAACAGTAGCTGAAACAGGTTTTAGTATGGATCCAAATCTGTAATAAAAAAAAGCTCATTTTCAATTCTTAAGAAAGGGTGTAATAGTATATCTTTTGGAACAAAAAAGAAGCTATAGCTTGGTCAAGATATCAGAGTTCTGATGGAACATGCTGCAATTCACTTTTCAGAAAGAAGTACGGTTATTATGGATAATTATGCAGCCACAATACTAACCTGCTTATTTGCAAAGATGAGAACAACCGCACCTTTCAGTTCTTCCTCCTGAAGAAAGATCAAAAAAAATAGATTACCTTCTATGTTCTACAGTGAAATAAAGATAAATGACTGGATACCACAATCATGTTAACCAATTACTGATAGCAAGATGGCTTTGGAAAGTTTAGAGAGGATACCCCAACGAAGAACTGGAAGCAGTCCATTAGGAATATCAAGGATCAGTTTCACAAAAGCAATTGCAGAAGGGGACCCACAAAGGAACAGGGACACCTGACCTAAGGTTAGGGGCCTGGATTGCAGAGGATATCACTAGCATAGAACATTGAGGTGCATACATAATTAGGTGGAATACAGGAGGATCATTCTGGAACTTGGAATATTAGGGATCTGGCTCTATAATCTACTTCGGGCTGCTGCATTTCTCAGGATCTTGGAGAGCACTTCTATAAGTTCCTTCTCTTATTCCAGTTTCTATATTTTTATTTCTAGAATGATATTTGATGGATTAGGCTCCTAATCATTAACAGTCAATGTTTCAGGCTTGAATGCTTCAATAGAAAAGGGGACAATCAGAGTAAACAATTATGAAAGTGCGAGATCGCTGTAGGATACTAGCATCGGCTAGTGGATTACCAGAGTAAATATTGGTAGACATGCAGAAACAGGATATCATCATTCCTTTAGTTTCTATATTTTTATGGCATCCTTTAGTTTCTATATTCTATATATAATATAACAGAAATTGACAGGAAGTCCTTTCCTACATCTATCTAAAGTAGTACCCTGTATCCAAGCAATGAGAATGAATGTCAGCATGAAGCGTGATCAAAACAAAAATTAATACAAGGGTTCATTTATAAAGAAAATTCATTTGAAGACACCGTGATGAGATATAACAAGAAGCATTTACCTCCAAAATTGCATGAAATTCATCCTTAGCAATTGCAAGCCGGTCAGTATCACTTGAGTCAACAACATAGATTATGGCTTGAGTATTTGGAAAATAGCACCTCCAATATGGCCTGGCAAAGGAATGATTCAGGTAAAAATGCTTAGACAACTCCTTCAGTTTCTTATTAGCAAAAGTAAGCTATGCCCCATTACAACAGCACACACTAATAATAAATGCAAGAGAAATCAGAAGCATTTGAGTAGTAAATTTCATGCTAAAAAGTATCCAATGTGAAGATTGCAATGATATATTTTCATAAACCATAACATTTTTAACCTGTCCAAGAACTAGATAACCACAAGTGTAATCCTAAGAAAACAAACATCAGCACATAACGATATATACATGGAACATGGATGCAAGAGAAACAACAGGATACAAGGTCTGATATACATGGAACATTTTTGAAATGAATAAATCAGCCACAATGAGCTGTAAGTACGGTTCAGTTAGGTGAATCCATACAAAATAAGCTTCAACTTATACTTCCTTCCATTGATCAACTTGCTAGTTTGTGTAAATTCGTGAACATGGCAACATTTCATGATAAATCTCCTCTTTTTTCATGGTTTGTGTGGCTAGAATTAGTTAACTAGAGAATTCCAAGTGACAATTATGCAATTCAAAGAAAAAGAAGCGATTCCATTACCAAGATCCCAAACTTGAAACTTGATGTTATTATACTGCACAGTCTCCACATTAAATCCAATAGCTGCATTGTCAAATTACAAAAAAGACATTAAAGCCAAAGAAAATACCCCATCTCAAACAAGCAATCAATGAGAGGAAGTTACACGGAATACCAACTTGGAATAGTGGAGACCACTTCACCCATCTGCAGCCGATCTGGAAGCGTCACCAAAATCAAGTAAAATAAGAAACAATTGGGAGAAACAAATAGATCAAGTAGGAAGAAAATTGAAAGCATAGGGAGTGGATATACAGAGGATGGTGGTTTTCCCGGCATTGTCGAGACCGAGAACGAGGATTCGAGCTTCTTTATTGCCGAAAAGTGAAGAAAAGAGACGAGTAAACATAATACCCATCTTGGAAAAAAGAACTTGTTGTGTAAGATCAGACTATCACTTGTATTGGGATCAGAGGTTGTTTACAGATCTCAACAGCAGTGCCCTCTCCGTTTCCACCTGCAAAAAAAAAAAATATACGAGATGAGACGAGAATAAACTGCAGCAAAAGAGGTGTGTAGAGAGAAAGAGAGGAACCATGCCTTGGAGGAAAGAAGAGTTGTGTGCTTTTTGCTGAGATTGACAGACTACGCGAACTCCTGACGGAGTTGCAACTCTCCCGAATCCAAATTACCCTTGCGACTTCTGTGTTCGGAAGAAGAGACACGCTTTGTGGGAAAAGAAGTCGTTGTTGGATTTTTGCCAAACCATTTTTTTAACGAATAGTCACCTTTGACGGGTAAATTCCTTATCCCATAACCTATAATATAGAGTCTCTATTAATCCTAGTAAAGTTGTCACTTACCTAACCCGCTAACACGATCTAACTGTACGATAATTTTAGGGTCAAGACCCGAAATTAACCGAATATGATAGAACCCGAAACTCATTGGGTTAAAACACGAAACTCGTTGGGTTGACCGATTTAGTATATTTACATAATTTTTTAAAATTTATTTTTAAAATTATAATATATTTTATTATTCAAATAAATGAAAATAATATATTATAATTAAATATTACTATTTAATTAAAAATTGATTTTAATAATCATAAAAAACCGCTAGTCAAACCGACCCGACCAAAAATCCGCTAAAACCCGACCAGATTGACTCGTGACCCATAACGAATCCGAACCCGATTTAACTCAAACCCGAAATAACCGAATTCAAACTCGCCCGACCCGATGACAGGTCTAATCCCTAGTATTTGTAAATATTTTGTTTAGGTCCTTAAACTTTAAAAAGTGTTACTATTAATTATCGGTTAATGAAGTCTCATTTATTATAAAAAAAATATATTTTAAACTAGTAATTTAATATTTTAAAACTTTATAAAGTTTAATAATATATAAACTTTTCAATTAAAACTACAATTATATTTAAAATCTATTATTATTTTACGTTTTATAAATTAAAAAACAAAAAATTATACCAGGTATATAGCGGGGATTCAGGTGAATAGTACATTTTCCTTCCCCCACAACATTTTAAATCGGGGACATGAAATTGATCCCCGTCGCCTTGTTCCCCACTAAGTCGAGAAATCCCCGTCCCGTGAGGGGTGGATCCCCGGTCTCCACAAATTTTTTTGTGCATCCCTAGTCCTAGTTTTTTTTAATGGGGAAAAATTAGGTTGATCAGATCAACCTAGGGCATCCTTTCGAATGAGGACTTGGAGCCCACCGTGGTTTCTAATCTGATTGATGCTACAAGTGTGATGTAGTTTTGCAATCAAATCTGCCACATAATTACAATCACGAGGCACATGTTTAAATATAACTGCCTCGAACGATTGTATCGTTAAAAGAGTATCTGCAATTATCATGTCTATGGTCCATGGACTTGAGTGACATCCATTTAGCATGTTTATGACTAATAGACTATCTCCATCTATTTCTAGTTTCTTGAATTTTCTCTTTACCGCCTCCGGAACGGCCCCATATAAACACATCGCCTCCGCATGAATCACACTCAATTGCTTACTAGATTTTGCATTTAGATCAATTACATTGCCAAATTGGTCGCATATGATATATGCAGCACTTGTATTGCCGTCCTCTCGTTTTGATCCATCGAAATTTATTTTTACAAATAAGTCATGTGGTTTTGTCCATTTCCCACTTTTCTTCTTTGGGCATTTTCTTTTCCTACATTGGGTGTCATCTATTTCACTAGAGATGTATTTTGTTTTGAACCACCACAAAATCTGATTACGTATTAGATCCTCAACGCTTTTGCATGTACCATTAGAATCATTGTTGAAAATGGTCTTGTTTCACCAAAACCAGATACCCCACCAGCAAGTTATGAGCTCACATAATTTTTTAGCCTACAAAGTCATTTTTAGGTGTTATATAAATTGTAGCAGATTTGCAAATCTTCCCTTGGCGTCCATAATTGCATTGGTAAAGGTAGGGTCTATTTTTTGTAATGTATCGAGCATAAACGAGCAACTAAACCTTGATAGTGTACGAATGATCATTTACTATTGAATCCCTAGTCTTAGTTGATAGTGTAGGAATCAAGTAAACTCTAGTTTTAGGTTTTAAGATTTAGGTTAAGGACGGAGGCAAGGATCGAATCTATAACCTTCTAACATCTCCAATGTCACCACTAGGTTACCCCATGTGGGACAAAGATTTACCAAACCATTTTATAATATAATACACTGTATTATTGCTATGTTTGTTTAGTTGGAGTTGTAAAACTAATTGCAAAAGTAGTTAAAGTTTCAAAAAAATATATAAACAAAGTGTTATGTATTTAAAATTCCACTTTATAGAGGGATTATTCTTATTTAAGAAATAATTATTTTTTTAATTCAAGAAACTACTAAAAACTCCTCCAAAAACTTTAAAAACTAGCTTTGTTAAAAAAAACTACTTTTACAATTTGTTTACTAGTTTTAATGTGTCAAACAAATGATATTCATACAGAAGACACATAATTCCACAAAAAACCAAAAAACTCTCCAAAAAGAACGCGCTCACGCATAGGGTTGAGAAAATCCGATCCTAATTGGATGTTTGGACCGAATTTCTAGACTGGATTGGATTTTTGGATCGGACCGGCCGGTCCGGACTGGCATGGACCAGACCGAACCGAGGTAATTTCGGTCTAATTCTCGGTGCATAAATTTTCGAAAACCGATCCCCGGTCTAGTCCGGACCGACTTCTTATGTTATAAAAAAAATTTACTATTTAGGTTACTTTTTTGTTATATACTTCATAACATCATATTTTTTCATAAATAATATATATTTTTTCTCAATAACAACATAATTTTTTTTAATAAAAATATAGTTTTTTCTTTAAAAGTATTAACTTAACAATATATCCCGGTCCAAAAGTGGACCGGACCGCGAAGTTCTGGTTCGGTCCTTGGTCCAAACATTTAGGGAAATTGGTTTTGGTCTGATCCGGTTTGGACCGATGCCCACCCCTATTCACGCACCATAATTCCTTTTCCTAAATGGAATGAAGCCCTAAATCGTCCTTGGTCGTCGTCAACTACAAACACCGATCTTACTAGAGATCTGTCGTATAAGGAGAAATCAAGAAGCAAATGGGAGAAGTTTACCTCATCCCCCCCCCCCCATGTGTGTCGCGTATGACCTTGGTGCGAGATTCATTGTTTTCCATCAATACTTGCCAATCCTTCTTGGGTTGGTGGCTTGTTGCTTCTATGGCATCATGGAATAACAAGAAAGCAATTGAACATCCTCTTGAAGCAGTCAAGTTGGGAGGCTGGCGTACGCTCCTCCCTTGGCGGTTGGAAATCGACGACTACTACTTAAGGGGATCCAAGGACTCTCCTTACTCGGCTTGATGGGAATCTAGCATTAGCTTCACTTCTTACGGTGTAGCCGAGGTGTCTCAACTTTGGGGTGGAGGCGCTTGCCTGATGAGGTATTTTCGGTGGTCGTTATACCTATCAAAGAATCCTTAACTTTACCAAACTCAGTAGAGCGGTAAGTAAGGGTCGAACCCACAGAGACTCGTGTAAGTGCGTTATTGCTTAAGTGCCAAGTAACTAAGATGGGGGAGTTTATTGATTGAAATTCTAAACTATTATGCAAATTGGAAACTAACTAAGAATGCAAATATGATTGAGTTTAACAAATATGAGAAAAGCGTGTTCAACTAATTAGATCCATCATGATATTGCTTTATTGATCATCGATTCTCTTGATTCTCTCCTCACTTGAATAATCTATTGTGGATAATGATCCTACTAAGGACTAAAACCCAAACTTCATATTTAGTTGATAGACCAACCAGTTCTAACAACCCTAATTATCTAATAACCTAGAAGACCTTCTAGATTCAATTAAATAACAGCATGAAGATTCAAGTTATCAATAGAAACAAACACTTAGAGCAACCAGACATCTAAGTGACTTGTGAATTTATTTCCTACTTTAATCAACTTGTCCAACCGGTACTAAATTAATTAAAGTCTACTCTTGATCAGATTAACTCCGACCGGTAATTAATCAGATTCAGTTATAAATTAACCTAGAAATTCTATTAGGTAGTTAATCCAATAAAACCCTAGAATAATTCTGATTCAATTAAGCACAGGGAATAATTTCTATTCAAGTTCATTGAGAATCAATTAAATCTCACAATCATACACAAATCATGACTTCACTAATTAGCCAAACACAAAGGAAAATTAGCAATGCATAATTGAAATTGAAATCAAACTTACAAAGGTTTCAAAGTCTTCCTTGAGAGAAAAACCCTAGCCTCCAAAAGTATGACAAAAGTTATCTAAAAATAAACTAACATAAAGTATTTATATGTCTCTAAAAATATCCCTCAAACTATATCTTAAACACACATCTCGGCCAAAATACAAGCCCAAAAGATCAACACCAAAGCCCAAAAACCAAATCTCGGCCCAAGTCCATCGTCCGTGAGAAACGCCGGATTGCGCGGCTTGGCACCATATTGCGCGGCCGCGCAATTCACACCTCGTGCAATTGCTTCTCAGATGCATTGCGCGGCGAGCTACGCGGCTTCGATCCAGCGCAATTGTTCCTCTTCTTGGCTCGGTCTTCCTTGCCTTGGCTCTTCATCCTAATGCATCCTAGCTTCCTTAGCCTCGTCCATCTCGTCCATCACCACCATGTTCCATCTGCACTCGCCCCGCTGTTGCTCCTGAACCTAAAAACCTGTAAAACCGAGCAAACCAGCGCATAATACCCGACAACACAAAAACCTAAAAACTACATAAAAACTAACCAAAACATATATAAAACATGCATCTAAACTACTCTTATATGCGAGCTATCATTGCCCATTCCAATCCCTTCATCTCACTCATTAGCCCGGGGATTTACTCAACTTGAGCTTGGCATCCTCCTACTTGGTGGCGGCGATTGTCAAAGGATCTAGCACTTGTCTTTCTTTGGTGGATCAATGGATATGTTGACTATTATGATTCAAGGTTTTCGTTTTCGCTTCAACTATGAATGAGATTTTTCTTTCAACTTTCGTTTTAAGGATTAAGAACAAGAGAATAGATTCATGAAATAAAAACAATCAAGACATGATCATAAACAAGCATACACAACCATTGTTGGGTTTAACCCCAACCTTAGAGAGAGAGACTACTCACACATCATCATAATTAAGAACAACTGAATTAAATAAAAGAGAAAGCTTACAACTTTGAATCCAAAACAAAACTTGTCTTCCAAGCTATCTCCAAAATCACCCCCTCCTCTCTCTACTCTCAATCGTGTGTGTTGTGTCTCAAACAAGAGCTAGAGAAAGGTATTTATAGAGAAACTAATCTATCTAAAAAGCTATCTATAAGCAAATAAATCTTCTAATAAGATATACCCCTTAAAACTATCTAAGGACATAAAAGGAAATAGGATAAAAGCCTTTTAATTGCGTTGACTCGGTCTTTGCTACGATCCAGAGTGCCTCGGTATCGAGCTGTGTGCCTCGGTACCGACCTGTTACATCGCTGAAAACAGCCGAGAGTAAAACTAACCGTTACAACTCCATTTGACTCAATTCTTTTTCCTATATCTTTGTAACGAGTTTCTCTACTTCTTTCCAAGCTCAAACTTGATCTTCAATAAATTTATGGACTTCATTCCTTGAGATTTTCCTTAAGTGTTTCACCTCAGTTCTTTACCTCAAAAGTGCTCCAAATAGCTTCTAAAAACCTATAAAAACACAACCAAAGCTTATGTAGACTCCATATCTAAAGAAAATACGAAAACCTACACAAACGACTCAAAACAAAACACAAAACTAAAGAAAAAGACTCAAATACACTAAAAACATACCCTAAAAACACGACTAAAAAGGCGGACATCATCGTGTCATTTGTCCTCTCTAAACTCGCATGTCTTTTATCTTTTTTGTGATGTTTGTCTCGGTCAATTCAGTTTGCTCCCTGCTTACCTTGTTATTTTGGTATATTAAGAGACATCCCATACTTTAAATGCATAAGCTTTCCTAGAAACTTAATTCAAACAATTGTCAATAGCTTTTGCACCTGCATATATCATCTTTCCAGAATTGACATTGTTATGCATCTATTTTGGATTCCTCTAAATTTTATTTCGATTACCGCTTTCTAGGTTGATTTGAGTAACCACATGTATGTTTGCTTTTATGGCCCGAACTGAAAACATACCCACCTCTCTTTTTTTTTTGAAGCCTACAATCATTAGTTATGCACCCATAGTGTTTCTCCTTTCTATTTTTGTGGCTTTCTTAAACAAATCACATACCTTCTTTTTTTTGCCCTGTGTTTGTGGAACAAAAAATTCTTCTTTTAACAATTTTTGCACAAGTAAGAATCAAATTAAATTTGCTAATAAAATTAGAATCTTTTCGCCTACTATGGAAAATATGTGGGTTAATGCCCAACAAGTGTTTTATTCTTCTTTAGAACTTTGTTCTGGTTCGCCTTTTGCTTGCGTGGGATAATCACTACCCTTAGGGGATCTCAAAAACTCGGGACCTTGAGTAGGATTAAGTGTTCTCACTGGCCAATTAGTCTTGTGTGGTTGGTAGTGTCCTGAAGGACCACCAAGAACCGACTTGTAACAATGTTAATCTTACAGGACTTTTCACTGCCAATGTTAGTATGATCGAGATTGCAATGTTGATGTCATTATGGAACGTGTTAGAGCTCTTGTTGATGATTTGTATAAGGTTAATAGCATGGGTGGTGAGACGCCTTCTTCGCCTTAATTACCACATCATCATCCTCATCTTGCCATTTGTTTCTAGGAGCGGGTTCTCGTTTATTGCAAAATCTCATAAAAAGATCGAGATACACGAGTTCACATACAAAGTTTAATACTTATCTAACCACTATCTTTAAGTTTGTAGAACAATTTGATATTTTAGCAAAGGTGGCCACATTCTAGACAATAGGAGATCAAAATTTGTGTCTGATGCATTAGTTTGTTTTCATATTTGAAGAGGGCGAAGATTTCATCAAATGATTTACTTGACAACGACAACATAAGATGGGCTTCTTTCCACCGGTCCAAAGGATCGTTTTAGATAAGTAGACAAGCGGGGTTCCGTATCGAAGGTAAGAGAACTACATGAACTTTGATTCCTCTATAACCCCGAGAGGATATATAGAAAACTTAGTATTAAGTTCAAACCCTTCTATTTTCCAAATCTTCTTTTATCCTTTTTTTCCTCAAATATTTTACGGTTTTACCCACATACTTGTTTAACATGTGACTCAAATGTTTGTTTAGTCATTTTATAATCAAATTCAACTACCGCCTTCGGTCATTTGGTTTGACGGTTAAGACTTTGGGGTAGTACCCCGAGGTCACCGTTTCGAATCCCACGGGCGGCGGTTTGCCCATTCCTCAAGAATTGGTTAGTAACAAGTTTTCATCCCTTGTGTTTGTTTTAGATGAGCCCAAGTAGTACGTACTTATGGCGACTGTAATCCTTACTCTACCCCTTACAGAACACATACTAAAATAAATAACTAATTTCAGCTACTGATAGAGCATATAGGTATAGGTTTTAAAGTATATTTCTATTCTCTTTTCATTCATTTTTAGCTAGAGTTTTGCTTTAATTCGTAGTTTAGTTTAGTTTTAGATTAGTTCGGAATCTACGCTCTTTTGTGTTTCATTTCAAGATCGAGTGGTGAGCTTGGTGGATGTCAAGTAAGGGACCAAAGCTAGGAACAAGTTGAGGGAATTGAAGTATGAAGACAATAGGATAAGCATGGTTAAGGACGAAGCCAGCATAAGGGCGCTCAGGAGAATCAAACCGCACCGAGGAATGGAAGTTGCTGAGGGCGGAGCGCGGGGAAGACCGGGTGGAGCGCGACCGCACTCCGGTGGAGTTTGACCATGCCCAGGCGCATTGATCCGCTGATTCCGAGGTTCAATGTTATATTTAGGCCAACTTTTTGTTACTTTAAGATGTTTTTGGATATGATATAATGTAATAACCCTTTTTTTCAAGAAGGACAATTATGTAATTTTCTTTTTATTTTGTTTAATAAAATAAATTATGGCAATATTCTCATAATAATGATATATTGCTTACCTAATTTATTTTATCAAATGAAAGTTAAACAACTAACCTCTAAAGGGTTATTTGAAATAATAATGGACCTTACCCATATGTTAACGAAAAATAAATAAATAAAATTAGAATTTTAAGAGAAATATATTAAAAGTGTTTAAAACATATTTTTATAAACAAAGAGAATTGTTGTATAAATATTTTAAATTACAAGTTTTAATCCTTCAAAAGATATTAATGATAAATATTAGTATCAAGGGCATTTTTTTTCATTTCTTAAACTAGAGGGGTTGTTTGTGCAAATTCTTGAAAATACATTCAAAAATGGGTGTGCTTCTTCTCCAACTTGTTCTTAACTTAAAATGAGGAATTTGATCTCATTTCTTAACGGAAATGGATTCCGTAAAAGCCTACTTGTCACATTTTTAACCCTCTACAAGTTTCCTCAATCAATTTGGGAGCAATCAATCAAAATAATCCCGAAAATCTCGTTCTAGGTCAAAGTGCAACGTTTTTGGAATCCTTCAAATTAAATTTGAATTGAAGAAGGATAAGGTCGGATTTAAGATGGAAAGGATTGGGAGAAGTCTAAGGATGGATTAGAGAATCAATCCCGATTCAATTATAAGATAAATCACCCATAAATGGGCGAAATTAGCGGGATTGTGTCTAAGGTTTTAATGGAGGATTTCGGGCTCATTTTTGGAGCGTTGAAGCTCATTCTTTGCCCTATAAATAGATCTTCCCATTTCCTATCTAACCTTAAGCAAAATCACTCCCTTTCCAATTGGAATTTGGTCAAAAACCGATCTAGAAACCCACATAAAAACCAGGCTCTGTTTTCAAAAATCCTCACCGGAACCGCCTGTTCAGAGGCGTTTTCCGGCCACCACGGACCACCCCAGACGCCGTCGCTGCCAACAAGAGAAAGCCACGCTCGTCCCGGTTCCAACGACACCTCACACGCCTCAAAACGATTCCAGACGAAGGAGAACGAAGCTTCTGAAGTCGGAGACGCGCATTGTTGCTGCTGCTGTACATAGCAGGCCCGCGGGCCCGACAAGAACCCGTTTGGCTTGCCTCCTTACCCATTTTTGTCTTATTTTATGCATTTTATTAATTGGGGTATTTAAAACAAAATAAATCTTGATAAATCTTAATTTATAAGATGTTAAAAATATTTTATGATATTCTTATGAAAGAAAAGTAGCAAGTATATATTTTGATAAAATTTGCATATAGAAAGAAAATGATGAATATTATTGATTTTATGTCTTAAAATATGTACTTTGAAAAAGGATATGATTTTTTTTATTGAAATAACATATGGGTAAATATTCTTAATTAATACGTATGCATAAAGATAAACAATCCACAATATGCAATACAAAGAAATTAAAAAGGTCCTACATTAATAAAGAAAGATTTTCTTAATGTTAATAAGATAAGTTTATTAGAAATATAAACTTAAACGAGTCACAAGAATTCAACTTACGAGGAAAAGTTGAACAAAATAAATTGCTTATAATTTATTTTGTATCTTATGTATGAATCAGGAAAAGGAAATCAATCGTTGGATTGCAAGCTCGTCTAAGATAATTCTCGCTCGCCTTCGAAACAAGGCAAGTGGTGATTCGCTCTCATATTTTATCATGAATACTTTTATTCATGTTTGCATGTTGTGTTGGGAACGCTTGTTTGAATAAAATGAACTTAGGTTATTATGGAAATAATGATCATGTTGAAATGTATAAATGAATTAGGGTTTATTATGCATAGAAATAATGACCCCATGGTAGCTTATTGTTATTATTCTATTATGCGCTAGAACTTATGTTTAGGTTGCAATGTTTGTGCACCTGTTTGTTTCACGGTCTCATTTTGAGATTCGTTGTTTTGGACTAGCGTAGAATTAGGGGTGGGGGTTCACTAACTCCTGAACACCTCTTTATAATATTTTGCATTAGGATGGACCTAGACCCTAATGCTGGTCATGACCCTACTTTCTCAACCGTTTTGAGGAGTGTTTGGCACCTAGCTAGTGCCTTGTATCGGGACTTAGGAACCCGTTCCTCCCTTTGTGGGATTCTATATATTATAGCATATCGCATTGCCGTCTTAAAAGCTACCAACTTGAATGCAATGTTTTGTAATTAAATAAGATAAGTGCTAGTGCACACCCATTAAAACGTGTTCAGGGTGGTGACTACAACTTGAAAAACCACTCTGGCTCCCGGCTTTGATTAATCTATTTTCCAATCTGAATTCGGACAACACGCATTCGGTGAGGTTGGTTGTAGATTTGATAAGTCGACGGAGGCTTTTCAAAATATTGGTTGATAATTAAAGTTCCCAACATAACCTTTCTCAAGGAACCATAGCCTTGTTGTGTCCTAATCTCTTTTCATCATATTTCTCATTTCGTGAGATTATTTGGGTAATGTCATCGACCGGCTTTCATTCGGAGACCAATGGTCATAATGCAACTAAGATCACAAGAACCTCACATAAAATTCCACTTGCGTAGTCTTTCATTAGATTGACCGACCGCTTTATTTCTTTCGCATGGCCGGCTGGTGTCAACCGTCCCTATACGGAACATCAGGGAGTAAAGGAGTGGTGATTCGAGATTGAAGTAGTTGAAGTCTTTGCAAGTTTCTTTTGAATAACTCTGTTTTAGTTTTAAGGTCGAGATCCTTGGTCTGTAAGGACCGCCTTCAAGAATTTTACTTCCGCTTTGTTCAAGACTATTTAATCTCTTTTTTCCGCAAGTATTCGGATTATTCAAGATTGTGAAAGTTGGACATTTGTTTAATATTTACTGAATTATCATTATTTATTTATATCTTGAATACCGTGAAAGCCTTGGATGGCTTCGGAGTGTAAATTCCGAGGTCACTGGCGGTAATATCTCCGAGGGAAAAACAGGGGTGTTACATGTAAATAATCTTTTAGGGTTTTATTTTAGAGGTTAAGCATTATTATTCTACGCTATTCTACTTGGAGAGATTGAGAGGGAACTTTAGGGAGACTAAACCCTAGATTGCAAATTTGAAGAGAAACCTAACTCTTGTAAGTTGGTTTTCTTCTTTAATGTCGTTTTCTAGCTAATTTCCCATGTCCAACTAGTTAGCTGAAGTTGTATGCATGATTGATTTTGAGATTTGAATTATTTCAACTTTCCTTGACTAGATTGAATTACTCCATGCTTAATTGATTAGATTCGCTTAGGATTTTAATAGCTTGATCACCTATTTTGATTTCTAGGTTGAATTACAACTAGAATAACTAAATATACGGTGGAATTTGGTTGTTCATGGATGAATCTTTTGAATAAACTTATATACGGTGGATGAATCTTTTGAATAAACTTATATACGGTGGAATAAGGTTAATCAAAGCAGGAGAATTCAATCACAAAACTTCATGAATAGATTGTGGAATTTATGAATGATGTTTCTATTGAATGTTTTGAACTATTTTGCATGATCAATTTGACATAGAAGGTATTCTAGGTTAATTGGTTGAAAGGTTATTAACAACGGTGCATATTAATAACACTTTGAGCTTGAAATCTATGAATTCGCAATAGATTAGTCAAGGGAATTGAATTAAGGATAATCAAGGATCAATACTCATGTATGCAATGGATACGAAACTAGTTGGACGCTTTCTTTCTATTTGAAACCCTCAATTATTTTACTTGCTTTGTTTTGTTTACTTAGATTAGTAGTTAAAATCTTGAAATCACCTTTAATTACTTTAGTAATATTAATTAAACACAAGAAATATTATTTTACTTGCTTTGTTTTGTTTACTTAGATTAGTAGTTAAAATCTTAAAATCACCTTTAATTACTTTAGTAATATTAACTAAACACAAGAAATATGTGTCTCTGTAGGTACGACCCTTGCTTTCACAATACTTAGGTTTGAAAGTTAGGATTTTTCATTGACAACACTTTTACCACGACATAAACTCGTCAAATTTAGGCTATGGGTCGTACTAAAGCTCCTTTTGCCGGTACTACAGGACCAAGACATACTCAAAGAATGACCCGAGCAGCTGCATCTGCAGCTTAAACTACTACTCCTTCTTCTTCTCGGCCTCACGCTCCACCTCAACCCCCTCCAACGGGAAGAGATATCACCCCGACATCCTTGGGAACTCAGTTTAGTGATGTTAAGCACTTAGACCTCATAATTTATGTTGTGCATTTAATCATTCGTGGTGAAAATTTAGTACACTGATGCAAGCATATGGTAGTTGGCTTTCAAAGATGATTTTTGAGCGAAAACACTTACCTTTTTAAAACACTTGAGTGATGAGTGCAAACACATATACCTTGGTGAGGGTTAGAATGGATTAATGAATTGGTTTGAAGCTTTCATTTGATGTATGTGACGATTTGATAGTTGAGTTTGAGTTTCTTGAACATGAATGGAAGTCATAGCTAGCTTGTTTGTGTATGATGGATTTTATGTCTTGCTTGAGGACAAGCAAGGTTCAAGCATGAGGGAATTTGATAGAGCATATAGTTATAGGTTTTAGAGTATGTTTCTATTCTCTTTTCATGCTTTTTTAGCTAGAGTTTTGCTTTAATTCGTAGTTTAGTTTTGTTTTAGTTTTGTTTTAGTTTAGTTGAATCTACGCTCTTTTGTGTTTTATTTCAGGATCGAGAGGTGAGCTTGGTGGATGTCAAGTAAGGGACCAGAGCTAGGAACAAGTGGAGGGCATTGAAGTATGAAGACACGAGGATAAGCATGGTTAAGGACGAAGCCAACATAAGGGCGCTCAGGAGAATCAAACCGCGCCAAGGAATGGAAGTTGTTGAGGGCGGAGCGCGGGGAAGATCGGGTGAAGCGCGACCACGCTCTGGTGGAGTTTGACCACGCCTAGGCGCGTTGATGTGACGCTGATTCCGAGGTTCCGTCTAATCTTTAGGCTGACTTTTTGTTATTTTAGGATGTTTTTGGATATGATACAAATACTCTTTGTAGGATTTTATTTTATAGGTTAAGCATTATTATTCTATGCTATTCTACTTTGAGAGATTGAGAGAGAATTTTGGGGAGACTAAACCCTAGATTGCAAATTTGAAGAGAAACCTAACTCTTGTAAGTTGATTTTCTTCTTTAATGTTGTTTTCTAGCTAATTTCTCATGTCCAACTAGTTAGTTGAAGTTGTATGAATGATTGATTGTGAGATTTGAATTATTTCAACTTGTCTTGACTAGATTGAATAACTCCATGCTTAATTGATTAGATTCGCTTAGGATTTTAATAGATTGATCACCTATTTTTATTTCTAGGTTTAATTACAACTAGAATAACTAAATGTACGATAGAATTTGGTTGTTCATGGATGAATCCTCTATTGAATGGTTTGAACTATTTTGCATGATCAATTTGACATAGAAGGTTTTCTAGATTAATTGGTTAAAAGGTTATTAAAGACGGTGCATATTAATAACCACTTTGAGTTTGAATTCTATGAATTCGCAATAGATTAGTCAAGGGAATTGAATTAAGGATAATCAAGGATCAATACTCATGTATGCAATTGATATGAAACTAGTTGAACGCTTTCTTTCTATTTGAAACCCTCAATTATTTTACTTGCTTGAAACCCTCAATTATTTTACTTGCTTTGTTTTATTTACTTAAATTAGTACTTAAAATCTTGAAATCACCTTTAACTAGTTGAAGTCCCGTGATATTCACGGGCTACTTTTACTAAAAAACTATACAATTCTATGATATTAATTTAAAATACTAAATATATTTATATAATATCATAATAAACTATGCAATATACAAATTTTATTTTTTTATATTGTAATCCATATTTTAATTGAATATATTTTTAAATATGTTTTCATTACTTTTGGAGATCTTGTCCATATTTAGATTAAAATTATTAAAATATTGATTTTACTTTTTATTGAATATTTTAAATAATATTTTCTTATTTTTTAGACACTAACATGTATAAAGTACTTGGTTATTTTTATAAAGATAATAATAATTAGGATAGGTTATCTACAAAGCATAATTCAATTTATTCATTTTTTTAAAAGTTAGTTTATTAAAATGATATATTAGGGTTCATATATTTTACTCTATAATAATAAGAATATTTGCAAATATGAAAAATACAATATAAAGATTAGTATAGAAGAGCCTATCATCCATATTAAATTGCAAAAAAAAATAGAGATAAAAAATTTTAAATGTAAGGTGGGTCTAGATAAAAAATATTCTATATTTACATAAATAAAATAAAAAGGAAATTAAGAATATCCAAAATTAAAATATTATTTTTTAAAAAAAGGTGGTGTGATCTAATCTAAAAGTGACATGTGTCGTTTAATAATTTTTTTAATCTTCGCTTTAGGTTATAGTTATGATTTTATACTTGGAGCTCAAGCCTTGTTAAAAGATAACAAAAAATATTAAGACCCTAAATCTTGTTAAGAGATAAAAATATTAAATTAATATGGAAAATATAATCTTATAGGAATTTATGTATATAAAAATTATATAAATATATTTTATCTATTATAGTAAACTAATACATAATCATAGATAGAAAATTATATACATAAAAAATTTATATAAACATGTTATCTATTTAGTATATATAGCAAGAATACTATAAGTTGTTACAAAATTTATTAAAATATAATTTCACATTAATTTATTCAAAAATGCCACGTGGCGTAAATTTTACAACAGACTTGGGTTCCGCTTTATAATGTACTAGTTATCTATGACTCGATATTTTCTAGATATACTATAAAAAGATGTTAATAATTAAAAGTATAATATAAAATTTATTGTGATAATTTATAACTCGTAATATGTAGTAAGAAGATATTTCACATATAAAATCAAATAATTCTTATTATAAAATTATGAATTCATTCAAATATAAATACTCTTTTATAATTTCCAATTCGTTCATTAATCGAAAAGTTGGAAAGTATATATATTGATATGGCTTGATATGGTGGTTGTACATAAATTGCCTAAAATTCTTCTAGATTTTAAGATAAACTAGTTGTCCCCGTCGTGCCCTGCACGACTATGAATCGATATATTTTTAGATATACTATAAAAAAGATATTAATAAATAAAAATATAATATAAATAATAATTGTGAATTGGTGATTTATATAAATTGTAAAAAAAGCATAATTCTAAATTAAAGATTTTGATAACAAAAATGAAAATAATGGGACATTTAATATGGATTAGCAAATGAAATTGACTTGACATATTATAGGATAAGATCTCGGTATATATTATAGGATAAGATCTCAGTATTTATTTATATGAGTTTTTTTGGTAGATTATATTGGAGAGTTGTTAGGATCATAAAGATATGGAAAAAAATATTTTTATATGTAAATAAACTTCCAAAAAACATTATTGTAATCCAATATAAAAAAAATTAAAAAAATTGATTGATATTTGTAGATTATGTGGCAATATGATGTGTACATAATATATGAGTGATATGGAAATTTTTTGACATGTGGACTATGACATGAAATATTTATAAAGACGTCTAAATTATAAGAAAATGACACGTGTAAAAATATGAGGTGGCTTAATATAGGATCGACATGTGGCAAAATCCTAGGTGGCGTAATGAGAAGGCTCCAAACCTTATTGCTTTTATATAATATGACGTGGTATATGACATGTAAAAAATATACTGACATGGCATAAGGAAAAGATGTCATGTGGCAAAATCCAATGTGACGTATTCTCAAGACGATATATGGAAAAAGCTAAGGTGGCGCAACGTGGAAGCTTCAAACCTTATTGCTTTTATAAAGTTCTTCCACCACGACAAAGTGTTCGTCAGCTACACTTTTCAGCATCACCATCAACTATAACGTTAACAAACGGACCTAAATTAAAGTAATGGCTGTTACATTACAACTAGACCCAATCCAACTCTCCAAACATCGACCCACAAATTTCAATCTCCAAACATCGACCCACAAATTTTAATATACTTCAGTCGGTGTCTATCGCAAATAGGGTCACTTGGCACAATTTATTCTCTTATCTTGAGGTTAAGAGAGCTTAATTGTTTTTCTTTTGATAAGGAGAGTTTAATCAGTTCTTAAACGAATAGCCAACGAAAATTAAGCCAGTGAAAATATTGAAACATGAACAGACTCGTGGCCACAGTGCATACAAATGATCAAACACCATGAACATTTGGACTTCACTAGTTGATTGCAGATATCATCCACCACCACATCAAGTTGAATAGAGAATTAGGTCTACACTAGGATTACTACTATTGCATTTGGGAAAAAGCTGTCCACTATATAATAATTACTGACTGAAATTGGGTTTTATATAGAAGATGCAAATATCATCTCAGCTAACTCCTGCTTTGCTGAAGCAACCTTTGGTTCTCCCCATTCTATCACCTTCTTCTCCAGCGCCTCAAAATCTACCTTGCCAGCCTGATTCATCATTCCCACAAATTCATAAGCTACTCGGATCTCATTGTAAAGTAAAAATGATGAGATAAGATCATATTCTACCTCTATCTCTGCACCCAATTCGGTGTCAAAGCCTTGGTACCGCTTCTTCACAAGCTCGGCCAACGATCCATCCTTTTAACAAATTAAAAGATTGTAAGTAGAAAATTTTGATATCAGAAAAGGTATCAAGACAATATTCACCTCAATAATCTTTGCAGCATTACGGAGTCCCCGAGCCAAAGTATCCATGCCAGAAATATGGGCAATGAACAAATCCTCGACATCTGTACTCTCTCTTCGCCTGAATTGCAAAGATTTAACCAAGTACACAATTTCACTGATTAATAGGGGGGTAAAAAGTAAAAAGCTAATACAACATGAGTCGTAAACAGATGGAGACTCACAATTTAGCATCAAAGTTGAATCCTCCAGGAGCTAACCCTCCCTGTTTCATTTCATGGCCATGATTAAAAAATCTTACATTTTTAATGATCATAATCTCTAATCCTTAAAAATCTTACATTTTTAATCACGCTAAGCATGACCATAGTCGCCTCTTGTATGTCAGTCATGAACTGATCAGTATCCCAACCTGCACCGGATACTTGTTATAAGATGAGCTTTGTGGACAATTTTTGCATCTTCAGTAAAGACCATATAAAAATTAGTAATTACCAGTCTGAGGGTCTCCTGTGTTGGCATCAATATTGCCCAGTAGCCCATTAATTCTAGCAGTCTCAAGCTCATGATGGCAGCTGAAAACAAACAGATTATCAGATACTGAAAGACAAACTAATACATTCAATAATCTTAATAAGTATTAGAATTCAGCACACCTATGACCAGACAAAGTAGCATGGTTGCATTCAATGTTAAGCTTGAAATCACCTGTAAAGGAAAATTAACTGATCAAACAGGATATGATTAAACAGCATACATGCACATCCTGGTTAATTGAGGATATGTTTCATCATGATTTTATTGGATCTTCAGATAAGCATCCGCAGTGATAAAAGTCCTTTTTCAACATAGAATTCTAAATATTTATCATCACAGATTACCGGCAAGGCCATATTTCCTCAAGAAATTAGAGGTTGTAGCAGCATCCCAGTCATACCTGAAACATTAGCATTTGTCAAGTTCTGCTAGTAATTGATATGAAATTCAACTAAATATTGGGAGAAGAAGTGCAAAACATACTGATGTTTGGTAGGTTCTTGCGGCTTGGGTTCAATGAGCATAATTCCTGTAAGGATGTGATACAGCACGTTTATATACTTACTATAAAAAAATGATTTAAAACACAAAAAAAAAAGTTGATCTTTTGAATGATAGTATTACCATTGAATCCAATCTTCTTCTTATATCTAACAGCAGCTTCCAGAAATCTAGCCTGTCAACAGAAAAAACAGACTTCATAAATAAATTATGTCGTCTGTGTAAACTAACGATTAATCTCTCAAAAATTAAAATACCATATGATCAAGTTCTCTTTCCATATCAGTGTTCAAAAGAGATTGATAGCCTTCGCGACCACCCCAGAATACATAGTTCTCTCCACCTAGGTAATGTGTGACCTGCAACATAGATCATATTAATCTTCATACAGAACCAAACTGCTGAAGAAATACTATGGATACTATTATCAGATAATATCATCGGACTCTTCACACCTCCATAGCTTTCTTGACCTGAGCAGCAGCATATGCATAAACACCAAGCTCAGGACTTGTAGCACCACCATGCATGTAGCGAGGATGCATGAACAACTGGGCAGTGCCCCATAAAGGATGGATCTTGGAACCCTATGTTTTTAAAGTCAAATAAATGAAGGAGTAGCATTTAGAAAGCTGTAAAGTTGCAAATTTGTGGCATCCACAAAAAAATAAAATAGAAGAGATACCTTCTGAAGTTCCTTGGCAAGTTTTACCACTTCATCAAGGTTTTTATTTGTTTCCTGCACCAAACATATAGTGCACAGAACCACCAAGGTATGAGAACTATAAATTATTATAGAACAAATATAGATAATTGCAAAAGAGGTCAACCAGAGCGAGTTGAAAAGGCTCACCTCCAAGTTTTTGCCCTCTGGAGCTATGTCCCTGTCATGAAAGCACCATAACTCAACACCAAGCTTCTCAAGAAACTCGAAGTTTGCTTTCACTGCATCAAAGAGAAGTTTGTATCAGTTCACATGCAAATAAAAAGTGCAAATGTAGAGCAGAAGGTAATCAAAATTGATCATACTTCTTGTCTTAGCCATTTCAACTGAGTTGGACCCATCCTCCCATGGCCAGAATTTCGTGGCAGAACCAAAGGGATCACCTCCTGTTCCGCGAAATGTGTGCCAAAATGCAACGCTGAATCTCATCCAATCCTATTGTTTTGTAAGAAAAATAACAATGAAGGTGTTATGCTCTACATATGGGCAAATTGTAACTGCAGAGGCTCCCCCAACTAAGTATAATGTTAAAATCAAACACACCTTCATTTTCTTCCCAAGAATTACTTCTTCAGCATTGTAATACTTGAATGCCAAAGTGTTCTTACTTTTAGGTCCCTAAGATCAAAATTGAAGGATAAAAGCATATGACAAATTAATTTTACTATGTATGCACAGGAGAAATATTTACATCAACACTCAGTAGTAGTAATCTTACTTCATATTCGATCTTGGGAATCCCAGGGAAAAATTCTCCTTTGCATTCAGTATCACCACATGTAGCTCCATTCTCGGCCGGGCAAGTTTCTGGATTGATTGAATGCTGCACGGAACATTGAGTATCTTGAAGTATTTAGCATATATGAGCAAATAGACAATCAAAAGGAAAATTGATGAAAACTATGCTCCTTTACCGCTATAGTCGAGGCCAGACAGCAAACTACAAATAGCAAAATTTTCTGCCTCATGGTGCTCATTACGTTTTTACCTCAAATTCCTCCTACTAGAAAGTCACAAATTAATAGATGGTTAGCGAAAAAAAATAGAGAAAATCAGAATGTAAAAGTAGCACAATCATAAAAGGAGCAAGAGGAAACGAGAAAGACATTATACTTGGTCCCTAAAGAAACTTCTTTAAGCCCACAGAAAATAGCATCACCAAATCAGAACAGATGAAAATCATATTCCAAAGGGCAGATGTCGCAATTTAGCAACACAATCATCAGATAAGTTTTAGAAATTCAAGATCAACAACTGGAAACTGATGATAAAAAAGACAAATTTTCCAACGGTATCTATCTTTACTACCCTACCAGTCCCAAAATCAGCCATGAAGAATCAAAATCAAAAAAAAAAAAAAATTGAGCAAATCAAACCCTTACATAGTCAAAGATGACACTTTGACCACTTAAGAATCATCTACAAACTCAAACCCATCAAAGAGATTAATATACTAAGAGCGAGAGTGGCACCAAAACCTCCGAGGCGGAATGTCTAACTATGAATCCCACAGAGAAATTCGATTGAAATATCACCCAGAGCCAATACTCGAAAATAAAGACAACTGAGATCGTAATCCAACGGTATAAATTAATTGAATGCTAAAAACACATCGCGTGCCAATTTCTAAACAATGATCACCTGATTAGAGTCGCCAGTACTCTCAGTACAATCGGAAACCCAAAGAATTAAGATAGAGAAGGAACTCACCAACAAGGATAACAATGACGGAGTGTACCAAGTTGACGCTATATAAAGTGAAGAAAGTTCACACGAAAACTTATGGGAACAGCGAGATTTCAGTTCAAATTCACCGCTATCTTCTAAAATCAAAATTCGGGTTGACTCAGCGGATAAAGATCAGTTTTTTTTTTTTTTTTAATCTTCTCTTTTTCTCCATTTCTCTACTTATCAACAAATGAGAAAGATAAGCATATAATAATCGATCTGAATATCTGATTAATAAGGCGTGCGAATTTGGGTCAAGAGTAGGGGATTAATCAATTAATATACGGTTGGCAGATATCGAAATCGCCGATTCGGTTAAATTTTATACGGTGAGAGTTAAATTTTGATTAGTTAAAATTTTATAAAAATATTCATAAACATAATATGTTACTTAGCATTTTCTAAAAGGCTAATACGAGGCACCCATGTCAGCAGGGTTGACGGGCGCCCATGCTTTTTTAGTCGGTCGCCTCAACCGACGTGCATGTAGTCGGTCAAGGTAATCGATTAGTATAATTTTTTTTAAACAACACGCTATCTATAATTACAAATAACGTGTGGGGCCCACAATGTAGTCGATGGAGGTGACTGGGCCGAAATAGCAACGACTCTTTTCGCCCCCAAAAGAGCCCGAACGGCTCTTTGTTGAGGGTTATATAAAGCTTTCAACCCCTCCTCTCTTATGCACAATACAAAAATTCGGTCAAAAAAATTGGAATCGAGAGGAAAAAAAGTGTGAAAATGAAAGGTTTGTCTTTCGGTTTAGGAAAATCTAAGAGTAAAAGTCGTCCAAAAACTCCACCCGGGCAATCGTCGCAAATAAATTTGAATCAAGGGGCGAACTTTGAGGATGTACAAGCTAATGTAGAGCAAGAGGAGGTATCGATCCAACCAACGACTCTAAATGCGTTTGAGTTTGACTTCACAAATCAAGAAGCCACGCCATTTAGCGGGGGGATTGATTTAGGTATGTAAATAAATAATTTACGTTTTGAATCATCAAGTTTAGTCGAATCATATATTATAATAATACGTTAGAATTATCTTAATTTTATTTGTTAGCATTTTAATTTAATTTATTATTCATATTAGAATTTTCTTAATTTGATTTCATAGTATTTTTATTTGATAAGTAATCATAGTATTTAATACATAATATATGATAGTGGTCATACATCTACCCTAATACATTATAAAGTAGAACCCAAGTCTGTTGTAAAGTTTGTGTCACGTGGTATTTTTGAATAAATTAATGTGGAATTATATTTTAATAAATTTTGTAACAACTTATAGTATTCTTGCTATATATACTAAATAGGTAACATGTTTATATAATTTTTTATGTATATAATTTTCTATCTATGGACCATGTATTAGTATACTACAATAGATAACATATTTATATAATTTTTATATACATAAATTCCTATGAGATGATATTTTCCATATTAATTTAATATTTTTATCTCTTAACAAGATTTAGGGTCTTGATATATTTTGTTTATCTTTTAACAAGGCTTGAGCTACAAATATAAAATTTATATCTATATAATGATATAATTTTAAATAATATATTTTGTTATATTGATATATTTTTATTTTGAGAAAAAGATATAATTTTATGTTAATGAGTGATGACTAAGATTATATGTAAATGTCAAAAAAAATCGAATTTTAATTTAAACTAATAAAATTAGATTTTCTTTATATTTTTATGAATTTATATTTCTTAAATCAAAGTTTGATAAAAAAATAGAAAAATTTACAAATTTGATTAATACTTTCTTAAATTGAATTTTGTCTTTGATAAAAATTTACGTTACATTTTTCTTAATTTCCTTCTTATTTTATTTATGTTAATATAGAATATTTATTTTTATCTAGCCCCACCTTACATTTGATTTTTTTTATCTCTATGTTTTTTTGTAATATAATATGGATGATAGGTCGATTAATACATTGAATTTTGTAAAATTTCTTATATATTAATTTCATTTATATTTTATTTCTTCGTTATGTAAATTTAGTACGGAAAATAACTTTATAAATGGATTGAATTTTCCAAAGTAATACATAGATAATTTTCTCTATATTTTATCTCTTAAATCAAGGACAATGTTCTCTTTTATACTAATCGTTATATTGTGTTTTTCATATTTACAAACATTATTATTATTATAGAGTAAAAGATAAGAACCATAATATATAATTTTGATACTTTAACTTTAAAAAATATTTTAAAAAATTATTTTATGCTTTGTAGATAACCTATCCTAATTATTATTATCTTTATACAAAAAACCAAGTATTTTATACATATTAGTGTCTAAAAAAATAAGAAAATATTATTTAAAAATATTCAATAAAAATTAAAATCAATATTTGAATAATTTCAATCTAAATTTGGACAAGATCTCCACAAATACAACAACAACAACAACAACAATGATCTAGTGTAGCTCCCCTTACGGAGAATCTGGGGGGTCAGGATGGGGGCACCCCTAGCTAAAGGCAATCTAAAAAATATTTACAAATATATTCAATTAAAATATGGAGTACAATCTTACAAAAATTAATTTGTCTATGGCATAATTTATTCTGATATTATATAAATATATTTAACATTTTAAATTAATATCGTAAAATTGTATAGTTTTTAGTAAAATTATCCGTGAATATCAGGGGACTGCAACTAGTTATTTATGTAGAGACGCTTATGAATGATCCCCGATATATGGAGTGGTATACGTCTGGGGGTACAAACCCCCAACCACCACACGAGTTTACCGGATCACCGTTTCCATCAAACCCAATTATTCCGCCCACCCTATACACAACTCCCAACTATCAGAATTTGTGGGGGTCATCCACTTTCCAACACACTCCACGCAACACCAACCTAACCCCCACTAGGAATTTGTATGCTGAATTCGATAATGCTTTCACTCCCCGGACCGACATATAGAGACTGGCCCACAGGGTGATACATGAATCCAAGGTGCAATTTCTTTTACTCCCTTGAGTCCTTTTTTCCAAGCTGAGAATCAGGTCGGGACTTCGTATTCCCAACCTCCACCATCCCAACCTTATTTCCAAGCTGAGACTCATGTCGAGACTTCTTATTCCCAACCTCCACCAGGTCCTCCCAACACCCAAGATGAATATGGTGGCAGACCAATCGATACTAGTTTGTTGGTCAGTTACGACACGCATATAGCGAAGGTCATATGGGAAGATCAAACGGTAAGAAGGTTTAATTAATTTCCTTATAGTTATGCATAAATAATTATACTGAATAATTTTGGTAACAATGTTTCAGCATAGTAAACCCATGAGAGTGCATAAGCGAGAAAACATTAAGGAATGGAACGAGTTGTTAACGACTCCGTCAACGTGGGTCACCTGTGCTCAGCGTAGCGGATTAATGCGCCTACAACAATGGAGGTTCAAACAAACAGATGATGCATTGACTGAGGCTTTTGTCAAAAGGTGGCACCAAGAAACAAACAATTTTCATTTTCCTTGGGGATCAATCACCTCCATGATGTCCACTACATTTTGGGCCTACCGCTAAACGGGATAAGGCTGTTGCGACGTACTCCGATGGACAATTAATGTAGTTTATCAATGATGCATACAACGTTACTGCCCTTGAAATGAAGAGCTTAGTAAGCAGAGGCAGCATAAACATCAAACGTTGGAAGGAGATCCTACATAGCATGATACAGAATGGAGGAAACCCAGAGTTGATAGCGTCAGGATATTTGTGCGAGATGTTGGGAAGCACCTTATTAATGGACAGGTCAGGTGACGGGGTACCCATCAGAGCGTTGCATCTCGTGTTGAACCCCGCTCACACATCGGAGTATTCATGGTATGCTACTACACTTGCATGGCTATTAAGGCAGCTCGGAATGGCGTCCTGAGCTGAAGGAGCGTAGATCGGAGGGTGCGCATATGTGTTACACGTGAGTGATGATACCCTGTTCTATTTACATTGCTAGTCCGATTTTATTTGAATCTAACATATTCCCTATTTTGTAGAACTTCATTTGGAGGTACTTTCCCGGACTCCAAGGTCACATTAATCACGGTATCACATGATTGCGAGGGGAGAATTTCATAGCAGATCATGGTCGAAACATGGATCCTGTATCAGTGCTCTACTATTATCGCATCTTAGACAAGATAAAACTTGAAGATGTAAGTAAGATCAAATTTAACTAATATTTTTATAGATTATATAACATAGAATTTAACTAGAGTTTTTATATATTCTATAACATGAGAAAGTAATGCATTTATGTGTAGGCCAATTTTATGCCATGGCGGGATTTTATCGAATTTTTCATTGGCGATCTTAGTTTGTCGAGGTATAGGGGTACCTTGACATGTCTCCACGTCAAGGAGGCATATCATCCTAAGAGGTTGGCTCGTCAATATGGATGGCACCAGTCAATCCCACGCTTAGACGTTATCAAGCCAATCAGTTTCTGTCGACCAAAAAAATTGATGTCCATGCATGTGAAGTATAATGTGCAATACGCAGCTGATGATGATCACTAGGAAGATCAGTGGAACTCGTTAGTGCCTATGGGGGAAATTGCACCACACATGTACTCTATGGATGCCGAGTACATGCAATGGAATATGAGACGTACACATCCTTTTTTGTTGCGCATGTCCTCCGTTGAATTGGCAAACAACACCTTGATGGCGCAACCCGAGGTGGATATTTATGCGGTACGTGTATGATGACACTTGATTGATTGTCTCATTTTAATTAAAAATGAATTGTAAAATAACAAATTTGTGTTTGGTTGACAACGCATGACACTGACGAAAGCGCTCATAAGAGAACTAGAAGGTCATAGGAATCATGAAGAGGCCGATGTGGCTCGCCGATTACACACCATATGGTTTGGGGAGATGCCTCCACCACCGATCCCACCACGTGTAAGTGGTCGTCGTCTCCGCTCCCCCACCTTCCAAGCCGCACGCCACAACGATGTAGGACACTATATATAGTTTAAATTCTTGTATTTGTAGTTGGACACGTGTAATGGTTACTTATCTTTGTGGTTTTGTTACTTATATTTGGACATGTGGTTTAATTTCCCATAAACTTTCTTTGTTGGTAATTAAACTAAACCAAACAAACGTAAATTACAATATCCCACTTTCAATATTCATACGAACGTACATAAACGATAATATTACACTAAACCATACAAACTAAACCATTCATACACTAAACCACTCACGTCCCATAAGGACGAGACAAATATTCTGAAATCTGATACTGATCGAACGTACATAAACGATCATGATATCGAGCTAGATATCTGCTCACTGATGGATGATGACACTCCCTCCACATTCGTAGCGAGGGGGGGGGGGAGGGGATCGGAGAATCATCATGCATTGTAACCTACAATATTAAACAAAACACGCAATTATTAAGTGTCCTAAATAAAATACAATAATTATCAATAATGGGAATATGACTTACCGAAACGTAGTGGTTCCTAAGGAAAGCAATACATGCAACCTTGTCCCAAAGAGGGCTCTGAACGCCCCCGTCTCCTATGATCGGGAAACATGTGTGTGAAGTACCCTATCCCAAATGTCATCAGTGCACACTGAAATCTAGTAGCAAATACAACGACCATCGAAGGTGTCTCCATCCAGTACTCCACTAGACAATATGGGTGCAACCAGTTGACTTTACATATCAACTGATCAACTTGAGTGAAGCCCCACCCTCCATCCTCAAATATATCTCGTGGTGGGTCCTCAACTCCGGGACAAGCTCCCGTCACATATGCAGTCATCCATCATTCTCATTCCACCCCATCTAAGAAGCGAGTGCCCTATATCCACAATGACCTTCTCTTGGAACATCATGTGCATCGGCAATGTATGCCATTATGAAAGGAGGTACATGAGGTATGAGATCTAATCCTCCAAAGTCGCTAGTGAGAGGGGGGCCTTGGGTGGAATAAACCCCATTCCCGACGTGGGAGGCAAAATTAGGTCGTCATCTTTCTCAATCTCGACATCTTCCTCTTGTTCATCAACTGCTGGTATCGACGTAAATGCTTGTCCTGGCATAGAACAAGCGCCTTTCACAACCCTTTTGCGTTGCGGAGGTTGTTGTTGTAGATGGTCCAACCTAGTCAACCCTCTTGCCTGAACCTTCGATTTCTTACTAGGTCTTCCCTTTTGCTTCTTACAATTGGGTTCCTCCAATCTGCTGGTATCCTTGATCTTAGAATTATTGTGGATCACCTCACGTTGCACGTGTTTGGGCATCGTGCCTGCATTATAGTCTGCTATCATCTTCACCCATTCAACATCGTCATCTTCTATGCAATCATCCTCGGGTGATGTCGTCGGAAGGCCTTCCCATACCAATTGCTTACAAAAAGGATGGATCATTGAAAGCTCAATAGGCTTACATTGGGTAATGCATTGTTGGACTTGGTGAGGGCACGGAAGCCCACGAACAGTTGTCCACCACTGATCGTCGCATATCAGACTATATCCACTATCTGGCTTGAGAGGGGCACTGATATGATCGAACAAATGACCTATACAATTGTTGGATACCTTCGTTGGGAGGAGAGAGAATATCGTTCGGAGCGGTTTGGCCATGTGATGGATGTCAAGTGGAATAGTGGTGCGATCCATCTCCATTTGCCCACGTACGATCATAATCTGGGTTCTGATCGCATTTGTGTATCTTCCTCACTATAGAACTGAACCCTCCAACAAATGATCCCAAGTAATCCTTCAGCGTGGAGTGTTGTGACTCGACCCTACAAATATTTGGAAATTAAAACTCAATTTTTTAAATTGGAATTAGAGGCAAAAGTAACTTATTTTTACCTATTTAGGGTCCTCGTAAAAAGGTTGAAGTGGTGGTCGATGAATGCCCTCACAATTCGATCGCGTCCAGGGGTGAGCTAGGTGTTCTGGAGATATGTAAATAAAATTGGCTTCACGGCTTCTTTCACCAATTGGAGTTGCATCTCGTACTCCGACACGGTCGTCGAACAAAATAGCTCCCACACTTTGTTCGCAAAAAAGTCCATCGACTTATCCTAGAACCCATGTCCCAATGCGTATGCCCTACAGTTGCGTTGGATGTGCACCCAACAAAGCATATGTTTGGCTTTGGGAAATAAGAGATCAACAACATTCACCTCAGCCATATCCCGATCGATTAGTATGGCTTCTGGATCTCTTCCAATCAGCTTATACACCTCTCGCAATTAGAGTATTACTCATTCGTAGTGGTCTTAAATCTCCCTTGTCATAAATGCAGAAGCAATACAGAAAGTCTTCCATGTGCATATAAATCCAACCATTTCGCACAAAGGCATGTTGTACCTACAATGTCAATTCAATGAGATTTGATGTGTGTACTTCAATCTGCTACTACATCATAGGTAATAAAAAGATTTACGTGTTTCTTTTATACGTCGAGTTCATCACAACGACGTAAGGGAACAACTTCAACAACTTCATCGACTTCGAATGGGAAAAGAAGATGTCTACTACCTTGTTGCTACCCTTCGCAGTTCGATAGTTGACATAGTATTCATTAGACCCTAAGAAATGAATCGCAAATTCGCTTACCCCACTTCCGTTCATCTCCTTTTTAAACACTTTGTATCGAAAATCATACAACTACTTCATTGATGTGGTCATATCTGGATACTTTTCCCTTAGGAATGTCATAGATTGCCTAGGTTCTATATCTGCCAAAGCCATATTTCTTGCGTCAATCCTTTGAGCCTGAGTTAGTCGTCCCGCAAACGGATAACCCTCCAAACTAGTGGAAAGGTCATGATTATGGTTACCACATTCCACCCTTAAGTGCCACTTCTTGGTCTTTCTGTCTCTCCAACCTATCAACTTGAACGGGCAACCATTCTTTCTAGTACGAGGACGAGGTTTAAGCTCATCACCGACCTCTAAATTCTTAACCATTTTACGTACGCGGTATGCTCTTTTTTTTCCGCTTTGTACTCACCGCCTAACACACATCCCAAATTGATCTTTGCCGGCCATGAGTTTATGGTGGTGAGTACAATGTTTAACCCCCTCCCTATCACACGAGCCCACTTTATCATAGGTTCTCATTCCTCCCACTCCCAATTATTTGGAAAATAATTAGAAAAAGTCTGGAAATTGAATAACCTATTATAATAAAAAAACTAATTAGAATATTTTTTTCTTAATTTCTAAACTCAATAAACTGACATTCACATGCCTAATTTGATTCTATATTATAAATGACGCTGTTATTGTGCTCATTCGAAACCTCATCTCCTCCATCATCTTCATCATCGTACTACTCGTTTAAATCAAATGAAACTGGTGGTTTTGACTCTCCCACCATCAACGACTACGTAAAAGTACAAAATATTTAGGAAATAATATCGAATTATATGAATTTAACGGAAAAAACTTAATAAATTGCTTGGAAAATAATTAATTAACTTACATTGAATTTTGCAATCAACCAATTCGCCATTTCTATAAAATTTTGAAAGTGAATTTTTTAGAGAGGAATGATATGGATTTTTGGATGTGAAAATGGGTTTGGGGTATGGGATTATATAGAGAGGTGAAATCCACCTGTATGGAAATAATTCCAACGGGTGGATAGTCGGTCGAAGGGACCGAGTTGTCGATCACCTTGGCCGACTGCATTGTCCTTTTTGAGGCCCCAACACCACGGTCGAGGTGACCGATTGGTGCCCTCATAAAGCCTGCAACGGGCTCTTCGATCAGGTGTTCTAAAAATATATGTAGTATCAAATATACCAAATATTCGATTGCCTCAAAACCTTGGATATCCCGGATACAAATAGAAAATTTCGTGATCTATCCGAATCCCGACTTTATTGGATAGGATATGTTGAATCGGCGGATTGGATATTTTTGCTTACTCCTAGGGATAAGTTATTAGATTATTTAATTTTTAATGGTGGACCGACTTGTGGCAAATGCTAGTGAACTAGTCAGCAAAGTGTACTAATGAGGTAAATCAGCTTGCAACGACTGGTTCGACCCAATGAAAGAAAAAGTAGTGACTCCCTCCAAATTCTTTCAACCAAAATATTTCAGGCTCGCTTGAGAAGCTCCGTTTTGGGCTTGACCTTGACCTTGACCATTCTAAAAATGTTAGTTCAACTAAAGGTACATATTTATGGCCTTAGTGCCTCCTTTGAACAAAAAAAAAAACTAAAGGTACATATTTTTCTCTATTCTTCTTCAATTTGGAGATAACGGTACTACTTGCTTAGTTCTATAATTTCTCTATATGACATGAATAATTTGCTCACCTAATAGAGTTTATGTAATTATTTTTGTATTTCTTTAGTATGGCCTTGGGCCTCAACCTAGGTCTTATCTTGTACTTGTATATAAACCTCGTTAGTTAATGAGAAAAGGCAGATTTTCAGCCCCAAAAATCTCTTTATGGTAGAAGAGCGATTGATGAAAGGATCGATGGAGGGGATGATGGTGCAAAGAGATCGCCACGAGAATCCAAGGAATTCCGACAACAAACACCACGCAACTGACCCGTCTTCAACTGGCTGGATCTTCCTCGTCCGAACTCGAAATTGAGTGATTCGAATTCGAGAAGTTAGATCTATGAGTCTAGTTGAAGTCCTCAAAATATGAGACCGAGATGATGAGCGGATTGAAAGTTATGTCGAATTTACTGAGATGGTGCAGAAACCTCCGAGATGGATGATGGTTCGAAAATGGAGAGAACAAGGGGATATGGATGCTTGATAACTTAGATATGACTCACCAAGCTCTCAAACAAACTATGATGCTCGAATTGTCGGATATGACTCACCAACAATTGAACAACGAGAATTGAACGAAACAAAACAAGAACTTTGAATTGAAAATGCAAGGAAAAGAGAAGCAAATTTCGTCCAAGTCTACCAACAAAGGGTGAGGGGGACGACCATATAACCTAGAAAGCAACCTCACAAAGTTAGCCCCTTCACTTAAGGAAATTACAAAAATTAACCCAAAAACCCGAAAACTTAATAATTGTCCTTTCCGTCGAATTGTCACTTAGAACCATGAAGTAGAATAAAACTCCAACCATCTTCATTGCACTCTTTCGGAAAGCTACACCCCATGAGCTCTTCTTGCACTTGACATAGAATGGCCTTAGCTCGGGATCGCGTAATACGACCTAGATAAGGTGGTGTAGTTCCTTGAGCTTTGGCACCATCAAAACCTGAAGGCAAGGGCGCGCCACCATCCAAGCTTGTTGGCGCGTCTAGGGTATGCCGAGGCTCCTCCAAGTGTTCCGACGTGTGCTCCTCCAAGTGTTGCTCCTCCAAGTGTTCCGAAGTGTGCTCCATAGTTGGCTCGGACATCGATGGAATCACATCATCCTCCTCCCCTTGAAAAGGGTTCGTCCTCGAACCTAGATCCTGCTCAAACTCAACATCATTGTTAGAAAAATAAGGAACAAGATCGGATACGTTGAATACCTCATGGACGCCATAATTCGGAGGAAGATCAAGCTTGTAAGCATTGTCGTTGATGCGCTCTAACACTTGGAATGGTCCATCTCCACGTGGCTTAAGCTTAGAATTTCGAAGAGTAGGAAACCTCTCCTTCCTCAAATGAACCCAAACAAGGTCGCCGGGTTCAAAAATCAGCTCCTTGCGCCCTTTATCAGCTTGGCGCTTGTATTGCAATGTTTGCCTCTCCAATTGAAGACGAGTATCCTCATGAATCTGCTTAATATACTCAGCCCGGTCCCGTCCTTCACGACTCTCTCGATCGGACATAGCATAAGGCGCTAAATCAAGTGGTGTAACGGGATTGCGCCCATACACCACCTCAAAAGGCGTCTTCTTTGTAGCGGAATGAATGGACCTATTGTAAGCAAACTCAATGAAAGGAAGACACTCTTCCCACCTGCGCAAATTAGTTTTCAAAATAGAACGCAACAAGGCACCAAGGGTACGATTAACGACCTCGGTTTGCCCATCCGTTTGCGGGTGGCAAGTAGTAGAGAATAAGAGCTTGGTTCCAAGCTTGGACCAAAGAGTCTTCCAAAAGAAACTTAGAAATTTAACATCACGGTCAGAAACAATAGATTTAGGGACCCCATGCAACCGAACCACATTATCAAAGAACAAGGTGGCAACATTAACAGCATCATCGGTTTTGTGGCAAGCAATAAAATGTGCCATCTTAGAAAATCTATCTACCACCACAAAAATAGAGTCCCTACCCCTTTTTGTCCTAGGCAACCCCAAAACAAAGTCCATAGAAATATCCTCCCATGGGGCACTAGGAATAGGCAAAGGGGTATACAAACCGTGAGGGTGCACTTTAGACTTTGCACGCACACATGTAGCACATGAAGCACAAAAGTTCTCTACCGACCTAAGCATGTGAGGCCAATAGAAATGTTCCCTAAGCATATGCAAAGTTTTCATGACACCAAAATGTCCCATGAGGCCGCCACCATGGGCCTCTTGGACAAGCAAACGCCTAACCGAACCACTAGGCACACACAAGCGAGTTCCCTTTAAAAGAAACCCATCATGCAAATAAAATTGATCCCGACTTCCCCCCTTCAAACAAGCATGAAAAATATCACTAAACTCAGCATCATGAGCATACAACTCCTTCATGAAAGAAAATCCAAGCAATCGTGCATCTAGTAAGGATAAAAGAGCGTACCTCCGGGACACCGCGTCGGCGACGACGTTGTCCTTGCCTTTCTTATGCTTGATGACATAGGGAAAGGATTCAATGAACTCAACCCATTTGGCATGCCTCCGATTCAGTTTTGCTTGCCCTCTCAAGTACTTCAACGCCTCATGATCGGAATGGATAACAAACTCTCGAGGCAAGAGATAGTGCTCCCACACCCTTAGCACTCGAACAAGAGCAAGTAGCTCTTTGTCGTACGTGGGGTACTTGAGCTCGGCACCTCCAAGCTTCTCACTATAATAGGCTATGGGACGTCCCTCTTGCATAAGCACACCACCGAGCCCAATTCCCGACGCATCACACTCAATCTCGAACATCTTGCCAAAGTCGGGAAGAGCTAGCAACGGCGCGTGTGTCAACTTAGCCTTAAGGGCAGCAAAGGCCTCTTCTTGCGCCTCTCCCCACATAAATGGAACATTCTTCTTGGTGAGGAAGGTCAAAGGCGCAGCCAAGGTACTAAAATCACGAACAAACCGGCGGTAGAAACCGGCTAGGCCAAGGAAACTCCGGACTTGTGTCATAGTTGTCGGTGTGGGCCATTCTTGAATCGCCTTCACCTTCTCTTCATCTACTTGAAGTCCATTCCTACTCACAACAAAACCAAGAAATACCACTTGATCCGAACAAAAGTGGCACTTCTTGAAGTTAGCAAATAGGCGTTCCCGTTTCAAAGCTTCAAGCACTTGCCTAAGGTGCTCGACATGGGATGATAAATCGTGGCTATAAATCAAAATATCATCAAAGTATACAACCACAAACTTACCAATAAAAGGGCGGAGGACGTGGTTCATCAAGCGCATGAAAGTGCTCGGAGCGTTGGTTAATCCGAAGGGCATAACCAACCACTCGTATAGGCCTTGCTTGGTTTTGAACGCCGTCTTCCATTCATCTCCCTCCTTCATCCTTATTTGATGATATCCGCTCTTGAGATCAATTTTGGAGAAGAGACTTGCCCCATGCAGCTCGTCAAGCATATCCTCAAGTCTCGGAATCGGGTGACGATACTTGATAGTAATATTGTTGATCGCTCGACAATCAACGCACATCCTCCATGTGCCGTCCTTCTTAGGCACAAGAATGACGGGCACAGCACACGGGCTGAGGCTCTCACGCACATATCCCTTATCAAGGAGCTCTTGGACTTGCCGTTGAAGCTCCTTAGTTTCCTCCGGATTGGCTCGATAGGCTGGACGGTTCGGTAGAGTGGCACCGGGGACAAAGTCGATTTGATGCTCGATTCCCCTAAGCGGTGGTAGTCCCGGTGGCACCTCTTCTTGGAAAAGCTCCTCAAAGTCCTGCAAAAGAGTAGATATGGAAGGAGGAAGATCAACTAATTCTTGGGAAGATAAATAAGATTCTTGAAAAACAAGTAAAACGCAAACGCCACTTCCCTTGAAAGTATGAATAATCTCCTTCGGTTTGGCCAAAAGCAAGGGCGTAGAAGGGCCGCCTAGAGCTAGCTTCTTGTCCTTCTTTCCCTCTCGAAGCGCATGCTTCTTCCTTTGCTCCTTCGCTGCGTGGTCCAACATGATTTCATGGGGGGTCATCGGGTGCAACGTCACCTTCTTTCCCTCCATTTGAAAGTGATACTCGTTGGAGACTCCATCATGAATAGCTCCCTTATCATATTGCCAAGGGCGCCCCAAAAGAAGATGACAAGCGGTCATCGGCACCACATCACACTCCACCTAATCCTTGTAAGGCCCTATAGAAAAGCAAATACGAGCCCTTTCCTTGACTTGGATCGGGGCATTAGAATTCAACCAACATAGAGGATAAGGTAAAGGATGGCAAGTAGTTGTCAAGGAAAAGCGATCCACCACCTCTTGACTAATAATATTACAACAAGACCCACTATCGATAATCACACTACATACCTTATCCATAATTTTGCATCGAGTGTGAAAGATAACCTCTCGTTGGCTAGGTGTGGTGGTGTTCTCCGTCATGAAAAGCGTCCGTTGTACCACGAAGCACTCACCCTCCTCGGCGGTGACATGGAGGCCGTCTTCCTCAACCTCGGGGCTCTCTTCTTCCTCTTCCGCAGCCCCTTCTTCCTCATACTCGTACTCCCCTTGGGAGTTAAGAAGAACCTTCCGTTCGTTGGGACAATCCCGAGCATAATGCCCATGTCCAAGGCACTTGAAACACTTCACGTCGCTCGCCTTCACACCGCCTTCTTGCCGAGGACGTGGGGAAAACTCTTTCCTCGGTTGAGGAGTCGAGTCCTTCCTTATTTCCGGCTTCCTAAACTGAGTTGGTGGTGCCTTAGGAGCCGTGGATGAAGGCTGCCACGTTCGAGAAGTGGTTGAACTCGAACGCCGTTGAGCAAGTTGCTTGTAGATATGGTTGGTATAATGAAGCACTTGCTCAATATCGGTACCCCTACTAAAATGCTGCATACTCACCACATTTTTTAGTTCCAAAATTTAACCCATTGACAAATTTAGAGATGACATACCCGTCGGGAAATTGTACTCGGGAACGAAAGATGAGCATACGCAGCTCGTTGTAGAACTCATCGGGAGTCCGGTTTCCTTGACGCACTTGCTCCAACTTGGCATGGATGTGCTCCGTGTAATCTTGAGGCACGAACCTCTCTTCTAAGGCCTCTCTTAGATCTTGCCATGTGTTAAGTTGAGGCATCCGACGTGCTCTCCTCAAAGCCTTGTCCTCGAGCCACCATTGGTAAGCAAAGTCGGTGAAGTGTATGGCCGCCATGGCCACCCGCCTCGCATCATCATAGCCATAGAAGTCAAAGATTGACTCCACCTTGGCAAGCCAATCAAGACAGGCATCGGCGTCGGAAGTTCCCGAAAATGTCGGCACGTTCAGCTTGATGCCGTAATGGGGATCCCGAGGCCGCTCTTCTTGTTGCACCGGCGCGCCATGCCAAGGCTGCCCGGCACCACCATTGGCCGGCCCTCTAGGAGGTTGGCCGCGCCTTGGGAGATGCAAGAGAGGTGGGGGTTGAGTAGCTGTTGCAGGATTGACCTCTTGATAGCTCGGCGCTCCATAACCTGACAAGTTAGTAGCACTAATAGGAATATTATTAGGAAATGTAGCAAATGAAGGTCTTACCCCGGAATTGGCCACAAAGTGTGGATTGTGGAAGCTCGTCGGAGGAATGTAAGGAGGCATAATCCCCATGGAGGTGCTCACACCGATGGATGCTTGCGCCTCCGAGTTTGGCAAGTAAGAAGTAGAGGCCTCCTCTTGTAACGACTCCACTTGGTTAGCGCTTTGTAGCACACTTGGTAGAGCCCCCGTTTGAGACACCCGTGCTCTATCATCTTGGCCTCGCACTTGGCTCTCCAAATCAGTCAACCTAGTTCCCAAAGCCTCAATGGATTGTTGCAAGGATTGTTGCATGTTTTGCAACATGGCAGCCACCGAACTAGTGGACGTCTCCTCAACTTGTTCCTTATTCTTGTCATCACCTACACTTGTCATCGTAAAAACAAGGCAAAGATCAAGGTATAGAGGTCACACGAATTAATCACCAAGACTTGCCCGAGATGAAAATCTGACAAGTTGCAAGTAGGCAAAAACAACAAAGGCAACAAAGAGAGAATTCACCACACACTTGCTTAGGAAAACAATGCTAGGAAGCTACTAAACCACCAAGACTCAACACCAAGTATTACAAATTAATTAATTTTTTTTTTTGTTTCGAGCAGGCCTTTGCTAGGCACTACTAGACGACTACTCTTTGTAGGCCTTTGCTAGGCACTACAAGATGACTACTCTTTCCGTGCCCGACCCCTTATTAGCTTTACGCCGCCGGGCAAGGTTTTTCTGGTCTTTAATCTTTCTTTCTATGCCTGGCCCCTTATTAGCTTTCGCCGCCGGAAAGGTTTTTCTGATTATTCAACAAAAAATTTCAAGACACTTAAACAACAACACAAGATGTCTCGTCTTGGTGTCGTTCCCGTATCCTAGCACCGTAGCCAACAACAAGCATGTAATGACAACAAACAAGGCTGGTTTGGACCTCAATCCCACGTTTTTTAACTCAGCAAAATCAGCAAGACACACTTAAAACCAACACTAAAGAAAGGCTTAAATTCAAGCAACAAATGCACCCTTTCAACTACCAACTTTTGATAACTCTTTTGGGTGTTCTATTGGAACGTTTTTTTGAGCATGGTTTGCAGCCATGGATGAACACACACTCGGCCAAGACAACCACAAGATCAAGACAAAGCAACGACCACAACAACACACAACAAGGACACTATGGTCGCACACAACAACACAACGCAACCAATAAAGAGTTCGAACCTAAAACCTTGCAACAAGTGGAAATTCAAGGTCGGAACAAGGTTTAGATGGCGATACCTTCGCATGGCTCTGATACCACTTGATGAAAGGATCGATGGAGGGGATGATGGTGCAAAGAGATCGCCACGAGAATCCAAGGAATTCCGACAACAAACACCACGCAACTGACCCGTCTTCAACTGGCTGGATCTTCCTCGTCCGAACTCGAAATTGAGTGATTCGAATTCGAGAAGTTAGATCTATGAGTCTAGTTGAAGTCCTCAAAATATGAGACCGAGATGATGAGCGGATTGAAAGTTATGTCGAATTTACTGAGATGGTGCAGAAACCTCCGAGATGGATGATGGTTCGAAAATGGAGAGAACAAGGGGATATGGATGCTTGATAACTTGGATATGACTCACCAAGCTCTCAAACAAACTATGATGCTCGAATTTTCGGATATGACTCACCAACAATTGAACAACGAGAATTGAACGAAACAAAACAAGAACTTTGAATTGAAAATGCAAGGAAAAGAGAAGCAAATTTCGTCCAAGTCTACCAACAAAGGGTGAGGGGGACGACCATATAACCTAGAAAGCAACCTCACAAAGTTAGCCCCTTCACTTAAGGAAATTACAAAAATTAACCCAAAAACCCGAAAACTTAATAATTGTCCTTTCCGTCGAATTGTCACTTAGAACCATGAAGTAGAATAAAACTCCAACCATCTTCATTGCACTCTTTCGGAAAGCTACACCCCATGAGCTCTTCTTGCACTTGACATAGAATGGCCTTAGCTCGGGATCGCGTAATACGACCTAGATAAGGTGGTGTAGTTCCTTGAGCTTTGGCACCATCAAAACCGGAAGGCAAGGGCGCGCCACCATCCAAGCTTGTTGGCGCGTCTAGGGTATGCCGAGGCTCCTCCAAGTGTTCCGACGTGTGCTCCTCCAAGTGTTGCTCCTCCAAGTGTTCCGAAGTGTGCTCCATAGTTGGCTCGGACATCGATGGAATCACATCAGCGATAATCGAAAATCCGATCCTAACCTAACCCTAATTGGCCGCACCATCTTGATCGTCCACTACACCACTGCTGTGTGTGATCAGTGCCGCCATGACCGGAAAGATAAGGACAAGAACAAAGACAAGGTCGAGGAATCCTGCGGTGTCACTCATGGCGTCTGGTCGGCCAACTCACCGCACTATCTCCATCCCTCGGATTATCCCGGGAAGAAGATTTGTCCTGTTCTTCTGAAAGGCGAGAATTTTTAAGAATGGGAGAGCTGTATGCACAATGCTTTACGTGCAAAGCACAAATTGGGATTCATTAATGGATCTATCACTTAACTTGATGAAATAGAAGACATGGATGACTGGTGGAGTGTCAACTCCATGCTAGTCAGTTGGATCGTTCAATCGATTGAAGATTCAATTTGCTCCCCAATAACTTACTTTGAAACCGCTAAAGCATTGTGGGACAATTTTAAGCAACAATTTTCTCTTGGCAATGGTCCTAGGGTTCAATAGTTGTGCACTGATCTTGCGCGTTGTACTCTGAACGGAAGACCGTGGCTACATATTATGGCGCTTTGAAGAAAATATGGAATGAACTCTCAATTACACCGTCACTAAGCGATGTTCTTGCGGGGAGTGTGAGTGTAAATGGGATGATGCTTTGACAAGAGAACAAGAAGAAGAACAGCTGCATCAATTTCTGATGGGGCTTGATGATGCTTACGGGATGGTTCGATCTCATGTTTTGGCTCAAGAATAGCTCCCGAAACTCAATCGGGCTTATGCCCTAGCAATTGCTAACAAGCGTCAACGTGCCATGGTGCGCTCGCGTGAAATGAAAAGCATCGATGGAGGCACCTTCGCTGCACAGCGTGGGTGTGGCCATGGATAGCGTTCTGATCGGGCCGAAACTTATCCGCCACATGATTCCAAGGGTGTTGATCGGCGTGAATCTGCATGCCGAGACTAAGAACGACGTGATTATGGCTATCGACCATATTACAAGAACTGTGAAAAGCCCGTGCATGATATGAAATCTTGATTCAAAATTATCGAGTATCCCAATGGTAGAATTCAAACGAACAAATGCAACAACAACAGGCGAACTCAGGTTCAACCACGGGCGTGAATCGTGGTCACCGCGGTTGCGGGCGTGGTGGACTGGTCAACGCTGCGCAGAATGGCGACACTGCTAGGCTGCAATTTGGACATATTTCCACTACAGACAGGGCTAGAACGGGTCTGAATGATACACAATGGAATAATCTATTGAGCTTAATTCAGTCCTCTAATGTTGGTTCTTCTCAAAATTTGACGGGTAAGTCTTGATGCAGTGAAACCAGCCATGTCTCCTACTGATGTCGATGAGTTGATTCGAGTGCCTTTTGATGGACCAATTACAAGAAGTCGAGCTAAGAAAATTGCTCCAGGGACGACAACTATCTTAGTTCGATTGGCAGCTATGGTTAAAGAGTCCAAAAAGAAGAATTGGGTTACTTGCATTCAACATCAATTAAGCCCGGATTCTAAAGATTGAAGTGTTGGGTCGATTTTCATTGAATGGGGGTGCCGATCACTTGTGTTATTGGGGGCTTGTTCATCCTTATTTCCTAATTTAGATACATGGAATAACTTGTCTTAATTTGAAACTGAATTTAGTAAGTGACCGGGTAAGATAACTTGTTAAATGGGTCAAAGTCAACTCTTTGACTTGACCAATCTAAAGGAGGAAAATATCTTTGTTGTTATTTATTTTATGGAACACATTTATTTAGCAAATAATTAGAGGATTTTCGGCCATAGGCTATGATTTATTTAATATAAGGGGATCTATTTAGTTACATCTAGATTATTTTATGTTATCTTAGGAAGCAAGCAAAAGCTCAAAAATACCCTTATAGGGTCAACTGGGTTATTTGCCTTGCTCTCTAAGGACTTCCTTTTTACTCCTTTAAATACTATTGCATTTTCTTTCAATAAAATTAGCGCGAGATTAGATAAACCCTAAATTGGTTTTATCTAGTCTTTGGGCCCATAAACAAACATGTGTTCTTGTGTTCAAAATTGGAGATCGATCATCATCCCATTTGAACTCTCTCTCTCTTTCTCTCTCTCTCTCTCTCTCTCGTTTGATTCATTCAAATTAGATTTGTGTTAATAAGTTGTTCAACTAGTTTAGTTCTAGATTGATTATTAAAGATCAATACTAGTTCATCAACTGAATTTTGCGTTAGAGCTAATTCAATGGTATCATTCATCCAACGTCTCGCCAAGTAATATTTTCTTACCTTAATTTGTTTTCTAGTTGATTAATTCAATTTTTGATCCTAAATCCAATACCTTTATCCATATTTCTAAACTTTGGGACCAAAATATGATTTTTCTCTACAAACCGACCATAATTTCGCCACCACCACCACAAAACACCGCTGTCAACCATTGACCTGGTGTCGCTCCTGGACACCGCACCCTCCACCACCACATCAACCACCGTCCGCCACCAGTACCTTGGTGATCGGACCAAAACAAACCCTAAATCGCGACCCACACCCCCGAAACCCTAGCCCCAGCCGCGGCACACCAAACCCTAATTTCTCTTGTTTGTTGCTTGCACCCTAAGTAACTAACAACCTAGGGGCAATTTAAGATTAGAATATTGTTTTCCTACAGTTTTATGAGTTTTCAATTAACATGGCATGATTGATTGAGATTCATATTGCTTGAATTTAATTGCTGATTTTTGTGTTGCATTCCCTCATAAATTTAACCATATCCTTTTTTCTTTGTTAATTTGGCTTATAGATAGTTTCATTGGTAGCAAAAATCAATTATAATAAAAATCAATTCGTTATCCTTGCATTGTTCTTTGCTTGTTGTTTAAATTCAGCACAAGAGTAGTTTGTGCATAATACAAAAAAAAGCAGTCCGTGTTAGATCAAAAAGAAGTGATCTACCCTATCTAGTTTTAAGCCAATTGCACCCCTAATGATTGCTCGCTAAAAATTAGTTGGTGATTACTTTGTATGAAAATTGTGACAACACTACCAAAAAGTCACAAAGCCTACCCTTTTTCTGTCCTTGCTCGCACTGATTGGCATTGCTTTCTTGCTAAAAGGGTCAATTGAGAGATTGCATGTTCTTGAAGCTTATAAAGGGATATTGTGCATTGCTTTTCTAGTTGCATACTTGCCAATTACTTAAGCTGCATTTTTCTTTTATTTATAATTAGATTACCATATCCACACCATTACTACCTCTTTTCAACCCAAAAAATGAATTGGTTGATTGGATTGTTGATATCCGCCTTTTTAGTCGTGTTTTTAGGGTGTGTTTTTGTATGTTTGAGCCTTTTTATTTTATTTTGTGTTTTATTTTGAGTCGTTTGTGTAGGTTTTCGTATTTTCTTAAGATATGGATTCCACATAAGCTTTGGTGGTGTTTTTTTTTATAGGTTTTGGTGATGTTCTGGAGCATATTTTGAAGAAAGGAGGAAAGCACTTAAAGATAGAACTCAAGAGAGACATTGAATATCAATTTCAAGACTAGAAAGAAGTAGAGAAACTTGTTACAATGACATAGGAAAAAGAATCGAGTCAAACCGAGGTGTAACGAACCCGCTACTGAAGTTTTACTCTCAGCTGTTTGTAGTGCTGAAGGGGGTCGATAACAGCACTGTGAGGGTCGATATCGAGGATGCAGGATCGATACCGAGGTGCATAGGTTCGGTAACGAGGTGTTCAACAAGTGAAGAAATGAAGAATTCAACACAGTGCTACCGACCCTGTGGAGGTCGATATCGAGTCACTCGGAGTTGGTAGCGAAGACCGAGTCGGCGCAATAAAATATATTTTTATCCCTTCTTTAGATAGTTTTAAGAGATATATCTTTTAGAGATATTATTTCCTTATATATAGCTTTAGTTTCTCTATTGTTGGATCGACGTGCGTTAGTAAGAGCTTGGGAACTGGCGTTTAGGCTATTCCCAAGGTAGCGAATGTAAAGCAAAAGCAAGTAAAGCACAATGTAAACAACACAGTTCCTTTATAGATGAACCCCACAACATCCAACTAGTTGTGTGGGTAAAATTTTACTTGCGCTTGGAGGATTTTGAACGATCTATTTATTTTTATTGATTGTTCCTAGTTACACAGGCAAGACTTACAATTCTCTATTCCTAGCAGTTCTTCCTAACTCTAGTAACACTAGTAAGCCTTCTCGACCTTGTTCCTAAGCGAACAACTCAACTAAACATAAGACAGATCAAACCTTACACCTTGATCTCACATTTCCCTAACTCATGGGAACTTCGATTCACCGTCGCCGAGATCGCACACTCGCCGCTGGGGACTTCTCTTCACTTCGTCTCTCTTTCCTTCCTTGTGTGTGAATGTTTGTTCTAAGAGAAGTGCTAACCAAACACTATTCATTTGACTTTATTCACATTTGAACTTGGGCTGCAATCTTTACTTTCACATTGTCCGAAATACCGTTTGTCTTGCACTCCAAGTTTTCAATCTTTACATGTGACTTGATATGAACGTAGTCTACTTTGAGAATTAATCGGGCCGTTGGCTTCAGTCTGTTCCTCAGACTGAGCCTTCGTTTTGTCCAAGACAAGATCCCGCGATTTGCGCTGAGCGGTCTTGTTTGCACATGTAAGTTCCCATACGATGGGAACTATTCTGGCCAGAGTTCCTTTGATAGGAACTTTCTATCATATATTCTTGTGTTCCTTTTGCGTTCTTCGAGATTCTTCGTTAGACCGAGTGCTCCCATGAAATACTTGAATATAACACGTTAGTTCCCATATGGCGTTTGTCATTATCAAAATTGGAGACAAGTATCGTTGTTCGGATTTTTGGAACCAGACTTCCCAACACCGTCCCAAAAATTTCCCCCTTTTTGATGATGACAAACACATTGCAAAATAAACAAGTATTTCAATGTGTGAAAAAGCATGACATGCATCTGACTTCCTAAGTGTGATCCTAGAGAGCCACTTCTATGAAACATTAAGTTAGTACTTGCATTTTATGCATTAATTCCCCCTTAGCTAACGCATATTCTGTGATAACTCTTAACACAACTCATCTCACATATTTTGTCCTTCCTCCTTTTGGCAACATTGAAAATTAGAAAGCATACCAAGAAGGAAAGGAACACACAATCATACCAAAAACGATTTATAATACTTAAGCCAAAGATTTACAAAGGGAACGCATTACATTTTTTTGCTGGAGAAAATAAGGTTAAGGAGTTAAAGGGGAAAGATCATGGGGCCCTAGGAAGCATATGATCACGCAGTTGAGTCATGACAGATAGGATGTTCTGGAGAGTTCCCGCCATGTTCTCGAGAGTTACAACCATGTGCATGAGCACTTGATTGTTCCCAATACTTGGGCCGTCACCAGAGGGAAGAGTTCCTTGATCCTCGGATTATTCTGAGTGACGCATTTTCTAGACCACAGAAAGGTCCAGTTCTCTTCCGATGGTCACTTCCTCCTTGGAGTCGTCATAAAGGCCTTCCTTGACCATGAGCTTTTTGATGAGGCCAACATACGACAAAGAATGGGTGGAAGAGGCCAAGCACTTCTCTATGTGCCCAAGCATGATCAGGGGGAGGTTGATGGGCATACTATGGAGGAAGTGGAATAGGAGGATATCGTCTTGGATGTTGAGTGTGTGACGCTTCTCTTGCCGAGGGATCACAACCGTGATCAAGAACTGATGCGCCAGTTTGGCGATTAATCCCAAGTTGTTTGTAGGGGTCCCTTGGGTGGGAACTCTTCCGTCATAAATGGTTTGGAGGATTTCATCCTTGTTGAATTCTCCCCAATTCTTGTGAGGAAGGGCCCCTAATCCCGTGAAGGGGACGTTGAGCTGACGATGGATGGAGGAGGCGGTGAAGACGTAGTAATCGTCTTGAAGGGTGAGAGTTCCCTTGGTGGCCTCATCATGAATGACGAAATTGTTGTAGAAGAGGCGCATCTGCACAGGGTCGACGGTCACGGCGGCGTCACAAACCTGATACCATTCTTGGGCCTTGATGAGTGCCCAGAGATCTCGAAGCCCCTTTTCCATCAGTTGGGACTCAGAGAGGACCAACAACGTGATGAGCTTTCTGTCTGCCGTGATGGGAACCCTCTTTGATTTATCTCCCTTCCCTTTCTTGTTCTTGTCACCCTTAGGGATGAAAACCTTTCGTTTCTTTGGGGGAGTAGGGGCAGACTTGAGCAAGGAGGGAGATCCCTTTTCCGTGGGAGCACCCTCCGACACCACTATTCGGTCGTCTTGTTGGGCTTGAGCTAAAGATTGGGCTTGTTCCCTGGAAAGCCCATCAACATCAAGATCCTCGGTGGTTGCATCACCTTCCGAGTTCCCTTCTTCATCGGAGGACAGGCCCATGTCCTTAGCGTCATCTTCTCCTGGATGACCTTGACTTGTGCCAGCACCATCAACTTGTGCCGGATTCCCTTCTTTGTGGGCTTCCTCCGCCTCGTCCGAGACGTCCTCATCCTGAGCACCTATTTCCCTAAGGCACTTGGAGGTGGAGGGTTGATGAATGATGTTTGTAAGCTCAGCCTCTAGAGCATCGACGCGAGCGTTTTCCTCAGATGTGCCCATGACGATGGGAGCCTTCATGGCAGATTTGCGGCGAGCAACAACAACGATAGGCAAAGAATCCTCGTCTAAGTCGAGGTTGATTTGTTGCTTAGCCGGGGAGGGAGAGGAGGATATTTTTGTGGTTGAGGGTAGAGGGGATTTTTGAAGAGAGGGAGAGGGGATTAGAGGAGGAGAGGGGGATTTTGCTTTAGGAGAGGTGGGTGGGGTGGGAACTTTAGTATTTGGAGAAGACGAAGGTGGGTTGATGGGATTAGGTGTCCCATCGACAATGGGGAGAGAAGAGGGAGTGATGATGGGATCTCTGGGACTGGAGTTCCCAAAGATGGGATTGGGGTTGGAAGAAGAAGGATCCTGGGATTGAGTGGTCCCAAAATCGAAAGGAGGAGGAAGAGAGGGGGGTTGAGTGGGGGTGGTGGCTTGATTTAGGAAGGAAGGAGATTGCAGAGAATAAGAGTTGCAGAGAGCGAGGGTGGAAGAAGGTCCCAAAAATGACAAAGAAGGGGTTATAAGAGAAACAAGGAGAGGGGTAGAAAAGGAAAGATGATTTTCCTCGATAACCGTCAGTCAATAAACTCGGAGAGCCGTTTCAACTTCCTTAGCACGTTTGTGACACATGTCATGAAATCCATGTGAAGTCACATCGAGCGTTTCCAATACTTGGCCCTCGACGCTTCAACTTCTGACACATTTTCACATTTCCCTAGTGACGTTCCAACGTTCCAAAAGTACTAGTGTTCCGTTGCTCGTGATTATTCTGCACGCAAGTTACCATGATCCTTGAAAGGTCAAGTTTGAGTGGAGTAAACAAGGGAACTCACACTGAAATTCTTTTGTGAGGCTAGGAACTCAAAAGGGAACCATACAATTACAACTAGATAATGGGACAAATAGTTGGGCTCATGAGAAGCATTTGTTTGGTTCTGGGCTAAGGGTTGGTTTTATGATCAACCATCATAGTGGCTTGTAATGAGGGTTAAGGGAACTCTGGTTGATCATTGTGGGCCAAAAGAAATAAAGTTCCAACTTGTACATCAAAAGCTCTAGACTAGTAATGTGGCAAAATGAAAGCAATCATTCCTAATGTTCCCTATCATGCATTTTGAGATAAACTAGCCAAGCATTGAGGGAATAACAAACATGGACCTGTTCAGTTTAGAGTTATCATCCCTAGAAGCATCCGGAGACGCTAGTAGGGACGTCATTCTAAAGCTTTAGTGAGAATGTCCGCAATTTACTCTTCAGTTCTATAGTGTTCCATAGAGATGTTCCTATGTTCCACATTATCACATAGGAAATGATGCCTAATGTCTATATGCTTAGTACGAGAATGATGCACAAGATTCTTAGAAATGTTATTGGCACTTGTATTATCACATCTTATGGGAACTGGGCCAAAAGACATACCGTAATCCTGAAATTAGTACTTAAGCCAGAGGACCCGGGAACAACACGATGCGGCAGCCACGTATTCTGCTTCTGCTGTGGAGAGTGCCACTGAGTTTTGCTTCTTTGATCCCCATGACACTAGACATGATCCTAGGAACTGGGCCATTCCAGAGGTGCTTTTTCGATCAACTAAGTGCCCATCAAAATCTGCATCTGAGTATGCAACGAGCTCAAAGGAATTGCTCCTTGGATACCAAAGGCACAAGTTGTCGTTCCCTTTGAGGTACCTGCAAATTCTCTTCACCTCTTTCAGGTGTGATTCCTTAGGGTTAGCTTGAAAGCGCGCACATAGGCACACTGAAAACATGATGTCGGGTCTACTAGCAGTTAAGTAGAGAAGAGACCCAATCATACCTCAAAAGTTCCTTTGATCCAAACTTATACCTGTTTCATCTACGTTGAGCCTTGAGTTTGGTGAGATGGGGGTGTCGATGGACCTGGAGTGTTCCATCCCATACTTCACTAGCATATCTCTAATGCACTTTTGTTGGTGGATTCTTGTTCCCTCCTTGGTTTGAGATATTTGAAGTCCTAAGAAGAACGTGAGTGCCCCTATGAGGCTCATCTCAAACTCGCTACTCATCAAATTCTTAAACTTTTCAACAAGAAGCTCATTAGTAGCACCAAACACAATGTCATCAACATATACTTGGACAATTAAAATGTCTTTTGATTCTTTCTTAATAAAGAGGGTTTTGTCTATGGAACCACGAAGGTATCCATGAAACAAGAGAAATTGGGCAAACTTGTTGTACCACGCCCTGGGAGCTTGCTTGAGACCATACAAGGCCCTCTCCGAGAAGTAAACATGGTCTGGGAAGTGCTCATCTTCGAAACAGGTGGTTGTGCCACTTAGACTTCTTCCTTGAGATGCCCATTTAGGAACGCTGTCTTGACGTCCATTTGATACAACTTGAAGCCTTTGTGGGTGGCGTAGGCTATGAGGAGTCGAATGGCCTCAATCCTTGCAACTGGTGCAAAGGTCTCGTCGTAGTCAATTCCCTCTTCTTGCCTATATCCTTGGGCAACCAGACGGGCCTTGTTCCTAGCCAATGCTCCAGTGTCGTCAAGCTTGTTTTTGAAGACCCAGCGAGTTCCTATGATGTTCTTGTTCTTGGCCCTAGGAACCAGTTCCACACTTTGTTTCTCTCGAATGGGTGGAGTTCCTCTTGCATGGCTTGAATCCAGTCTGGATCCTTTAGAGCTTCCTTGACGCTCTTGGGTTCCACCAATGAAACAAAGGCGTTGAAGGCACAGAAGTTGTTGAGAGACGAACGGGTTTGCACACCCTTGTCATAGGGAGTAATGATGTTGTCGATGAGGCGATCCTTTCTTTGGTGGTAGTTCTTGGTTTGAATGTGTGTGACATCAAGCTGTTCCCTTGTTTCTTCGTCGTCTTCAACTTGAGTTTCTTCTTCATGGGAACAGTTGTTCTCAATAAGTGTTTCCTCGGGATCTTCTTCATTGTTCCCTCGTTGTTCCCCCTGGACACTAGACTCTAGTATGGTTTCATCTTGGGGAACTAGAGAGGTGGACGCATCTTGAAGCTCTTCTGTTGTGTAGGGAACCTCAAAGGAGTCTTGATCAGTGATATGTTGATGTCCTTCATTGTCACCTAGTGGTGGGATATTGTTCCCACTTGGATAATCTTCATCTCGCTTTCTTGACTCATCATCGTCGTCATGGTTTCCTTTCTTTCTTGGCTCATCATCGTCACACATCTTGGCTCCCTCAATGTTGATTCGTGGAAGACCGATAACCAGGTCTTGTAAGTATAGCTTCAGGATTTGATTTATGCATGCGTGACCTAGCCTTTTGTGCCAGAGATCCGTGTCATCATGGAATCTTGCAAGGCACAACTTCCTTGGTGGTTCAAAGTCCGTGTCCGTCCACCACATAGACATTGTTGGACCTCCTTCCTTGTAGAATGATTTTGTTGATTTTCTTGTTGATGACCAAGCATTCTTCTAAGTCGAAGGTGACAATGTTGTTCCCTTGATCACATATCTGAGACACACTTAAGAGGTTGTATCACAGATCCTTTACGAAGTTGACATTGTTGATCTTTATTGAATTTTGAGTAGTACTTCCCTTGTTCCTATGATTTCCCCTTTATTTTTGTTGCCAAAGGACGCATGACCTCCTTTGGCTTTGGTGTGGAGTGAGGTGAGATTTGAACAGCCGCTATCAATGACCCACGTGCTATTCCCCTTACTGCCAGCTCACTAGGCTATTCCCCAGTCGGGATCTTCATCCTCGTCATCGCTCCAAGTGGCAATGTAGGCCTTCTTCCCTTGTTTTTTGTCGTCAGTTCCCTGTGGGCAATCCTTTGCGAAGTGCCCCTTCTTTTAGCATTTGTAGCAGGTAACGTCAGTGAGGTCCTTCTCTGCGGGCTTTCTTTGGGAATTCTGACCTCTTTGCGAGTTCCCATACCACTTTTTGAACTTTCCTTTGTTGTAGAAGGATCGAAGGGGCTTTGTGACAAGGATGAGTTCCTCATCTTCTTCTTCTTTAGAGTCCTGATGTTGTTCCTGAACAGATTTGAGCATCTTTTCCAACTTTAGGGCCATTCCCCTTCCCTTTCTTGCTCCTTGTCATCTTGTTTTCTTTTCTCATGTACCATGCACTAACTTCCCAAAGACTTGGTGAAGCATGAGATTCCTGTTCCCAGGATTTTCTTTGAACATGGTCCTCTCGTTGGCTCATTCACCAGTTAGGCCGTTGAAGAGCTGTTGGACTTTCACCTTGTCGGTGATCTCTTCTTTTGTTATCCCAAGTCCAGTGAGCTTGGTGCATAGGGCTTCAAAGGAAGATTGTTAGTTGTGGACTGGTTCTCCCATCTCCATTCAGAAGTTAAAGAACTCCCTTCTGGAATTCATTTGGAGGTCCTCTCTGAGATCAGAGTTCCCAGTGTGCATCTGTTGGATGGCTTACCACATCTCCTTCGCCGTTTCTAGAGTTGCTACCCTATCACAATCTTGTACGGACATGGCGTTCTTGAGGTATTATTTGGCCTTGAAGTTTGCTTCCATGCACTTCCATTCGTTTTGTCCCCATTTAGTGAAGTCGTGGCGAATGGTTGGGTCTACCTCGAAGTTCCCTACTTCGATGACACACCAAGCTTGAAAGTCGTGGCTGCACATCCAATCCTTCATGTTGCGCTGCCAGGTTTTGAACCTTCTGGTGATAAGTCTTGGAGGCTTGTTGTTCCCATGTCCAACTTGAGTAAGTTCCTCAAACATCCTGTAACTTGGAATACTAACACAGAAAATCTAGAGCGAGCCTGCTCTGATACCAATTATTGGATCGATGTGCGTTAGTAAGAGCTTCGGAACTGGCGGTTAGGCTGTTCCCAAGGCGGCGAAAGTAAAGCAAACGCAAGTAAAGCAGAATGTAAACGACAGAGTTCCTTTATAGAGAAACCCCACAACAACCAGCTAGTTGTATGGGTAAACCTCTACCTCCGCTTGGAGGATTTTGAACGATCTACTTATTTTATTGATTGTTCCCTAGTTACACAGGCAAGACTTACACTTCTTTGTTCCTAGCAGTTCTTCCTAACTCTAGTAACACTAGTAAACCTTGTCGACCTTGTTCCTAAGCGAACAACTCAACTAAACATAAGACAGATCAAACCTTACACCTTGATCTCACAGTTCCCTAACTCTTGGGAACTTCGAGTCACCATCGCCGAGATCGTACACTCACCGACGGGGACTTCTCTTCACTTCGTCTCTCTTTCCTTCTTTGTGTGTGAATGTTTGTTCTAAGAGAACTGCTTATGCAAAACACTATTCATTGGGCTTTATACACATTTGAACTTTGGCTGCAATCTTTACTTTAATATTGTCCGAAATACCCTTTGTCTTGAACTTAGTCAACTTTGAGAATCAATCGGGCCATTGGATCACTCACTTCAGTCTGTTCCTGAGACTGAGCCTTCGTTCTGTCCAAGACAAGATCCCGCGATTTGCACTGAGCGGTCTTATTTGCACATGTGAGTTCTCATGCGATGGGAAGTGCTCTCTCCAGAGTTCCTTTTATAGGAACTTTCTATCATATATTCTTGTGTTCCTTTTGCGTTGTTGGATATTCTTCGTTAGACGTGGTGTTCCTTTTAAATACTTGAATGTAACACATTAGTTCCCATATGACGTTTGTCAAATCAAAACTAGAGACAAGTATCGTTGTTCGGATGTTTGGAACCAGAGTTCCCAACACTGTACCAACATCTATAAATACTCTTGTTCTAGATTTAGTTTTCTTATCCCACAATTAACCTAGTTTAGGGTAGGAGTAGAGAGTAGAGAGAGTGTGGAGGAACACTTTTTTTTTTCAAGTTGTAAGCTTTCTCTTTTATTTAATTCAGTCGTCCTTAATTATGAATTGTGAGTAGTTTTCTCTCTAAGGTTGGGGTTAACCCAACAATTGTTGTGCATGCTTGTTTGTGATCATGTCTTGATTGTTTTTATTGCACGAATCTATTCTCTTGTTCTTAATCCTTGAAACGAAAGTTGATAGGAAATTCATATTCATAGTTGAAGCGAAAGTTGAGACTATGGGTCAGAATAGCTAATTAGGGTTCTGAAGCGAAAGCAGATCAATCCTAGTTGAAGTAGAAGAGATAAATAGTAAGTTTATTGATAGGACGAAAGTTAGTTGATTTACTTGCTTAAGTTAACGAAAGTTAGCGCCTTTATGTGATAAAAGCATGATCTTTATGTATCATTAGCGTTTTCATGCATAATTATTATTGTGGAGATACCTTTACCTTATATTTTCTCTTTATTGATATAAAAATCCTTGCTTTTCTCTCTTACTTGTTGGTGATTTGTGAAAAGTCATCAAATCCCGTTAAGTGCATGTTGAGGTTAATGAGTCACATGGATAATGTCGATTGAGAAATTGATTTATGTGACTTGCCATGATATGATAAAGAGGGGTTGTCATAAATAGAAAGATCCAAAGATAAGGCAAACCAACGTCGAGGAACAAAACCTCTTGATGTCTCTTTATTTGGTGGTGTTTTCATATGTGATTTCCTTTGTAAATATGTTTCTTCTTCCCCTTTTCTTGCGTGTTTTGTTCCTTTTTAGCTTAGTTCCCGTATTTCTATGAGATTCGGAGACTACGCGCATTTTATGTGTTTTGTAGGTAATTTGGCGTGAATCGAGGATCTATTTGAAGGAGGATCGAGACATGGAGCAAAGGCCGAGCTAAAGCGGGAAAGAGAGGAGCAAGCCATGGAGAAGAACAAGAAAGAAGCCAACAAGAAGAAGGTGGAACGAGGTCCGGACCGAGTTGCAACCACGCCGGGCCCGACTTGGGAGATTTCAACCTCGGACCGAGATGCACAGTACCTCGGGCCCGAGGTCCTCCGTGTCGGTCACAGAACTACTTGTCCTCCAAGGCACGAATTTGTGTACATCCACTTTTGCCCCTCATCTAATCTATAAAAGGCCCTCTTGTCTTCTAAGAAAGGGTTCCCTCTCATACATACAAAAAGGGGGGAAAGGGTTCCCACACTTGAAAAAGGAACCAAGAGGATACATGGAGAGCAAGGAGAAAGGAGAGGAGAAGGAAGAGAGAGAGAATCGGCCAAGAGAGAGGAAGGCTTGATAGGTTTTGTTGATTGTTTAGCTTTTCTTTGTTTTGATCTTGTGGATTTGAAAACCCTTGATTGGAATTTGTGGATTGCTTTGGATTTGAATGAAACTTTGCTTTGTTTTGAGATTGATGATGTTGATTGCTTTCCCTTTTGATTTGTTTGCTTTCTTTGCTTGCCACATGGTGTATATCTCCTTGATCTTGGGTTATGGGGGAAAACCCTAGCTAGGTTTGGGCTAGAAACCCCAATTCCATAGCCTTGAGTGTTTGATCTAAGGAAACCACTCTACATAGAGCTACAATTCCTTGCGAAAGTTGGGAATCAAGGCTTGAGATTGGAAAAGTAGCGAAAGTGAACATGTGTCAATCTCAAGGTCTTGCATCGAAGGGGATTTCCCCATGGATCGAGGTGTAGATGTGGTTGGAACGAGGGCGAAAGCACTCAATCCTATTCCGATCATCACTCATTGCTTGAATTGGGGTGGAAAAGCCTTAATCTACTAGGGAAGGAACCCAAAAGCCCAAGATCTACTTTTAATCCTTGAAAGTTCGACAACCCCAGCTACCTCGGGCCCGACTTACCCAGTGTCGGTCCCGACTTCCTCTTGTCGCCAACCTCGGGCCCGACGTGACCTCAGTGTCGGTCCCGACTGTTTTCTTTGTTTTTCCTTTGTTTTACGCTCTCCTTTCTAGCTTTTTAGTATCTAGGCACATCGATCGAGTAGACTTCCCGAGTGTTCGACACCCACCACGTGCTACAACGAGGTCGGGTTATAAATTGTATCTCTAGACCCTCACATTTCGAGGCGATCAAAAGATTGGTGCCGTTGCCGGGGAAGTCTAAGTGCATTGAGTGCCAATTTGGTGAGTTTCTTGTGTTTTGGTAGTGATTTGGGTGAGGGAATAGCCCAAACCCTTTGTTTGTTTTTGATTTGTTTTGGTTTGTGTCTTTGTTTCATAGGTGTATGCTAGCTCGTTCCTCCCGAGGAACACTTGAGCTTGAGTTTGTGAGTGATCCGGAAAGTATTCTCAAGGAAGCCCGAAGAAGGAAAAGGATGGCGAATCAAGCTCTCCATGTTGATGAGGAGTTGGCTCAACTTAGGGCCGAAATGGCTAGATTGCAACTTGAGAAGGAAAATCAAGAGGAGGTAGCAAGAAGAGAACGGGAGCAACGGATGAGAGCCGAAGCTCAACTCAACGCTCTACCCCAGAATGCACGCCAATACATGCATCCGGAGTTGAGGGTACCCGAACCGGCTGTTGTGCTTCCCGAGGTTGCCAATAATTTTGAGATCAAGACGCAATTCATTACCCTCATCAAGCGTGATCAATTTGAGGGCCGTCCACATGAGTGTCCTATAGAGCACGTCAAACGTTTTGTGGACATGTGTGAGACGATCTCTACCGACGAGGAGACATTGGAGTATGTGCTTCTAAAGGCGTTCAAGTGGTCACTTGGGGGCAAGGCCATACATTGGCTCGAGAGCCAAGCTCCTAGGTCAATCACAACTTGGAAGACACTCTATGATTCTATCTTGATGAAGTTCTTCCCGCCCTCAAAGACAACCGAGCTAAGAAGGAAGATTGCAAGCTTTCAACAAGGTCCGAATGAGCCTCTCTTCGAAGCATGGGACCGTTTCAAGGAGATGTTGCGCCAATGTCCTACTCATGGCCAACAACCATATGTGCTTCAAGATATCTTTTTCCAAGGCATCAATCCGGTAACGAAGGACAAGCTCAATCTCCACACTGATTGTGGGTTCATAGACTTGACACCGGATCAAGCTTGGGAGCTACTTGACAAGCTATCCGATTATGAGGCCATGTATGGGGTGAGTCAAGCTAGCAAGGAGGTGAAAGTTCAAGGTGAAGGTGCAAGGAAGTTATATGATCCAAAGGGAGAATACATTGATAGGGATGTGAAGCTCCAATTCCTTGAAGGTGAAGTGAGCAAGCTTAAGAGGCAAGTCCACTACTACAAGCAAAATGCTAGAGCTTGTGAGGAGTGTGGATCCTTTGCACATGCTACACAAGTTTGTCCGAATGAGAGCCAAGTGCGCTTGGCCGAGCGAATTGAGGAGGCAAACTATGTTCGAGGAAATTTCGGTGGAAGAGGCAATTTCAACAATGGTGGTAATGGCCGGTGGAACAACGATCAAGCTCAACTTAAACCAAAATGAGCCAAGGGCGCCACCATCACCATATAGACCACCGGGATTCAATGAGCTACAATCATTTGCTCAACAGATGAGATATGGGTTCAAGGAGATGAGGACCCAATTCAATGGGTTTGGTGCATGGAGGAGGCAAGTCGACAATCAATTTGCCCAAATCGCAACTCAAGCCCCGAGAGAGAATGGGAGACTTCCGGGCCGACCCGAGGAGAACCCTCGAGCTCAAAACAATCAAAATGAAGTCCGGGCAATTGGATTGAGAAGTGGCCGAAACCTACCCGAGCCACACATGCCTAAGAAGAATGAAGAGAGTCGGACCAACTTACCCAACAAGTCGGGTCCGACGTTCCCCGAAGTCGACCCAGCAAGAAGATCGACCCCTTTACCCCGGACCGAGTTTGAGAGCAACTCGGGCCCGACCTACCCAGACCTCGATCCGACTCCTCTGCCCAGGACCGAGACTCACAACATCGGGCCCAACATGGTGCCTAAGTCGGTCCAACCAGGAAATGATGCAAGTGAAGTGGGGAAGTCCAAAGAGGTTGATCCAAGCATGATTCAAAGTGCAACAATTCTTCCATATCCCTCGAAGAAGCCGAAAGATGTTGTTGAGAACAAGTTCAAGAGGTTTCTCAAACTCTTGCAAGGCTTGAACATCTCCATCCCGTTCACCGATGCATTGAGCGAGATGCCATCTTATGCCAAGTTTTTAAAGGAGATTTTGAGCAAGAAGAGGTCCATAGTTGAAATGCAAGATGAGGTCAAGACCTTGGAGTTACCACAAAAGCTAGGAGATCCCGGTCTCTTTGCTATAACCATTGGTGTGGGGTCTCAAAACTTCCAAGCCTTATGTGACCTTGGGGCAAGTGTTTCGGTGATGCCCGCTAGCATTTGGAGAAGAGAAAATTTGGGTGAAATGGAGCCGGCCGATATGTCCCTGACTATGGCCGACGGTTCCATCATCAAGGCTAAAGGGATATTGGATGACTTTCCGGTGCGAGTTGGAAAGTACTTTGTCCCCGATGATTTCGTGATCTTGGACATGCATGAGGATCCCTTGGTCCCAATAATCTTAGGAAGACCATTCTTAGCTACGGCGGGGGCAAGGTTTGATGTCAAGAACGGCAAGGTTTCCTTTGAGATTGGGGAAGAAAAGGTCGATTTTCACTTCAACAAAGCTTTGAATGAGCCGGACGCCTTGGCCATCCTTAAACTTGAAGAGAGTGCCAAGAGAGAAAGTGAAGAAGTGGAAGTTGCTAGAGAGGTCGTTGTGTTAAGGAGTGATGAAGGGTTCAATGAACAAATACAAGTAAGGGAGTTGTTGGAGCAACTTAAGGATCAAGATGAGTCAAGGATCAATGCTAGCCCAAGAAGAGATGAAGAGTATCCTTATATCCTTTTAATGTTGGTGATGACCACAATTCTTCCCAAAATTTTGATTCCTACATTTGTTTAAGTGATTTGAACGATGACTTAGGAGACTCCTACATTTGCCTTAGTGATTTGAAAGATAAATTGGTAGAATCTCCTAGGAATTCTTTGGATAACTTTGGTGTAGGAAAAGAAAAACATGATGGAGCAAGTAAGGAGGAGAAATCTCATCCGTTGGAGGAGTATGATGAGATAGGCCCGAGATCGGAGAGCCATGCCTATATAGACCATTGTTGGTGGTTTTATGGGTATGAAGGCAATGGGAATGGGCATAATAATGGCGAGCAATTCACCGTGTTTCACCCGCCATAAGGTTGAGGTTAGGAAGTCAAGCTAGTGACTCTAAACGAGCGCTTCTCGGGAGGCAACCCGAGCTAGTAGCTTTCTTTTCGTAATTTTAGTTTGATTTTTTTTGTTTAGCTTAGCTTTTCTCTAACCGATCTCTATCTAGTGTTTTGTGGATTTATGGTGTCGTGCATCCTTCAAAGTTGTGTAGGATTTGAGGTGAAATATTTAAATGGAACTATGGGAAAGAAGTTGCAAGAGGATGGAGTAAAATTGGTGACCCGGATACTCCCACATCGAGCCCAGGTAAGTCGGGCCCGACATAGGGACGTCGGTCCATGAAGTCGGTCCGACCCGATTTGACTAGTTGGAATGCCAATTTTGCCCTTGACCTAATTTGTCCCTTTCCCCCATTAAATATTATCCCCCACCTACCTATCATCTTCATTATCAACTACCATTCCCAAAATACAACCCATCTCCCTCAAACACTCTCAAAGTCGGCCTCCCCTCCCCTTCCATACTCGATCCACACACTCCCTACTTCATCTCGTTCCAACCACAAAAAGGCCTCCCAAATCCGAATCCAAGTAGAAATCTCAAGTTCAATATAGTCCTTCGTCCCCCATCTAGATCTAGATCTAGGAAATTTGAGTTCTAAGTTGCTTATTTGTTTAAAAGTTCAATACTCTTCGAATCCGGTATGTGTTACTCGATCTCTACTTATTTCTTTGAAAATTTTGTGCTTTCATTGCGTAGATTGAGTAATGCCATGTTTGATTGAGAGCTTGAGCTTGAGCATCAATGGTGGATTTGCATGATTCGTGAAATTGAGCTTTAAAGTTGTTTATGCATGCTTAGATCCATTTAGAACTTCGATTAGGGATGTTTGATGGTTGAATTTGAAATTTAAGTGAATGATAGAGTGATTTGGGTTGATTTGAGGCTAGAAGTCGAAGCATGAACTAGGTCGAGTTCGACGTGCCCAGGAGAGTCGGGCCCGAGGTGTGGAAGTCGGTCCAACAAGTCGGACCGAGGTTGAATAAGTCGGGATCGACATAGGTTGGAAGTCGATCCATGTTGTTTTTGCTCTCTTCTCGTGATATCATGTGGATTCATGTGTTTCATTGTTGGCTATAGTCTAATCATGATGTAGAATGATCATTTTGCTTAGCCATTGTTAGAAGATGTCCATGATGATTTATGTTGGATTGAGATGCATGTGTGTCTAGAGACTAAGTATGGGGTTCCCTTTGTGTTGAAGTGTTGTTGTTTGTTGATGAGTGCCTTTGTTGAGTTGCATGGAGTTTATCTTGGACCCTTTTGTTTGGTTGGATGTGTGTAGGTACCATGGAGACTAGATCTTCATCCTCTCATGCGGAAAGGCCAAGGAAGAAGTCCAAGAAGTCAAGGAGAGAGCCGAAGTTGGATGATGTCTATTTGGAGGATGATGAGCAAGTGGAGAGTTATGAAAGATATATGGCGCTTGAGCATCACACAAGGTGGCTTGATTGGGAAGCCGTGAGGAAGATTGACATGGATCAAGCCCTTCCAAGGGGCTACTCCCACATTGGTCTCAATGGGATGCTAAGGTGGGACAACACCCACTACCCCGCCCTCACCTCGGAATTCATTGCCACATTCGAGTGCACTTATGATAATGTGGAGGATGAGGAAGGGGCAATCACTTTCCGATTGGGCAATGAGGACCAAAATCTCACTCTTAGGGATTTGGCTACCTACTTCGGGTTTCCATGCCCAAGAGAAGAGACCGGCGTCAACAATGAGAAGGTGAACCAAGTATGGCGTCATGTGGCCGGGAAGAGAGAGATGAGAAAGGGCGCCTCCACAACCGAGATTGATAGCCCTCTTTTTCGGGTCATGGTGCGAGTCTTGGGGTGTGCAATCTATGCTCGTCATGAGTTCAGCAAGCCGATGAAGGAGGAGATCATGTTGCTCCATGAGATGCTCTTCAACACCGAGAAGCCCATGAACCTTGCATGGGAGTGGGTCAAGATGGTGCGAGACTTCCAAAGCTCCTCTTGGATCTACTTCGGCGGGATGATAGCAAGGCTCGCCATGCGTCTAGGAGTTGATCTTGACAAGTATTCTCCGGCTCCGAATGGTGTTGAGTTCATGAACATGAAGTATTTCAAGAAGGCCAACATCACCAAGGAGAAGCTCTACATGATTTCCTTGGCCCCTCACTCAAACTATGATGGTGTGTCGATCCGGTTAGTGCACAACCTCCATGATCTTTCTCGGTATCAAAATTGGTACCAAGTGTGGGCCGGCAAGCTACACTCATTTGGTGACCCCGAAGGTGCAAGAGAGGGGCGGCGACAACAATCTCAACACATTCGGTTTACCTCCCCTCCATCTACACATGATTCCGACCAAGACAACTTTGTGTTTGCACCTCGTGGGGAAGACATGGAAGTCGATCAAGAGCTAAATGAAGAAGATGAGCGCTTCCAAGGTTTGATGGCCAACCTCCGAGCCACGCACCAAGCTCCAACACTGGTGGACCGAGGTACACACCAAGTCGGGCCCGACTTCCCTCAACGTCGGTCCAGTTCATTCCATGGTGGTGAGGTCCCGAGGCATTATGAACGTGGAGAAGGGAGCGGTGCAAGGCGAGAGCAAGCTCAAGGTGGCGGTTATGAAGGCTATGCCCAATGGTACGGTCCGGGAATGGTGTTTCCCGAGCAACAACAACCGGTGGACATGTACTTCTTAGCCAACCAAATGGCCCATCTCCAACTTCAACAAGAAAATGTTCTCCAAGAGGTCCATCAAGTGAATCTCCAACAACAACAAATGTACCAACATCAACAACAAATGTACCAACAACAACAACAAATGCTTCAACAACAAAGTTCTTTCCAAGCTAGCCAACAAGAAATGAACCAAGCCCTCGGCTACACTAGACGAGAGGTGGAGGAGCTTAGGGAGGTGGAAGAACAAAGGTGGCGGGTCCAAGATAGCTTCAACACGTGGATGAGCGGGAACTTCCCTTCCCGTGAGGACCAATGGATACACCCGGAGCCTCAACTCCAACCACCACCACAAGACTTCTACCAAGAGCAAGTGTACGAGAGGGAGCGGCAAGCAAGGCTCCAAAGAGGACGTAGACGTGACAACCCCTTCGAGTGATCCTATACATGCCATTGAAGAATAAGAAATTGTGAGCTTTTCATACTCTTCTCTCTTACTTTTAAGTTTTGGTTTCCTTGTTTGATGGGGACATCAAAATTTTAAGTATGGGGTGGGGGTAAGTGTGTTCATGATTTCACTTGTTTATGTTTGTTTGTTATTTTGAGGATATTTAGTTTGTGTTTCTAGTTTGTATTTGGGATGTTTGTTTCTTGGTTTGTGGTTGATGAAAGACATGGATGATTAATTTGGTCTTGAATGGATGAGTATTTGTTTTTGGTTTTAGAGAAATTTTTGCAAAATTCAAAATCAAAAAAAAAAAAATTGAAAAATTGTGTTAAAAACAACAAAAAGATTTTGTGTTTTGTAGGTTTTGGACTAGAAATTCCCATCTTAGATTGCCAAAATAAAAGCTAATGATGATGTGAGCATGTAAATTCCTTTGCATATTTTTGGATAGTTTAGCCTCTAAAATGATGTTGCTTTTGATGTGATCATGATATCTTGCTTGTTTTATTGAACGTGTGAGTTCTAGGATGAGTTCTTATGCAACTAAGTATGAGTGACCCTTGTGAGATTGATTTTTGGCCATTTTAGGGATTCTTGTTCATATTTGCATATCCCTCATGTTTCTTGTGTGATTAGCTCATTCATGCTTAGTAAAACTTGCTAGTGCGGTGTTTATCTATTTTCCAAGACCGTCATGAGAATTGTCCTAGCATGGTCACATTGATTTTGAACTTTATTCTTCTAGTCACATAAATGTTCCATATCCTACCATGAAGTTAATCCTTTGTTTGCAGCCCCGTTCTAGCCTAAGCCTTTGTTTGAAACTCCTCAAAAATATTATTCCTAGCCTTATATGACTTGGCCCTTATGGGATTGGACTTTAGAAGAGAGGTTGGGATTGTATTTGAAGAGTTGAGATTCTCTTGGGTTTAAGGGCAAAGAATGGTGTTATGAATCATGGGGGTAGTGCATCTTTGTTGTACAAAAATGAAAAAATAAAGAAAAGAAAGTAAGAAAATGTTGGAAATGTAAAGTGGAATAAAGCAAAGAGCTTAAGTGAAGAAAATGGTCCGACCGAGTTACAAGCAACATCGGGCCCGATGTCATAAGAAAGTCGGTCCAAATGTAGAAAGTGTGGAAAATCCAACAAAAAGCCTAAGAGCAAAGATGAAGTGGAATGTTAAGTGAAATTTTGGGTTGAAAGGAAAATGTTAAGTCTTTTGGGTGAGTGTGAAAGTAATTGTGGAATTTTGGTGAAGTTGGTGAGAGTTTAGGTTGTTCAATCCCCATTGAAAGCACCACGAGACCAAATAATTCCCACCTTGAGAAATACCAAAAGCCCCATTACAACCCGACCGAATGGAACCTCTTTGAGGACCTCCATTGAGCCAAGTTCGAAATTCTTTGTGTACTTTGCATTAGGCATCTCTAGGTGGAGGAATTAGTGATATTAGCTTCACTAGTAAAGTCCTTACTTGCATGATTTTTGAGCTTGAGTGTTCATTGCTAAACCCAAACACATGATGAGTGATACACATTCACATATCCCTAAAGTGAGCCTTAGTTGCATTGACTTTATTCCTTGGAACACTTAATCATGTGTGATGATGTAATCTCGCTTGAATATCAATCACTTGTGCTTAAAATGTGTTTTCATACGAGGCTTTACTTGAAGATTATGTTTCGGTCTTGCTTACATTGTTATTGCTTGAGGACAAGCAAGTTTAAGTATGGGGTATTTTGATGTCTCTTTATTTGGTGGTGTTTTCATATGTGATTTCCTTTGTAAATATGTTTCTTCTTCCCCTTTTCTTGCGTGTTTTGTTCCTTTTTAGCTTAGTTCCCGTATTTCTATGAGATTCGGAGACTACGCGCATTTTATGTGTTTTGTAGGTAATTTGGCGTGAATCGAGGATCTATTTGAAGGAGGATCGAGACATGGAGCAAAGGCCGAGCTAAAGCGGGAAAGAGAGGAGCAAGCCATGGAGAAGAACAAGAAAGAAGCCAACAAGAAGAAGGTGGAACGAGGTCCGGACCGAGTTGCAACCACGCCGGGCCCGACTTGGGAGATTTCAACCTCGGACCGAGATGCACAGTACCTCGGGCCCGAGGTCCTCCGTGTCGGTCCGAGTCGGTCACCGAACTACTTGGGCTCCATGGCACGAATTTGTGGACTTCCACTTTTGCCCCTCATCTAATCTATAAAAGGCCCTCTTGTCTTCTAAGAAAGGGTTCCCTGTCATACATACAAAAAGGGGGGAAAGGGTTCCCACACTTGAAAAAGGAACCAAGAGGATACTTGGAGAGCAAGGAGAAAGGAGAGGAGAAGGAAGAGAGAGAGAATCAGCCGAGAGAGAGGAAGGCTTGATAGGTTTTGTTGATTGTTTAGCTTTGCTTTGTTTTGATCTTGTGGATTTGAAAACCCTTGATTGGAATTTGTGGATTGCTTTGGATTTGAATGAAACTTTGCTTTGTTTTGAGATTGATGATGTTGATTGCTTTCCCTTTTGATTTGTTTGCTTTCTTTGCTTGCCACATGGAGTATATCTCCTTGATCTTGGGTTATGGGGGAAAACCCTAGCTAGGTTTGGGCTAGAAACCCCAATTCCATAGCCTTGAGTGTTTGATCTAAGGAAACCACTCTACATAGAGCTACAATTCCTTGCGAAAGTTGGGAATCAAGGCTTGAGATTGGCAAAGTAGCGAAAGTGAACATGTGTCAATCTCAAGGTCTTGCTTCGAAGGGGATTTCCCCATGGATCGAGGTGTAGATGTGGTTGGAACGAGGGCGAAAGCACTCGATCCTAGTCCGATCATCACTCATTGCTTGAATTGGGGTGGAAAAGCCTTAATCTACTAGGGAAGGAACCCAAAAGCCCAAGATCTACTTTTAATCCTTGAAAGTTCGACAACCCCAGCTACCTCGGGCCCGACTTACCCAGTGTCGGTCCCGACTTCCTCTTGTCGCCAACCTCGGGCCCGACGTGACCTCAGTGTCGGTCCCGACTGTTTTCTTTGTTTTTCCTTTGTTTTACGCTCTCCTTTATAGCTTTTTAGTATCTAGGCACATCGATCGAGTAGACTTCCCGAGTGTTCGACACCCACCACGTGCTACAACGGGGTCGGGTTATAAATTGTATCTCTAGACCCTCACATTTCAAGTCGATCACCTCTCGTGCTACGACTTTAGGTAAGGGTGCGCCTTGGAGGCGTCGTCACTCGTTAGCGGCACGATGCATCGGCATGGTGCAAGGGCATGCTATGCCAGGTGCTCGATCTTGAGGTTCGAGACTCGGTAGATTAGGGCACGCCTTGTGCTCGGTTTTGAGGTTCAAGTATCGGCAGTTGGGGCGCGCCTTGACATTGCGAAGGCACGGCCATGGCTACATGATGCTAGCGACGCACCAAGGTGGTGTGCGATGAGCTTGCGGCGCGCCTAGGGCTAAGGCACAAGGCGTCGAGTGGTTGCTATTGAGCAAAGGTATGGTTGTGAGCTAAGTTATGAGTCTTATAGCTTTGTGCATATTCTATTGAAGGTTAGGAAGCTTCTCTAAAGCTTGGTGAATGCTTTAGTTTAGCTTGGTGAGTCTTATAGCTTGAGTTTAGCTTGGCACATAGCTATGTATGCTAGAAAGGAGTTTTGAAGCTTCAAACTAGCTTAGAGTTAGCTCTAGAAGCTTGAACAAGCTCTTGACTCAAAGTATAATATTAGTAAGAAGTTCATGTATCTAGGGATTAGCTCATGGAAGCTCAAACTAGCTCAAGCTAGCTCAAGTAGCTCAAAAGTCAACTCAACGAGCTAAAACACAACTCAAGCCTGCTCAACTAGCTGGATGCTAGCTCAACTAGCTGAGGGCCAGCTACACTAGGTAACTGACCTATCTAGGCACCTAGCTATGCTAGATAGTGTGGGCCTATGTGGGCCGGCCCATGGGGAATGTGTGTGGGCTGGATGGGCCGCAAGCATGGACACTTGGCATGGAACTCTTGTCATGTCTTTTGGGCCGAAATATTGGGCTTTTGGATTGGATTTCTAGATGGATTTTTGGGCTTTATTTTGGGCCATTCTTGGCTGGAAATAGATGCCCTTTTGGACTCCATAAATGGGCTGGTTGGCCGTCTATGATGACAAGGAAAGAGAAGAAGGAAGTTACAACCGACTCTCCTAAATTCACTCTCGTCCATCCCTTTGTACAATAGATTGTGTAACCTCCTTTCAGCGGTTATTTGGATATCCATTGATGCCTATTTAAAGAGGGGAATGCCATCCATTTGGAGATGTAAGACACACGAAAATTAGACTCAAGTCTACACAAATCGGTGAGGGAGAAAACACCTGTAGTCGATTAAGACTAGGCCTTGTTTGAGTGTGATTTCACGAGTGAAACAAACACAACTGTGAATTACCATGGATCGATCTTCACAAGTTTGAGTGGAGAAGGAACCTCAAGTGGCGTTGCATGAGGAGTTCGTCCAAGTGAAGGAAGAACCGCCAACGTCATGGGAAGAAGACTTCGTTCAAGTGAAGAATGAAGAGGAGTCATGGAATTCGAACAAGGTACGTTCATTCTTAATAGACGTGTCTTGCCAACATGTCTATTGTGTCTTTTGGTATGTTTTATCCCACAATGGTATTGCCGAAACCCTTGGCATGGAATAGGGGCAATATACATTGAAGGAAAGCGGGATCTCATCCCGTGACTCGTAGCCTATATCCGGGTTAACTTAATAAAACATGTTAAGTGGGTCGACGGTGATTGCCTTAGGGCCTACACCCAACGAGACTACCCTTAAGGGTCTACTAACGAGATAACCTTTCAAAGTCTACTCAAATTGCCTTGTATATACAATGGTCGGCTTTCACTTCAACTTTTAATGTAACATATCTATTCCGTTTTCATATCCTAAAAACCAACATTACTTGCACCCAAAGCAAGAACAAAACTTCATATTGACTTTCTCCCGTGTACGAACTTGACTCTGCTATACACAGCGGGGTCTTGAGTATAAATTTATTTGTTCTTAAGTAAATCCCTTTCAACAATTGCTTTGAGGAAAGTGTTGACGGTGTTCTTTGTTGCTGTTGTAGAGTGGGAGAAAGTTGTTGTTGTAATCCACTTTGTTTGGACCACTAGAAATTGGTGGTTTTGAATGAAGGAGGATAGAATTTGAAAAGCTTTGCCTCCTATTGAAACTTGGAACCAACTAGAGTTTGTGATGAGAAAGAAATATGTGCCTGAAGAACACACCAAGCACATGAAGCTTAAAGTGGCCAGTGTAAACAAGGTTTCAAGTCCCTAACCGAGTACTTCAATGAGCTTGAAAATTTGAGCTTCAAGGATGGAAATCACCATTCTCAGAGGTCTTTAAGGACTCAATTCATGGATGGACTTAATCAAGCTATAAAAGACACATTTGAGATTCAACAAATCAAGGATCTCAATGCATTAGTACATTCAGCCCAACTACTCTATGAGCAACAACAAAGGAAGAAGAAGGAAGCTTGGAATGCTCCAAAAAGGTATCCATCTAACTCTAGTTCAAATTCCAATTCTTATTCTTCTAATCCTTCTATGCAGCAAAAGGGAGCTTCTAGCTCATCTAAACCAGGTACAATGATGCCTAAACGTCCCATAAATGGTTGTCAAACGCAGCCAAGGACAAGAGACATTGTGTGCTACAAGTGTCAAGGAAGAGGCCATTTAGCTAAAGATTGTCCAAACCAAAAGCAAGTGCTCCTTACCACTAATGGGGGTTATGTGAGTGATGAAGAGATACCTCCAAATCAAGTGGAGGAGGAGAATCTTGGCCATGAAGAGGACGACATTGAGGCCATCGAACCTGATTGCACAAAACAACCCTTAACTTTGGTAACCATGTGTACTCTTACTTTACAAGAAACACCTAGGCTAGATCAAAGGGAAAAAAAAATTCATACTAGGTGTACAGTGAAGAATGAAGTGCTATGCATGGTAATTGATAGTGGTAGCTATTGTAACATTATAAATGCTAAAGTAGATGATCACTTACAATTAAAAACTCAACCTAGGGCTACTAGTTATGGTCTTAATGGACTTAATGATTCAGATGACCCTAATCTTGCTACACATTAGTTTTTAGTCCGTGTTTCCATTGGTAATTATGTTGATGATATTATTTGTGATGTGGTAAACATGGAATGCACTCATATCTTGTTAGGCAGGCCATGGTTATTATACCTATTCATTTAACTATGACGGGAGGAGAGTTTCTCTTCTACCATTGTTGCCCCAACAAGTTTTACAGGACCAGGTACGAAGAGACCAAGCTAGGGCACTAAGGCATGCCAAAGAAGAACAAGAGGCTGCCGATGCCGCAACCAAGGCAGCCAAGCGGCGCGCGACGCCCGATGTAGTTGCAGAGACGAGTGGTGTTTCGCAGCTTCCACTCGAGCATTCTGGCTCAAATTTTGGGGAAACATCAAAAAACAGTGGAGCTATTGATTGGGGAAAACACGCCCAGAAATCGCCCTAAATTGTCGAAAGCGCCGAGCCACACTTCAGACGGCGCAATTGAGACAAAAACGGGGCTATCTCCCAAACCACTCGAGCGTTTTGGCTCAAAATTTGGGAGCAACTCAGAAATTCAGAGAGATACAATCCAAGAAGAAAAACGCATGCAAACTGAGTCAAAAATCAGCTTAAAAGGCGGAGTTCAGAAGCGCTCTCTAATAGCATAGTCTAGTACATGTTTCCCTAACTCTTATTGTTTAATTTTTTTGAGGAAAGAAGTACTAATTATAAATCAAGATATTTCTCATCTTTCAAAGTGTATTCAAGATGTTTTATAGGAATTTGAGGATGTCATGCCTGAAGAGTTGCCACAAGGCCTTCCACCAATTAGAGACATCAAGCATCAAATTAATTTGGTACTTGGTGCTTCCTTACCAAACCGAGCATCATATAGAGCTAGTCCAGAGGAGACTAATGAGCTATAAAGACAAGTGCAGGACCTCATAGACAAGGGCTATGTACGTGAATCACTTAGCCCTTGCACGATTCCAGTGATTTTGGGGCCAAAGAAGGACGGCGCGTGGAGAATGTGTGTTGATTGCAGGGGGATCAACCAAATAACAGTTAAATACCGCCATCCCATTCCTGGATTAGATGATATGCTTGATGAATTGAATGGTGATAATTTCTTTTCTAAGATTGATTTAAGAAATGGGTACCATCAAATCAGAATGAGGGGAGGGGATAAGTGGAAAACTTCTTTTAAATCTAAGTATGGCTTATATGAATGATTAGTAATGCCTTTTGGACCGACTAATGCACCTAGTACTTTTATGAGGCTTATGAACCATGTTTTAAGAAAATACTTAGGAAAGTTTGTTGTAGTCTACTTTGATGACATCTTAGTCTATAACAAAACTTTGCAGGAACATGTAGATCATCTTAGGGCTATTTTGGACGCTTTAAGGTTAGAAAAGCTTTATGTTAATTTAACGAAGTGTTGTTTTTGCTTGTAATCTACTGTTTTTCTTGGTTTTGTTGTGTCTAAAGGTGGATTGAAGGTAGATGAAGAGAAGATCAAGGCTATCAAGGAGTGGCCACAACCGACTACACCAACCATGTTTCGTCCATTCCTCGGCTTGGCTGGCTTCTATAGGCGTTTTGTGCATGATTTCAGTACCATAGAAGCCCCTCTCCATGAGCTTACAAAGAATGATACAACATTCAAATGGAGAGGTCAACAAGAGAATGCCTTCACCACTTTAAAGGACAGATTGTGCAACGCCCCGGTGCTTGAGCTTCTTGATTTCTCTAAGGCATTTGAGATTGAGGTGGATGCATTAGGACATGGCATAGGAGGCGTCCTCTTGCAAGACAAGAAACCCATAGCTTATATTAGTGAAAAGCTTAGTGGGGCTGAGTTGAATTACCCTACTTATGATAAAGAAATGTATGCTTTGATTAGGGTTTTGAAAACTTGGTCTCATTATTTGTGGCCTAAAGAGTTTGTAATTCATTCTAATCATGAGGCATTGAAGTATTTGAAAGGCCAATCCAGACTCAGCAGGCGACATGCAAGATGGGTTGAATTTAAGGAGACCTTTCCTTATGTTGTAAAGCATAAGAAAGGCAAAGAGAATGTGGTAGCCGAAGCCCTATCTCGCAGGTACGTTCTCTTGAACCAATGTGATGTGAAAATTCTTGGATTTGCAATGATTAGGGAATTGTATGCTAGTGATCCTCACTTTGCTAAAATTTACAAAAAGTTGCATGTCTTGGGGAGAAGTTGACTCTTTATAGATGATGGTTATTTGTTTAAAGCTGGAAAATTATGTATACCTTCATCTAGCATACGTAGGCTGTTAACTAAAGAAGTGCATGAATCAAGAGGACATAGAGGGTTAGAGAAAACACTTGACGGCTTAAAAGAACACTAATATTGACCGAAAATGAGTAATTATGTGCTTAGATTTGTCAAAAGTTGTGTAGTTTGTGCTAAAGCTAAATCTAGACTTAACCCTCATGGCTTGTACCAGCCCTTTTCCTATTCCTAGTTCTCCATGGGAGGACATTTCTATGGACTTCATTGTTAGAGTGCCTAGAACTAGAAAGGTAGAGATTCTATCTTTGTGGTTGTAGACCGATTTTCTAAAATGACTCATTTTATTCCATGTCACATGACTGATGGTGTTGTGCATATTGCTGATTTGTTCTTTCGGGAAATTGTTAGATTGCATGGCATTCCTTCTACTATTGTTTCAAATCGTGATGCTAAATTTCTGAGTTAGTTTTGGAAACGTTTGTGGTCTTAGTTGGGAACTAAATTGCTATTTTCTACCTCATGTCATCCACAAACTGATGGGCAAACTAAAGTGACTAATAGAACGTTAGGGGTTTTATTAAAAACTATGCTTAAAGCTAACCTCAAATGTTGGGAAGATGTTTTGCCTTTTGTGGAATTTGCTTATAACAGGTCAATCCATTCAGCCACTAAAATGACCCCTTTTGAGGTTGTTCATGGGCTGAATCCAAGAACGCCAGTGGACTTGACGCCTCAGCCATACAAAGGAAAGGAGAGCTTTGAAGCTAACAAGAGGGTTGAGTTTGTGAAAAAGCTACATGAGAGAGGACTAAGATGCACTTGAAGAGGAAATCCATGAAGTATAAGGCCCATGCTGACAAGGGGCGAAAACGGGTTATCTTTGAAGAAGGTGATCTTGTTTGGGTGCATCTTAGGAAGGAGAGGTTTCCCAACCAAAGAAAGAACAAGCTAGATCAGCGTGGTGATGGACCATTTCAAATCCTCAAGAGGATCGGCCCTAATGCTTACCATTTCGACTTGCCTGGTGAGTATAATGTCCATCCAACATTTAATGTGGCTGAACTTTCTCTTTATGTGCCAAATTTTGATTTCGACGTCGAATTAGAGATGATTTGAGCTCAAGTGGAGGAGAATGATGTAGTGAAACCAGCCATGTCTCATACCAACGTCGATGAGTTGATTCGATTGCCTTTTGATGGACCAATTATAAGAAGTCGAGCTAAGAAGATTGCTCAAGGGACGACAACTATCTTAGTTCGATTGGCAACTATAATTTAAAGAGTCCAACAGGAAGAGATGGGTTACTTGTATTCAAAATCAATTAAGTTCGGATTCTAAAGATTGATGTGTCGGGTCGCGTTTCATTGAATGTGGTGTCGATCACTTGTGTTATTGGGGCCTTGTTCATCCTTATTTCCTAATTTAGATACATGTTGAATTTAGTAAGTGAGCGGGTAAGATAAGTTGTTACATGGATCAAAGTCAACTCTTTGACTTGACCAATCTAAAGAAGGAAAATATATTCTATGTTATTTATTTTATGGAACAATTTTATTTAGCAAATAATTAGAGGATTTTCGGCCATAGGCTATGTTAGTTGGCGGATTATTTCTCTCCCTTATCTTTCTTATTATCTTTTAATTTGTTAGGAGTTTTCTTAAATTAAATAAGTCAGATATATCTTTATTTGATTTATTTAATATAAGGGGATCTAGTTAGTTACATCTAGATTATTTTATGTTATCTTAGGAAGCAAGCAAAAGGCCAAAAATACCCTTATAGGACCGGCTGGGTTATTTGCCTTGCTCTCTAAGGACTTGCTTTGTACTCCTTTAAATACTCTTGCATTTTCATTCAATAAAATTAGCTTGATATTAGATAAACCCTAAATTGGTTTTATCTAGTCTTTGGGCCCAAAAACAAACAAGTGTTCTTGTGTTCAAAATTGGAGATCGATCATCATCCCATTCTCTCTCTCTCTCTCTCTCTCTCTCTCTCTCTCTCTGGTGTTATTCATTCTACTCAGATTTGTGTTAATAAGTTGTTCAACTAGTTTAGTTCTAGATTGATTGTTAAAGATCAATACTAGTTCATCAACTGAATTTAGCGTTAGAGCCAATTCAGTTGAACTATCTATTTGAATCTTCATATTAATTCAAATCCAATCCATTTTTCATAGTTCATTCAGTTTTTGAATTTTGATTCCTTGTGCAACAAGTTATTGACTCTGGAAGTGTTTTAGGTTTGAAAATTCGATTACAAGGCAAGATCGGGACTTGTGAGGTTGCAATACTTGATCTACAAGGAGTAATCCGAGGCGATCACGTATCAAGTCTCATTTTAAATGGATCTTGGATACTGAGGTGTCGTTTCATATGATAGACGACCCTTCATTGTTGACAGATTTCGATGATGTGGAAACTTCCACAATTTTGCTTCCAAATGGCTCATCTATTATTGCTAGTAAAGCCGGAATTCTGAAATTCAGTGATCGCTTAATTCTGCATAATGTTCTTTATGTTCCGAATTTGACTTGCAATTTGGTGTCATTTGCTCAACTTTTAAAGCATCAAAACAATATCGTCCCTTTGATTGATAAGCTATGCATCTTGCAAGACCACACACTACGATGACTTTAATTGGAGCGGGTGAGGAGCGCAATGGCATCTATTGGTTTCGTGCAGTGGCACCAACAACACGAGTATCAAGAATGGACGTCGACTCTCTTGCCCTTTGGCACCCATGTTGGTCACCCCTCTCTATCTGCACTTCATAAATTGCCTATCAAATTTTCTGGTTATTTAGATCCATGTGATAGCTGTCATAGAGCAAAACAAACTCATACTTCTTTTCCATTAAGTCAATCGCATGCTTCAGACGTTTTTGATCTTATTCATTGTGATGTGTGGGGACCATATCGGACTCCTATTTCAGGAGCACATTATTTTTTTACTATTGTTGATGATTTTTCTCGTGGTGTTTGGATTTATCATATGCATAATAAAACAGAAGTTTCTTCATTAATCATGAATTTTTACACTATGGCTAAACGCCAAATTGGTAAAGATGTCAAAAGTTTGAGAACTGATAATGGCACATAATTCATTTGTTTGTGGTCTTATTTTGATAAATAGGGAATTGTTTTTGAAACCTCATGTGTTGGCACTCCTCAACAAAACCGTAGGGTAGAAAGAAAAAATCGCCATATTTTAAACATTGCTCGTGCCCTATGTTTTCATGCCAACCTTCCACTCGAATTTTGGGGGCATTGTGTTTTGAATGCTGGTTTTTTAATCAATCAAACATCTACCCCTATTTTGCAAGATCGTACCCCTTTTGAATTGTTATATGTCCGACCTCCCTCTTATGAGCATCTGCATATTCTTGGTTTTCATTGCTATGCGTTTGTAATTCCCAAAACCAACAACAAATTTGCTCCTAGAATTAGAAAATGTGTCTTTATTGGTTACCCTAAGGGTCAAAAAGGTTGGCTAGTGCTTGACTTGGAAAATAAAGAAAAATTTGTTTCACGTGACATTATTTTCTATGAATCTATTTTTCCTTATAAGTCCTCCACAACCCAAAATTCAATTGATTCTGATATACCACACCCGCCTATTTTTTACACTATAATAGACCCATCAGCTCCATCGCAAGTGGATGTCAGGGGGAGCGGGGTTCAATCTCCTCCTATCTCCACCCAAGACCTTGTCCAAAACTCTACAAATGGTCAAACGGATGTCAGGGGGAGTGGGGTTCAATATTCTCTTGACATCGTTCAACCCCCCTCTTCTCCAAGCTCCACAGAGGCCCCATCGCAAACAGATGATAGGGGGAGTGGGGTTCAATCTCCAACTATCGTTGTCCAAGACTCAATTTGTCGTTCTACTCGAAAGAGGAGTCCTTCTGTGAAACTCAGAGGCTATGTTTGTAATGATGTGCGGAGTCCTGAACCGTTGTTTTCATCTCCTTCACCTAATTCGTCAAGTTAATCAGGTGCATCCTATCCTATAGTTAATTATGTCAGTTTTAAGCGATTTTCTCCCAGCTATACTGCTTTTGCTTTTGTTGTTCAGTGTGTTACAGAGCCTTCCTTTTTCTCGGAAGCCGTTTGTGACCTACACTGGCGTGCGGCCATGAAGGCCAAGATTGAGGCTTTGGAATGAAATGGAACTTGGACATTGAGTGCTCTCCTCCGGGCAAGAAACCCATTATATGTAAGTAGGCATTTAGAATTAAGCACAAATCTAAAAGTTCCATTGCGCGATACAAAGCTCGTTTGGTGGTTCTTGGGAACAATCAGAAAGTTGTGATTGATTATAAAGAAACTTTTGCTCTCGTGGCTAAGATGGTTTTTGTTCGTACTTTCTTAGTTGTGGTTGTAGTTAGCAATTGGGAGCTTCATCAGATGGATAACGCCTTTCTTAATGGTGATTTATTTGAGGAAATCTATATGAGGCCTCCTCCTGGTTTTACGGCGTACGACAAGCATTACGGAACTTGTTTGCTAAATTGGCAACTACTCCGTGAAATTTCGGGTTTGTTTAGAGTCTTGCAGATTATTCTCTCTTTTCTTATACTTGCCCTGGTGTTTGCTTGCATTATCTGATTTACATTGATGACCTTATTATTGCTGGGAATAATTCTACTAAGATTGCTCATTTTAAATGGCAATTGAGCTCTTGCTTTCATATGAAGAATCTGAGGTTGCTGAAATACTTTCTTGGTATTTAAATTGCTCGATGTGATTCTGGTTTATTCTTGTCTCAAAGGAAGTATACTCTTGATATCTTGAACGATTCTGGTTTTCTTGCCGGTAAGCCTTGTAATTTTCCCATGGAACAGAATCATAAGCTTGTGCTTTCATCAGCTCCTTTGACGAGTTCTCCTGATCGCTATCGCAGATTCATTGGTCGCCTGATATATCTGACTATCACCCGTATGGAAATCTGCTATGTTGTTCATACTCTTGCTCAGTTTATGCAAGAGCCCACTACAGATCACTAGGATGCTGTTGTGCGGGTCCTTCTCTATCTTAAGACCCATCTGAGGCAAGTGTCTTCCTATCAAGCCGAAGTACTCTGGAGCTGACCGCTTTCTATGACTCTGATTATGCATCATGTCCTTTGACTCGTTGGTCTGGTACTTGTTATTTTGTTCAGCTTGGTGCCTCACTAATATCTTAGAGAATAAAGACGCAACACAATGTTTTTAGGTCCTCTGCTGAAGCTGAATATCGCGATATGGCTAGTGCATGCTGCGAGTTATTGTGGTTAAAAGAGTTGCTCAAGTCTCTAGGTGTTTCTCTTTCTTTGCCTATTCGACTGTTTTGTGACAGTCAAGCTGCTATTCATATTGCTGCTAATTGATGAGGTATTTTCGTGGTCGTTAATACATACCAAAGAATCCTAACTTAACCAAACTTAGTAGAATGGTAAGTAAGGGTCAATCCCACAGAGACTCGTGTATTCATGTTATTACTTACGTGCCATGTAACCAAGATGGGGGTTGTTAGGCCCATTTGTTCATCGGCCCATTCGGTAGTCCGAGCCCATATGTACGCAGAGAAGTCATCAACTATCCTGATCGAGACGGGACCCTGAAATAGGAGAAGACATCAGTCGTCCGTTGGAAGGAAGAAAGCTTCCGTCACAAAGCGGATAGACCAATTCAGAAGGCGCTGTCGAGAACACTTCGAGCCTCCGATATATGCGGGAAGCGGGAAGTTAGTTACGAGATGTGCCCTAGGAATCCGGAGATCGTGATACATGGGAAGTAACCGTTGTAGTGCAGAAAGATATATGTAAAATAATGTACTTTGTAAACACAAGCAATAATCACCGAAAAGACCAATCACTTGAGAGGATCATTGCCCTCTGTTTTTGTGAATTCCGAACTCATTCGTACTTATTATTTCCTTTGAATTCGATCGTTCCCCAATTAAGGGCACGGGTTTGTTAATCAAATTTTTTTCCAAAACAATTTGGCGCCCACCGTGGGGCCCAATGATCGAAAAAAGAATCAGTTCTTTGCATCAGAAAAGGTTTTGGAAGGTTGCCATGAGCAACCCTAACGAAGGCGGTCAAGAGCTAGGAACCGGGGAGGATGGAGGCGCACACCAGGACGCATCGGAAGCCCTTCGCCTCGAATTTTCCGAATTCGCTCAGAGGCTCCAAGCTCTGGAGAAAGAACTGTTCGATCAGCGTGCTTGTAACGAGAAGCACAAAGCAATTATTGAGCAATTAACCGCCGACAACTACAGTTTGCGCTCCCAACTTCGATTTGTGTCCTCTGTCGGCCCACGTGCTCGAGCAACAGATCAAACCCGAAATAGTGGGGGAGAGGGTTCTTCTGGGAACCATACCAACCATCATGGAGGATATCCTGGTTTGGAGTTCATCACCCCGCCAACAACGGTTCCTGGGCTACCATCATTCGTCCCCACGTAGGGAAACCCTGTTAGCAAAGGGGCTTGGGCACCCATACGCCTGTGATCGGCATGAGAGGTTAGTCCCCGACACTTGGAAGATGAAACCATGGACGACGATGAGGATTGGGACCGCCGTCGTCCCCGAGATCTCGAGAACATCGTTTTGAACCAATTCAAGATGTTCACCGAGCAGTTATCGAAGATACCCGGGGTCCCACGACCCATATAGAAAGAAGCGGTTGACGGCTACGATGAGTCGCCTTTTGCTCCCCACATCGCCTAGGTTGAGATACCAAAGAAGTTTTCGGTGCCCAGTATGACTTCATACGACGACACGGGGGATCTTGACGAGCATGTGGCCATATTCAAGCAGAAGATGATGACCAGCGTGGTACCGTACCATTCCCGTGAAGCATTGATGTGCAAGGGGTTCAGAGCGGCCCTCGCGGGACCAGCCTTGAAATGGTTCGTTAACCTCCCAAGGGGAAGTATCCATTCTTTCGCCGAGTTAATGGACTCGTTCCGGGTGCAGTTCGCCAGTAGTCGGAGATTCGAGAAGCAATCTAGCGACTTGTACCGGGTTATCCAGAAGCCGGAACAGTCCACCCGGGAGTACCTGGATCGGTTTAACCAGGAGAAGATTTCCATCCCGCACTGTGACGTGCCGATGGCGATGGAAGCTTTCCGTCAGGGGGTAAATCAATACGGAGATCTCTACAAAGAGCTCACTAGACACCCTTGCCACAACTTTGAGGATGTGCAAACCAAAGCCTTGGCTCAAATCAGGCTCGAGGAGGATTTGAAGATGAGAAAACCCACGAGTGTCTAGGAGAGGGTAGATAAGAAGGCAACACCAAATCACCGCCGAGAGCGCTGATATGCTGTGTTTTGTACAACATAACTAGGACTTTTTAGTACATATTTGTGTAGTATTTTAGGCCTATTAGGAGCATTATTGAAGAACAGATTTGAAGGCCGAGAGTTCAGAGTTATAAAGAGTTTGAAGATTTCGAAGATGCTAAAGGTCGCGATCGCTGCCACCCTTAGGGGCGATCGCGGTGGACGTCGCCAAGGAAGATCAAGATCGCCGAGAGGACCGCGATGACACGAAGGCCGCGATCGCGGCTAGGTTTGGTGGCGATCGCGATTTTGAAGATCGTCGATTGCTGTCGCGCTTTGAAGATAGGCAGCGATCGTCGCTCTGTTTGGTGGCGACCGCGGCCTGGCTGGATCTGACGCGCGATTGGATTTTTCCACTTAGTTTTTTATTTTATATTTTATATCTTTTTAATCCCGACTTTTTCGAGAATATTTTAGGTTTACTTTTCAGCCTTTATTTGTATTTTCGGAGACCTAGTTTTCATATTTTCAGACTTTGGTATTCTCTCTTATGGAGAACTAAACTCCCTTAATCTTAATCAAGTTGAAGCTTTTCAGACTCAAGTTGTTGTGAGATTCATCTATACAGGTTTACTTTTACAGGTTATTTCAATTCTCTTGTGCATAATTATTATTGATTGTGTTGATTTCTGCTTGTTTGGCCAACTTGTTGGAATTAATATTATCTATTGCTAGATCTAGGTTTTCTCGTAGCAAAGCCTAATCTTTGTAGCAACTCAATTGGTTTAGGACACGTTGGACTAAAACAATTGAGAAGAGATTTGAATGCATGTTAATTGTTTGACTCGTTGGAATTCAATTGCATGTATCCTGTTTATCCTTGTTCTCATTGCTAATATCCATATTATTTATGATCATTTCATGAGTTGTTTGGATATTAAGTTTGCATGTCTCGTTGCCATATTATATATCTGATCAGGATAGCAATAACCAAAGGAATAACTTGTTTGAATCTATGATCATTTTCTTGAGGAAGAAAAGTGGATACTTGAATAGGATTGTTTTCCCTAATTGATAAAAATCCAACTTTTTCTCTGTTTGATTTACTGCTTTGCTTTGTTTAATTTTTCCTAGTTGTAGTTTACAATTCAAAAATTCCCCCTTTATTACTTTATAGTTGATAATAATATTGCTTAGAATTACAAGTGTCTCTTGGGTTCTACCCCGACTTATCGACTATACTAGTTGAGTAACTAGGGAATTATTTTTGATTTGGCATCAACGATTTTAAGCCAGTCAAGCGCCGTGACCAACCATACCGGCGCCCTCACCCTGACGCGGTTAAGGTAAACGTCGCCGAAACCAGGCCGGCCAAGCCGTTACCGCCGAAGTATGATGAGTTCAACCTGGGTATATCCCCCGAGTACCTTGTGAAGAATATAGATCAGACAATACGAGGCATTAGGTGGCCGAAGAGGAATGAGAAGCCCTACCCGAACAAAGATATGAGTAGGTGGTGCGACTTCCATGATTATTACGGTCACGTAACCAAGGAATGTGTAGCCCTAAGAAGAGAAATTGCCTACCTTGTATCTCGGGGAAGGATTACAAAGGTCGCGCCGAATGCGCAAGTCCCCCCAGATGTTGTAGAAGCTTCACGCGCATGAAGGCCAGCGTCACCGTTGCCAAAAAAAGTCGTGAACGTAATCACCGGAGGGTCAAGTGTGTGCGGTCTCACTTATTCAACAACTAAGAGGAACGCATGAGAAAGCACCCTTCCTTGCCCAACGTGTGAGAAGAATGACGTCTTTAACCTCGCAATACATTTTGACGAAGATGACGTCAATGGTCTCGACAGACCCCCATCGTGACGACCTCGTGATTTCTCTGTCAATCGGAAACATCTTAATGAAGCGAGTCCTCATCGACACCGGGAGCTCAACCAATCTCATGACGTTGGAAGCTTTGAAAGGAATAGGTCTGAGCGAGAATGACGTGGAGAAGAACCCCACAACACGCGTAGGCTTTAGCGGAGAAATGAAGCACACCATAGGAGACATCATCCTTCCCACATACGCAAAGGGCATAAATATCCAGGTTAGGTATTTTGTTATGGATTGCCCTTCATGTTATAATGTAATAATGGGAAGACCATGGCTTCATGACATAAGATTCGTCCCATCCACTTACCACCAAACGGTGAAGTTCCCAACTCCGTGGGGGGTTCAAGAGATCTGTGGTGATCAAAGAACGTCCCGGGAGTGTTACAAATCGGCGCTGAAACCAGCCGCCGGTCAAAAGTCCACCTAGCAATTAAAGGAGGCCACTAACCCTACCATTCTAAAAGAAAAAGAAAAGAAAGATGACCAGGTAGAGGAAGTGGCCCTAGACCAATCCGACCTCAATCGGTCCGTGAAGATTGGAAAAGATTTGGAGCCAGCTATGAAAAGCAAGTTGATAGACTTCCTCAGTTAGAACTCGTAGTGTTTTGCTTGGTCCAATGAGGATATGGTGGGAATCGATCCGGATGTCATCATGCACCGATTAAATGTGGACCCCAGTCATCCACCAGTAAAACAGAAGTGGAGGAAGTTCGCCGCTGAGAGAAATAAGATAGTGGATGAAGAAGTGAGAAAGTTGATGGAAACCGGAAAGATCAAAGAAGTCAAGTACCCTGAATGGTTGGCGAACATAGTCGTCGTCCCCAAGAAGAACGGAAAGTGGAGGATGTGCGTAGACTTCACGGATTTGAATAAGTCTTGTCCCAAGGATTCATTTCCATTACCTCACATAGACGCTCTGGTAGATGCCAACGCGGGTCATGAACTACTGACTTTCATGGACGCCTTCAGTGGATACAACCAGATTCGGATGGAAGAAAGTGATCAGGAGAAGACATCCTTCATCACCAGTAAGGGAACGTACTGCTATAAGGTGATGCCCTTTGGGTTGCGGAATGTTGGGGCCACATATCAAAGGCTAGTGAGCAAAATGTTCCAAGACCAAATCGGAGAAACTATGGAGGTATATATAGACGATATACTCGTCAAATCAAAGAAAGTTGTAGACCACAGAAGTCACCTGGAGAAAGCTTTTGAAATCCTGAAGCAATTTAACATGAAGTTGAACCCACAAAAGTGTACGTTTGGCGTGAAGTCGGGAAAATTCCTACGGTATTTAGTCACCCAGAGAGGGATAGAAGCCAACCTCGAGCAGGTTCGAGCAATAACGACATTGGAATCCCCCAGGTGTGTAAAAGACGTCCAAAAGATCACTGGGCAGATCGCCACCTTGAACAGGTTCATATCTAAGTCAGTAGACCGATGTCGTCTCTTCTACGAAGTACTTAGAAAAAACACATGTTTCCAATGTACTCCCATACACGAGGAGGCTTTCCAACAATTGAAGAACTACTTCTCTAATCCCTTGATTTTGGTCAAACCCGAAGCAGGAGAAGCTCTATCTTTGTACCTAGCCGTCACTAAAAAAGCCATCAGTGGGGTGTTGGTCCGAGAATAATATGGGCAACAGTAACCCGTGTACATTAGTAGAACTCTCCTGTCAGCCGAGACTCGATACTCTTCCTTGGAAAAGTTGGTCCTTGCCCTAGTTATGTGCTCCAAAAATCTTCGCCCGTACTTTGAGGCCCACCCGATAGTGGTGAGAACCACACACCCTTTGAAGACGGTAATGCACAAGCCAGAATTCACAGGAAGAATGGCCAAGTGGGCGTTTCACTTGAGTGGGTTCGATATCAAGTACGAGCTTAGAACCGGATTGTAATCTCAAGCGCTGGCTGATTTTGTGGTTGATTTTAGTCCTACGACAGAAGAAGGATCCGATCCAACAGAGCTAATGACACTAGAAGCTAAGTCTCCAGTCAAATGGACGCTTCATACGGATGGCGCTTCTAACGCTGGGGGAACAGAGATAGGAGTAGTCCTAAAATCAACACAAGGGGATAGGGTGGCACAATCCGTAAGGTGTACGTTTGAAGCCACGAACAATGAAGTGGAGTATGAAGCTTTGATCTTCGGGCTAACCCTCGCCAAGGACCTGGGCATACAACAGATAGAAGTCAAGTGCGACTCGTTATTGATAGTCAACCAGGTTCTGGGGTTGTAAGAAGCAAGATATGAAAGGATGGCAACTTATCTAGATGAAGTCAAAAATATGATTCCTCATTTTGAGAAGGTTTCCTTCGCACTGATCCAAAGAGAGCAGAATGCTCAAGCAGATTCTCTTGCCTGCCTAGCGTCAGCCATTGATCTTGACGAGTACATTGTAATCCCGATGGTTCACATCATGGTCCCCGCCATAAGAAGAACTCACACTAATGATAGCAAGAAGTCTGAGAGAATGATCGATGACGTCAGTCTTCTTGGAGCTACCACCCACAACATCTTCATGAGCAGTGATGACGTTGATGTCAGAAGTTACCAGAACGATCCCGATCCAGCCATGCCCTGAACGGATCAAACTGCGAGAGAGCTCCCTTCGATCCCTCGGAGGCTAACGAAGCACCTTGGACTCAGCCATACCTAGATTGGCTAACCAAGGGAAAGCTTCCAAAAGACAAAATTGAAGCTAAGTTGCTAAAGATGAAGGCCACCAAGTTCACGGTAGAAGGCGGGAAACTGTTCCACAAGTCGGTAGTGTGAACGCTACAACGTTAGCTAGCCAAAGAAGGTGTTTAGAGACTTCTTGAAGCACTCCATGAAGGAGATTGCGGGAACCACACCGGAGGGAGAAGTCTATCTAACAAAGCCCTTCGGCAAGGATGGTTCTGGTCTACTATGAGGAAAGATGTTGCATACTTCTGTCGTAAGTGTGATGCCTGTTAAAGACACGCACCGACCGCTCACCAACCTCCTGAGCCACTTTACCCCCACACTTACACCATGGCCCTTTATGCGTTGGGGATGGACCTAGTCAGAAAGTTACCCCCTTCATCCGGACAGAGAGTGTTCTCCCTCGCTATGACTGATTACTTCTCCAAGTGGATTGAAGTTGAAGCTTATCGAGAGATTGAAGATAAACAAATGATATCTTTCATTATCAGAAATATCCTCTGTCTTTTCGGGGTATGTTGAGAGGGTTTTAATTTGACAACAAATAAATTTATAGTCAAAACCCCGCAGAGTACAGCGAAGTCAGGATCGTTCCACAGGAAGCAAGGTTGTTCGTTTATCAACCTATTAAAAAGCAAACAGAAAGAAACAAAAACACTCACAAGCAACCTCTTTAACGACGTCGTCAAGGTCGTTAACGAACCACTGTAATAAAAAACACACTCAAATAACGACCTAAATAAATTCGGTACCGAGGCAAGTAACTCAGCAACGAAAATTCACTTAAAATAATTCAGATAAAACAAAGATCTAGGACTAGGGACACCACAACATAGCCAAGCATATAAACTCGTAAGAAGATAAAATCATGCCTTTAAACAGATAGAGTCATCAACTTTCGTTGACTATCAAGTAAATTAACCAACTTTCGCATCCTAATTCACTTAATTGCTTGTTTTAGATCTAAAGCTTGAAACTTTCGTATTCAAACAATATCAACCTTCAAGTTACTAACTTTCTCTTTCAATCAAGTTAAAAACTGAAATTACCTCAACTTTCGTTTCGGTATAAGCTCAACAAACAATCTCAATAAAAGATAAAAGGCATTCAACACAAAATCTTACTTATCAAACATGCTCAACTATGTCGGGCTTAACCTCGATCTTAGAAAAGAAGACTACTTACAAATCATAACTACTAAACAAATAAACTCAATATAAGAAAACATTGAAAGCCAATCACTACGAAATTAAATAGAAAAATCTGTCTTACAGAATTTAAGAAGAAAACCGAAAAAGAACAAAACACCGAACCAAAACCTCGATCAACGAACTCGGTAACTTTCGTCCACTGACCTTCGAACTTGACTTCGATCAACTCGCCTCCTCGGTTCTTCCTCTTCTTCTCCTCTCTCTAATCCGACCCCCTCTTTCTATGCTAAATAGAAGGGTATTTATACTAAAAAGCTAAAAACTAAAAAGGCAAAAAGATATAAACTTTCCTTAAAAGATAGAAATAAAACTCTAAAAGATAGAAACAAAATCTAAGAAGATAATTAGACCTAAAATACATATTCTAATAACCCTAAAAGATTCTAAAAAGATACTCAACCGACACGAAAATAAATTCCCGCTCAGGATCGGTGAATCATAAAGTCAACCTTCGAATCTTCTCTCTCGTGGCCTCGTTAACGAGCCCTCACAACCTCGTTAACGAGCCTGGGCTTTGTTTTCTTCCACACTTCCTCTCGTAAATCTTGAACTCTGACTTCTTCAATCTTGTATTCCTCTGTCTTTCACTGCAACGCTCCAAATTCAGCTCCATATAGCACTTTTCCTTGCTAAAACCTACAAAATACACAAAATAGCGTAGCTTCCACTCTTTTCATAGAAATATGCAAAACTATCTAAAAACACTCAAAACTAAACCTAAACTTAACAAAACTAAACCTAATAAACAAAGAAAACCTACTAAAAACTATACTAGAAATGCGAACATCAAAATACCCCATACTTAAACATGTTTGTCCTCAAGCAATCAATAGACATTAACCAAAACCAAAACAAACATGCTCATCAAGACATAGCCATCATCTAAAAAGCAACATCTACACATGAGAAAAATATAGCAAAAGACTATTAATGTCCTCACACACATATGCACTTAAATAGATATAAGACATACAATCCAACCTTACAAGGGATATTGTGTTTCACTCAACTCTCAAGTGTTTAGGCTTATAAATTCAATCTCTCAACTCATCTTATATACAAAAACTCATAGAAATTGGAACTTATATCACCAATACTCTCCACCCAATATTTGTCAAAATAAGCAAAAACCATCAAGAGAACTTAGGCTCAATGAAAAACTTCATAGAAGCTTCCATTCGGCCGGGTTGTAATGGGGCTTGGTAATAACAATAAGGCGTGGAAAATTTTGGTCATGTGGTGCTAATAATATCCGGGAATCAAAGACTCCTAAAAACTCACACTTTCAAAACTCTCATAAAACAACATACCAAACTCACTCTCATTATGCACTTATTCTCACTCACCCATTATCATCCTAGAAAGTCTCATAAGTAATAAAAGAATCTCTAATATTATCTATAAATACAAATGCACTTCAACTCTTTTCTTCCTTTTTTTTTCTTTTTTTCTTCGCTGCCTCGTTAACGAACCTACTTCAAGGTCGTTAACGAGCTTCCGTGTACATTCTTTCCTTTCTTTCGCACCTCCATCACATACTTTATTTTGTGCATCTTTTGCTTATCAAGAGATCTTTCTTTTACATAATATTAGAACAAGAGACTTCCAATCTACCCTTCCCAAATATCCTTCAATTAAAGAAAAAATTATAAGAAACTCCTCTCTTTTTAACACACAACAAAACATACCTCTCTAGTCTAAGTCCTAATTCCCGGATAGGGTCAAGCTTATCTCGGCTAGGGAATAATTTTGTGGAGCTATAAATAAAGGCTTCAGGCTAGAATTTGGCTATCAAAAGAAGGATCATGTAAAGGTGGATAGGGAATGATAGGGCTCATAAAAATAAGTTCTCCATCATATGATTTTCACAAATAATGAACTAAAAATCTCATATGGGTCTCAAGAAATAGATAACCATCACAATTCCAAGAGATAATATGCATATAAAGAGTAAATCACACAAGAAAATCAAGGCTAATAAGCTCACAGGGTAATTTGTTGGATTGCATCACTTATGCTATAAAGTATACGTGCTCAATTTCATCAAATGCTATCTTCTTCTAAAACAAATAATTTCGAGTTAAGAGTCCGGCTATACTATTAAAGACATGCTTGCAAGGAATTATATGATTAAGTTAGCGACTACTATCATAGAACCTAAGAAAGGGATATCTATCAATTCTAAAACTCTTTTTTTTTTTTAGATTTTTCAAATTTTTCGATTTTTTTTTTCGATTTTTTTCAAATTTGTGAAAACTACTCAAAACATAACAACACAAAAGAAAACTTAACATTCTATTTTCTCCCACCCCATACTTAAAATTACAGTGTCCCCACTGTAAGAAAAATAAGAAGAAGGAAAACAAATAGAAAAGAAAACAACAAAAGATTAAAAAGAAAAAGAAAGACATAAAAACTTACTAAGTTTTTAAAAGTGGGAAACAAGGAAAAACTTCATCTTTAGGCTGAATCAACGGTTTGGTGGAGGAAAGTAATGCTCAAAGTTCCCCATGAAGTCGTACATCGTCCTCCAACGCTCAGCGTCATCCGCCTCTCTCTGACGATGTCTCTCATCCTCCATCGACGTGGGAGCAGAATAGACGGATTCCCATCTATCCATCCTCCTATGAGTATGGTCTTGCTGGAGGTGAAGCTGCTGCATCCGTGCAGAAAGATCCTCGGCCCATGGTGGTAGCATACTCGATCCTGTGTACTCGGGCTGAGGAGGTGGTGGGTAGTGAGGCTAGAAATGATCTTGATACATCACCGGGTTGTAAGGCATGAGTCCATAGGAATGAGGGTCGACAGGGGCAGGTGGTGGGTCGACAGAAGCTCTCGGCACCTTGTTAACGAAGCTGGGTGCCTCGTTAACAGTGTAGGAAGGGGGTTGGAAATGATCGTTAACGAGCCTGGTGGGCTCGTCAACGAGGACGTTGCTGCCCAATACTTCTGTGTCGATGTTGTCATCCTCAAAGTTAAACTCCTCAGTTCCACCCTTGGTGTCGGCTTCTTCCGTGTCGTCGCCAACTACCTCGGTCTCCTCATCTTTATCTTCATCCATTGCTTCATCCTCTCGCTCAAATCTTGTCTCACATGGCCGTAGTGATAGCTCATCCTCCGACTTGGGTTCCAATGGGTAAGCATGTCCCGTCCACACCTCGTACCAATTTGGTACGTAGAGAATCTCAAACTTGTCGAGGGTCGGTGTAACGATGTGATCTTGTACTTTCACCTTGAATCCTCCCTCAGCTTGAATGAAGACATCGGAGCTATACCAATAGTTCTTGTTGAGGAGATGGGCGTGAGCCAGTGTGTAACGAGTAAGATCTACTCCAAGGTTTTTAGCCAAGAGTCTAACCAAATTGCCACACCAAACCTCCTTGGACTTGGTTGATTTCTCGATATAGTAGAGCCACTCGTACCCCAAATTCAAGGGGTCGGGTTGCTCGAAAAGGATGGTGCGGAGACAAGCAACTTCCATCCTCGTTGGCCTGTTCAACTCTCTCTTCGGCCAAAACGTAGCGGCTAGGACTCGGAGAATAATCCTGAAGATGGGGTTGATGATGGTTGACCCGGATAATGCTGATGTGGTGGATTGGACCTCTCCGGTGATGTAGCTCCAAGTGCGAGTCACTCTGTAGTCTTTCAAGCTGTAATCTCTAGACGGGTTTGGGAGCTCTAAAATTGCGTTGAACTCTGCCATGGTGAACTCACGGCTCACATTGCCGAGCCGAAACCGGATTCGTCCCGCCAAAGTCTTCGACGAGAAGCTAGTCTCTAAGGTGGCCAAAAACTCGGATGTGAGGGCCGAAGAGTGTGGTCAATTCTCCTGCTTCAGGAGATGAGCGAAGCCAAGAATAACAAAAGCCTCTTTGACGTCTGTGTAGATCCCTTGGTTTATGGCACTGGACTTTGAGAACCAACGGGTGTAGTGGTCCTTCTCTAATATGGCACGATATCGATGCACTTGGCCTTGAGTACCTAAAATCACGTTGTCCATGCGAGGAGGATATGGTGACCTCTGGTTCCTCTTCTTCTTTAGACCTCGAGTAGCGGGTCTGCTTGAACTTGCCATGAGATCATACAAAATAATCAAGAATTTTCCAAGATAAGATCCACTCAAAAATAGGTAGGCAAGAGATCCCATACTTGGTCTTGAGATAGTTGCGGAATTATTCGTTAACTACCCAATTGGGTCGTTTACGATTCTGGACTGGTATTGATTTTTGAAGCATTGCAGGGTCGTTAACGAACCTGGGTCGGTCGTTAACGAGCTGCCGAGACCCAAATTGCAGAATTTCCGAGTTTAATCTACCTTAAAATTAAAGCATAAATCAAACATGCAATCTTCTATATTTCTCCACAAATCCCACGATCGGAAATAAGCACCCCATACTTGCTTGATTACCAATCCCGGATCATGCTAAATTTTACTCAAAATTTTGACATGCAAAGTCTAAAACTTGAGACTAGAACAAGAAAAATTCATGTTTTTTCACAATCAATCGTACTGGAACATCTAACATGAATATCCTTCTCTAGATCTAGAATTATGAAGCAAAACCAAACTTTCAAGGGCAAAATCCAATCATGAACATCGATCCTCTATATGAACTCAATTCTAGAAATGAAATTTCTACCCTAAAAACCATAAATCATGCAATTTCGAGTTAGGGTTTAGAAATCATACCGGAAAACCGAAAAATTTGAAGAACAAGGGATCGGAAATTGGGTGGGTGCCGAGCTCGGTGAGGGTTATCGAAGCTTGGATCCTCGTCGGTGGAGGGTAGGGTTTTCAGGCTTCGGTAATGACGGTTTCTCGGTGGTGGTTGGTGCGAGATTCCGAACGGTGGGAGGAGGATTTCGAGCTCCTTGGTTGGGTTTTTGAGAAGTTTGGAATTGGGAGAGTGTGGTGGTAGATTTTTGGAAGGGGTAAAAGGGTTTTTATAGGAGAGGGAAGGGATAGGAAGGGGTAGAGGGTGGCGGCTAGGGTAGTAAAAGATAGATTAGGTAAAAAAAACTTACCTTCCCGTTTTTGACGAGTCGGGTCGTCGAACCGGGTCGTTAACGACCCTGGGTGGGTCGTTAACGAGCTGTCGTAGCCTCTTTGAGTGATTTTCGATCCCTTCTCCAGAAATCTTGTTAGCTCAAAAATTCTAATTTCTATCCTAACTAAAACTTAAAAAGAAACTCAAAAGAAAGCTAGGAAAAATAATCTAAAAAGAAGAGGAAAAAGAGAAACTAAATCTATTCTAAAAGCGGGTGGCTCTTGTGTAGCCATGTTAGGGTCTTGAGGTATCCCATGTTTAGCTTTGCAGTTTTTATGTGCTTGAGTTGCTAAATTGGGACCTTTTTCTTCTATCAGTATGCCCGGTATTCCTACATGATGGTTAGTGAAATCCGAAAACCAAGATGGTTTGGATTCTTCTGTAGTGCATATAATAGGGCGTGGTGTAGGAACAAAAGATAAGGAACAATCATGCTCCTCTTTAGCCCGTTCATAATTAGAGTACTTACCTTGGCTGTACTCTTGCACGTGGGACTCGGTGATCGGCCAATGAGACTCGGTAGTGACGGTTGTATCGAGTTCTGGTTGAGTCAACTCGATTTGTGCGACTCCAACTGGGTCGTTCGCTTTTTGATCCAAGTTGAATTCTACCCGTTCCTCTCCGATATCAAAAGTGAGGAGTCCTTTCCGCACATCAACTCTTGCACCTGTTGTGGCTAAAAATGGTCGACCGAGAATTACGGGAACATGAGGGTCTTTAGGCATATCGAGGACGATAAAATCATTCGGTATAAAGAATTTCCCGACTTGGATAGGATAATCGTCCACCAGTCCTGTGGCCTTGACGCATGACCCATCTGCCATGTACAGATTCATGTCTATCGGCTCTAGTTGTCCCCTATTAGCTTCAGACCAGATTAAGAGAGGAACTAAACTAGCACTGGCACCCAGATCACATAAAGCCTTGAACTTGTGGTTGCCTATGCCGATTGTTATTGCAAATCTTCCTGGGTGTCCTAGCTTTTCCGGTAGAGCTATTGATCTGATTTCATCTTGTGGCTCTGTAATGGATCTTTTCCTTCTAAGAATATCTTTCAAAAACTTTGTGTAAGCCGACATTTCGCTTAGGGCCTCAGCGAATGGGATGGAAATATTAATGCCCTGAAGAATCTTAACGAAACGCTTGAACTTACTCGCAGTAGAGTCCATAGATTTCTTAGTTGGAAATGGAAGAGATTTCACCATTCTCGGAACCAAGTTAGGCTCGAGAGGTGAGAGTATCGGGTCGACACTAGGGTCGATTATTGTCCTCGGTGGGTCGTTACCGACACTGGTGGGGTCGTTAACTACCCTAGGGTTGAGAGGAAGGCTCGGTTTAGAGAACTTACCTGGGGTAGGATCATCAGGAATCCTCGGAGCCTCGTCATCCTTGTTTGTGGGCTCGTTATTTGCCCTCGCTGGCTCGTTAACGAGCCGTTTTGTGACGTCTTGTTCCTCCTTGTCTTCAGCTTGAACTCTCTCCGGCAATGTCTTCCCGCTTCTAAGGTGCACCGCTGCTATTTGGCCTCTAGGGTTCTCCTCGGGGCGGCCCGGAAGTTTCTCTTGTGGTCTTGGAATCCGTGCATATAGGTCCCCTAGTTGGGAATCAACACTCTATTTCCAAATATCTAACTCTCCCCATCTTTTATCTTGTCGGTTCAGTTTGGATTGAACTTCATCAACTTTGTTGTTCACTTCGTTAATGCTTTCCTTTATTTCCTGAACCCATGATGGCGTCTCCTAATGGCCTGGAGGTCGATAAGGTGCAGGTCGTTTATCTGGTGGGGGCACTGCATAGTTTTGATTTGTATTTTGATTGCCCCATGCTTGATAGTTGTTTGACCTGTCATGATAACTAGGTTGGTTCCTGTAGGGTCCTCTCATATAATTCATTTCAGCTATTGTCTCAGCGGCTCTAACCTGCTCGATGTTAGTGCAAGCAGAAGTACTATGTGCAGAAGAACCACATTCTTGACATGTTTGAGAGGATTTCAGAAAACTTACCTGTTTCTTCAGACGGTTGACCTCGTCTTGTAAGAATTGATTTTTAACATCTAGGTCAACTTCTTCTCGGTTAGGTACGTAGAGACGTTTTTGAGTTTGTGGAACTAGCTGGGTTCCATACATAGCATCGTAATTAGCCAGCTTATCCAGCAATTCCCACGCAACAGTAGGTTCCATCTCTATAAAACCGCACGCAGTATGCGTGTTGATGCGGTTCTTGGTCTCTGCACTAATGCCCTGGAAAAAGATTTCTTGTAAAACATATAAAGGTTGCCCATGAGTGGGGCATTGCCTCAGCATCTCCTTAAATCTTTCCCAAGTTTCAACGAATGTTTCATTAGGCAGCTGGTGATAGGAGGTGATTCGTTTCCTTAACTCTGTAGTCTTAGCAGGAGGGAAGAACTTTGTAAGAAATTGATCATACAAAGTTTTCCAATTCCTGATAGACTTAGAGGGAAGGCTCTCCAACCAGCTCAGGGCCTTTCTAGTAAGAGACCATCTAAAAGCTTTTAACAGAACATATTCTAGTGAGACACCTTCAACAGCTATGGTGTCACATAAATCAAGAAAGTTTCTAATATGCTCCATAGGGCATTCAGTAGGTTTCCCTTCAAACTGAGCCCGTTTTATTAAGGATATAAATTCAGATTTGATCTCAAAAGGTTTCTCTATCTCCGGAAGCACAATAGGAGATTCTAGCACCCTCATTTCCGAATGCATGTATTGTTTAGCATTCCTCGGATAGGCATCAAGATCTTCTTGTAAACGAGCCTTGTCAGCTCGTTGACGCTCAGCTTCGCCGTCTGCACCGTCCTTCTCGGCTTTAAGTGCCTCCATCTGAGTCCGGAGGATTTCCAACTGTTGAGCCATCTCTTCTACCGTGGCCATGGCTCGGTTTTCTCGGAGTCTACGGTGCAGGGAACGTTCGGGTTCTGAGTAATAACCAGTGTTATCAAACTGAAGCCTTCGTCATCCTACCGGCATACACAGAGAAAAACAGACAAAGAAAACAAAAATTAAAAACAAAAACGGGGTCGGACTATTCCCGAACCCAAAGATAAACTAACAAACTCGTTGCTTCCCCGGCAACGGCGCCAATTTGTTGAGAGGGTTTTAATTTGACAACAAATAAATTTATAGTCAAAACCCCGCTGAGTACAACGAAGTCAGGATCGTTCCACATGAAGCAAGGTTGTTCGTTTATCAATCTATTAAAAAGCAAACAAATGACAAACAAAAAGACTTACAAGCAGCCTCGTTAACGACGTCGTCAGGGTCGTTAACGAACCACCGTAAACAAAAAAACACTCAAATAACGACCTAAATAAATCAGTACCGAGGCAAGTAACTCAGCAATGAAAATTCACTTAAAATAATTCAGATAAAACAAAGATCTAGGACTAGGGACACCACAACATAGCCAAGCATATAAACTCGTAAGAAGATAAAATCATGCCTTTAAACAGATAGAGTAATCAACTTTCGTTGACTATCAAGTAAATTAACCAACTTTCGCATCCTAATTCACTTAATTGCTTGTTTTAGATCTAAAGCTTGAAACTTTCGTATTCAAACAATATCAACCTTCAAGTTACTAACTTTCTCTTTCAATCAAGTTAAAAACTCAAATTACCTCAACTTTCGTTTCGGTATAAGCTCAACAAACAATCTCAATAAAAGATAAAAGGCATTCAACACACAATCTTACTTATCAAACATGCTCAACTATGTCGGGCTTAACCCCGATCCTAGAAAAGAAGACTACTCACAAATCATAATTACTAAACAAATAAACTCAATATAAGAAAACATTGAAAGCCAATCACTACTAAATTAAATAGAAAAATCTGTCTTACAGAAGTTAAGAAGAAAACCGAAAAAGAACAAAACACCGAACCAAAACCTCGATCAACGAACTCGGTAACTTTCGTCCACCGACCTTCGAACTTGACTTCGATCAACTCGCCTCCTCCGTTCTTCCTCTTCTTCTCCTCTCTCTAATCCGACCCCCTATTTCTATGCTAAATAGAAGGGTATTTATACTAAAAAGCTAAAAACTAAAAAGGCAAAAAGATATAAACTTTCCTTAAAAGATAGAAATGAAACTCTAAAAGATAAAAACAAAATCTAAGAAGATAATAAGACCTAAAATACATATTCTAATAACCATAAAAGATTCTAAAAAGATACTCAACCGACACGGAAATAAATTCCCGCTCAGGATCGGTGAATCATAAAGTCAACCTTCGAATCTTCTCTCTCATGGCCTCGTTAACGAGCCTGGGCTTTGTTTCTTCCACACTTCCTCTCGTAAATCTTGAACTCTGACTTCTTCAATCTTGTATTCCTCTGTCTTTCACTACAACGCTCCAAATTCAGCTCCATATAGCACTTTTCCTTGCTAAAACCTACAAAATACACAAAATAGCGTAGCTTCCACTCTTTCCATAGAAATATGCAAAACTATATAAAAACACTCAAAACTAAACCTAAACTAAACAAAACTAAACCTAATAAACAAAGAAAACCTACTAAAAACTGTACTAGAAATGCGAACATCAGGGTACCCGCAGAGATTGTATGTGACAATGGCTCTCAATTCATAAGCCAGAGAACCAGAGACTTCTGCAGTCACTGGAAAATCAGCTTGGTCACTTCAACCCCTCGCTATCCCCAATCAAATGGGCAGGCCGAGGCTAGCAACAAAGTGATCATAAATAATCTGAAGAAGAGGCTTGCGAAAACTAAAGGAGACTGGGTTGATGAGCTCCCGTACGTCCTTTGGGCCGATCGCATGACGTCGTAGGTCACGACTGGTCAGTCTCCTTTCTCTTTAACACACTGATGCGAAGCGGTCATTCCCATTAAAATTCTCATCCCAATCGCTCGTACCAACTTTGTGACCGAAGAACGTAATCATCTGGAGCTGTCGGTTGATTTAGATACCACAGGCAAATTTCGTGACCAAGCCTGGTTACAATTGGCAAGACACCAGCAGCAGGTCACCCGAAGCTATAACCAGAACGTCAGGATCCGGACATTCTGGATCGGTGACTGGGTACTACGACGAGTCTGCCAAAATACCCATGAAACCATGCCGGGGAAACTAGCCTCGACTTGGGAGGGACCCTATAAGATAACATGGGTCGTTGGGCAAGGCGCTTACCAGCTAGAATCCAAGGACGGAGAAGCCATCCCCAGGAGCTGGAACGCAATACATTTGAGAAGTATCACTTCTGAGGGAGAACTCCTTTTATCGGAGTGCAGACCTCCCCGAATCCTCAGCGGAAGGTTCTCAGCGTCAGATATTCAAGACAGTAGAGGTCACCGGTCCACAGTTTATTATCTTGCTTTTGCTTTAAAATCATCCTTCTTAGTGTGTTCAACTTATTTGTGTGAAGACTTTGTGTTGTTTGATTTCTATACTATAGTTTTCTCTTATAAAATGAATGATGTTAATGCATCCCTGTTTGATTACCTTTATTTTCTCTTTGCATGAATAGAACTAGAGAATCAAAAGTATATTTTATTTACACATAGAATGACTTATACAATCAAATACAAGTTAAAAGCAACAGAGGTAACCAATCCTAGACTAAAGACGTCTCTAATCGACCGTCCTTCCCGAGCGGAAGTCCCAATACGATACTCGTTACACGCCTGGAAACTTCTTCGGTAAACGCAGCTGCCACCCGTGACCAGAGACTTCTACAAGAGTCCTCGTCTTAAAGTCTTCTATCCGAAGCACCCATCCGTCCTGAAAATTCCTGCACACAATGGAAGGACAATACCAAATGAAAATACGCAAGAAAGAAGAACATACATGCATCAAAACTATTCACTTCCTCTTCCTCAAACGTCCAGACAAAGGACAAACATTGTCCACGACCTCTATGCGGCCAATACGTGTCACCAGAAGCTTGTTCAAACAAAAACAAAAAGAACACCATCATAACAAATCTTTTTACAAGGGCTCACTACCCTAATCTTCATCATTAACAGGAATGCCTCCTAGCTGCTCCGCAGCATCCGCCGAAGGACCGTCACCTTGCTCAGGTACCTCGCTCGCACATAGATCATGACCACCGTCTTCTTCTTGTACGTCCAGAGAAGCCAAAAGCTCATCACCAGGGGTCGGTTGATCTGGAGGATATCAATCATGGAAGGACGCGATCTTAGCATCCAGATCCCAGTCCGAATGCTCGCCAGCCGTGAACTGTTTGATTGTCTCCACCCTAGACATCATTGAATAGTAAGCCCCGATTTCACTAGCCTCCTTAATGATCCTCTTGTTCTTGGCCTCGAGCTCAGTGATCTTGGATCGGTTCGACACAGCTTGGGAGGACTGACGCTTGATCGTCTCAGTAAGTTTCGCCAGCTTGCTCGCATCCGTCTTCAGGCGCTCAGCTGGTAGTTTGATTTCCCTCTCCAAAAGAGGCCTTTTCAGCATCCCACCGGGCTTGATGTTCTCTAAAGGTCAGCTCCTCTTTGCCAACGGCATCCGCCACCCACATAGCGCCTTGTAAGGCCTACGCACCGAGATACGGTATTGCCCACGATCAAAAAAAAGAAGAAAGAAGAAGAAAATGAAAAGACGGTTGGAGAGAGCGAACCTTCCAAATCGATAAACCTACATCCCTAATCAGAGCAGAGCGGGAGACATCCAAATGTGGTTTCTTTGAGTCGTGGGCACTACGTAGTTTCTGCCACAAGTCTGAAGGACCTTTTTCTTCTAGATCAATGACTTCAGTAGCGCCAGGTGATGATCTCTTAGCAGGGGTCACTTTCACTACAGTCTCTACCTTCACCTTTGGGTCCAAGGGGGGTTTCTTGTCACTCGATCGGAGCTTGCGCTGAATCAGGGCTGCAGCAAAAAAACTTCTCCCCAAAGACGAAGAAGTTTTTGAGAAGACAAGCGTTAGAATCCAAGAAAACAATCGCTGCCATATTCAAAAGTAAAGAAGAGAGGCACATATTGGTAGGGTTTTTAACGGGGCTCACAACTGTTCCAGCGAGTTTCCCAGACACCAGAGCGGTATCCTCGATTGTCTTCTCAGAGTTCCCCGATCCCGCATCATCTTCATCGTCCCTCGAATCTCTAGTGACTGCCGTCGTCTTGTTACGAGACTCGCCCTCGAGCATTTGTTCCACAAACCTCTGATATGTCCTTTTCGTCTCCGGAAGAGAGAAGAGCTTTCTGCAAGCTTCTGATTATAGAACTTCGGTCTCCAGACTCGGCGGAACTGCGCAAGAAGCCCTCAAAGTCAAAAACTTGAGAAAGAAGCATTGCGAGAAACCAATTGAGAATTGCGAAAATTAGGGCTAAAACTGCTTACTTTTGGTGGTCTAGGAGTCAAAGAACGCGACTTGGTACATCTCCCCCAGAGTGGATTTCTCTACGAAAAAGAAGCGCGAAGCTCAATCTTTATCATTAACCTTTGATTTCGGGATCAGGGGGTTCTTGGCATCTCGTCCATGAAGAGTGAAGCGTCCAACCCTGAGAGGACAAACTCGATATGCGCACAAGAGATCTTGCAATGTGAAGTCGATCTTCTCACCCCGACAGATTTCACCGATCTGGTACAAGATCTTCCATACTAACGGCATCAACTGCACCGAGGAGGATCTGAGCATCATTAAGAAGTTTAGCATCAAAGGGGAGAAAGGGAAAAGGGCTCCTCGGGTGAAGAGGTACTCCAGAAAGCAGACCTAGCCCTCCTTGACCCAATCGGCAGCTTCGCATGTAGGGGTGTAGAAGTTGGTAGCGGAGGGGAATCCGTGGTTTCGGACTAGAGTCTTCACCTCGTCTGAGGAGAGAGAGAGAGGGCAACATTCGTGGGGTTCGAGGTTGTGAGAAGACTCGAAACCCATGTCTTTAACATCAGGGTTGGCCATGGACTCTAGGTAACAAAAGAAGGAGATGGTGTGTATCCCGGAAGAGGTCTGGGACGAGGCATTTAAAGCCTGATTGATGGGACTCTTCAAGTTCTCGAGGATGATCGAACGGAGGGGTAGCTACCACGTGGCACACGCTGCTTACACTCACGCGGCAAATCCGATCCAAATCCCGCCTAAAAGATTTGGATCAGGATTTGGGGGTATTGTTAGGCCCAAATGTTCATCAGTCCATTCGGTAGTCCGATCCCATAGGAATGCAGAGAAGTCATCAACTATCCTGATCGAGACGGGACCTTGAAATAGGAGAAGACATCAGTCGTTCGATAGAAGGAAGGAAGCTTCCATCACAAAGCGGATAGGCCAATTCAGAAGGCAATGGCGAGAACACTCCGAGCCTCCGATATATGCGGGAAGTGGGAAGTTAGTTACGAGATGTGCCCTAGGAATCCGGAGATCGTGATACATGGGAAGTAACCGTTGTAGTGCAGAGAGATATATGTAAAATTATGTACTTTGTAAACACAAGCAATAATCACCGAAAAGACCAATCTCTTGAGAGGATCATTGCCCTCTGTTTTTGTGAATTCCGAACTCATTCTTACTTGTTATTTCTTTTGAATTCCATCATGCACCAATTAAGGGCAAAGGTATGTTAATCAAATTTTTGTCCAAAACAGGGGTCTTTTTAAATGATTATATAACTAACTGATCTAGAATACAAATTAAATCTAAAGTACTAATGCAAATATGATTGTTTAAACAAGTATGAGGAAAGTGTGTTCAACTAGTTAAATCCATCATAGATATGCTTATTGATCACTGATTCTCTTGATTCTCAATTCTCTTGAATAATCTATCATGGATTATTATCGAAACTTAATATTTAGTTGAGAAGAACTAACAATCTAAACAACCCTAATCATCTAACAACCTAGAAGAACTTCTAGATTCAATTAAACGACAACTTTAAGTTCAAAGTATCGATATAAACAAATACTTGACACAAACAGTCAATCAAGTTATTTATGGTTTATTCCCTTCTACAACTGAATAGCCCGAACGGGTCTAAACAATTATAGTTTCTACTTTATCTTATCACTCCCAAACGAGACTTAAACAAATTAGTTGTAATTTAACCAAGAAATTATATTAGATGGTCAATCTAACAAAACCCTAGAATAACTTTGATTCAATTTAAGCACTGGGAATAAAACCTACTCAAGTTGTTGAGAATCAATCAAACCTCACAATAGTGTGCAATCAATGATTTCAATAACTAGTCAAACACAATGAACTTAGCAATGCATAATTAAATTAAGAAAAAGCTTACAAAAGGTTCAAAGGTTGCTCCTTGAGAAAACTCTCTAGAAACAAAGTATAGCCTCCAAAATTATCTTCTAAGTTATTAAAGAAAGTAAAATACATGGTTTAAATACCCTAAGACCAACTAAGCTCATCCAAAAATACATCTAACACGTCAAAAATTATATCATAAAAGGCATCTCGAAGCCCATTCTGTCGGCCCAATGTCTCTGTGGCTAAACAGATTGCGTGCTCGATTCTTTGGATTGCGCGGTCGCTCCATATCTTTCTTTAGCCCGCGGCACACTCGGTTCAGCATCCAAGTGACACTTCAGAGACTATTTTAAACAACTTCGAGTTGGAATTTGGACTCGGGGTAAAAATATGAATTGTAGCTCTTTGAATTAGCTCCATCATACCACTATAGCTCCTAAACCAAGCATTGCAAGATAGATGTGTCAAAATAAGAACTCCAATGCTTAGCCTGGGTTTAAGCGTTTTTATCCCACATGCTCTTCTCTTGGGCCTTAGCTCTTCCAAACTTCACTTGCACCACTCTAAGCTTCATCAAATTCCACCATAATCATTTAATATTCATCCCGTCCTTGCTTGTTTACCTAAAGATCTGCAAAACCAAATAAATCAAGCGGAATCTACCCGAAAAAGCTAAATCCTAAAAACTAAGCTAAAACTAAGTTAAACCTATGCAAAACAAACATAAAACATGAGTCTAAACTACACATGCATGCAAACTATCACTAATCCGGTTTTTCATGATCGAACTAAGTAGATTGAGGTTGATTGTCACTTCATTCGTGATCTTTTCCTGGCGGGCAAAGTTCGTACTAAGAGCATTTGTTGAAAGGGTTTTACCTTGATCCTAACAAGCAAATAAATTTATAGATCAAGACCCCGCTGAGTACAGGGAGGTCAGGTTCGTCCACGAAAATTAGAAGTATCTAAGTCTAGCTATTAATTCTAACAAAAACAAAACAAAACAAAACACACGCAACAAGTGCTCGGACCGACCCAACACCAGGTCGTCTCCGACCTACACACGACACAAAAACACCGGAAAAACTCGGAAGGACTGAGAGCACGGTACCGACCTTATCCGGATAACAAATAAACTTCGAAAAATCAAAATAAAAGAGATCTAGAGCAAAGGATTCACCACAAAAAAGCTATGCATGCAAACATGAATCAAAGACTAACCAACAATAATCTCATGAACGACTTTCGCCATGATTAATCAAGCACAAATCCCAACTTTCGTAAAGATCTAAACTTGCAACCCTACTTGCTATCTAAAGGTTTTAACTTTCGCTTCAACCCAAATATTATCCAAATTCACAATTTAATCTTTCAATTCAATTATGAACATGAACATGTCTTAACTTTCATCAAGGAATTGATAACAAACAAGAAGAATAAAGGGTAGAGATTAAAAGGAATGGTTTAATCAAAGATTCATGCTTTAATCATGCACAACTCATCGGGTTTCTCCCCAACCCTAGAAAAATAGACTACTCACGATCCATGACGCAATCAACAATCGTAGATAAAAGAGAAGATATAATTCAAAACCAAACAAGCTTCAATTGAAAAGAAAACTTACAAATCTCAAGCAAACCTTCAAGTCTCTCTTAAAATTGTCCAAGAGCTTGGAATAAGAGTTAACCCTAGAAAACCAACTTGCAAACTTGTTCCGTCTCTTGCTCCCAAAAAACGTCTCTCCTCCCAAAACATTTGTCTCCAAAAGTAACCCTAATAGAACCTTATATAGTGGTAGGAATGTTCTTATAAGAAAACTAAATTTTATCATTAAAAGGCCCATAAATAAAACCTAACTTAAGGCGCAAGTTTATTTCCGCTAGGCACGGAGGCGCTCGGTACCGACCCAAACTTGCTCCAAAGCTTGGTTCTTCTTCAATGTTTCTTCTTTAATTGTTCTTGGTCTTCTAAGACTTCCTTTAGCTCCTTCTAAGGCATCTTCATCTTGCAAACTTCATCTTGAAATCATCAAATCTTCAAAGACAACAACTCTCGCCCTTCTATCAACATCACCACAAGACAACTCTAACGCCACCTCCTAGAAAGCTTGAAAAACCGAGATATCTCCTCCTCAATGCTTCAAATACCTACAAAAACAACAAACAAGCACAAACGACTCCAACTCTCTAGAGAGGGCCGAAGTTATATGCAAAACAACCACAATAGACCTAAAAACGACTCAACCTAGCTAGAAAACTACCCACAAAAACCAACTAAAAAGTGCGACATTAAAATACCCCATACTTAGACTTGCTTGTCCTCAAGCAATCCCTTAACATGGATCAATACCAAACAACAAAACTTCAAGAATCGCCCTTAAGGAAAAAGAAGCACAAGTAGAATAGTGAGCAAACAACTTCCACATCATAGCACACATGAACATTTCTAAGCAATTACAATCCAACCTCACCAAGGAATGTGTCTCACTCAACTCTCAAAGTGTTTAGGATATAGCAATAATCACTCGACTCAAATTCCAAACACAAACCTCATAGTCAATGGAACTTATATCAACAAACTCTCCACCGAAGAAGTAAAAACAAGTCAAATCATCAAATGAACTTAGGGGGCTCAATGAAAACTTCAAAGAAGTCTCCACTCGGCCGGGTTGTAATGGGGCTTGGTAATTCAAAGGGTGTGGAAATATTTTGGCCTTGTGGTGCTAACTAATCCCGGAATCAAAACTCCTAGGCTACACATCACTCACCCAACATTCTTCCTTCTTTCAATCACCAAACACTTCAATCCTTTCAATGCACTTCCATTTTCACCTATTATTATCGTCTTTTTCACACTTTGAAGGCTTTGGACCCTTGCACTTATTATATGATTAACCCCGTTTTTTTTTCAGGGGGGTCGTTACCGACCGGATTTGGTCGGTAACGAGCTACATTTGTATGCTTCGAGCCCAAAACACTTCATACTTTAAATTTCCCAAAGACAACACTCCTTATCTACCTTTCACAATCACTTTGTTTTCACCCAATCAAACCATAACAATCTTCAACAATCCATTCTAAGTCCTAATTCCCGGATCAAAGAGGTTAAGCTTATCATGGCTAGGGAATTTTTTTGTGGAGCTAGAAATAGGCTTTAAGCTCAAAATAAGGGGATACAAACAGAGGGATCATGTATAGGTAGGAAAAGGAATATAATAGGCTTATAAAAAAGTTCAAAATCATTTGATTTAATCAAGTACTGAGCATATCTCCATTCGTCTCAAGTTTTAAAATAACCATGCCATTGTCAAGTGGTAAATTGCATTTGGAAGAGTAATTCACACATGAAAGAGAAAGGAATAAGATGTACATCCTTTATAGGCCAAAAATATCTCACTTAGGTTCAATTTTGGTTGGATTGCTTTCACTTAGAAATATGCATGCTCAATATCCATTATAAGCTCAAAATTCAAAAAGCAAGATCATAATTTATGAAATTCTTAAAGCATGTTATAAGATTTATATGATGATGAAAGCAATGTCCATCCTAGGACATCTAAGAAAAAGGGCATTTATCCATCTAAAATTAAAAAGAAAAAGACTCAAACAATGCTAAACATATAAACATCAATGTCCCCATTGATTAAGACAGCATATGACTCAAACAAGTAATCTCCCAAACCACCCCATACTTAAACATCAATGTCCCCATTGATTAAGAAAGTAAAGAGAAAGGAAAGAGAAGCTGACTTGGACACCTTGAAGCGTTGGCAAAGGAGGAGAATCACTCTTGAGGAGGTTGAGGAGGTGATGGCGCGTGGAAGAGTTGTTGCGCCAACCAGTTGTTGTATTCCACTTGAGCATTCCACCTCTCGACATCTTGCTTGTGATCTTCATAATACTCAATGCGGAAATCCTTAAGCTCATTTTGGTGGTTGACAAACTGATTGTGATGGTGGTTAAGTGCCCCGTAGAGATGGTGTTGGTGAAGCATAAGGGCGTCCATCTTAGCTGAGAGAAGGGAGATATCGGGGTTGCCACCCGAACTCGAACTGGTATGATATGTGCCTTGTCCTTGAAAATGAGAGCCGCCGGACCCATCAAAGCCACAAGGGTGGGAGTAGTAGGGGACAATGTCAGTCTGAGGTCCCATCGTGAAGTCCATAGGGTCGGCACCATGTTGATTGTGGTAGGTACCGCCCTCTGTTGGGTCGTAACCGACCCCATGTGGGTCGTCCCATATCCTCCTGGGCTTTGTTCCCTTGCATTGTGGTGTGTTCCGACCCTCTTGTTCCCTTTTCGACACCTCGGGTCCCTACAAAACTTTAGTGGAGATGCAAGACAAGAATCCTAGCTACTCTATACTAATAAAAACAAATTAAACAAAGCTAAAAAGTCTAAAAATGAAACAAAAAAAGAAAAAAAAGCGGGTTGCCTCCCATAAGCGCTTTATTTAACGTCTTTAGCTAGACGAGAAGTACCTCAGCTTAATTAGGGCGGCTGCCATCCAGCATGGAAGGGATCATAAGAAACCCCATACTTAGCCTGAAAAACATCATAACTTCTCTCCAAAATATTTGGTCCTCAATCATCCACAAGAATGCTCGGTAATCCAACAACAGGGTTAGTAAAATCCGAAAAACAAGGAGGTTTTGACTCCTTCATATGACTAACAGTAGGATTTAATGTAGAACCAGGACAAGAGAAAGGATTATGACCATAATTGATTCGATAAGAACAAGAAAGCTCACCAGGATCATTCGGGAAGTGGCTCGTTACCGAGGTGTAGGGGGTCGTTGACGACCCTGCAGAATGTTGTAATCTTCGGCAACGGGCGTGAATCCACCTCCAACATCGTTCTTCTTTAGAAGAGGGTCGTTACCGACCCAGGGTGGGTCGGTAGGCTCCTCAATACTACAACTAGCCACTTCATTCACGAGCGGATTGAATTGAAATTTGACCTTCTCTTCTCCAATATCAAACGAGAGAAGTCCCTTCCTGACATCTACACGTGCTCCTGCGTTGGCTAAGAATGGTCTGCCTAGAATGATTGGCACCGCAGGGTCTTCAAGCATATCTAGCACAATGAAGTCGTTGGGAACAAAATATTTCCAACTTGGATAGGAACGTCGTCAACGACTCTAGTTGCTTTTACACAAGAGCCATTTGCTATATAGAGATTCATATCAATGGGATCCAGAGGTCCCATGTTGGTTTTGGACCATATAGAAAGGGGAAGGAGACTAGCACTTGCACCAAGGTCACATAAGGCTTTAAAACGATGAGCACCTATACCAATAGTAATTGCAAATTTACCCGGATCGCCGAGTTTCTCTGGAAGCTCTAGAGATCGCACCTCATCGGTCAACTCGGACATCGACCGCTTCTTTGATAAGATTTCTTTAAGGAAATTGGTGTACGCGGGCATCTCGTTCAAGGCTTCGGCAAACAGAATAGTGATGTTGAGCCCTTGAAGAACCTGCACAAAATGCTTGAATTTGCCTTCTATGGAATCCTTAGCCTTCTTGGATGGAAAAGGAAGCACCTTCATTGTTGATGTAGAAGAGACGGATGTAAGAACACCGGGAAGGGGGTCGGTCACGACCTGGGGAGGGTCGGTGACGACCTTGTCTGTAGTGGGGAGAGGGTCGGTTACGACCTTGGATGGGTCGCTAATGACCTCCCCTGAGCTAGAATGGTCCTCTTCGTTCGTTGCTTTCTTGTTTATTTCTCGATCCGGCAACTTCTTTCCGCTACTCAAATGGACCGAAGCAATTTGGCCTCTCGGGTTCTCATTGGCATGGCCAGGTAATCGTTGGAATTTGAGCCGCTAGGTCACCAAGTTGGGAGTTCACATTCTTCCTCCATGCTTCAAAGTCTCCTAATTGGTTTTGAACCCCCTTAAGATCGGTGTGGACGCCATTCATTCCTTCAAGTAGTCCTTGCGCCCAAGCTGGTGGCTCTTGGTAACCGGGAGGTCTATAAGGAGAGGCTCTTTGCTCTTGTGGTGGTGGTTGAAAACCTTGACCGTGGCCATTGTTGTTCCATTGAGGATAATTGTTGTTCCTCCCTGGAAAAGCATTATTTTGACCTCGTTAGGGCCCTCTCATATAGTTTGCCTCCGCATAAGCCTCGGCGGCTCGGACTTGTTCCACGTTCGTGCAAGAAGCGGTGGTGTGAGCTTGGGAACTACATTCGTGACAAGGCTGAGCGGTAGACTTGAAGTAGTTTACTTGCTTCTTGAGCCGGTTTATCTCACCTTGCATGAATTGAAACCTCACATCTTGATCAATAGGTTCGGCACTCGGGTCGTAAAGCTTCTTCATCGGAACCTTGACGGCCTGTTGGGTGCCATACATTGCATCATAATTGGTGAGTTTGTCCAACAAAGCCCAAGCTTGATTGGGATCCATCTCAATGAATCCGCGGTCGGTGTGGAGGTTGATTCGGTCCTTTGTAGCGGCATTTATCCCTTGAAAGAAAATCTCTTGAAGCACATAGGGAGGTTGTCCATGAGTCGGACATTGCCGAAGAAGTGCCTTAAACTGCTCCCAAGTTTCCACGAAAGTCTCATTGGGAAGTTGATGATAAGATGTGATGTGCTTTCTTAGCTCTGTAGTCTTAGCCGGTGGAAAGAATTTTGTCAGAAACTGATCATGTAGAGCTTTCCATGTAGTAATCGACATGGAGGGTAAACTTTCAAGCCAAGTAAGAGCCTTTCCGGTCAAAGACCATTTGAACGCTTTCAAGAGCACATATTCAAGCGATACGTCATCAGCGGCAATGATGTCACAGAGGTCAGTGAAATTCTTGATGTTCTCCATGGGGCACTCGATGGGCTTGCCTTCAAATTGAGACCTCTTGATAAGAGTGATGAAGTGTGACTTTATCTCAAAAGCGTGCTCGATCACAGGGAGCAAAATAGCAGATTCGAGAATTTTAAATTCAGGATGCATGTATTACTTTGCGTTACGCGGAATAGCATTGAGTTGTTCCTGAAGACGGGCAGCAACCTCTCTTTCCCTCTGCGCAACATCTCTCTCTCTTTGTGCAACAACAATTTGAGCATCACGCTCTCTTTGTATACCTTCCATCTGAAGGCGAAGATCAGCCATCTGGCGAGCAAGGTCATCAGCATCGGCCATTGCTCTTCGTTCTCTTAGCCTGCGGTGAAGGGTTCTCTCAAGTTCGGGATCAAAAGGAAAATGGTCGACTCCCCTTCGCGAACTAGAGGGCATACACCTGCACACACAATCACGAGAAAACGAATTAGTAAACACAAAAGGGTATGGGATATTCCCAAACCTGAAAGACAACTAGACAAAGAAATTAAACTAAATCCCCGGCAACGGCGCCAATTTGTTGAAAGGGTTTTACCTTGATCCTAACAAGCAAATAAATTTATAGATCAAGACCCCACTGAGTACAGGGAGGTCAGGTTCGTCCACGGAAATTAGAAGTATCTAAGTCTAGCTATTAATTCTAACAAAAATAAAACAAAACATACGCAACAAGTGCTCAACACGACCCAACACCAGCTCGTCTCCGACCTACACACGACACAAAAATACCAAAAAAACTCGAAAGGACTGAGAGCACGGTACCGACCTAAAGGGGGTCGTGACCGACCTTATCCGGGTAACAAATAAACTTCGAAAAATCAAAATAAAAGAGATCTAGAGCAAAGGATTCACCACAACAAAGCTATGCATGCAAACATGAATCAAAGACTAACCAACAATAATCTCATGAACGACTTTCGCCATGATTAATCAAGCACAAATCCCAACTTTCGTAAAGATCTAAACTTGCAACCCTACTTGTCATCTAAAGGTTTTAACTTTCGCTTCAACCCAAATATTATCCAAATTCACAATTTAGTCTTTCAATTCAATTATGAACATGAACATGCCTTAACATTCATCAAGGAATTGATAACAAATAAGAAGAATAAAGGATAGGGATTAAAAGGAATGGTTTAATCAAAATTCATGCTTTAATCATGCACAACTCGTCGGGTTTCTCCCAAACCCTAGAAAAATAGACTACTCACGATCCATGACGTAATCAACAATCATAGATAAAAGAGAAGACATAATTCAAAACCAAACAAACTTCAATTGAAAAGACAACTTACAAATCTCAAGTAAACCTTCAAGTCTCTCTTAAAATTGTCCAAGAGCTTGGAATAAGAGTTAACCCTAGAAAACCAACTTGCAAACTTGTTCCGTCTCTTGCTCCCAAAAAACTTCTCTCTTCCCAAAACGTTTGTCTCTAAAAGTAACCCTAAAAGAACCATATATAGTGGAAGGAATGTTCTTATAAGAAAACTAAATTCTATCTTAAAAAGGCCCATAAATAAAACATTTACTAAAACCTAACTTAAGGCGCAAGTTTATTTCTGCTAGGCACGGAGGCGCTCGGTACTGACCCAGAGTGGGTCGTCCCAAACCTAGGCAGTACTTGATTTTCTTCATGTCTTTGCCCGAAACTTGCTCCAAAGCTTGGTTCTTCTTCAATGTTTCTTCTTTAATTGTTCTTGGTCTTCTAAGACATCCTTTAGCTCTTTCTAAGGCATCTTCATCTTGCAAACTTCATCTTGAAATCATCAAATCTTCAAAGACAACAACTCTCGCCCTTCTATCAACATCACCACAAGACAACTCTAACACCACCTCCTAGAAAGCTTGAAAAACCGGGATATCTCCTCCTCAACGCTTCAAATACCTACAAAAACAACAAACAAGAACAAACGACTCCAACTCTCTAGAGAGGGTCGGAGTTATATGCAAAACAAACACAATAGACCTAAAAACGACTCAACCTAGCTAGAAAACTACCCACAAAAACCAACTAAAAAGTGTAAAATCAACATTTGTACTTCTTCTCAACCCGTTGACATTCTTACTAAAGTCTTGGGTTCACAACAATTTCATTTTTTGTTAGGCAAGTTGGGCATTTGTGATCTCAATTCTCCAACTTAAGGGGGAGTAATAGAGTTCACGTAATTTATGTAATTATTTTTGTATTTCGATAGTATCCTTGGGCCTCAAGGTAGGTCTTATCTTGTACTTGTATATAAACCTCATTAGTTGATGCGTCCCTCGTATGGGATGCCTCGTATCAATCGGTGGCTTGAGTAGTAGGTCTCAATTTGGCGTAGCGGAAGGCTTGAAAGGATTGAAATTGGCACGAACAATCAATGAGTAATGAGAACACGAGAGCAATTGCGAGTGTTTGAGAAATAAAGGGGGGGGGGGGGGGGGGGGGCGCAAGCACAAGGATGAAATTAAGGAGAAACCTCAACTTGAATTAAACCCTAAATGTGCGCTGATTAAAAACATAGGCCTAATCTCCCTTATATAGAGAGGCGGCTGAATAAAACTAAAGAAACCCTAAAAAGGAGGCGGCACGCCTAGGGCTAGCGTGCAAGCTAGAGGCCCAACGGCGCGATCCAAATGTGTTCGGCGCAAGGCCCATTAATAAGCTTCTAAATGCATAAAACTAACAATAGTAATGTTATATAATGGAAAGTATGCAAAAAACTACTAAAAATGGATAGGTCGTCCGTGATCGTGCCGGGAGTGTCATGACAAGGCTGTCGCGACGCTGGCAAGGCTGGGACTCGGCGCTGGCGAGGTCATGGCATGATGCCGAGCGCTGGCCAGGACGCTGGCGAGGGCGCTGGCATGAGGGTCTCGTGAACCTCAAATGGAGATCCATGGCATGGTGCAAGGCTCGGGTCCGACGGTAGCAAGGGGTTGGAGGTTGTCCCCGTTGGCCCGAGTTGAGGTTCCTTGACGCCAAGGACGCACAAGGTTGTGTTCGTCGGCGCGGTGAGGGGTGCGCCGTGGCCTGCGGAGAGGCGCGCCACGAGAGATCGTGTTGCGTTTTGGATTTCTCGAGTCCTGGCACGAGTGATGGGGCCATCCGAGCGAAGTGTGAATGCATCGTCCTCTTGGCTATCATCCATGATGGGGGTCGCATCACCCTCCCCCACTTGGTTGGGAAACGTCCCCGTTTCCTCATAAGCGGGTGCAACGTAGGGGGAGAGCTCGACGACATTAAATGTGGAGTGCACCGAATGCTTGCCTTCGAGGTCGAGTTTGTAGGCGTTGTCTCCGATTCGCTCCAAGACTTGAAAAGGTCCATCGCCACGTTGGTGAAGCTTCGTCTTCCTTGAATCCGGAAACCTGTCCTTCCGAAGATGGAGCCACACGAGATCCCTGGGGTTGAAAATCATGCGTTTCCGACCCTTTTTGTGTTGCGCCTCGTACTGAGTGGCTCGGCGCTCCAATTGAGCTCTAGTCCTCTCGTGCAATTTGCGGATGGCGTCGGCGCGGTTCGAGGCGTCGATGAGCTCGCCGTTCTTCAAAGGACGAGGGGTAAGATCCATGGGAGAGTGGGGGTTGAGGCCGTAGACAATCTCGAACGACGTCATCTTGGTGGCTGAGTGTTTGGACCTGTTGTAAGCAAATTCAACAAATGGTATTAGATCCTCCCACCGGCGTGGGTTATTTTTGAGCACCGTCCGAAAAAGGGTGCCCAGGGTCCGATTGGTCACCTCAATCTGACCATCGGTTTGGGGATGATACGAAGTAGAAAAGAGTAATTGTGTACCTAGCTTGCCCCAAAGCGTTCTCCAAAAATGGCTACAAAATTTCGTGTCTCGATCACTAACAATAGTGCGAGGCACGCCATGTAATTTCACGACATGCTCAAAGAACAAGTTGGCGATTTCAGTCGCATTGTTTTTCCCTTTGCATGGCACGAAGTGAGCCATCTCGGAGAAACGGTCCACAATTACGAAGATCAAATCTTTACCGCGCCGAGACATCGGAAGACCCGTGATAAAATCCATAGAAAGATCTTCCCACAGAGTATCCGGTATTGGCAACGGTGTATAAAGGCCATGAGGGTGGAACCTCGATTTAGCAGTTTGGCACGGCACACAACCCCTGCAATACTTGTGAATGTCCGAGGCCATGTGTGGCCAAAAGAAGTGTTCACGAAGTGTTGCTAGGGTTTTGGCTATGCCAAAGTGGCCCCGGTGATGTCCGCTTTTTAGTTAGGTTTTTAGTGTCTAGATAGATTAGATTAAGTTGGTTTTCGTGCTTGAGTTTTATATTTTTGAGTCTTTTTGCTTTAGTTTTCGTATTTCCTTGAGAATCGGAAACTACGCGTATTTTGTGTCTTTTGTAGGTATTTTGGAGCGTAACCGAAGAATTTGGAGTACCATATGAAGAGGTGGAAGAGCTATGAAGAGAAGTTAAGGAAGGAGGCCGGAAAAAGAGGAGAATCAAGCCAAAGGAGCTCGTGCACGAGCCAAGGCAATCCAAGAACTACCCAACAAGGTCGTGCACGAGCCTACACACCCCAAGATCGACCCATCCTAAAAAAGACAAGCCTTAGGACCGACCCCAGGGGGGTCGAGAACGACCCTATGTGGGTCGTGCATGGCGCCGACTCTTGTATTATTCCGAGATCTTTTGTACTATATTCTATCTTTTATTTTAGGAAGTAGTTTTATCTTGTTTTCTAGTATAATTAGGGCTCCTTTTTCTCTATAAAAAGGGGCTAGACCTTCTAGTTTAGAGATCTTTTTTCTAGCTTTGTTTTTGACATTATTTGGAGATTAAGAGGAAGACTTGGAGGACAAGTTGGAGAAATTTGTAAGACCTCTTTATTTTTATGATCGTGTCTTCTTCTTTCTTTTCAATGTGTGAGTAGTTTTCTTAGATTCTAGGGTTGGGTGAAAACCCAACACAATCATGCATGTCTAATCTTGAATTCATGACTTGAATGCTTGAAGATCATATCTATCTATCTTGTGCTTAATAACTTTGCGAAAGTTGAGGCAATATCTTGCAATTAACCTAAAAGCGAAAGTGTAAAGTTGATTGCTTGATTAGATCTAAATAGGATTATTTGCGAAAGTTGATATTCCTAGGTTGAAAGATAGATAGAAAGTTGTTTAATTTGCGACAGTTGATTGAATAACTTGAATTGTTTGCGACAATTGACTTTTCTATGATCTAGATTGCATGATAGTTGTGAATTCTTATTGAAAGCATGTATGGTTGTTGTTGTGGTAGCCCTAGACCTAGGGTTGCTCTTTTTCTACTTGATTAAAACCCATTAAATTGATTTGATCTCGACCCCATACGGTTGTGTTCGATCCTTAGTCCCTTGTTTGTTCTCTTGCTTTTCGTACTTTATCAACTAATCTTTAGCCCTATTCTCATTCCCGTGGACGAACCTGACTCCGCTATACTCAGCGGGGTCTTGAATATAAATTTATTTGTTCAAGAATCCCTTCAACAAATTGGCGCCGTTGCCGGGGAGTGAGCAATAGTGCCTAGTTTAGTTGATATTTGGGGTTTGGGACTAGCCCTTACCCCTTTGTTTTTATTTAATTTGTTTTCTTTTTTTTTGTTCGCAGTATATTCCTTCTCGTTCTTCCCGGAGAACTCTTGAGATTGACTACTACAGCGAACCTGAGAGGTCCTTCCACAATCTCTTGAGAGAACAACGAGCAATGGCCGACGCTGAGGCTATGGCTCGACAAATGGAGGAACTTCGCACTCAGATGCAGCGCTTGCAAGCGGAACGAGACGCTTCAGATGCAGCTGCACGGTGATTTCAAGAGCAACTGCACGCTATCCCAAGGAATGCCAAGCAATACATGCACACAGACCTGAGGGTGCTTGAATCGGCGATAGTGCTCCCGGAGATCGATCGCACTTTTGAGATTAAATCTCACTTCATATCCTTAATAAAGCGTTCTCAATTTGAGGGGAAACCCACTGAATGCCCAATGGAGCATATTAAGAACTTTACTGATTTATGTGACACTATTGCTGCTGACAGTGTCTCGTTTGAATTGTTCTCTTGAAGGCTTTAAGTGGTCTCTTGCAGGAAAAGCTTTGAGTTGGTTGGAGAGCTTGCCACCAAGATCTATCACGACGTGGAAAGCTTTACATGATTTATTCATGACCAAGTTCTTTCCACCGGCTAAAACAACGGAGCTTAGGAAGCGCATCACCTCCTACCATCAACTTCCCAACGAGACGCTTGTGGAGACATGGGAACGATTCCAAGAGCTTCTACGCCAATGCCCTACTCATGGGCAACCTCCCTATGTTCTCCAAGAGATCTTCTTTCAAGGCATTAATGCGGCTACCAAGGATCGCATTAACCTTCACACCGATTGCGGGTTCATTGAGATGGATCCCAATAAAGCATGGGCGCTATTGAACAAGCTAACCAACTATGATGCCATGTATGGAACCCAACACACTAAGCCCACAGAGAGGAAGCTGTATGAGCCACAATCCGAGGTGGTTGATCGGGATGTGAAGTTCCAATTCATGCAGGATGAGATCAATCGTTTGAAAAAGCAAGTAAGTTACTTTAAATCTTCTCAATCTTGCCAAGAATGCGGGTCTTCTGCCCATACTACTTCCAATTGCACTAACTTGCAACAAGTACGAGCCGTTGAGGCTTATGAGGAGGCAAACTACATGAGAGGTTCCTATAGGAACCAAAACAATTATGCAGGGAAAAGAAATGCTCAACCATCTTGGGGAAATTCCGATTATGACCAATATAAGCAACCCCAACAAGAGCAACGCCCCCCTCCCTACCATCCACCGGGTTATCAAGAGCCACCATCATAGGTGCAAGGGCTGCAAGAAGGAATCCGAACTGATGTCCAGACCGAAATCAATGGCGTTCGAGCCAAGATTCAGACCGGAATCAATGGAGTACGAGCCGAGCTTACTACGCAAATGAAAGGGGTTCATGAAAGATTTGGAGAATTTGACTCATGGAGAAAACACATAGATTCCAAAATTGGACAACTAGCATTTCAAATCCCGAGACCTCAGGGACAACTCTCGGGCTGTCCCGAGGAGAATCCTAGAAGTCGTGCAAGTGATGGCGAAATCCGAGCCATGCACCTAAGGAGTGGCAAAACTTTGCCCGAGCCAACCAAGCAAAAAGAGAAGGAGCCAGCCTCAGGACCGACCCTGTCAGGGTCGTGCACGACCCCAAAAGAGGTTGGACCTTTCAGGACCGACCCTACAATGACTCCAATAGGGTCGAGCACGACCCCCATTGGGTCGAGCACGACCCCCTTAGGGGTCGACCCAGAGGGTACTAATAACAAAGAGGAAGAGGCGATCGACCCTCCAAGGGTCGAGCTCGACCACCCTTCGCCAGGTACGTCTTCTAACCCTTCTCTTCTCATTCAATCTCCATCTAAAGTACTTCCTTTCCCTTCTAAAAAATCAAAGGACTCAACGGAAGGTAAGTTCAAGCGCTTTGTTAAGTTGCTTCAAGGTTTAAATCTTTCCATTCCTTTCGCTGAGGCTTTGAATGAAATGCTTGCTTATACTAAATTCTTGAAGGAGATCTTATCTAGAAAGCGATCCATGTCGGAATTAAAAAATGAAGTAAGATCGTTGGAGCTTCCCGAGAAGCTAGGCGACCCAGGTAAGTTTGTTATTACAATTGGTATTGGAGCTTACCGTTTCAAAGCTTTGTGTGATCTAGGTGCTAGTACGAGTTTGCTTCCACTTTCAATTTGGTCCAAAACAAATATGGGGCCTTTAGTGCTAGTGAACATGAGGCTATACATGGCAGATGGGTCGTGTGTCAAACCAACGGGAATAGTGGATGATTTCCCGGTTCAAGTTGGGAAGTTCTTTGTGCCCAATGATTTCATAGTGATGGAGATGCCTGAAGATCCCGTGGTGCCCATTATTCTCGGACGACCATTCTTAACCACAGCAGGAGCCATCATAGATGTCAAGAACGGGCTTCTCACCTTCAACATTGGAGAAGAGGTAGTTGAGTTCCGGTTTAATCCAACAATGAAAGAGTCAAATCAAGAGGAGGTCAAGATGCTATATACGCGCTCCGACTACATTGAGTGCAATAATCCAACGGAAAAATTCTTGACTTGGGATCCTCTACCACACATTTTAGGAGTCTCAGGACCTACCCTCCAAGGGTCGAGCACGACCCTCCTGGATGATAGTGAAGAGCAATGTCTTGTCTTGGATGTACTCAAATCGGAGCTTGAGGAAGAAGTTAGTCTGCCCGAGCCTACTCCCGAACTTAAGGAGCTCCCCGACTCTTTGAGGTACGCTTTTCTTGGTCCTAATTCTACTCTTCCCGTTATTATTAATGCTAACTTGAGTTTGGAAGAGGAGAGTAAATTGCTTGATGTGCTTAGGACCCATAGGAAAGCCATAGGGTATTCATTAGAGGAACTTAGTGGTATTTCACCCTCTTTGTGCATGCATAGAATTTATATGCAGGATGATCATAAACCCACTATTGAGCATCAACATAGGCTAAACCCTAACATGAAAGAGGTAGTGAAAAGGGAAATTCTGAGGATGTTAGATGCCGGTATTATATTTCCTATCTCCGATAGTAAATGGGTTAGCCCCGTACATGTAGTTCCTAAAAAAGGGGGGATGACGGTTGTCGAAAATGAAAAAGGGGAGTTAATTCCAACTAGGACCACCACTAAGTGGAGAATGTGCATAGACTATAGGAAACTTAATAGTGCTACTAGGAAGGATCATTTTCCACTCCCCTTCATTGACCAAGTCCTAGAACGCTTAGCCCAACACGATTACTTTTGCTATTTGGATGGCTATAGTGGTTTTTGGCAGATTCCCATTCACCCCGATGATCAGGAGAAGACGACATTTACTTGTCCGTATGGGACGTTTGCATATAGGTGGATGCCTTTCGGGCTATGCAACGCCCCGGCCACCTTTCAACGATGCATGATGGCCATCTTCTCCGACATGATTGAAGAAATAGTGGAGGTATTTATGGATGATTTTTCAGTTTATGGTTCCACTTTTGATTCATGTCTTGCTAATCTTTCTAGATTCCTTAAGCGATGTGAGGAGACTAACCTTGTGCTTAATTGGGAAAAGTGTCATTTCATGGTTAGAGAAGGTATTGTCTTAGGACATCTAGTGTCTAAACGCGGGATTGTGGTGGACAAGGCAAAAATTGAGCTTATTGAGAAATTGCCCCCTCCATCCTCCGTTAAAGACGTTAGGAGCTTTTTGGGGCATGCGGGTTTCTATAGACGCTTTATTCAAGACTTTTCTAAAATTGCTAAACCATTGACTAACCTACTAATGAAAGATGTAGTGTTTAGCATGTCTCCAGATTGTCTTGAAGCGTTTTACAGGTTGAGGAAAGCCCTCGTGACGGCCCCCATCATGCAATCACCGGATTGGTCACTTCCCTTCGAGATCATGTGTGATGCTAGCGACTATGCCATAGGAGCGGTACTTGGGCAGCGGAAGGACAAGAAGCTTCATGCCATCTACTATGCCAGTAAGACGCTCGATGAAACCCAGAGTAAGTACACTACGACTGAGAAAGAGTTTCTCGCCGTGGTGTTTGCTTTTGAAAAATTTCGCTCTTACTTAGTAGGTTCTAAGGTGATCGTTTATACTGACCATGCTGCGGTTAGATTTCTAATGGCGAAAAAAGACTACAAGCCTAGGTTGCTTCGTTGGATGCTTTTATTGCAGGAATTCGATCACGAAATCCGAGACAAGAAAGGAGCAGAGAACCTAGTGGCGGATCACCTATCAAGATTGCCCCTTGAGCATATCCAGGAGTCCAGCGGATCAATCCCCATCAATGATACACGCTCCGATGAGACTCTTTTGCAAGGCAACAAAACGCCCTATGGAGAAAAGAATGGGGGAGAAATCACGCCTTCAGGATCGACCCCACAGGGTTCGTGCACGACCTCAAAGAAAGTGGGCTCTCTCAGGACCGACCCTCCAAGGGTCGTCATACGGTAGTGCACGACCCTTCATGGGTCGAGCACGACCCCAGTCCTCGAATCACACTTCGAGCACGACCTGCCTGGCTCGTGCACGACCCTAACCCAGGGTCGAGCAGGTAAGTTTTCTTCACCCTTTTCGGTTCTTTCGAGTTCCCATAATCTCAAATCTTTACCTTCTCCCTCTACTTCTATTCTTTCTTTACGTGGGTCAAAGCCCCCTTGGTTTGCGGATTTTGCTAACTATATTGTAGGAGGCGAGATTCCGGCGGGTTTAAGCCCTCAAGCCAAGAAGATATTCCTCCACGACGTCAAGCACTACTATTGGGATGATCCCTACTTGTTCAAGCAAGGAAGTGATCACATATTCCGACGTTGTATTCCGGATTATGAGATTGAAAGCGTCATTTGCCATTGCCACACTCTACCAACGGGAGGCCATGCTAAGGGATTGAAGACCACGGCGAAGATTCTTCAAAGTGGCTTCTATTGGCCAACGCTTTTTAAGGATGTACAAGAGTTTGTGACGAGGTGTGACGAGTGCCAGCGTTCCGGCAACATTACTTGGAGAAATGAGAACCCGCTCACCGGTATCTTGGAGGTTGAGCTTTTTGATGTGTGGGGAATAGACTTTATGGGGCCCTTCCCTTCATCGGGTCCTTATAAGTATATCCTTGTAGCGGTTGATTATGTCTCCAAATGGGTGGAAGCCATTGCCACAAAAACAAATGATGCTCGGGTGGTTGCTAAGTTCATGAAATCAAACATTTTTCCCCGATTTGGAGTCCCCCGAGTTCTTATAAGTGATGGTGGCTCACACTTCATTGAAAGGAGCTTTGAAGCTCTTTTGACCAAGTATGGGGTCTCGCACAGGGTGGCCACACCATATCATCCTCAAACAAGTGGTCAAGTGGAGGTCTCAAACCGTCAAATAAAGAGCATCTTAGAGAAGACGGTGTCCCGGTCAAGGAAAGATTGGTCTTCAAAGCTTGATGACGCATTATGGGCATACCGCACCGCTTACAAGACGCCACTCCGCACCACTCCTTACAACTTGGTGTATGGCAAGTCTTGTCACCTACCCGTCGAGCTTGAACACAAAGCTTTATGGGCTCTCAAGGAGCTCAACATGGACCTCGATGCGGCCGGAACAAAACGATTTATGGACTTACAAGAATTGGAAGAATTGACGCTTAACGCCTACGAGAATGCCAAAATCTATAAAGAGAGAACTAAAAAGTGGCATGCAAGAAGCTCGTTCCAAAACACTTCAAAGCCGGTGATCAAGTACTCCTTTTCAACTCTAGGCTCCGACTTTTTCCCGGGAAGTTAAAGACTAGATGGAGTGGACCATTCACGGTTCATCACATTTATCCACATGGGGCGGTTGACCTTATGGATGAGAACGGAGCGATTTTCAAAGTCAACGGGCACCGCTTGAAAAAGTACTATGCCAAGGTGGAATTGAATGAAGAAATCCGAGCCACATGGGCTCTCACTACCTCGGACTGAGCTCAGGTAAGTCGTCAAGCTAAACGACGTTAAACAAGCGCTTTCGGGAGGCAACCCGGTTCTTAGATTAGTTTTATTTATTTTTACTTTTATTTTATTTTCAATTAGATTTTATAACCTTCTTTAGAACTAGGATAGCATATATATTTTTTTTCGGAAGGAATTTTGTGGGACTTTTGCACGGTCATAAGCTTAAAAGACGGGATCAAAAAGACGGGAATAGACGACCTCACACACGGGGCCAGTTTAACGGTAAGACTCGACCCCCCCCCCCCCTTCGAATTGAAATTCTACCCTTCTTCAATAAGGTATGTCTTCTTTTCCCTATTTGTCCCCAACTCCACTTACGATACTATTCCCCTTCTTTCTTGACCGACCTCCTCCACCACAACCTCTCCCAAGCTTAAGTTTTTCTTCAATCCCATCTCCATCACATCACAACACCACCTCCCCTACACCCTCGATTCTTCACCACTTCCCCACCATCAAGCCACTGCTCGTGCACGACCCAGCCCAGATCGAGCCCACATAGCTCGTGCTCGACCCAGCCCCCTCGCCCCAATTCTAGATCTAGGTCGAATACACCTCTATTTCCACTTTTCTTGCTCAAATCTCGGATTTTCGGTATGGATCTCTAACCCTCTACTCTTGATCTTGATTATTAATGGTGGATATTGAATTTTTGGGTTAGATTTGCATAATTTGGAGATTTTTGATTTTGGGTAGAAATTTGGAATTTACTTGCATAATTGTTGTTGTTTCGATTTGTGCATCCTTTGGTGTGTTTTGACTTGAAATTTACAGAAAATTGTGGTTGAAATCTGATACATGAGGCTATTGGGGGCTAGATCCAAACTTTGGGTTGAGGTTGAACACGATGTGCATTACCAGAAGGGGGTCGTGCACGACCCAACCAGAGAACAAAGCAACCAGGACCGACCCCTGAGGGGTCGTGCACGTGCAAGTCCTCCTTTTGTGTAAAATTAGGTGGTTTTTGCTAAGTATTGCATGCTAGGTTGAGAATTGATCCATGCTTTCGTGTCTTTATATATCATGTCTCGCCTTCGTTATGCCACGCTTAATTGATATGCTTGCAATACTTACCTTTGAATAAGTATGGGGTGTATTATGTAAAGTTGGTGTTTGATGAATGTAGGTACCATGGCTTCCACTTCTCGACCCGCCAAGAAGTCAAAGAAAAGTGACAAGCCCGAGCTAGACCAATACAACCTAGCCTCTACATTCCAAAAGACGTTCAATGTGTGCCTTGAGCTCAAGCATCGAACACGATGGTATTGGAAAGAGGATGGGCAACGGTTTCACATCCACGATGATTTGATGGAGGCTTTCACCTATATAGGGGGAGAGAATTTGCTTCAATGGAAAAATCATCACTATCCCATACTCACTTGTGAGTTTTTGGCTACCTTTACTACCTCTATCAAGACCCCTCACACTGGTGGTAAGATCCAATTTCAGCTCGGGAACAAATGGTTCAAGCTCACCTTGCAAGAGCTTAATGATGCATTCGAGTTCCCTAACCCGATTTACAATGCCAAGCGTGAGCCCGACCCCCTATTGACATGGAGTTATCTATCCGGAAAACAGGAAAGCTCTTTCCAAAATTTGCCTAGCAAGGATTTAGCCAACCCGCTCTTTCGGATTATTCTTCGCATCTTAGGGTGCACGGTCTACCCAAGGACCGAGTTATCTAGGCCAAACAAGAGGGAGGTCTTCATGCTGAGGACAATGTTATTCTCTTCCCCCGAGCCTCTCAACATTGGTTTCGAGTGGATGAGAAGTGTGGATGATTTTAAGGCCAAGTCGGATTCGGTCTACTTTGGAGGGATGATTGCTTGGCTCGCCCACAACCTTAATGTCAACATGAAAGCTTATTCGGGAGAGAAGCCGATATTTGTAGACATTCCGTTTCTCATTAATGCAAAGCTAATATCGAGGCACCCCGATTATCCCGACACATTTTGCTCCGTTTTCCATGGTCATCGAGTCATCATCACCAAAGAGCGGGTAGATTTGCTTCATGTACCCAATTGGTTTGAGGTATGGTCCAGCGACCGATACAGTTTGAAGAAACGCCCTGAACAAGAAGAGTCCTTAAGAAGACGCCTCCGCCGCTATCCGAGTCCAGAGCCCGGGTATGAAATTCTAGCTTTACCCCCTCCTCCTACCCTCAAGCACGACCCCTTTGGGGTCGAGCACGACCCATCTGTGTCACGCCAGACCCCCCTGCACGACCCTTTTGGGTCGTTCGAGCCATCATGCCAGTCCGTGCACGACCCTAGGGGGGTCGAGCACGACCCACCAACCTTCTACGAACCTGCCGCCACTCCGTGCACGACCCCTATGGGGTCGCGCACGACCTTCCACGCCCTTACCACGTCCCCTTTCCACCCATGCATCCTACCTTTGGGGCGGCTTATGAGTTCGGGACCTCATCTACTGCTAATATCGGTTCCGGGGATGAGGAGCCAATGCACCAAGATGAGGCTCCGGTATATGATATGAACTATTTAGCTCGGGAGATGGCGGCAATGAGGGTTGATCACCGGCAACAACATGAGGCCGTGATGCGTGGGCAAGCATCTATCCGGTAGGACTTAAGGGAAACCCGGGGCGTAATGGATCAGCGTTACCAAGAGTTCCAGCAGTTTCAGTCTTACTATGAGGCCCAACAAGAAGTAGATGATTATCGTTGGGCTCATACGGAGGGCTACATGCATTGGGACTACGGGAACTACCCGGGTCGAGAGGCGTATATTCCACCGGCGCATCCACCATTCCGCTCTCGTCGCCGACCTCCACAGTGATGGGCTCCACCACCCGTCCCGCTTCAATATTAAGATTGTGAGTTTCTTCTTCCTATCTCTTTACTTTGTCATATATTTTTATGCATGAGGACATGGCATGATTTAAGTATGGGGTAGGGGAAGAAGAAATTAGTTGTATATAATTGAGTCTTTGATTGTTTGCTGGTTTTCTTGCTTACTAGTTTGTGTTAGTTGTTTGCTTTGTTTGGTTGTGTTGGTTTGTTTTGTTAGAAAAAAATCGAATTTTTTTTTTTGAAAAATGTCGAAAAATCCAAAAATATTTGCTTCTTTGTTTTAGGATAGAAGAATGCTCCATCTTAGATGTCCTATGATGAGAATTAATTTTCATGCTTATCATATAATTCCTTTGGCATATTTGGATAGTATAGCCTAAGTCTTGAGAAATTGCTTTTGATTGTGAAAAGTGACTTGTGATGAAATTGAGCATATGTGTCTTAAGTAGAAGTAGTTGCAATCCAACAAAAATTTTACCTAGTGAGAATTTTGGCCTTATAGGGAGAACATCAAAAATCCCTCTTCTTTTTGTTGTGTGATTTGCTCTCTTTGTGCATTAATCTCTTGTCATTGATATGGTTATCTATTTCTTGAAGCCGCTATGAGTTCGTTCATGCATGTTAATTATGATTAAGAACTTATATTTCATAAGCCACTTTTTATCCTCTCTTTTACCTACCTTTACATTATCCTCTTTTTGAAGCCAAGTTGAGCCTTAAGCCTTTTATGCATGTTAAAATCCCTTGTGAGGTTGGATTGTGATTGCCTATGCTTGGGACTCATACATATGTGATGACGTTAAAATTACTTGTCTACTTCTTCACTTGTGTTTAAAATGTTTTGAAAAAGGCTATGCTTGAAGATTGTGTTATTGGTCTTGATTTTGCATGATTATTGCTTGAGGACAAGCAAGTCTAAGTATGGGGTATTTTGATTTCCGCTTTTTAGGTAGGTTTTTAGTGTCTAGATAGATTAGATTAAGTTGGTTTTCGTGCTTGAGTTTTATATTTTTGAGTCTTTTTGCTTTAGTTTTCGTATTTCCTTGAGAATCGGAAATTACGCGTATTTTGTGTCTTTTGTAGGTATTTTGGAGCGTAACCGAAGAATTTGGAGTACCATATGAAGAGGTGGACGAGCTATGAAGAGAAGTTAAGGAAGGAGGCCGGAAAAAGAGTAGAATCAAGCCAAAGGAGCTCGTGCACGAGCCAAGGCAATCCAAGAACGACCCAACAAGGTCGTACACGAGCCTACACACCCCAAGATCGACCCATCCCAAAAAGACAAGCCTCAGGACCGACCCCAGGGGGGTCGAGAACGACCCTATGTGGGTCGTGCATGGCGCCGACTCTTGCATTATTCCGAGATCTTTTGTACTATATTCTATCTTTTATTTTAGGAAGTAGTTTTATCTTGTTTCCTAGTATAATTAGGACTCCTTTTTCTCTATAAAAAGGGGCTAGACCTTCTAGTTTAGAGATCTTTTTTCTAGCTTTGTTTTTGACTTTATTTGGAGATTAAGAGGAAGACTTGGAGGACAAGTTGGAGAAATTTGTAAGACCTCTTTATTTTTATGATCATGTCTTCTTCTTTCTTTTCAATGTGTGAGTAGTCTTCTTAGATTCTAGGGTTGGGTGAAAACCCAACACAATCATGCATGTCTAAACTTGAATTCATGACTTGAATGCTTGAAGATCATATCTATCTATCTTGTGCTTAATACCTTTGCGAAAGTTGAGGCAATATCTTGCAATTAACCTAAAAGCGAAAGTGTAAAGTTGATTGCTTGATTAGATCTAAATAGGATTATTTGCAAAAGTTGATATTCCTAGGTTGAAAGATAGATAAAAAGTTGTTTAATTTGCGACAGTTGATTGAATAACTTGAATTGTTTGCGACAGTTGACTTTTCTATGATCTAGATTGCATGATAGTTTTGAATTCTTGTTGAAAGCATGTATGGTTGTTGTTGTGGTAGCCCTAGCCCTAGGATTTCTCTTTTTATACTTGATTAAAACCCATTAATTGATTCGATCTCGACCCCATAAGGTTGTGTTCGATCTTTAGTCCCTTGTTTGTTCTCTTGCTTTTCGTAGTTTATCAACTAATCTTTAGCCCTATTCTCATTCCCGTGGACGAACCTGACTCCGCTATACTCAGCGGGGTCTTGAATATTAATTTATTTGTTCAAGAATCCCTTCAACACCTGGCCATTATGAGCTTCTTTGAGCAATAGATGCCTCACAGACGAGGCCGGAATGCAAAGCTTCCCGGCTCAGTAGAGATATCCATTGTCCAAAAAGAATGTCTCATGGATTCGACTTTGCTCAAGGTTCTCCATGATCGGTTTAAAATATGGATCATGCAAATACAACTCCTTAATCAAGGAGAACCCTAGCAAATTGGCCTAAAGTTGAGTTAATAGGACATACCTACGTGATAGAGTGTCTGCCACGACATTTTCTTTCCCTTTCTTATGGGCGATGATATACGGAAAAGTTTCCATAAACTCCACCCACCGAGCATGGCGCCTGTTTAGAGTCGTTTGACTCTGAAGATAAGCAAGGGCCGCATGGTCCGTGTAAATAACGAACTCACTCGGCCATAGATAGTGCTGCCATGTCTTAAGAACCCGAATTAGCGCATACAACTCCTTGTCATACGTCGGGTAATTTAGAGTTGCCCCCGTTAATTTCTCACTAAAATATGCAATAGGGCATCTCTCTTGAAGGAGTACGCTGCCTACGCCATAGTCGGAGGCGTCGCACTCGATCTCAAAGCGCTTAGTGAAGTCTGGCAATTGCAAGACCGAAGCGGAACATAAAGCATCTTTTAAGGCCTGAAAGGCGGCCTCATCGATCGGCATCCACTTGATCGTAGTTGCCTTCTTGGTAAGGTTGTGGAGTGGCCCGGCGATGGAACTAAAATTCATGACGAATCGCCTATAGAACCCTGCGAGCCCTAAGAAGGAGCAAACCATCGTCGGGGTCGTAGGGGTGGGCCACTCTCGGATGGCGCGGATCTTGTCGTCATCCACTTTCAGCCCATCCTTGGACACGACGAACCCAAGGAAATTTGTCGTGTCCGTGCAAAACAAACACTTGTCCAAGTTTACAAACAAAGAATGTTCGCGAAGGCACTCTAACACCAACCTAAGGTGCCTCGCGTGAGAGTCTAAGTCCTTAAAAAAAACCAAGATGTCGTCAAAATAGACAACAACAAAACGTCCTAGAAATTTACGAAAAACAAAGTTCATTAACCGCATAAAAGTACTAGGGGTGTTTGTCAAACCAAAATGCATGACAAGCCATTCGTACAAACCATGCTTGGTTTTAAATGCGGTCTTCCACTCGTCGCCTTCATGCATCCGGATTTGGTGGTATCCACTCCAGAGATCGATCTTGGAAAACAAGGCGGCGGCGTGGAGCTCATCTAGCATATCATCGAGCCTCGGAATCAGATGCCTGTACTTCACCATGATTTGATTTATGGCTCGGCAGTCGACGCACATACGCTACGAACCATCTTTCTTTGGCACGAGGATGACCGGCACCGCGCAAGGGCTCAAGGACTCGCGGACGAATCCCTTGTCCAACAAGTCTTGAACTTGGTGTTGAAGCTCCTCGGTTTCCCTTGGTGAAGTCCTATAAGCTGCTCGATTCGGAAGGGAGGCGCCGGGCACGAGGTCGATCTTGTGCTCTATCCCTCGGATCGGCGGCAAGCCCTTCGGAAGCTCATCTGGCATGATATCTTCGAACTCCTTCAAAATAGACAAAATAGAAGAAGGGAGTGAAGAATCATCAAATTTATTAATTTAAAGAAGGGGAACAAGAATGAAACAAGAAAGACTCCCCTGAATGGAATTTTCAATGTCCCGACGCCGGGCTAAGAGAAGACGATCTTGGCAAGTGCCTAGCAAGGGTGTCTCGGCGTCGGTGCTCGTCCGATCAGCTTCTGGGGCGATTTTTGGGTATGTTGTAGCCCCTGGATATTGAGGAAGAACGACCCTGGAAACACCGTGAAACTCGTCTCGTAGCTCCTGGAATCCATGTTTCCGTGCAGCGACGGCGTGTTGCGCGACGCTAGGAGGTGCGTTCGGCGGTCCCTTGCTCAAATTGGTTTCCCCTAGGATTTTTTTGTTCATATCTGATGGGAACTCAATTTTGAGTGGTTTGGAGCTTGGAACGCCGATGGAATCGTCGGAAATCTGCTTGAGGCCTCGTTTGTCAAAATCTGCGGCGTTCGGCGCGTTGTCGAGTCCTCTTGACGCAAAATGTCGGCCTGGCTCTTGTTTCTGTCGGCGTTTTTCATCTTGATCATCAAGGGACCTGTTTTTGGAAGGATTGGCACCAGGAACGCCTATAGAATTTGCAGTCTTGCCCTCAGACGCCGCTGGCGTCGTGTTTGGCGCGCCGGTGCCGCTGTCGCTAGCTTTTTGTCGTTGCCTTTCGGCTTCATCCTGTAGAGCTTCACTAGGCGACATAGGTAAGAGAGTCACGCGCTTCCCTTGGTAATTGAACATGTAAGTGTTCAAATACCCGTCGTGAAGCACCCGACGATCGTATTGCCATGGGCGCCCCAACAAGAGGTGTGTGGCGTCCATTGGCGTTACGTCACATAAAATTGAATCCGAGTATTGACCAATAGAAAAGGTGAAGATTACCTGCTTGTCGACCCAATCCCCTCCATCATTTGAGATCCATTGAAGCTTGAATGGTTGAGGATGTGGTGTGGTCGGCAATTTGAAGTGATCAACAACCTTCTTGGAAAGGAAATTTGCACAACTCTCGGAATCAATAATTACACTCAACGAGACATTGTTGACCAAACATCGGGTGTGAAAACGTTGCTCGCGTTGATCCGTCCTTGGTGCCTCGCGGACGCTCAGGGCGCGCCGAGTCACCAATCCTAGCTTGGCCACGCCGAGGGCGTCCGATAAAACGCACTCGAGCTCGGCGGCATCGATCTCTTGCGTTTCAACTTCTTCTTCCTCCTCACTGTCATACGGATCTCCTTGAGTTGTAAATAAAACCTTCTTGTTATTTGGACAGTTCCGTTGCATATGGCCACGTCCCCCGCATTTGTAGCACGCAATGTCACGGGCGCGATCGGCACTTGGCTCGGCGGTGCGCGGCGCGGCTGGTGCCTTGGCAGGCGTGGCTTCAACCTTGGCTTTGGAACCTGTCGAAGCACTTGGAAAAGAAGTAGCAAACCGATTAGTAGAAAAACCGGATTGACTAGAGTTAGAAACATACCGTGAATTGGACCAACCCGACTTGGTTCGCATCTCTTGTTTGTGGATTTGCATGGCGGTGTGAACCAAGTTGTTAATGTCCTTAATTGGAAGGATCTCCAACCTATCTTGAATGGATTGCCTCAAACCCGAGATGAACCTTGTCTTCATTACGGAGGGCGACACACTCATCCCCGCTTTGAAGAACATGTCTTCGAGCTTGGCAAAATATTCCTCCGGCGTCATTGTTCCTTGCTTGATGCACATTATTTCGATGTGCATCTTATCCTTGTAATCGGACGGAATGTATCTCTTCTTCAACATGTAGACGAGTTGATGCCACTCGCGGATTAGGGGTTTGCCTTTTCGAATCCTTTCGGACTCGAATCGGTTCCACCAAGTCCTAGCGGCGCCAATGAAGTGAAGCGTCACAACCTCCACTTTCTCGTCGTCTTCGTAACCTAAATGTCAGAGCGTGTGCTCCGTGCCCTGTAACCACTCAAGAAACGCATCAGGATCATAAGAACCTAAAAAGGATTCGAATTTTACCTTCACATCTCGGCGTTGTTGGCGTGGATCCCGTGCATCGCGGTGATCGCGATCGCGCCGAGGGCTTGGACGCCGAGGCGAGTAAGCGCGCCTGTCGCGCCGCTACCGAGGCGGTCCTCGATGCGGATTGTCATCCTTGTCATCCGGATCATCTCCATCGTTAGGCCTTCGAGGACGTCGCGCGTCGCGATCCCTGTCGCGCCGTCCATGCGCGCCGTGCGTGCGACCCCAGCCATAAACTCGATCGTACTCGGTGCGATGCTTGGCAAGGCGTGGCGGTGGGATCCAATCCGAAGGCCGGTTGTCAAGTTCTTCCGGATCCTGCACATTGGGATGCTCAAAAGATGACTCATTAGAATAATCCGAAAACTCATCATAGTCATTTTCAAACTCCGAAAACGGACTCCGAGCACTTTGATGTCCGAGGTCGTCCTCAACTCTATATGCGTCGGCGTCGTAATACTTGGCCCCGTGCTTCCGCTTAGGGGTTTCGTACACATACGCCGGCGACTTATGCTTTTTCTTCCTTTTTGGATCCCCACTCGTGTGTCGACGTCTATACTCCTCGGAGTTGTACTCCTCATCGGAATATACGTCGTACACTTGTGTGTCCCGATAATCTCGCGCCATTTTGATAGCGATCTGCGGTCCGGGGACCACCATCATGCCTATCATGTTGGCGACTTTCTTTGATCAACTCCATGCATTGCATGGTTCCGAATTGTGAGGAAGGCTGGGCGTGCTTCTTTCCCTTAGCGTTGGCACGAGCAACGTCGTCTGCGGACACGCCGAGCACGTCGTGGATCTCCGAAGCGAGGCCATGCGTCGGCGGCACGATGTGTTTGGATTTCGTTTGGCTCGCGGCTAAGAGGCGTTCGAGCTCTTCAATGCATGCCACGGCTTCGGGGTTCCAAGCATCTCGATTCTGGTTAGGGTTTTGGCCCTCGGTGGGGTTGTTGTTACCTCCGTCTCCCGAGTCCGAAACTGTACCTATAGTCACACCAGTCATCGAAGCAGTAAGAAGTTCACAAGCAACTAAACAATGAGTTACAGTTCGCTTAAGTCAAGCCGACCCTTGTGTTCAAACCACACATTTAAGGATTGGCAAGGCTAAAGGTCACTCAAACTCGATCAATGATATGGATCCGAAAATTACGATGCAAGCAAGCAAGACAAAGGCAAGTTCGAAACCAAAATCACAAGAGCAATCAAGTATTGGAATGAAAGTTGCGAGAATGATGAACAAAACTGAAGGATCTTTCCTTTTTTTGGCTTGTGATCTTCACGAGATTTTTTTTTGTGATTCAATCGACTACGTTACCTTATTTTGGCTTTTATAGTCGAAGAACAATTTTTTGTTTTTTAACAAAGCAAGCCGGATCTAGGTTTTCTCCTCTAGAAACGATTCAAGCAAGTATGTAATCAAAACGCAATCAATCAATAGATGCACAAGAGAAATCGGCAAAACAAGTCCTAAGTTCATGCAACTAGCTAGACAAAGCAACAACTTCACTAAAATCAATAGATCGATTGAGTAAGGTCACGGTTGATTTTTTTTTAACAATTACGAAGCAAAAGAAAAAAAATTTGGGACCCTAGATGGCGGATTTGCGAAGTGGAGGATGAATTCTAGGGTTTGAAGTGGTGGAATTGCGTGTGAGAATGAACGAGAAGGGTTGAACGACTTACTCAAACCTTGGCTCTGATGCCAGTTGATGCGTCCCTCGTATGGGATGCCTCAGATCGATCGGTGGCTTGAGTAGTAGGTCTCAATTTGGCGTAGCGGAAGGCTTGAAAGGATTGAAATTGGCACGAACAATCAATGAGTAACGAGAACACGAGAGCAATTGCGAGTGTTTGAGAAATAAAGGGGGCGGCGCAAGCACAAGGATGAAATTAAGGAGAAACCTCAACTTGAATTAAACCCTAAATGTGCGCTGATTAAAAACATAGGCCTAATCTCCCTTATATAGAGAGGCGGCTGAATAAAACTAAAGAAACCCTAAAAAGGAGGCGGCGCGCCTAGGGCTAGCGTGCAAGCTAGAGGCCCAACGGCGCGATCCAAATGTGTTCGGCGCAAGGCCCATTAATAAGCTTCTAAATGCATAAAACTAACAATAGTAATGTTCTATAATGGAAAGTATGCAAAAAACTACTAAAAATGGATAGGTCGTCCGTGACCGTGCCGGGAGTGTCATGACAAAGCTGTCGCGACGCTGGCAAGGCTGGGACTCGGCGCTGGCGAGGTCATGGCACGACGCCAGGCGCTGGCGCGGACGCTGGCGAGGGCACTGGCATGAGGGTCTCGTGAACCTCAAATGGCGATCCATGGCACGGTGGAAGGCTCGGGTCCGATGGTGGCAAGGGGTTGGAGGTTGTCCCCGTTGGCCCGAGTTGAGGTTCCTCGACGCCGAGGACGCACAAGGCTATGTGCGTCGGCGCGGCGAGCGGCGCGCCGTGGCCTGCGGAGAGGCGCGCCACGAGAGATCGTGTTGCGTCTTGGACTGCTCGAGTCCTGGCACGAGTGATGGGGCTGATAGCATGCATTTTAGTCTAGGATTAAGCATGTTTATTTCCTTAGTTTAGTTGCTTTTATTTTCTTTTCTTCTTGGTTTTATTGTCTTTTTAGTAGAATTTGTAGTTTCGGTTTCTACTCTTGCTTTGTTCGATTTCAGGATCATTTGGAGATGGATTCAAGGAGTTATGGCAACAACAAGGACAAGGACGAGTGGAGCAACCCGATAGGAACTGTCTAGGAGTCAAGAGGATGCAAGGAATTGAAGAGAAGATGGGCAAAAGCTCGGTGGAAGACACAGAAGAAAGCTCATTCAATGTTTTGAACGGAGCGGTCCGCCAGGCAAAAACTCGGTCCAGGTCACGACCGAGTATTGGACCGAGGGTTACAAAACTTGGTCCAGGTCACGACCGAGTATTGGACCGAGGGTTACAAAACTCGGTCCAGGTCACGACCGAGTTTTGGACCGAGTTGCGTCTTTTTCCGAGATTTCTCCTCCGCGTGTTTTATTTATTAATTTCGGGTCTTTTCTATCATATGTTTTTAGGGTTTCATATAAATACTTGGAGATTAAGTTTGCATAGGGAGGAGGTTTGATATTTTTAGTCTCTCTCTTTGGAAGAACCCTAGATTGGAGATTTGTGGATTTTTGCAAGACTTGATTGGAAGTTGAATTGAGATCTATTGAAAAGACAATTGGTATGTTTCTCTTTGATTTGGATTGCTTTTCCCTTCATATTATGTCTAGCTAAATTCTTAGTTCTAAGGAAGGGTGAACCCAATGGTTTAGTAAGTAGATCTAAGGGTGATGTTTGGTTGAATTGATATTTGAATTGTTGTTTGATTCAACCTAGGATGCTTAATGACCTAATTTGCTTGAATTAGGAATCTTGTTATGATTTGAGACCGAGAGGAGATAAAAATAACAAGAGGTTGATTGAATTGAATTTACAAATTGTTAATTCATGCTAGATCCCTAGTTTTGAACTTGTTGAATTATTTGTGCGAGAGTGACTTAATTCACATGTGGAACTTAACTTATCCTAGAAATTATTGATTGAGTAGTCCTAACGGAGCGCGAGAGCGGATGTTATTTCTATTGATCCATTGATCTCTAAAGAACTTAAAGGACCTAAATAAGACTTGCTTTGTGCGAGAGTGACTGCTAGTCGAGTCTAGGTACATGCATTAATCGTCTGAAAAGAGTTAATGTTGACACTTGAGATAGTTAGTCCTTCAAACAACATTTGAATTGAAATCCAAATAAATATCACCGGTAATCTACTGAATAATCATTGTGGGGATCCTGACCTTGGAATGCTTTTCTCCATTGATAGTTTCTTCTTACTTTTGATTTTAATTATTTCGGAATACAATTACAACTCCTTTTCTTATTTTTGGCTTAGTCTACTGAGTCGTGTTATAATCAATACTACAAAGTTCCCTGTGTTCGACACCTTGATCACTACAACCGAACCGTATACTTGCGGTGTAGGAAAATAGCCTATCAAGTTTTTGGCGCCGTTGCCGGGGAACTTTTCAAGTATTGGTTGTGTTCCACAACCGGTAGATTAAGTCTTGTTTTATTTTTAATTTGTTTCTTTTTGGCTTTGGTTTGAGTTTGTTCTCCTTCTTATGAGAAGAACTTTGAGCGCTAGTGCACTAAACAACTACAATTCTCAACCCGAGCGTACTTTTCATAGGAGAAGAAGAGAGCAAAGGGAAGCTGAAACCCAAGCTATGGAAGGCGATCAGGAAAATGCACAGCAACAATTGTTGTTGCAACAACAACGACAACTGAATGCTCAAACACCTATGACATTGGGTGATTATGTGTTGCCACGCCATCAAGGACCCACAGCTGGTGTGGTCCGACCTCCAATTCAGGCCAGGAATTTTGAGCTGAAGCCATCTCTGATTAATATGGTTCAGCAGAATCAGTTTGGAGGTCTACCTTCTGAGAATCCTCACCAACATCTCAACACTTTTCTAGAGCTTATGGATACGGTGAAGATTCATGATGTTTCTGATGACGCGCTTTATTTGCGCACCTTCTATTTCTCTCTAAGAGACAGGGCTAAAGCATGGTTCAAGGCCCTGCCTCGTGGCACTATCACTACATGGGATGAGTTGGCCAAAGCTTTCCTGACCAAGTATTTCCCACCTAAGAAGACTGCAGAGATGAGGAATCAGATCAGTTCATTTCAGATGAAGGATGGGGAATCTCTTTATGAAGGTTGGGAGAGGTTCAAGGAGCTTCTATTGTTATGTCCTCACCATGGAATAGACAAGTGGGTGCTTCTTCACACTTTTTACAATGTTGTTGACAACACCACCAGGCTGCTCATTGATGCCTCATCTGGAGGTACTATTATGAAGATGAATGTTAATAATGCTTGGGATCAGATTGAGGACATTGCTCAACACACTCACTATTATAATGATGCTCGTTCTCTTCCAAGTTCTAAGAGATTAGCTGGGCTTTATGAAGTTGATAAAGAGACTTTGCACCAAGCACAGATTGATGCCATGACTCAGGAGATCAAGCAGTTGAAATTACAAATGAATGGTTCTCCTGTTTCTGCCAGTGGAAGTCCTTCTCAAGTTGTTTCGAGTGTTGTTTGTCAGTTTTGTGGAGCTAGTGATCATACCATCAAATCTTGTGAATTGTTTGCCTCTAAAGATGAACCACAAGAGGAGGAAGCGAACTACATGAATAACTTCAACAGGGGGCCTAAGAATTACCCATACTCTAATTCCTATAACCCTGGTTGGAGGAATCATCCCAACTTCTCTTATGGGAATAATCAAGCACAACAGAGGCCACCTCCTGGATTTCCACCCAAAGCTCCTACTTATCAAAATCAAGCTTCTCAACCTACTCAGAAACCGGCTTGGGAGACTGCTATTGAGAGCCTTGCCACTTCTATGAAGACTCTCACTGAAGAAGTAAGGGCCCAGGGAAAGAACTTGAAGATTATAGAACAACAGGTGGCTCAACAAGCTGCCAATGTTCCAAGGCCAGCTGGCCAACTTCCTGGGCATCCTGAGGTGAATCCTAAGGGTCAATTGAATGCTGTCAAACTTAGGAATGGAAGAGAATTGGAGGATCCAAGGCCAAAGGAACCGAAGAAATATAGCAGTGAACCTGAAAAGCTTCAAGACGATGGAGAGAAGGAGAAAGAGGCTCCCTACATTCCACCTCCTCCTTACAAGCCTCCTCTCCCATTCCCACAAAGAAAAGCCAAAGCTGAGACTGAGAAGCAATTCGGGAAGTTCTTAGAAGTTTTAAAGAAGCTCTACATCAATATTCCATTCACAGATGCTCTTCAACAAATGCCTGCTTATGTGAAGATCCTAAAGGAGATATTATCAAATAAGAGGAAAATTGAGGGTTGTCAAAAGGTGTCCCTTAATCAAAATTGTAGCGCCCTTGTTCAAAATAAGTTGCCACCCAAGCTTGGAGATCCTGGGAGCTTTTGTGTTCCCATTGTGATTGGCAATTGCACTTACAACGCGTTATGTGACTTGGGAGCTAGTGTGAGCTTGATTCCTCTTTCCATTTGCAAGAAGTTGGATCTTGGAGAACCTCAGCCGGTGGATATGACTCTCTTCATGGCTGATAGATCTACTGCATCACCTACAGGTATCCTTGAGGATATCCCCATTCAGGTCGGTAAATTCTATGTACCTGTTGATTTTATTGTTCTTGATATGCAAGCTGATTTTCCCATTCCCATTATATTAGGAAGACCTTTCTTAGCTACTGCTGGAACTCTTATTGATGTAAAAGAGGGTGTTCTTTCTTTTTCTATTGGGGGGAGAAAATTGAGTATAATTTCACTAAAGCTATCAAGCAACCTAGACTTGAGGATGAGTTGTGCAGGTTAGATGTTATAGACAGGGAAACTCAAGATATGATGATTTCTGTGGCCACAAAAGACCCCATTGAGGAAATTTTGGACCACCCTGAGATGTCTACTAATGAGTTGGAAAGCACCATTGTTGATGTGCTAGAAGTGGATGTTCAAGATGTTGGAGAAGAATCCCATGTTGCACCCAAAGTGGAGTTAAAGCCCCTTCCGTCTACATTGAGGTATGAATTTCTTGGCTCTAGTTCTACATACCCTGTGATAGTAAATGCTAGCTTAAGTGATGATGAAACTGCCAAATTGTTAAAAGAACTTAAGTTGCATCGAAAAGCCATAGGGTATACTATTGATGACTTGAAAGGGATCAATCCTTCTTTGTGCATGCATAGAATTTTATTAGAAGATGATCACAAGCCTTCTATTGAGCATCAAAGACGACTCAACCCCAACATGAAAGAAGTAGTTAGAAAAGAAGTGCTGAAATTGTTAGATGCAGGCATTATTTACTCTATTTCTGATAGTGCTTGGGTGAGTCCTGTGCATGTTGTGCCTAAAAAGGGGGGAATGACTGTTGTGAAAAATGAAAAGAATGAATTAATTCCAACTAGAACAGTCACGGGTTGGCGAATGTGTATTGACTATAGAAAACTTAATCAAGCAACCCGAAAAGATCATTTTCCTCTCCCCTTCATTGACCAAATGCTTGAAAGGTTGGCTAAACATACCCACTTCTGCTACTTGGATGGCTATAGTGGATTCTTCCAAATCCCTATACACCCAGATGACCAGGAGAAAACTACTTTCACTTGTCCTTATGGCACTTTTGCCTATAGAAGAATGCCCTTTGGGTTATGTAATGCTCCAGCCACCTTTCAACGATGCATGATGTCTATTTTCTCTTATTTTATTGAAGACATCATGGAAGTGTTTATGGATGACTTTTCCGTATATGGTACTTCTTTTGATGCTTGTCTAGCTAACTTGTCTAGAGTTTTACGGCGTTGTGAAGAAGCTAACCTTGTATTAAATTGGGAGAAATGCCACTTCATGGTAAGTGAAGGGATTGTTTTAGGCCATATGATTTCTAACCGTGGAATTGAGGTTGATAGGGCCAAAGTAGAAGTCATTGAAGGAATGCCACCACCAACTTCGGTAAAAGGGGTAAGGAGTTTCTTGGGTCATGCAGGTTTTTATAGGCGTTTCATTAAAGATTTCTCTAAAATCGCCAAACCGCTTACTAACCTGCTCTTGAAAGATGTTGAGTTCAACTTTTCCCAGGAATGTCTAGAATCTTTTAACAGGTTGAAACAGGCATTGATCTCAGCTCCGATAATGCAAGCCCCTGATTGGAGTCTCCCATTTGAAGTGATGTGTGATGCAAGCGATTACGCTATGGGAGCCGTGTTGGGACAAAGAAAGGATAAGAAACTTCATGCTATCTAATATGCTAGTAGAACCTTGGATGAAGCACAGGTCAATTATGCTACAACAGAGAAGGAGCTACTAGTTGTGGTCTTTGCCTTTGAGAAATTTCGGTCCTACCTTGTTGGGGCCAAAGTTATTGTCTACACTGATCATGCCGCTTTGAGGTACCTTTTGAGCAAGAAAGATGCTAAGCCAAGGCTGATTCGCTGGATTCTTCTTCTTCAAGAATTTGACTTGGAAATTAGAGACAAAAAGGGGACCGAGAATTTGGTGGCTGATCACTTGTCTAGAATGACACAAGAGCAAATGGAATGCACAAGAGGTGACTTGCCCATTGATGATTCATTCCCCGATGATCACCTTTTCAGGATTACTGAGGAACTTCTACAACTCTCTTCCTCTACAGTGCCATGGTATGCTGATTTTGTGAATTACCTGGTATGTAATGAAATGCCTGTTGGGTTGTCATTCCAACAAAAGAAGAAGTTCTTGTCTGATGTCAAACATTACTTCTGGAATGAGCCCTTCTTATTCAAGAGATGTGCTGATGGAGTCTATAGGCGTTGTATTCCTGAGGATGAAATTGAGAGTGTGATTACTCATTGTCATTCATTGCCTTGTGGTGGCCATGCTAGCTCTTCAAAAACCACTGCCAAGATCCTTCAGTCTACTTTGTATTGGCCATCCATGTTTAAAGATGTTCACCGGTATATTTCTTCTTGTGATTCTTGTCAACGCACCGGTAATATCTCGAGGAGGAATGAGATGCCTCTAAACAACATTCAAGAGGTTGAAATTTTTGATGTATGGGGAGTTGATTTCATGGGGCCATTTCCACCGTCTTGCAACAATAAATACATACTTTTGGCGGTAGATTATGTGTCTAAATGGGTTGAAGCCATTGCATCACCAACAAACGACTCAAGAGTTGTGTCTAAGTTCTTCAATAAAGTGATCTTTCCGAGGTTTGGAACTCCAAGAGTTGTAATCAATGATGGTGGATCTCATTTCATCGAGAAGAAGTTTGAGAGCTTGTTGAAAAAGTATGGAGTTACTCACAGGATAGCCACCCCTTATCATCCACAAACGAGTGGACAAGTAGAGGTCTCCAATCGGGAAATTAAAGCTATTTTGGAGAAAATTGTGTCCCGATCTCGAAAGGATTGGGCAATGAAGCTAGACGATGCTCTTTGGGCCTATAGGACGGCATTCAAGACTCCCATTGGCACTACACCATACCGATTGATTTATGGGAAGTCTTGTCATCTTCCAGTGGAGCTTGAGCACAAAGCTTATTGGGCAATCAAACTGTTCAATTATGACATGAAGGAAGCCGGTGAGAAGAGAATGCTTCAATTACAAGAGCTTGAAGAGCTGAGGTTGGATGCCTATGAAAACGCCAAGATTTACAAAGAAAGAACGAAAAGATGGCATGACAAACATATAATCCCAAGAGAATTCAAGGAAGGTGAACTTGTCTTGCTATTCAATTCTAGACTACGGCTTTTTCCGGGCAAGCTAAAATCCCGATGGAGTGGCCCGTTCACAATCAAGAGAGTATTTCCCCATGGAGCCATAGAAATATGCAATGACAAAGGAGAAGTATTCAAGGTGAATAGACAAAGGCTGAAGAAGTACATCACTGGGAGCTCGATTGAGGAGACAGTTTCCGTCCTCCTCCTTAATCAGATCACTTGAATTGAAGATGGAAGGTCAAGCTAATGACCTTAAAAGAGCGCTGGATGGGAGGCAACCCATCAGGTACGTTTTCTTCTTCATTTTTTTTATATTTTATTATTTATTTAGTAAAATAAAAAAAAATAAAAAAAAATCTTAAGTAATTTCGGACGGGAATTTAACCAGTAAAATTCTCGGCCTGAGACTCGATCGAGTCTCTGGCCGAGTCTTGCACAAACAAGCGCATACACCAGTTAAAAACTCGGTCTGAAACTCGACCGAGTTTCAGACCGAGTTTTGCAAAAAAGACGCCAGCCGAAAAAAAAAATCTTTTTTTTATTTTTTTTCTTTTATTCCTCCCCTCCTTTCTTCCCCTTCTCTCTCCTCTCTTTTCTCTTCTCGCCCGACTCTCCCTCTTTCCCCGCCATTCCACCGCCTGCTGTAACGAGCCCGCCCGAGCGAGCCACCGCACCAGCCCGAGCGAGCCGCCTGCGTCGTTCCGCCCAAGCCAGCCACGAGTCCGGCCTCCTGCGCCCTCGCGTGGCCACCAGCGTGCTCGGTCAGCCACGACCTTCGGCCTTCGCACCACTTCCGGCCACCAGAGAGGCCACCTGCGAGCCGCCCCTGCTCCACCGCGCCTTCCCCCAGTACCACCACACCCGCTTATGGCCAATTGGGTACAAATCTCTTACCCTTCTACTTGAATAATTTCTAGGGTTTACTAGCAATTGGGGATTTTTTTTATTTGTATTATTAATCTGAAATTTCTGGTGTTTATTGGGCTAATTTGCTATATTAATTTATACTCGTTGGATTTAGGGAGGTTTGAGTGAAAAATTTGATAGTCACAATGCCATGAATTTTTGCTAGACTTGGGTGTTTAACTAATTTGAGTTCTAAGGGTTTCAAATTGCAATTCGCTTTGCTAAGAACTTGAATTATTATTGTTGTTGGTCGTCCTTGCCGGGACGACAAACTTGTGGCACATTGTTGTTGATCGTTCTTGCCGGAACGATACTTGTTTGGCTTTTGCTTGCTTGGTTGTGTTTGTTTAACTTGTGTGTAGGCGATACAGGTTTCCGAGATGTCTAAGCGCCTAAAGAGTATGCGAGGAAAGGCTTCTTCATCCTCTAGACCTCTATCTCCTCCCACTCGCGTCGGAGAGACAACTCTTGACTCACTTGGTATTAACTTCACTAAGCAGATGCATTACACCAAGTTTGATTTGCTGAAGAAGAGGACTATTGCTACCACTCGATACCTCGATTTTGACTTGGTAGACGCTTTGGGTATCCGGAGTGATATTGATCTGATGGCAGAATGTCTGGGATGGGAAGAATTCATCCATCTTCAAGAGCCGACATTCAAGGGCCTTACCTTGGAATTTCTCTCCACCGTTGAGTCCGAGGTCATTCAAGGCAAGCATTGTGAAGAGGGTCGTGTTCGGTTTCCCTTGGGGGATGAGGATCAGGAGCTCACTCTGAAAGAAATAAGCAACATCTATGGTTTTCCAGTCATCACCGATTTCAAAACCCCCCGCATTCAACGCCGTGCCGAGTTCTTTTCACCCGGGCTATTTTGGGGTGAGATTGGTGTGGGATCTTATGATCCTAAAACCACGAAGGCCACTACAATCAGCAACCCTTCCATTCGCCTCCTTCAGCGGTTCATGGCCCATACTATTTTTGGCTGAGGTGATGGTGCTGAGAACAATGTGCCTCAGAAGGAGCTTACAGTTATATGTGCTGCCCTTAAAGATGAGAAAGTCAATTCTGCTGGGTTCCTCGTACATCATTTACAGCATGTGAGTGACAAGAAGTCGGGGGAAATCGTTATTGGTGGCTTGATTACTCGCCTTGCACGTCACTTTGGGATTGATTTTAGTAGGCGACTGGATAACATTCCTCCTCAGCCCATTGGCCCAGCCTATTTGAACAACATGAGGGTGCTCTCCAATTACAACAACAAGTGGTTTTGGGCTTTTCCCTCCGGTTCTTTGTACCTCCAACTTCCGAACCCCGAGCGCACATCAATTAGTGTTCCATCCAATTGGAAGATACATGCTCTCTCCACCGATCCTACTCGTGGCCAAGCTAAGTCCGGGGCTCTTTTGGGAGATGCTATGGAGGCCGACTATGATGAGGATGATGTTGATGATGAGAATGATGATGACTTTGATCCGTCAGATACAATGGGAGGACAAGGCGTCACCATTGCTTCCCTTGCCGATAGTCTTGCCACCATGAATCGGGAATTTACCGCTCAATTTGCCAACATCAACGCCTCGATTGCTTCACTCTCCACACATGTTGACACTCGCTTTCAGGAGATGCACACCAAGATCGATGATTGGCGCACTTCCGGTTGGCAACCTAGACCACCTCCTCCACCAGAGTAGTGACTATGTGAGTGTTTCTCTTCCCTTCTCTTTTATTCTCTACATTGGGGACAATTGATAGCATGCATTTAGGTGTTAGTTTTAGGGCATATTTATGTTTAAATCTTAGGTAGTTGAATGCATTTTGCTTAGTTTTTGTAGTTTTTGCATTTTGGTGTCTACTCTTGCACTTTTGTGTTTTTAGGTCGTTTTGAGGAGCAAGGATTGGTTAAGTTGAAGGATTCAAGATTGGAGATATTCAAGTGTTTTTTTCCAAGGATATTCAAGCCATTTCTGATGATCATTAAGGCCCAAGAGTTTGTGGAAAAGAACGCTTAGAACCGGGCAATCCATTGAAGTTGTTGTTTCGACACCACTTTCTTGTAACGCTTATTTCGGGATCTAAAATGATCAGATGAATCTTAATTTGGTATCATTGGAAAGCTAACTCGAAGAGCTACAATTCATATTTTTACTCCGAGTTCAAATTCCAACTTTAAGAGGGTCAAAACAGCATCCGAAAGTACCGTCAGAATGTTGTCAGAGACAGGCCGCGATCGCGGCTAGGAATGGGTGGCGATCGCGGCCTAGCTGGATCGGACGCGTTCATATTTATCCGCTTAGTTTAATATTTTATATTTTATATCTTTTTAATTCCGACTTGTTCGAGACTATTTAAGTTTAGTTTTCAGACTTTGTTTTGTATTCTGCTAGACGTAATTTCAGACCTTTTGTGTTTTTCTCTCTTATGGAGAACTAAACTCCTTATATTCTATTCAAGTTGAAGCTTTCCAGACTCAAGTTGTTGTGAGATTCATCTATTCAGGTTTATTTCTACAGGTTATTTCAATTCTCTTGTGCGTAATTATTATTGATTGTATTGATTTCTACTTGATTGATCACCTTGTTGGAATTAATATTATCTATTGCTAGATCTAGGTTTTCTCGTAGCAAAGTCTGATCTTTGTAGCAACTTAATTGGTTTATTACTCGTTGGACTAAAACAATTGAGAAGAGATTTGAATGCATGTTAATTGTTTGACTCGTTGGAATTCAATTGCATGTATCCTGTTTTATCCTTGTTCTTAATGCTAATATCCTTATTATTTATGATCGTTTCATGAATTGTTTGGATGTTAAGTTGCATGTCTCGTTGCCATGTTATATTTCTGATCAGGATAGGAATAACCAAAAGAAATAACTTGTTTGAATCTAGGATCAATAACTTGAGAAAGAAAAGTGGATACTTGAATAGGATTGTTTTCCCTACTTGATAAAAATCCAATCTTTGCCTTGTTTGATTGCTTTCTTTGTTCGTTTCAATTCTTAGTTTCTAGTTTTAATTCCGAAATCCCCCCTTTGTTACCTCTTTGAGTTGATAATAATAAAACTTAGGATACAAGTGTCTCTTGGGTACGACCCCGACTTACTGACTATACTAGTTTAGTAACTAGGGAATTATTTTTGATTTGGCACGACGACTTTCAGCCAGTCAACAATGTAGGTTTTAAGCTTGGGGGTGGGAAATAATTTCATGTTTTGCATTGCATATAGTTTAGTTTGCATGTTTAGTTGAATTTTGCTTACATTTGAAAAAAAAAATTGCTAAAAAAAATTGCATTCTAGGAGCTATGGATTTCTCTTCAAGTGAAATACCCCTTGTCCTCAAAATTTTCTCTATGGAATTCTACCCCTTTGACTTGATTGAATTGCTTGAAGTTTTGATGATGACTGACTATGTTATGAATTAGTTTGATGATTGAATGAGATTGCATATTCTTTGACACTTTTGTTAATATTGAAGTTCTAGACAAAAAGCCTTGTGAGGATTATTGTTTGCCTTTCTTAGGACTAAATAATGTCATGATGTCCTTTCTTTTGTGTGTGATGCTCACTTTGATTGCTTCCTCTAGAACTAGCTTTTGACTCTTTTTCAAGACTGCTCTTATGACTCTTGCATGCGACTTTGAAGTGATTGAGGCACTATTTTCTTAACCTTTATACTCCCTATCCACCTTGCATAATTTCCTTTGTTTGAAGCCCCTTCTCGAGACTTAGCCTTATTCTTTTGAAGCTCCACAAAATTAATCCGAGCCTTTGTAAGCCTGACCCACCCGGGAACTAGGATAACTACACGATTGACTCTGTGGTTGCAAGCTAAGCTTGGGGGAGACTTATATGTATTTGGTGATTGGGTTGTGTAATGTGCTAGTACTTTTTATCTTTGAAAAAAAAATTAATTAAAAATAAGAAAAAAATCAGAAAATGCTTTGAAAAAAAAAAAGAAAAAAAAGAAAAAAAAAGAGTATGAGAAATAAGGGAATAAAGGGTGTTGTTGGTGTATGAGAATAAGTTGCTTGGAAAGAAAATCATGAGACATGGTGTTCAATCGAGTTTAGTTAAGTCTAGATTCCCGGGATTTAGCACCACATGGCCTAAATATTTCCCCACCTATTTCTTATCACCTTGGCCCCATTACAATCCAATAAAAGACCTCTTGATCATTGTTAAATGCAAGGTCCCATGCGGTGGAGATTTAGAACGCTCTTGCAAGCCTATGGTAGCTAAGCTTTCAAATGTGAGATTTGAGTGAAACACGTCCTATTTAAACACTTGAGAGAGAGCGAAAAACACATTATCCTAAGTGAGGTCTAGAATGAATATGTTGGATCAGTTTCTTTGAATTTCACAAATGAATGCTATGATTTTGATTGTTGATCTATACTTCTAAACTCTTTGTCTAGTTCGTTGTCAAGATGGATGCATGACTTGCTTGTTTTGTGGGGTGTCAAATTCTATTTCTTACTTGAGGACAAGTAAGGTTTAAGCTTGGGGGATTTTGATAGCATGCATTTTAGTCTAGGATTAAGCATGTTTATTTTCTTAGTTTAGTTGCTTTTATTTTCTTTTCTTCTTGGTTTTATTGTCTTTTTAGTAGAATTTGTAGTTTCGGTTTCTACTCTTGCTTTGTTCGATTTCAGGATCATTTGGAGATGGATTCAAGGAGTTATGGCAACAACAAGGACAAGGACGAGTGGAGCAACCCGATAGGAACTGTCTAGGAGTCAAGCGGATGCAAGGAATTGAAGAGAAGATGGGCAAAAGCTCGGTGGAAGACACAGAAGAAAGCTCATTCAACGTTTTGAACGGAGCGGTCCGCCAGGCAAAAACTCGGTTCAGGTCACGACCGAGTATTGGACCGAGGGTTACAAAACTTGGTCCAGGTCACGATCGAGTATTGGACCGAGGGTTACAAAACTCGGTCCAGGTCACGACCGAGTTTTGGACCGAGTCGCGTCTTTTTCCGAGATTTCTCCTCCGCGTGTTGTATTTATTAATTTCGGGTCTTTTCTATCTTATGTTTTTAGGGTTTCATATAAATACTTGGAGATTAAGTTTGGATAGGGAGGAGGTTTGATATTTTTAGTCTCTCTCTTTGGAAGAACCCTAGATTGGAGATTTGTGGATTTTTGCAACTTGATTGGAAGTTGAATTGAGATCTATTGAAAAGACAATTGGTATGTTTCTCTTTGATTTGGATTGCTTTTCCCTTCATATTATGTCTAGCTAAATTCTTAGTTCTAAGGAAGGGTGAACCCAATGGTTTAGTAAGTAGATCTAAGGGTGATGTTTGGTTGAATTGATATTTGAATTGTTGTTTGATTCAACCTAGGATGCTTAATGACCTAATTTGCTTGAATTAGGAATCTTGTTATAATTTGAGACCGAGAGGAGATAAAAATAACAAGAGGTTGATTGAATTGAATTTACAAATTGTTAATTCATGCTAGATCCCTAGGTTTGAACTTGTTGAATTATTTGTGCGAGAGTGACTTAATTCACATGTGGAACTTAACTTATCCTAGAAATTATTGATTGAGTAGTCCTAACGGAGCGCGAGAGCGGATGTTATTTCTATTGATCCATTGATCTCTAAAGAACGTAAAGGACCTAAATAAGACTTGCTTTGTGCGAGAGTGACTGCTAGTCGAGTCTAGGTACATGCATTAATCGTCTGAAAAGAGTTAATGTTGACACTTGAGATAGTTAGTCCTTCAAACAACATTTGAATTGAAATCCAAATAAATATCACCGGTAATCTACTGAATAATCATTGTGGGGATCCTGACCTTGGAATGCTTTTCTCCATTGATAGTTTCTTCTTACTTTTGATTTTAATTATTTCGGAATACAATTACAACTCCTTTTCTTATTTTTGGCTTAGTCTACTGAGTCGTGTTATAATCAATACTACAAAGTTCCCTGTGTTCGACACCTTGATCACTACACCATGGCACGGTGCAAGGCTCGGGTCCGATGGTGGCAAGGGGTTGGAGGTTGTCCCCGTTGGCCCGAGTTGAGGTTCCTCGACGCCGAGGACGCACAAGGCTATGTGCGTCGGCGCGGCGAGGGGCGCGCCGTGGCCTGCGAAGAGGCGCGCCATGAGAGATCGTGTTGCGTCTTGGATTGCTCGAGTCCTGGCACGAGTGATGGGGCCATCCGAGCGAAGTGTGAATGCGTCGTCCTCTTGGCTAGCATCCATGACGGGGGTCGCATCATTAGTTAATGAGAAAAGGCAAATTTTCAGCCCCAAATAATCTCTTTACCTATAATTTTATATTGTGATCGTCTTGTTCATGAAGTTTGGAGGGTTAATATTCATGACGAATTAGATT